>JAVLUX010000015.1:2187500-2787500 GCA_032164185.1 Moxostoma hubbsi | reverse complement strand
TTGCTTGCAATAAAAGCTGAGATGGTGCACAGTGCAACGCCCAATGGATGTATCACATTCATGCGCACTTTTGAAATCGCAAGAGCTGTTACAGTTCTCATGGAACTTTAGATTTCATATGAGATGAAAAAGAAAGCAATACTATTATATGTTGCTTCAAAAACCTTGATGTTTAACATTTTATGTGTTGTGTCCTGTGATAATGTTTGTCAACATAATTGATCAACCTGTGTTGGTGATGAAATTTGCACTACCTCCTGATCACCCATGAGGTGGGCAATAGGGTTACCGCGTGTACGGTGTTACAGGGTTTACTCAGTACAAGGGACAACACTGGTGTGAAATTTTATACTGAGGAAAATGGGGAAATATTATGAATGAAACTTCCAATAAAAGCCTTAAATAAAGAATAGTTTCTAATGAAGTGTTTGCGACCCATGATACATGAACCTAAATAACACATTGAAACCCAGATGACAGCCAGTAAAGTACTTGCACTGACAGAAGACATTTAATTGCTGGTAGGGAATATAATGTGCATGGTGGATAACTATAAGACGTCTCGGATTCGGAATGGGGGGAGCAGCATAAAAGAGCCACAGCACCGCCAGTCAAACAGAACCACGCCAGTCCAGTGTTGGCAATCCAAGAGCGTCTTTTACACAGAGAATTTATGTTAACCACTGCTTCAGTTCATTCTCACGGGCAAGGAAGAGGCGAGAACCCGGCTTGACATATAAATCATAGGTTAAACATCCTGCAATATTTGCCAAAAACGCCTAAAAAAGGCCTACCCAAATTAAAATGCATGCTGTTCTTGAACCCTTTGGAGTATATGCATGCTTTTGGTCTCTTTTGAAAGGGGAGACTTTGAGGTTTGTTCCTGAATAGTCAGAATCACTGTAAGTCTTACTTGTATTGAGTAATAGAACTTTGAACACACTCAAAAAGGGGAAATAAACTCCGCCTACATTTTTTTTTTGTAAAAAGATGCCTGCAGATAACTACAGCTGGGAGGACATAGCTGGAAAACACAATTAGATCACAGCATGAAGCCTTACCAAACCCAATATAAAATTTGATAACAATACATTAGAAAATGAGTGTTTTACACATGTTTATCCAAGTGTATGTATAGGCTTCAAGGATATTGATACCTGGCCACACCTCTAAAATGCACCGACTGGCTAAAATGACCTGTCCATCTAAAGTCCAGGGGTCAGCGGACATTTTGACATAAAAATATCTGTAATGTTTACATGTTCAAGGTAGCTTCATCAAAGAATACAAAGTTGTGTCAGCTCTGTCGGTTAGCTCGAAATGCTACGTCTATACTACGTGGGTGTTTATTGATATATAAATGTGTTATGGACCAAAAACTTTGTTGAATTGGATTGTATGGACCCTTTACAGTGTAACTAAACCATTTTTGATGGAATGAAGTGGATCAGTAGAGTAAGATGAGCATTATAAGTGAGTTTCTACCATTTTGGATTCGTTTATTTTGCTGTAAGTGGTCTGAGAAATACACCGATTGTACCCGCTGTGTTAAGTGTATATTAAAATGGTTTACATCGTTCGAATCACAAGAGTCTCAGCTTTCCAACGATGTAAGATATGTGTATCTTGTAATTTTTGAGTTTTTGCATTTCGTGAAATTATTGCGCAATAGTCGACCGGGCCCGCAGACGACCCGACGGGCTGTTAAATGGAAAACTCAAAATACAAACACATAAGACAACGGACATGTCCGTGAACGATCTCTCTCTCCCGCATCACCGTCCGCGAGTGGCCTTTATCCCTCTTGACGGCTTAATTAGCCTAATACGGGACCGGGCGTGCGTAATCACGCCCCGGTCCCGCCCTCCACCGTGCCACATAGTCATTTTCCACCTGTTGTAATAGACGGATTCTTGCGTGACAGTAAATGGAAATGTGGTTATATATTTACCACTTAGTTATTTTAATTGCTTTTTCGTTTTGTTTGAAGATCAGTTTGAATATATAATTTAATTTCCAATGCAAAATCACTAAAGCAAGAATATTCACTGATCCTTCAACTGGGTGGTTGATGATGTAATTGGATATTGTGATATTTAATTTATTTATTTTTTATATTGTGAACATATTTCTTACATATCACCCAGACCTGGCAAAGGAAAAAAAAAAACATGTATTCGCACACATTCAAAGTCATTACCCTTCCAAAGCAGCTAAACTGTGTCCTGGGATGAAAGGTAATAACACCAACAGTAAACCCACTACAACCCACAATAAGTGATGTATTTGCCCAGACAACGAAATACCCGACCTGTAGCCCATGATGGAGAGAATGCATGGATGAAGTAGGTTCGTTGCCAAAGAGATGTTGCCCTTCACAACTGTTGAAAAACCATCTTTCAAAAAGTTGAACAACACATTTTAATTGCACTTAATTTTTTTTTCAGTTTCATTTGATTTTTTTGTTAAAATAAATAAAAAATAAAGTTCTAAGTTTGAAATAAAGGTGTCTTGCTTTATTGTGTAGGCTGAACCCTAACCCTGCTTAATGAAAATTACCCCATACTACCACATAGCGTCCAACCAGCACTAATACCGATGTTGGTCAGTTTCCTGTGGAGTTTTTTTTTTTCTGCGTCCAACTGACCATTCAAAACTTGGTTGACCAAGACTCTTCTCATCAATTAACCTTTGATCCACTATCAGGGTGCAGCCCTAGTAAACATGATTCATGTTATATAAAGGCAATTATAAAGGCAATTTTTTTTTCCCCCAATAAAAATGTAAAAACAATACAATATTTTTTTACAATCTAATTGTGTTACATGCGACCAAGAAGTAAAGGATTCACTAAGTGAAACCTAAGAAAGGATGCAGCAGTGTTAAGTGTCAAAGCATGAGAACAGTTCTTGTATCGTTCAATTTTGTAGTATCCAAACACCTATGTAGACAAAGGTTTCAGGGTGGGTTGCACCAATTAGGATTAAATTAATTTGTTGATTCAAATTTTATTTTAATCCGAGTTATGTTCCAGCACTTAACTTTTTAATATGGTTTAACAAATCAGAGATTAAACTTTTAACCAGTGATTAAAACCATCTGTGATTAATTTTGTCCGCCCTGAGGAATTCAGAACTTATCTCAACAGCTGGATCTATTCTAACACGGGGTCGATCAAGCAGGTTAAGAAAATGTCTCAGCAAATGTCTCAGCAGCATGTTACCCACAATAAGTGATGTATTTACCCAGACAACAAAATACCTGACCAGTAGCCCTTGATGGAGAGAATGCATGGATGAAGTAGGTTCATTGCCAAAGAGATGTTGCCCTTCACAACTGTTGAAAAACCATCTTTCAAAAACATGGCAGCATAATTTAAGAAAAAAGGACTGCAGGGGTTTTGGATTGACTACCTCTCCTCGCATCAGCACTACTGTTGTGGTCAGAAATAAAAAGTTCAGGCTGCTGACTGAAGTGAGTATAAGAGACGAGCGAAGCAATAACGAACACCTGTCACTTGTCAGCACTCTTGTTAAATGCAGAATTTACACTCTCCTTCAGTTTGAGAGATCCGTCTGTCTCATCAATCGCACCACCAACAAGATGAGCCATCGTATTTGCAAATATAACCCTGATTATTATTAAACAAGGTTTAAAGTTTAGTGCAACAGAATTGTCCGATTCCTTGTTGGCGTAACCCACAGTCAGTCTATAAACTAACCGCAGACTTTAACGCTGTGGAGGTGTGTTAGGGTCCAATGCAAAAAAACTCCATGGCTATGGTCAGATATGAGTAATGGGGGTCCCGTGCTCCAGTAGAACTTTATGTCTAGTAACGCCCCTGCATGTAACACAAACTCATTGTCACCAGGACTTGCACACTAAAATGTGTTTTTTTCACCTTTTAAAATATGACATTATCCTTAGTTATTTATATATGAGAGAAATTGAGACAAACATTTGATCCTTTCTGCTGATGTCAGCCTCTGCTTTCTTGAAGTGTGGAGCGCTTGCTCATTGACCTCATGAATAAACCACACCCGCCTGATGGTATTTTTGCAAAATGAGATCACCATCTAGCGGTAACTACATTGCTCATATACAGTTACGTGTGGATCGTGCAAGGAAAACACAATTTCTAAATTCCACGACTTTCCCAGGATTTCCATGACCGTATGGACCCTGATACACGATAACATGGCTGAACATGAAGAAAAACACACTTGGATCTGGTCAGTATTTCAATATTTTTTTTGTTTTGTTTTTTTTATATCAATTTACAGGCACTTAATTACATTATCCCCCTGTTATTGAACATGCAACCAGCCAATTCTTGCCATATTATAAACAATATGAGGTTGGTAAAAAACAAACAAATAAAAGTCTTTAGTTGTTTCTGGGCTCCTTTACCTCCATAGGAGCAAAATCATACTGCCACCCCAGTCCTGAATCAGTCAGCACACAAGATTTCTGATCCTGAACAAACTTCACACTCTGGTATGGAGTCCCTGAAGACAAATACTTTAAGGAAATACGTTTTTCTTTGATATGATATTAGCTTTATACTGTTAATATATAATATCTTAGGTCAAGTAAAACAGTTATAACACATCACTACACTGAGCTGGACAAATACAGTACACTTCCCCTCCACTTAAAATAAACAACAAACACTTAAATACTTTCCCTTTCAGTCAAGAAATTGTGTATTAAATACTAGGTTGACCCAATAAATGGATAATACTATTAAATGTTTAAATACACCTTTACCACATTTAACTCACAGGTCCGTTTAGCTTGAATTTGTGGCATCAAGAATTTGATAACGCTGAGTTAATTCTAGAAGTTGGTAAGGCACTAAGGATTCAGTTTTCACCACGCATGACAAATCCTAGAGGCGAGACATCCATTAAAGAAAGCTCAGGAGTGCGCAGGGCGGATACACAGTTTTTGTCTCTCTGCGCTCTGTTTCTCAGAGTAATGTTGCCTCCACGTGTGCCTGAGCAGAACAGCCGCTTCTCTTCTGGACTGCTCGCAGCCCTCTTCAGAAGTCACGTGGTTCATCGGCCGGGGCAGGATGTGGGTTTAATGCAGTGGCCCTGAAACATGACCAGGCCGACTTGACAGTGGCATCCAGCGACACAAGGCCTGTGGCAGGGGCTGACCTCGTTCCAGTTACTGCAGGTTTTAGTGCAGCCAGGACCACACGTGGCGTAGACTGCACCATGTTTGCACTGTGTAGCTGCAGTACAAGAAGAGAAACAAGGGCAATAGCTCAAATGAAGAATTGAGACACCCTTCTACAAGGTAGGCTTTATATATTCCTTCATAATATATACAAATCCAATTCAATGAAAAAGTTGAGACAGTATTGAAAATGCTAATAAGATCTAAAAGGAGTGATTTATAAATTCTATTCACCCTGTGCTATTTTAAAACACTACAACACATTATTTGATGATTTAATTCTTTGTTTTTTATACACTCTTTTCAAATCACAATTGCAACACACCCAAAAAATTGGGACCTTCGAGTTTTTACCACTGTGAAACATCACCATTTCTTCTAATAACACTTATTTCACATTTGAGCACCGAAGACACAAGTTTGCTAAGTTTTGCCAGCAGAATTTCCCCCCATTCATCCATTATACAGATCTACAGCTGTACAATTGTACAGGGCCTTCTTTGCCGTATGGAGCCCTCACAGATATGCATGCTACCCATGCCATGGGCACTGGCACACCCCCATACCATGACAGACACTGGCTTTTGAACCTGCTGCACATAACAGCTTTGATGGTTCTTTACCTCTTTAGCCGGGAGAATGCGACAAATGTGGACTCGTCGGCCACAAAACATGATTCCACTGTTCTACTTTCCATCTCAGATGAGACCGAGCCCAGAGAAGTCTGCAGCGCTTCTGGACATTTTTGATGTATGTCTTCTGCTTTGCATAGTAAAAACTTGCATCTGTTGATTGACTGTCAAAGGTTTACAATGTATTCCCAAGCCCATGTCATTATATCCATTACAGACGAATGACTGTTTTTAAGACAGTGACATCTGAGGGATCAGAGAGCATGCACATTAAACCTGGAGAGACCCAATACTGGGCCCTCAAGGGGGGCGGTAATCACAAAAAGAATATATATATATATATATATATATATAAAGGTATTACTAAACAACCACATCTGCACAAATTAGGTGTCGTTTTAAAGCTTAAACTCTTATTGTTACAATGAAAAAAGCTGATCTGACCAATTCTAAAATACTGCTTTTAAACTGGGTAATAAATTAGAACTGTTCCATTTAAAAAAAAGTCACAAATTTGTGATAAAACACAGAAGAATAAAAAAAAGATCAAAAAGATCACACAGCCATGTGTTGTATATCTTTGGATCTTGATTAGTAGTAAGGTTTTGATTAGTAGAACATAACAAGCAAATTTGTGTCATTCATACACCAAACTAAATTGAGTATAGTGTGTGAAATACAAATATATTATCAAAAAAAAAAAGAAAAGAAAAAGATAAACAGCCTTTCTGTCACATTTTGGTAATTACTTCATGAAAAATAAACAGAATATAGAAATCCTGAATCAAACAAGCCATCACTCGACATCATATGTTTTGTAAATCCAGAGATACTGCTCAAAGATGGATTGCTATAGCAACATTGTTTTCTGGGAGCGATTCACTGAAACACGATCACTCACGTCATAGATGTGTCAGATCACTTTAATTTGGGTCTCTAGAGAGTGTCAGATTCCACATTTGGACAAGTCAATTGTCTCACTGTGAACCAGAACCAGAGCGCACTGACATAGACTGCGCACAAGAGGGAGCTCGACGCACATTACACTTTGGAGTAATGGAACAAGCGATGGAAAAAGAAGCCAAAGTGCACTGAAATGTATCAGATGGTACAAGTTTAAGTATTTTTATATATATTTTTAGATTTTTGCATTTTTTCAGTTAGTCTGTTTTAATGTTCAATAAAACACATTAATTATAGCTTGGAGAGGTTATTTGGACATTTTGATAAATAGAAGTCCACCTTGGAAACCATGATTCAGTATGCTATAAGTTTGGATTGCTTTGTCCTATTTACATGTAAACAACATTTTTTTTTTTTTTTTACATGTAAATGTTTTGACCATCCATACTTCCCGTCTAAAACTTATAATGTCAAACTGAATAATAACTGGAAAAAAAATATTTTCATATTTTGTGTTATTCAGCAGTATTGTTTCATAAGAGTATCTGAGAGGGATCCAGATATATTTTCTTAAAAAAAATTTGCAAAGAACGTCACTTGCATGGTTTAAGTTATCAGCTCTTACTTTTGGGTATGCCATTTTAGCGGTATGCCATTTTTGCCTGGCAAGCTTCTACATTGAATCATAAAAATGCAAGAAATAAATCAAAATGAAGGGAAGTGGTGAAAAACATATATAGCAGCAAGTGCTGGTTAGTCAGTGTGTAACAATGAAATGACACTGACAGCTCGTGATTGCTGCAAGAAATATTCATACAGCACCACTGACATTTGCTTTCATGTTGCATTACATGCATGGATGTTTATTAATGAATAATAATTATCCTACTATAGATTTAAAGTTATTAAGAGTATAGAAACAATATAACTGAAGGGTATTTCAAAATGCCTTTTCCTGACTACAGTTGAGAATGTGAGGCACATTATGAAGTGCAAAATATGGCAATGAAGGCCCTGTAAATTTTGCAGCAGTAGATCTGCATAATGCATGAATGGGGTAAAATTCTGGTTGCTAAACATAAACTTTTTTCTTCAGTGCCCAAACGCTTAATAAGTGTACGTGATGTTACACACGCGACTGTTCCACCTTTTTTTTGAGTGTGTTGCAATCATCTGTTTTGAAATTAATGCATATTTTAAAAAACAATGAAATTCACAAGGTGAACCATCAATTACTGTGTTCTTACTGTGCCTTTAATATAGCACAGGGTTATATACTTTACAAATCTCTCCTTTTTGTTTTTTTTAAATTTCTAAATTTAAATTTTGTATTACACTTATACATGTATTATTCAGCTTTCCAAAATAAAAAGCAGCACACAACGACTTAGAGTTTGAGTGGTTTCTGTCACTGGATGTGGGTCAGGTTTGACATACTCATGCAGGTGAGCTCTGGTCTCCAGTGCATATGTACACCCTCCCTCTCACATGCTCGACTGTACGCTATGAACGACTCACAGTAACAGTTTTTATGCAATGGACACTCGCACATGTCTGTTACACATGACCTAAAGACAAGAAGACATAAAGAGAGAGAGGGTAGCAGTCAATGCTCAAAAAAGTTATTTATTTAGAAAGTCGACAAACCATTAACGGGCTGTAAACAAAAAACACCCATAAGAGCATAAAAGCAAAACAAAACTAACAAACAAACAACACAAAAAAGCACTAATCAGAATCTAATAAAAGGTTCTAAAATTTTGCAACACCAACCAACTGTTGGAAGTAGAGGAACAGACTGAATACAGAGGGAAGGATATGACTCCTATATCTAATGTCATTCAGAACATGATCTCCCGCTGGGGAGAGGAGAGGGATGGCAGCAGCCACTGGGGAAAGGAGAGGGATGGCAGCAGCCACTGGGGAAAGGAGAGGGATGGCAGCAGCCGCTGGGAAGAGGGTTGGTAGCGGGTGCTGTGAAGAGAGGAGAGGGTCAGCGGCAGCCCCTGGGGAAAGGAGAGGGATGGTGGAATCTGCTGGGGAAAGGAGTGGGATGGCGGCATCCACTGGGGAGAGGGGCGGCCCCTGGGAAGAGGAGAGGGACGGCAGCAGCCGCTAGGAAGAGGACAGGGTCAATCGCCTACTGGCAGTCAGCGGCTGCCTCCTATATCTAATGTTAATCAGAACACAATCTACCTGTCCAGATATTCAAATACAGCCAATATGATATTGATGATTAAATAAGGCTGGGTCACTCTGTACCTGTAGAAGGAGGTGAAGTCTACAGCAGAATGGCACTTCTGAAACTCCCAGGACTTGAGTTTTTGGCATGCTCGGTGTGCACGGAGCTTCACCTTTACTGTGCCTGCACACAGGAATGGCGTGGGTCTGCGGTTTGGCACCTCACACACTTCATTGTCCTCCACGCGCCACGACTCTGCAAACTCATCCACGTCAAACTTGAAGTGTCCGTCTCCTCCTAGAGTGTCATCTCGCCGGTGACCGTTATAGTTTCCACACAGACCACAGAGATGCTCCATCAGATGTGGCGCTGCAACCACCTCCACCAGACTGTCCCCGTCCCAAGTGATCTCCAGCCCTGATGAACACACAGCCATCATAAGCATGAGACACAAAGGAAATGTGCTGTATTGCTCTTTCTCTTTCAAAAAGCTAGCATGCTAAATGGCTAATTGGAGGCTAGTTCTAAAGCCAGTGTAATGAGCTAACAATCGCTTGAAACTCAGTAATGTTTTTGTTTTAAAAACACAAAATTAATAGTACTTTTGAGATTAAGAAAATATATATATATATATATATATATATATATATATATATATATATATATATATATATATATATACACACACACACACACACACACACACACACACACACATACTGGAAAATATATACACTGTATATAAATAATGATTTAAAACAAATTGTTCCATCCATTGTCCAACGGGTCAATTTTGGGAAGAACCAGTTGTGGCCTTTTACCTTCAGGCCCCCAAATGGTAAAATACTTACTGGATGTTATTTTCTCCTAAAACATTAGATAACAGAAAAATTACTCCTAAATCCATAGCTCCTAGCATCCTAAACCCCTGTAACACTGCAACAAATTTATCGACATATGTGGCAAGGAATGAATTGTTTGCAATGAACAAGCAAAGTGGGTCCATTTTGAATGCTGGAGGAGTCAATAGAGATTAATTTATCTGCAATACCCGGATGACCAGTGAATTAGGCAGCATCTGTGTAAACCACACCATTGAGTACACATGATTACAGGATTGACATAGTTGGTGTTGTGACAAAACATGATGTGTTGTCACACAGGCGTTGGATTACTCTTGTTAACGTTTTAACAAGTGCATCAATATCTTATGAGCTGCTAACATGAAGGTTGAACCCAGATAAGATACAGCAACAGGGCGGTTACTGAAATCATAATCCTCAAGCAACAGGTCAATCCAGTTAGCGTGCTCTATCAGAAATTAGCTTTACCTGCGATGGTGGTGAGTTTAAGCAGATATCCGTCCAAGTCGATGTGAACTCCAGTGCTGTGGAAGGGCAGAGCGATGCGCGTGCCGTTCTGACGGACGGTCAGGTGTTGATGGAGACTGATGCTCAGGCCTGACGTGTGCAGTTCCACTGATTTGGTCCAGGAGAAGGAGCGTGTGCGTCGTGCGTCATTCTTCACCAGTACAGTGAAGCTGGCGGCAGGCGAGCAGTCCTTAGTGAGCACATATTTACACGTGCCCTGGAAGTTAAATGTGCGGCCGTCAAAAGTGTTATAGTGAGGGTCTCCAAATACCGTACACACGCCTGGCTCTGGAGTTATGAAGAGAATGATGAGATGATATTGGCTGGTGAAATATCCACTTTGTTAAATGAAAAATGAAATTTGTGAGCAAACAGATGACAAACGCAGGGTTTATACTTAGAATTTGTACAGTTAGATTGAGTTGACACTTCAGTGATGCGTGTCTGACAAGTCTGATTGCTTTCAACTTACTGTCAGTGCACACAGGACAGCAGCCAGTGCGATTCAGGATCTTATTCTGAAAAGATAAACAGAAAGACCATCAAGACACACAGAGGGACAGGCAGAGACACCGATGCAGCAAATACCATACTGTACGGTCTCGACCGCAATCTTTTCTGAGTCAGATAAATGAGCTACTGCTCATTGGTTTCTACTAATTTCCCTGCCAAATCTATTTAATGCTGTCAAAATGCCTTAAAACTTCATTTACCACAATATACACAACTACTCTCTGACCATGTATTTGCCTGGCAAGCTTCTACATTGAATCATAAAAATGCAAGAAATAAATCAAAATGAAGGGAAGTGGTGAAAAACATATATAGCAGCAAGTGCTGGTTAGTCAGTGTGTAACAATGAAATGACACTGACAGCTGTTGAGCTCGTGATTGCTGCAAGAAATATTCATACAGCACCACTGACATTTGCTTTCATGTTGCATTACATGCATGGATGTTTATTAATGAATAATAATTATCCTACTATACATTTAAAGTTATTAAGAGTATAGAAACAATATAACTGAAGGGTATTTCAAACTTTTTAGACACTTACAGAGATAAAGGTAGTTTGAGAGTGTAGAGAGAGTGACTCGTTTGTGTCATTCACAGTGTGTGATGGAAATGGGCAGTCGCTGCAGAGCTCTTTTGCCTCTGATTGGTGGAGCTTCTTCATCAGAAATTCAGCTATTCAGCACAATTAGTATTTTTTTTAATTAAGTTCAAATAATGCTGACTGATGTCTTCAACAGAAGCATATACTCTCAATTAACAACCTCGAGACACATGGTAGGTCTGTATTTAATTGTTTAGAATTTATTGCTAAAAAAATAGTTCACCAATGGAAAAATTAATGCTTCCAGAACTAAATCGCTCTATTGTTAAGGAGCAGTTGTATTGTGTTGCTCTACTTTGTAATTGTGTGTGTAATGCAGAGCAGTCCTGATGTAGTTTCATGCTGTGGAGACATTCACATGTCATATAGGCTTTGTGTTGCTGTTATTAAAGGTGTGTTCTTGCCTTGCTAAATAAAGGTTTTAATTTGAAATTGATTGCTCATGGGCTTAAGTTAATCCTCAACAGAATCACTAGCCCTCATTAGTGACTACATTTCCATGGACACCAGAAAGCAGGTTATTGTGAAAAAACAGCGTTTCTGTCTACATGCACTGTATAAGTGTGGTACTCTTTATTCCCATATACATGCGGCTCGTTCAGTAAGCAGTTTTCTCCACAGCAACATAATTTTATTTTTATTTACATATTTTATTCTCTGTTGCTTCACTTTATTCCAGATATTCCAGAATTGTTGCTTCATTTGTGTCCTTCACTTTCTATCCAGCAGCTGAATTGTGCTGCAATAGTGGGGCTTCCCTCTGACATAAAACTCTGGGATTCCCCTATGTGGGTGTAGTTTATAGGGTATGTGATTTTCCCACTGTACTCCCAGAAATGTTGAACTCTTTCTGCTGTGTTGAGTTGTCATGGGCTCCATCCTATGACGTTTATTATCCTGATCTGTTCCACACATGCGCACTCTTCAAACACCCATGAGAACGCCTCTTTCATGACCACATTAAGCCAGGTGTGTTAAACAACTTTCTCTTAATCGCAAGGAAATCAGTGTTCTTGATAACATGACGTTTCAAAATGCTGCTTTCTGCTAAAACCCTGGAATAAACCGTTGTCTTAAGTGCATGTAAACTAGTGCTGAAAAATTTGGTACCGTTATAGACAACGTCAACAATAAAAAATTGTCAAATGTTTTTTTCATTGTTGAATAGTTGTTTGACATCATTTAATGTAACATGAGATCACATTAAACTGTAATGATGAGAGCAGCACTGCAGATCATGACTGACTAATGAGAGGAAGAATTACACAGATCACAGATCTAAACTTTCCAAACAGCTTCAGCTGATGTACATCACAAAGTTCAAGGAAATTATAATGAAAAAATAAAAAATAAACTGATGGGCACAAGCTGAATAATCGTTAAGAACTAATGATTAATTGGCGCTATAATCGCCAAATAGTCGAATAATCATTAGATTAATCGATTATCAAAATAATTGTTAGTTGCAGCCCTAATGAAAACATAGTCAGTGTTAAAAACTGTATGTGTACATGTGAGCACACTAAGAAAGAACACAAAGACAAAACAAGGAAAAAATTTAAATCTGTTCATTTGAAAAAAAATCAGGCATTTTAGCCATAATTTTGCAGAAATAACATTGTTGAAATTAGATTTTTTTTCCTTCCCTAAATATAAAGTATGTATTGTATTTCTCTGTCTTGCCTCTGTTGTTGTTTTGTTGTTCTTTTATAAAAAGTGCTGCAGTAAATTATAAACTATAAGTAAACTGTACTTATATATTATACATGTATTTATTATATATAAGTACAGATGACATTTAGATATAACTGCAAATGGGGTTAGGTGTCTGGGTGTGTTCTTTTTTTGTAAAGCATGACTTACCAAGGGGCAGCTGGTGATGGGAACACAATTCTTGGGCTGACATTCAATATTTCCCTTCACACAGGTGCACAGAGTGCAGTTAACTGATGACCATCTGTCACCATCCTACACAAATGTGATAAAGTCATTCTTTTCTGATCTGCACGCATATTCTTCCAAAAAAAAAGCTAAACAATGAATCAATATGTGTATTCCCCAGGAATCAAACCCATAACCTTGTTATTGTGAGTGCCATGCTATACCAGTTGAGCTGCAAGCACACCTATCTGTCATTGCATCACTTTCACATTTATTCATTATTGACCTATTCGTCCGTATTCTTGAATGTCTCACCCTGTAGATCTTGCTCTTTACCCTGCAGTACTTCACATCCTCAATCTTGAGAACAGACTGGCACTCTTCACAGCACGCGTGGCCGTGACAGCTGCTGGGTGGCGAGCACCTCCTCCTGCACACCACCGTGGAGTCCACGCACGTGCAGCTGGTGCAGTTGTCATAGCTGAAGGATGTACTGTTATCATACACCTCACTGTGGAACAGACAGCTGCCAAATGACAGGTCAAACACCTTCCTCTGGCCTACAGAAGACAAACAGCACCTTGTCACTTTACATTTCTCATGTCTGGACCACCACCAGTGTGCAGCATCTACCTGGATGATGCGACGGCAGCCATAGTGCACCAGTACACTCACCACACACCAGCTATTGGTGGAGAGTAGAGTGATATAGCCAATTAATGGATGGGGATTAATATGCAATGATTGAGAAGGACCAATGGTGGGAATTTGGCCAGGACAACAGGGTTACACCCCTACTCTTTACAAGAAGTGTCCTGGGATTTTTAATAACCACAGAGAGTCAGGACCTCAGTTTAACATCTCATCTGAAGGACGGTACCTTTTTACAGTATAATGTAAATTGTATAGTTTCCCCATCACTATACTGGGGCATTAGAACCCACACAGACCACAGGGTGAGAACCCCCTGCTGGTCTCCCTAATACCTCTTCCAGCAGCAACCTTATTTTTCCCCAGGAGATCTCCCATCCATGTACTAGCCAGGCTCAACCCTGCTTAGCATCACCAGGCAAACAGTCTTGAGCTACAGGGTTATATATCTGCTGGATATTTTGTTCATGTTAGTCAAGCCCCCAAAAAGGACTAAACATAAGGGCCCTTAAGAGCTCTAACATTAAGCGCAGTGCTAAAGTTATAAGTGCAAAGTCAGTGGGCATGGCCATGACATTTTTGTATTATCAGGCAAGCATGCGTTAAGTCAAGGAGCAAGTTGGTTTGGCGAAATTACTCCTGCAATGTGGAAATGGGCTGAATTTAGTGCCATTGAATTCTCAGGTTTTCTCCAGTTATTATTCCACCGTCTACGTCCTATTATAGTTAATTCCCTCAAGCACCAGCAATATAAACCAAGACAGCACATACATAAGATGTTGGTAGTGTAAATGGACTGTATGCAATGAATTAGAAGAATTAAAATGAAGTTATTTTGTGCATTAAATGCGTCCTTGATGAATGTCGGGCATATTTCTATGACAGTGACATGCTCCTTTTACACGCATAGAAAATGAGATTCTTCTCAGAATTTGGATGTACGCTCAGTTAAATTATAGGCAATGTAAATATTATTGTCACTTTCATCTACTGGCACACAAATTATGTAATTAACATTGACTGTATTGGCACAATTCACTTCTACCGGTTTAATTAAAAAAAATGAAATTTATGTATTCAAACACGAAACAACTAAACCAAAAATATTTCTAAACTCAAATGACACTTTAAGCGAACCAAAAATATAATCAAAATAACAGTGGCACAAAAATCATACCAAATCCAAATATTTTAGTCTCTCCTTGTTCTACCAAACCCTTTTGCAGTGACTTAAAAATCAATTTCAACAGTAGGTGGAAAATTACAAGTAGGCTACAACTTAAATAAAAAAAAAATACAATTGTAAATATACAATAATAATAATACATATAAACATAACAATACAAATAAAAACAATTTTAAAAATAAACCATGACCTCTAGAAAGTTTAATCCAAATCTCAATCTATTACCCCCGAAAACTTGCGATTTTCAGGGACATTATTTCTCAAGAAAATAGCAAATTGTGCTTTGCGCCACTTCAATTAAATACAATACACCCACCGTTTGCCTACACCCACAATAGAGCAAACACACAGCCACTTACGCTGGCTCAAAAATTGCACTTAGAATTAGAGCTCTCACAAAAATTGGATAGGACATTGGGCACGCTCATAGCACATACTAGCTCGGCATTACGAAAATAGAGCCCTAGGGCTGGGTAAAAAAAAATATTTTAGATTAATTTCAATCTTTATTTGAGCAATTACAATATTGATTATTCAAATCCCAAGATTGATCTTTTCCTCTATGCACAACCCTCAAATCACCTGCATGTTCAAGATTTACATATCAATGTAAATACATGCAAACAGTACAAATTATGCATGGAAACAATAAACATTTAAGTATATACTGTATATGCAATGTGTATTCAATTGTTAAAGTGCGAAAAGTAATCTTTGTTATTCTATTATTTTTAAAAATGTCTCGGGTTATATGTGTAACCCTTGTTCCCTGAAAAAGCAGAACGAGATGCTGCACTTTGCTAAGCGCTATGGGAACGATCCTAGTTGTGACCGAGCTGTGAATATGTGTGTAACCCGTCAATGAACATTGCCTGGAATTTATAGCCTCGGCTGGTGTAGTCATTAGACACACCTGTGGCCAGGCTATAAATGAATGCGTCACCAGGTGTCGTCAGATACTTCTTTTTGAAGAGCAGTCCTGGGACGTCCCAGTGCGGCAAAGAAGCGCAGCATCTCGTTCCGCTTTTTTCAGGGAACAAGGGTTAAACATGTAACCCGAGACGTTCCCTTTACATAAAGCTTCACTATGATGCTGCGCTTTGCTAAGCGCTATGGGAACGCAATACCCACGCCGCCGCACTGGGGCTGTCCGGACCCCTACGGTTGTGAAGTGTGCTCAAGAACGCGAGAGGTCTCAGACATGAGCTTGAGATGTCGACTCAGGGGCATAAGAGCCCGGGGTAGCAAAACATCTAAACCATAAAATTTGATGAATGTGTGCGGAGAGGACCAGCCTGCCGCATCACAAACTTGTTCAGGCATGAGATGAGATGTCGACTCAAGGATGTAAGAGTCCGGAGTAGCAAAACATCTAACCCATTAAATTTGATGAATGTGTGCGGAGAGGACCAGTCCACCGCATCACAAACTTGACCAGACATGAGCTCAAGACGTCGACTCATGGGCATAAGAGCCCGGAGTGGCAAGAACATCCAAACTATAAAAGTCTAATGAATGTGTGCGGAGAGGACCAACAGCGCCAGAGCGAGAGCACAGCGCCATTAGTAGGAGGCAAGACCCTTGCTGGCGAACCTTGCCAAGACTCCCGGGAGCAGAAAAACCGAGGAACAAAAATACATACAGACGCATTCAGGGTCATGTATGTGCCTTTAAGTCCAGACCCAAGGGGGCTGGGTGACTTAGGGAGAAGTAGAGGAGACATTGCGCTATCAACAGAGGCGAAGTGGTCCTCCTCTGCCTTGTAAAATCTCACCCAGAATTGTTCACTAATTCAGAGCAAATCTGCTCCCACACACACACGTGCATCCAGGGACGAAACTGTCCTGAGTGACAGGAGCTGCCCTGGGCCCCAAGGAGGATCCAATGTGCCAGAAATTCAGCTGATGTGAACGTGGATCCCCCCGATGGTTTACGTAAGAGGCTACCGCTGTATTGCCCACCCGCACCAAGACATGGCAGCCTCAGGAGGAAGTATTTCAGGGCCAGAAATACGGCCATCAGCTCGAGACAGTTACTGTGACAACCGAACTGACAACCCTCCTATCCCTTTAAGCCGGACGACCACTTAAGGCCGCTACCCAGCCCGTCAGGGAGGCGTCTGTCGTTAGCAGCCTGCGACGACAACACGCACCTAGAGTGGGACCCAAGGTAAGAACCGGGGTCTGAACCACATAGAAAGGGAACGAAGCACGTGTCGCGTAACCCTTATTTGCCTTAGGGGACCGGCCCTCGGATAAAACCCCCTGGCTTCTAGCCACAGCTGAAGCGGTCTCATGTGCAGAAGGTCCGAAGGGATTACCACGGATACCAACGCCATGAGACATAGTATTCAATGATACTGACGAGCAGTGCAACCTCAACCTAGCCTGACATTGCTCAGGGTGTTCTGAATGGAAATGATTCGTGCGGGAGACGATTGTGCCTGCATCGTGACAGAATTCCATATAACCCCCAGATGCGTCAAGAAAATATCCCTGAGCTGAACTGCCAGTTCTTGGAACTGCGCTAGGATCAGCCAGTCGTCTATAAAATTCAGAATGCGGATGCCCTGGAGTCGCAGAGGAGCCAGTGCTGCATCCATGCATTTCCTGCATGTGCGGGTTAATAGGGCTAGGCCAAATGGAAGAACCCGATACTGGAAGGCTTTGCCCCCGAATGCGAACCACAGGAACTTCCTGTGCTGTGTCTCTATATGAAGATATGCGTCCATGAGATCGATGGTGACCAGCCAAACGTGATGTTGGGCTTGTGACACGATCGTCTTGATAGTCAGCATCTAGGACTTGAACACCGAGCGGTTCAAGCCTTGAAGATCTAGAATCGGACGCAACCCCTAACCCTTCTTGGGAACCAGGAAGTATCTGCTGTAATAGCCTGACTCTTTCTCTGGAAGGGGATCATGTTCTATGGCCCCTTTGACAAAGAGATTTTGCAGTTCTTTCCACAGTAGACATGCCTGTCCCGTTCAAGCCTGCCTGTTCACAGTAGTGGGAACCACACCGATGAAACGGGGAGGACGGCAAGCAAATTGAATTCTGTAGCCTCTTTCTACTGTTTCTAGAACCCACATAGAAATACCTGGCAGAAGTTTCCATGCTGCCAGGTTCTCTGAGATGGGTACGATTGCTGACACTTCCTGTTGAGGGGATGTCGAGTGTTCCGCGTCCTGGATCAAGGCAGGAAGCAACGGTACACCCAACTTTTTGTTGGAAGCCTCTATCATCCGAAACACCAAAGGCAGCGGGAGTGAAGAGGGTATCGGGAGGGCCGAAGTGGGTAACGCGTCCCGTCCCTAGGTGAACTAACCCCACAAGGCCGAGTACAAGACCGTAAGGGTTTCTTTTTCTTAGAAATCACGCCCCTGATGTCTTGCATTGGGGGCTACTGAGGGTGAAGAACTGGACCCCAGTCTTTACGAGGGGGAGCACGATTCGCCACGTTTTGTTTTAGAGCCTCCCGTCTAGAAGGACTGGGGCGGGGCGGGGCTGGGTGGCCAGCGGCCCCTCCCCCTGAGTGAGGTGCCCACACTCAGGTCCTTCAACAGATTTAGCCTAGTGCGCTTGTAACACTGCCATAATGTCCAGGGCAACACCAGCCTGACCTGCTGCCTGATAAGCTTTCCCCACAAGCATGGAGGTGGTCCTACACAGCTTTGTGGGGAGAGTAGGTCTCTTTAGCGATGATGCTGAGCCAGGTGAGAGAAAACCCGCAGGTGTCTCTTCTACCGGCAGCATCACCGAATACCACCGAGCTTCAACACCCACGATAGTTGAATACACCAACGTCGAGGGCACGAAGACACGGGAAGTATACATTTCATCCATAAAGAAAATACTTATGTTGGTCATAGAAGAAAGGAAGGGACTGATATAGAGTTCCATTCCCTCTTATTTATTTAATTATTTGGCCACCAGACAGAAATTTGTCTTCTAGTTTGGAGCGTTTGGGGGAGGGTCTCTTGTTCGCGTGGCCAGTCTAGCTTTAGTCTGGCCACAGCCCGCGTAATCACCTCGAGTAATTTCTCAGCCGCTTTATTATTGTGCGTGAAATGTACAGAGGTTCAGAGCCCCGCCCCCCTCATGAACCAAAGAGGCGCCGAAGTGTGCTTCGAGATCACGGGAAGGACCAGCTGGGATGGGGAGAGAGCGAGGGAAAGGGACGGACCCGTGTCTCGCTCCTCTGCCAGATCCATGCGAGAGCCCCACGAATGGAATGTGGGCGCTGACTCCCAGAAGTAAGCGAGGCGAGCGCGAAGCATTTTACCCGAAAGCAGATCGCAATGCTCGCATTTGTCTCTTAATTCCACAGCCGCTTTGTTATTATGCGCGGGATTTACAGAGGTTAAGTGTCCTCGTGAACCGAAGAGGCGCCGAGGCACGCTTCAGGCTTACGAGGATCAGCTGGGTCTGGGGAGAGAGAGCGAGTGAAAGGGATGAACCCGTCTCTCGCTCCTCAGCCAGATCCATACGAGAGACCCACAAATGAAATGTGGGCGCTGACTCCCCAAACAAACAGAGCAAAACTGATGTGTGTCCTCTTCAGCTATAGAGCGAGAACAGGGGAACACGCATTGTTTACGGCTTTCAGTCATTCTCTCTTTCTTTTAAAAATATATATATTTTCTAGACAGAAGAGAAAGGAGAAAAAGTTCCCTGCACACTGCCTCACAAATTCTAATTCCTAGCAGAGGAAAGAAAGTTTTGACAGGGTTTGTAAAACACACACACATACACAGAATAGCTCTGTAAAAAGAGGATCTGACGACACCTGGTGACGCATCCATTTATAGCCTGGCCACAGGTGCGTCTAATGACTACATCAGCAGGGCTATAAATTACGGTCAATGTTCATTGACGTGTTACACACATATCCACAGCTCAGTCACAACTAGGATTGTTCCCATAGCGCTTAGCAAAGCGCAGCATCATAGTGAAGCGTTTTGTAAAGGGAACATATTTTCCCTTTTCCTTTGCCAAAATCGTTCCATAATAATGAGGCATAATACAGCACAGCCCCATCCATGGATGCACAGAAATCTGACCAAGTAATGAAGTGTACTTAATTGTAGACTTCATCTAGCACATGTTTATATAAAAAACTATTGAAATGAGTACTTTATGTGGAGGCTTGAGTGAGGATGCACAGGTGGACTAGTGTGGAAAAAACTTTTGTTTCGAACACCTGACGCACAAATAAATTCTCCTCTCCCTTTACATCTGTAATTCATGTTTCACCGATGTTTTAACTAAATGTAATTGTCACATACTTCAACATTGCATCTTGAGTTATTAGGATTTATTCTTAATATATTAAATAATGACATTTGAACAACATTACGGCAAGCGCTCCAAGGAAATGCAGTTGAGGTGATGCTCTGAAATGACGCTTGAACGAGTGGGACATTTCACTTGAATTCCTCCATCCTCATTTCCTTTTTCTCCATCTTTTCCTCATATCCAAAGAGGGAGCTGACAGGACTCGATGGAAAGGGACAGTTTTAGAAACATGAATCCAATAGACGAGTCGCTGCACTGTTTTTGATCAACAACTGACAGTAAAGAACATAAGAAATATTCAAATTGACATCATAAATAGAGTTGATGCATTACTGATATATGACCGTTGTGGCATTTTACAACATTTTAAAGTCATGTATTCTGTAGAGTATATTAGACATTTGCCGATATTCAATAACAAGGTATATCATGATTATTAACATGCACAATATTGTCATAGTGAGCAATTAAAAATACAGTGAAAATTTCAAGATAACCTATTAAACAAATAGTTTAGATTTTTCTGAATGCACTGTAGCATTTCCATCAATAAATCAACATTCCCAACACTCTAACTCTTGCTGTAACAGGAAGACATACCAAATTACTAGGAAACTCAACAAATCATGTTTCTTTTTCAATTAAACGTTTCCCTCAAAATGTTCCCATTTTTGTTACTTGTTCATTTGTGATGAAAATAAACCGTAATAAATGACAAATGCAAAATAGAAGCACTGGACTTCTGAAAGCCACCATGTCCCTTTGCATCTTATAAGGTCTGATCATTGCTAAACAATTTTTTGATATCTTTTCATTTAAAAAGTACAAAACAAGTATCAAAATCTTGTAATTAAGAACAACAATAAAGTTGAATTATCTTTCAACCCATTTTGTAATTCAACACAATACCATGCTAATACTGTAACACTAACCTCAAAGGTTACATAAAAAATGAGGGGGGACCAATCCATTTACCAACAATTATATTTCCCTTAAGCAAGGTATACATTTTGTGATCATACAACATGTCTTGACAATATTACACAAGGCAAAGCATTTAGAAACAAAACCTTATAAGTGTGCACCCAAAATCAAAGTCCGAATATGCCTCTGGTCTATGAATAAAGGCCAATGAGAAGTTGGCAGACAGTATTTGCATACCCCGCCCCAGACATACGGGTATAAAAGCTCATTCAGAAACTTGGTCGAGATGCATGAGACCGAAAAGGCTTGCTTTCTCAACGCCCCCCTCACCCAGTTCGGCCTCTTCGGCGACACTGTCGAGGACTTCGCCTAGCAGTTCTCCACGGTGAAGAAGCAGAAGGAGGCCATCTCACATATCCTGCCCCGCCACAAGCCTGCCGCCATGGGCCATGCCCTGTCTGCCCGCCGAGGTCGTCCTCCTGCGGCAAAGAAACACCCTGCTCCGCCTCAACCCAGGCACAGCTCTCAGCCCCAGCGTCGCGCACACCGCAGGAAGCAGACGCCCCCCATCTCATGGACCCACTCAAGGACCCGTAAGGCTCCCAGGCGCTCCTGAGACGTCCGACTCAGGGACCAAGACGTTAGCTCCGGAGATGGTAAGACCACTCCGTCCCCCGGTGGAGGGCCGGGAGGAGAATCTTTTGTTGGATTTATTTCATTTGCCACACCCGTACCCACATTCTCAGTAAAAGAGCTATTTCCTTTGTCTCTGGGTCACCTGGCCCGCAAATGCCGTTCTCACGGCACTCTGCTGCCAGATTTCAATAGTCACAGTACGCTGGACGCGGACCTTCCGCCTTCAGCCTCACGACTGTTCCCCGGCCGGCCGGTTCCGACGAGTCTAGAGGACGCCTACGCTGGACCTCCTCCTCAGTCCCTAACCCACCCCCTGCCAGGTGTGTGGAGCAAGGTAAGTGCTTTGAGTCTTTTCTCAGCACCAGAGCCTCTGGATGCGTCTTCGCCTCCCGACGCCGTTTTACCTGCTCCGCCCCGCTGCGAACCGTGTGACGATCACCCCTGCCTGCCGCCAAACATTCAAACCCTGTATAGACCTCTGTTTTCTACGGGCAGGAGTACCCTTGCAGCAGGTGTCCTGATGCGTCTTTGTCATGACCGACGCCTCCAGATTGGGTTGGGGCGCCGTGTGCAACAGGCACACAGTAGCAGGCTGTTGGAAATGGGCCCTGCTGCGCTGGCACATCAACTGCCTGGAGTTGCAGACTGTTTTCTTTGCCCTGCGGAAATTTCTCCCGTTAGTTAGTACAAACATGTCCTGATCAGGTCAGACAGCACCACTGCGGTAGCGTACATAAATTGCCATGGCAGCGTAGGCTCCCACCACACGTCTCCTCCTCTGGAGCCAGCAGAGACTCAGGTCGCAGTGTGCCACTCACATCCCTGGCAACCTCAATGTGGTAGCGGACGCGCTGTCACGACAACGCTTGCCCGGTGGAGAGTGGAGGCTTCACTCCCAGTCGGTCCAGCTGATTTGGGAACAGTTCGGCAAGGCCCACAGGTAGACCTGTTTGCCTCCCAAGAGACCTCCCACTGCCCACTCTGGTATGCCCGATCAGAGGCTCCCAGGTTGGCAAGCTTCGCCTTGTTCCCCCGCTTAGGGTAACCAGAAGGATTCCGGTGACTTTTTTGGGGCATTGGGGAAGGGTACGTGCAGTCTGACACAGCTGATTGCCTCTGCATGTAAAATACCTGCCCGCTCCTGTGTCAGCAGTACACGTACACGGCTCAGCGCATGGCGTGATTTAAATTGGACCCCTAGTGTCGCTTCTTCGACACAATGTTGAAGTGAACGACAGACGGGGAACGTCTAGGTTACGTATGTAACCTCCGTTCCCTGATGGAGGGAAGGAGACGTTGTGTCGAAGAAGCGAGACGTTGTGTTGCTGAGCTGAGCCACTGCAGTGGCTCCTCAGAAAAATAATGAATGAACTCGATGTATTTCCCTCTTTTATACCCGTATGTCCGGGGTGAGGTATGCAAATACTGGCCTCTCATTGGCCTTTTTTCATAAACCAGAGGCATATTCAGCGCTCAAGAGAGCCCCTAGTGTCGCTTCTTCGACACAACGTCTCGTTCCCTCCATCAGGGAACGGAGGTTACATACGTAACCTCGACGTTTCCTGTCGCCCTTCAGAGACGCACCATCTATGAGACCACAAAGGTGGTGGTGTGGAGCGCCCACTTATGCTTGTGCTGCTCTTATCATGGACGCGATTGGCCGAACAAAATGCTTGTTCACCTAACACTGAAGTTTACCAAATCATTAATATGGATATAAAGGCTACTTCAACCCAACAAAAAAATAGTTGCCAACTAGGCGACTAGTTTGCAAGGTATGTTTACTCTAACGCATCTACGACTTGTTACATTTAGACACTTATTCCAATGTGATTGACATGATTGTGCAGTATCTCACCTGATAGAGTGTTGGACTTTGGACTCCAAGGCTCAAGCCCAGTCAAGCATGCTTAAAACTAAACTGAAAGTGTAACAAAAGTGTCATAGAAGCGACACAAAATGACATGGTTGCTTCAGAAAATGTACTTTTCATGTTGCATTTGCTTTCAGAACACAATTGGTTAGGTTTAGGCGTTGGTAAGGAGGTCTGTTTTGTTCAGCTCTCATTTATCTTTTAGGAAACTATCGGTTTGGTTTAGGTTCAAGTTTTTCGTTAGGGAGGTGCTTTTTACTCATTAAAGCATCCCTCTTTTCACTCATTTTGGCGCCCCCCGCTGGACATTTCACTAGGGAAACTACAGCAAAACGTGAGATACAGCATCTCATTTTTGTTTGCAAAATTTTTGCCATGCTCATGCTAATTTCATGAGATTGAAGAATTTGTACATTTTTTAAAAAATAAAATGTGACCATAATGATAAATAACTAATGGCAACATTTGTAAAATCATTATTTTGATAATCTGATAATCTTTCCCTCTTCCTAAAGCTTGCATTCAGTCTGATTTTACATTGAGAATTCAAAAAGATGAGGGCACTATGAACTGGCATTGTATGGAAAGAGTTGCATGAAGATTCTTCAAATATTTCTACTTCTGTGTTTCACAGAAAAATAACAGCTTTGGAACATTAAGTGGGTGAGTAAAAATAACAGAATTATAATTTTCTGGGTGAAATATGTCTAAGTTACTGTATTGCGTGCCAGTTTTCTTTTTGAATGTCATGCTGTAATGCAGTTACAGAATATTAGCCCCATTCACACATGCAGCCAGCTAAATTACAGGAAAACCATTGGGTTGCTTTTACCATGCGCTGTTTACACATACCATCAGTATGGACATTTATAGATAATGATACATCTTCTTATTAAGGGAAATTGCCAGAGCAAAATTTACCAGTATTTTCAATAAGGTTGTGTTCAAACAAGACCTCTTCCAGAAAATTACCTGCAAATTTCAGGTTAAAGGCTGTATGTGTGAATGGGGCTTATATCTTGGACGTAAATAAGAATTTAATATATATAGGTGATTGTTTTACTAACTCAGTGTAGAACTGTTTGTTCAATGGCTCAAAATGTAATGTGACTCGCAAAGCACTGCAGGAGACACTCGGCCAACGAAAATGGTCAGCAACTGATAACCTGAAATGAACCTTTAATAATAATGGCGTGTGAATAATCAAGAATTGAAGTTGCCGTGAAATGGAAATAACTTACCATGACATCTCGGGCAGCACTGACCAGACAGGGTGTGAGTGAGATGAGATGGACAGGAGAGAACTGGACACACCACTTTACGACACATACTGTGACCTCCCTGAAAAAACACAAACACTATTACACAAACAAGGTAAAGAAAACAATGGGTCATTTCTAGGAATATCATAAAATATCAACATATAAATTAGAAGCCTAATTTGTGTGCTTTCCAATTCATTGTATTGAGTGTAATGCATTACTAAATTAGTTACTTTTAATTTTTCAGTCATTTAATTACAGTGCTGATGTAATTGTATGAAATACTTTATAGACTCTAGAACAATTCTATATTAAACAATAATGAATTTAAAATAAAAATTTAACATCTAATGTTAAAATATATGTTTTCTAATTTAGTGCTGCCCCCCTTAAATTATTTGTCCAGTTCATGAATAATTTATTAGATATTATATGATTTATTTGAAAGAATTAAAAGAGAGTTTCATGTCTATCCTTGAATTGTTCATCTGGTCAGGTTGATAAGGGTTTTAGAAAGTAATTAGTAATAAGTAATGCAATTACTTTTCCGAGAGTGAAAATAGTACAGTAATCTAATTACACTTTAGAAGATGTAATTAGTAGTTAGTAATTAATTACTTTTTTGAGTAACTTACCCAACACTGGCTGAAAGTTGGCCTTCTGGTGTAATAGCTTTGGGAAACCACAAGAGGGTGATATACCATGTATTGTACTTGATACTGAAGGACGCATCAATGCAGTGGAGGTGGAAGTCCAAAGTTGTGAATCTAGTCACCATACTCAAATGTTATGAAAGTTTTTGTACTTATGTGATATCGATGAGTTTGCAAGTTAACGTATGAAACTGGTGTTACTGCGCAAACTGAATGATTGGAAATGGCAATGTTTATTATCCAATTTCTCTGTATGTAGTCTAAAAAACATTTTCATGCGAGCTGTCAAATCACAAAAAGACATCTTTGTACTTGACAATACATTGTGTAGGCTATATGAAAAATACATACAATATGTCATCCAGTGATGGCTAGATTAAATAATCTTTGTCCTTTGATAATGATTTGGGTCGAATTTAATTGGAAACTTGAGCTCCGTGGTGATGCAGAATTTTAAGCAGACTCCGGAGCCATAGCTGGACAACGATAGACGATGAGCGGTGATGTGCGAACCTTCACAGAAACAGTTTCTAATTTTAGAACGTGCTCTTTTCTTGCTCCAGATGTGTCCACTTTACCAAAGTTGTGTTGAGAAATATGTATGAAGAAACAAACACTACTGTGCTATGAGTAGAGCTATTTATATCTGATAATCATCAAGAAAATATTCTAATAATCGATGTATGAAAAAGGCATGTATCCCAAGCCTAGTCGTTTCACTGAACTACTGTATATACTGAAGAATATATGTATATACAGTATAACTACTGTATATACTGAAGTATAATCATCCCACAGTGGGATGATTTGGACATTATAAAGTTTTCCAGATCTGTCTGTTTTGTCAGAGCAGTCTGTGAACAGTTGATTCAGACATACTCACAGTGCAGATGCATTTTATACAAGGATTCCCTTCAGGGTGAAACTCCTCCTGTTCTTTATATAGACGCCCCTCAAAAATACATCCTGTGAACAGCCAGCATATAGACAAGAACTGTGAGGAGAATCTGGAAGAACGCTACTTTAAACTACTTTAGTCCATGTAGGTTATTTGATCCTAGAAGTGAAATTATTGAGCACATACTGTATTTTGTACACAATATGCAGAATGCTGTTTATATCATTTTGATCACAGCACATTTATGAGTCTCGCTTAAAAAGTTATGTAACAGCCAGGTCTGCCAAAATCACAACCAATTCTCATAATTTAAAAAAATGTAAAAGGAATATTCCAGATTCAATACAAGTTAAACATAATATTGATTACCACAAAAATTAATTTTGACTCGTCTAATAAAAAAAGGAAAAATCGAGGTTACACTGATACTCTTACAATGGAAGTGAATCGAGCCAATTTTTGAAGGGTTTAAAGCAAGTTATGTGAAGAATATAACATTTACATTTACATCATTTACATTTATTCTTCTGTTAAACCTCAAGTTATCCTGATAAACCTGAACACACACACACACACACTCACATAGTAATATTCACTCACCAGGGCAGGATGGGCAGCATTTCTTTGGGTGGATTTTGGGGTTCTTACAGTGAATGACGCACCTCATTTCTGCTTCAGTGACGACACCTTCCTGTCCAAAACAAAATCAAAATGTACTTTTCAATGTTTCTCTTCACATGCTTGATTTTGCGTGTGTCTCTTCATTGGCTGCCGCCCAATCTGACCTGTGCCCAGCGGCTTCCTGGAGCCCCCTTCCTGGCTGCCGGACCACACCCCTTTCCTGGATTCCCCTCCCCGACTGCTAGACACGGCCCCTTTACTGGACCCTCCTCCCTGTCTGCAAGACCCCATTCCTACCATTATCCTTGTCTTTGTGTTCCATCACCCTTCCCCACTTGGCTGATACTGTCTGCACCCTCCTGGTCTGTCTACTGCCCTCCTGCCCTGCCGGCCCTCAACTGGTTTGCTCTGCCCGGGTCCCCTCCCTGGACCGCGCCTCCTGCATCTCTTGCCATGCCCCGGTTTCCCCCTCCCGCCCTCCCCTGGTCTGCTCTTCCCTGGACTGTCCCACCAGCTTCGCCCTGGCCTGTAGCCCACTTCTACTTTTGGACTTGTGTCTGTTTTCTTTTATTGAACTACCTGCCACTGTTTTATTTGTCTTTGTTCAGGATGGGACGCCTTGAAGTCGTCCCGTAGAAACGTAGGCTTTTGTTTGTTTCTTGTCACCATGTGCTCCGTCTCGTTTCTGGACCCCACCCCCTTGTTTATCTCATTATTGATTAATCTGTTTCACCTGTTCTCCATGTTTGCCCTTGTGATTTTCCTCTCTATACATTTTGTCTGTTCCCTATTGTGTTTGCCAGTTCCTTTGGATCTGTGTTTGTTCTTGTACCTGCCCTTGCCTTTGCCTGTTTTGTCTGTGACTCTACCCTCCCTATCAACCGGGCCAATTTGGTTGCTTAGGAGACCTGGCTGGAGTCACTCAGCACGCCCTGGATTTGAACTCACGACTCCAGTTGTGGTAGTCAGCATCAATACTCACTGAGATACCCAGGCTCCCCTTTGTGGCACTTCATTAACATACAATGCACCCACAGATAGTGCAAACACTTGCACCCACACCCACTTGTGCTGGCACAAAAATTGTGCTTAGAATCAGCACTCACACGAAACCTGCATGGTCGTTGCACACATCGCTGCGCCGAAGCACAGCAACACAAATAGAGCCCAATACTTTTTTATAACCTTTATGACAATGAGAAGCAAATTGAAGGAAAAAACATTGAAGGAAAACCAACAGAGCCTCACCTGACAGCTGTATGTGACACAGGGTTTGACAGGGCTGATCCACTGATGGGAGCTGTTGTACAACTTCCCTTTCAGCTGACAACCTGCAGAGAGACAGAGAGGGGAAATCGTGTGGTGAACACATTATCAGGATACATTTCTAGTCATGTCATTAAAATTAGGCTATTATTTAATCCTCATATTATAGTAATGGCAGTCTACCAAAGACATTCTATACATGAACATCATCTACAGATTAAGATTTAATTGAGATTAAATTTACTAATCTATAATAAATTGTATGAAGTAAGCATTCATGTTAAGATTATTATAATGTCTTATACATATTTGATTATTATATAAAGAGCGTAGGTTGTGTGCTAAATGTTGAATTCTACAGAGGTCTTCATTCTAAAGAAGACAGTGAAAACCTTGAATGAACTCTGACCTCACTTAAAACAAACCAAACAAAATATCTGCCAGATGAATGAACTCAACATGACAGGAATGAACACACAACAACAACCTAAAACAAAAAATACTGGCCATGCTGTAGTCACTCTTGTCCATAGTGTGGCAGTAGTGCTAAACACAGAAAATATTACTTTTAACCCTCTATTGCCAGCATTATAAAATCATTGTTTAAAAATGTTTGATTCACTTTTCTTGCATTAAAATGGACCTCATTACTAAAAAACAAAAAAACAATTTAGAAAAATAATCCTTTTTAATATAATAATTTTAAGTATGACTGTCAACATTAAAATAAATTATTCAAAGACATGTTTTTATTTATTTAAATATTTGAAGTGAACATGAGTCACTATAAATTTTGAGGATGTCAGAATACAAAAAGTGTTAAATTGGGATTTCTGAGGTGGGAGAACCCTAAAAACGGGTGATGTGGCAGTCCACCATCCATGTATTTGATAAAAAAAACATTGAATATATATATATATATATATATATATATATATATATATATATATTAATGACAAAAACAACTTGTTTAAGAATGATATTAAATGTATTTTATATGTATCTGGGACAAGTCACCTTCTTCTTGCCCTAGATTGGGGTCTGTGGCAGCGGGGGTGTGGTCAAGCGTCCGTCCGGGGAGAGAAAGCGGTAAGGGCGCTTGCACCTGAGCCAAATTATGTCTAACACCTGTCTCTAATTCCAGTAAGCATGGGGAGAGCGGCATAAGAGCGGCCACAGAACCAACAGAGAGAGAGAGAGAGAGATCTACATGTACACGGCAGCCCAGCGTTGTTGTTTATGTTTAGTTAGGAATTGTGTGTGTTAAAAAGGTGATTATTTTGGAGAAGTGCTGTATGAGACTGTGGCCATTAAAGAAAGGAAAGAGTTATCTGAACCCACGTCTCTGTCACTCTTTACAGGGTCATCTGCGTTAATTTAATTATGTTATATGTTACCATTTAAAAGTCAAATACACATTGTTCTTAATGGGGAAAACGTCTCGGGTTACATGTGTAACCCTTGTTCCCTGAAAAAAGCGGAACAAGATGCTGCGCTTGCTAAAAGCGCTATGGGAACGATCTTGCATTGTGACCAGCTGTGAATATGTGTGTAACAAGTCAATGAACATTGACCAGAAATGTATAGCCTCGGTTGGTGAGATCATTGGATGCACCTGTGGCCGGGCTATAAATAGAGGCGTCACCAGCGTGTTCGTCAGATACATTTTCTGAGGAGCAGTCCTGGGACATCCCAGTGCGGCAAAGAAGCGCAGCATCTCGTTCCGCTTTTTTCAGGGAACAAGGGTTACACATGTAACCCAAGACGTTCCCTTTACAAAAAGCTTCACTATGATGCTGCACTTGCTAAAAGTGCTATGGGAACGAAATACCCACGCCGCCGCACTGGGGCTGTTTGGACCCCTACGGTTGTGAAGTGTGCTCACAAGAACGCGAGAGGTCTCAGACATGAGCTTGAGATGTCGACTCAAGGGCGTAAAACCCTGAGTAGCAAGAACATCTAAACCACAAAATTGATGAATGTGTGCAGAGAGGATCAGCCTGCCGCATCACAGACTTGCTTATACATGAGCTTCAGATGTCGTTTCAGGGGCATAAGAGCCCGGAGTAGCATGAACATCCAAACCATAGAGCCTGAAGAATGTGTGCGGAGAGGACCAGCCTGCCGCATCACAAACTTGTTCAGGCATGAAAGATTTCAGCCATAAGTTCTGAGAATGTGTGCGGAGAGGACCAGCCTGCCGCATCACAAACTTGCTTAGACATGAGCTTAGATGTCGACCCAAGGGCATAAGAGCCCGGGGTAGCATGAACATCTAGTAACATGACCATAAAACCAGATGAATGTGTGCGGAGAGGACCAGCCTGCCGCATCACAAACTTGTAGAGACATGAGATTGAGATGTCGACTCAAGGACATAAGAGCCCGGAGTGTCAAGAACATCAAAACTTATAAGAATCTAATGAATGTGTGCGGAGAGGACCAACCTTCCGCATCACAAACCAACTGCAGAAGGAGACCTCTAGCCAAGGCTTTAGGGGAGGAGAGTCCTCTGGTAGAGTGCGCCCTAAAACCTACTGGCGAAGCTTGACCGCGCGCCTCGTAGGCACGGGCAGTAATGCCCCTCACCCAAAGTGACATAGTCTGCCAGGAGGTAACCGCCACCTGGTCATGGCTTCCAAGGAAAGAATTGCTGCCCTGACTTCACGCCACTAGCAAATGTGGTGGACATAAGTCTGAAGGGTACAGACTGGACAAAGTCTGAGAAGTCTTAGCCGCTCCGGTGTTACAAACGGCAGGGAGCAGAAGGCTTAGAGAGTAACCGGTCAAGGGTCGTGAAAGGCACCTTGGGCAGGTAGCCAGGGTGAGGGTGCAAAGAATGCTTTTGGTCATACCTGGGGCAAACTCTAAACAGGCTGGAAAAAAGAGACAGAGCCTGTAGGTTCCCAAGTCTCCTTAGAGATGTAACTGCCATAAGAAAAACCATCTTGAGAGTCAGAAGTCTGCCAGACGCTGACTCTAGAGGTTCAAAAAGGGGTCTCAACAAGACCCTCAAGGACTACTGCTCAGTCCTACAAAGAGGTCCTTCGCATGGCTCCCGAATGAAGCACACGAGTAGAGCATGCCTCTTAAAGGGCAACCCTTCCATCAAGGTGTGGCAAGCCAAAATGGAGGCCACATAGAACCTGGAAGTGGGGGGGCATGTGCCTGCTGACAGTTCTTCCTACAGAAAATCCAGAACTGAAGCGAACTGGCAGTTAGCTGGTTCTGCAATATGAACTTAGTAGAGGTAAATGCATACAGGTGCATTCTGGAGAAATACAGTCCCCTGTGCCCGAGAAAGAAGGTCCTTCCTGTTCGGAACCAACGAGGCGGGCCTTCGAGGGGAGAATTTATCTCCGAGAACCATACTCTGTTCAGCCAGCGTGGCGCTATCAGAAGGAGGCATGACCCTTGCTGGCGAACCTTGCCAAGACTCCCGGGAGCAGAAAAACCAGGGGAAAAACGCATGCAGATGCATTCAGGGTCATGTATGTGCCTTTACGTCCAGACCCAAGGGGGCTGGGTGACTTAGGGAGAAGTAGAGGAGACATTGTGCTATCATAGAGGCGAAGAGGTCCTCTTCTGCCCTGTGAAATCTCACCCAGATTTGTTCACTACCTCATAGTAAATCTGTTCCCACACACACGGGTATCCAGGGACGAAACTGTCCTGAGTGACAGGAGCTGCCCTGGGTCCCAAGGAGGATCCAACGTGCCAGAAATTCAGCTGACATGAACGTGGATCCCCCCGATGGTTTACGTAAGAGGCTACCGCTGTATTGCCCACCCGCATCAAGACATGGCAGCCTCAGGAGGAAGTATTTCAGGGCCAGAAATACGGCCATCAGCTCGAGACAGTTACTGTGACAACCGAACTGACGACCCTCCTATCCCTTTAAGCCGGACGACCACTTATGGCCGCTATCCAGCCCGTCACGGAGGTGTCTGTCGTTAGCAGCCTGCGACGACAAGACGCACCTAGAGTGGGACCCATTGTAAGAACTGGGGTCTGAACCACATAGAAAGGGAACGAAGCACGTTGCGCGTAACCCTTATTTGCCTTAGGGGCCGGCCCTCGGATAAAACCCCCTGGCTTCTAGCCACAGCTGAAGTGGTCTCATGTGCAGAAGGTCCGAAGGGATCACCGCAGACACCAACGCCATTAGACTAGTATTCAATGATACTGACGAGCAGTGCAACCTCGACCTAGCCTGACCTTGCTCAGGGTGTTCTGAATGGAAACGATTCGTGCGGGAGACGATTGTGCCTGCATCGTGACCGAATTCCATATAACCCCCAGATGCGTCAAGACGATATCCCTGTGCTGAACTGCCAGTTCTTGGAACTGCGCTAGGATCAGCCAGTTGTCTATATAATTCAGAATGTGATGCCCTGGAGTCGCAGAGGAGCCAGTGCTGCATCCATGCATTTCCTGAATGTGCAGGTTAATAGGGCTAGGCCAAATGGAAGAAACTGATACTGGAAGGCTTTGCCTCCGAAAGCAAACCTCAGGAACTCCCTGAGATCGATGGTGACCAGCCAAACGTGATGTTAGGCTTGTGACACGATCGTCTTGATAGTCAGAAGCTAGGACTTGAACACCCTGACCGAGCGGTTCAAGCCTCGAAGATCTAGAATCGGACGCAACCAGGAAGTATCTGCTGTAATAGCCTGACTCTTTCTCTGGAAGGGGAACATGTTCTATGGCCCCTTTGACCAAGAGATTTTGCAGTTCTTTCCACAGTAGACATGCCTGTCCCGGTTTCACAGTAGTGGGAACCACGGCGTTGAAACACAGAGGACGGCGAGCAAATTGAATTCTGTAGCCTTGTTCTACTGTTTCTAGAACACACATAGAAATACCTGGAAGAAGTTTCCATGCTGCCAGGTTCTCTGAGATGGGTATTAATTCTGACACTTCCTGTTGAGGGGATGTCGAGTGTTCCGCATCCTCGATCAAGACAGGAAGCAACGGTACACCTAACTCTTTGTTGGAAGCCTCTATCACCCGAAACACCAAAGGCGGCGGGAGTGAAAAGGTTTCGTGATGGTTTCGGGAGGGCCGAAGTGGATAATACACACGCCCCGTCCCGAGGGGAACTACCCCCACAAGGCTGGGTACAAGACCGTCACGGTTTCTTTTTCTTAGAAATCATGCCCCTAAGGTCTTGCATTGGGGGCTGCTGAGGGTGACGAACTGGACCCCAGTCTTTACGAGGGGGAGCACGATTCGCCATGTTTTGTTTTAGAGCCTCCCGTCTAGAAGGACCGGGGCGGGCCTGGGTGGTCGACGGCCCCTCCCCCTGAGTGAGGTGCCCACACTCAGGTCCTTCAACAGATTTAGCCTAGTGCGCTTGTAACACTGCCATAGTGTGCAGGGCAACACCAGCCTGACCTGCTGCCTGATAAGCTTGCCCCGCAAGCGTGGAGGTGGTCCTGCACAGCTTTGTGGGGAGAGTAGGTCTCTTTAGCGATGATGCCGAGCCAGGCGAGAGAAAACCCGCTGGTGTCTCTTCTACCGGCGGCATCACCAAATACCCCTGAGCTTCAGCACCCATAATAGTTGAATACACCAACGTCGAGGGCACGAAGACACAGGAAGTATAAATTTCCTCCATAAAGAAAATACTTGTTATGGAGGTCATAGAAGAAAGGAAGGGACTGATATAGAGTTCCATTCCCTCTTTTATTTATTTAATTATTTGGGCCACCAGACAGAAATTTGTCTTCTAGTTTGGAGCGTTTGGGGAAGGGTCTCTTGTTCACGTGGCCAGTCTAGCTGTAGTCTGGCCACAGCCTGCGTAATCACCTTGAGTAATTTCTCAGCCGCTTTATTATTGTGCGTGAAATGTACAGAGGTTCAGCGCCCCGCCCCACTCGTGAACCGAAGAGGCGCCGAAGCGCACTTCGAGATCCCGGGAAGGACCAGCTCGGTCTGGGGAGAGAGCGAGGGAAAGGGATGAACCCCTCTCCATGCGAGAGCCCCACGAATGAAACGTGGGCGCTGACTCCCGGAAATAAGCGAGGCGAGCGCGAAGCATTTTGCCCGAAAGCAAAATGCTTTTGCATTTGTCTCTTAATTCCACAGCCGCTTTATTATTATGCGCGGGATTTACAGAGGTTCAGTGTCCTCGTGAACCGAAGAGGCACCGAGGCACGCTTCAGGCTTACGAGGATCAGCTGGATCTGGGGAGAGAGCGAGCGAAAGGGATGAACCTGTCTATCGCTCCTCAGCCAGATCCATACAAGAGCCCCACAAATGAAGTGTGGGCGCTGACTCCCGGATAAACAGATCGCAAGGCTCGCCCCAACGCAAGAGCAGCATGCTCTTCCCCAAACACACAAAACAAAAACTGGTGTGTGTTCGTTTCAGCCATAGAACGTAAACATGGGAACACACACTGCTTGTTTTGTTTATCAATCATTCTTGCTTTTTTTTTCTCTCTCATTTTCAGAAGAAATAGAAAGGAGAAAAGGTTCACTGCACAACAGAATCTAACTCCTAACAGAGGAAAGAAAGTTTGACAGAGATCTGACGAACATGCTGGTGACGCCTCTATTTATAGCCCGGCCACAGGTGCATCCAATGATCTCACCAACCGAGGCTATAAATTTCCGGTCAATGTTCATTGACATGTTACACACATATTCACAGCTGGTCATAATGCAAGATCCTTCCCATAGCGCTTTTAGCAAGCGCAGCATCATATATAGAATTTGTAATGTAACATTTGAATTAAATTAGAATTCTTCACTGTCATGAAGAATCATTTTCACTGGTGAATCCCACTGTATATTTGCTAGAATTTATTTTCCACAAGAAAAAACACAAACACAATAAAAATAAATGTTGAATCAACATTTATTGGAGTACACACATAAATATACAAATAACAGTAAAACCTTCTCCAATGTGTTGGTCGAGTGGTCTTTTGATCTATGTTGCATGTGAGTAATTCTGGATACAAAACCCTTTGTGTATACAGCTTTTCATAAACTAAGCAAAATCACTACTGTGTATCAGCGGAAAGGGTGAGCAGTTGATTCCATATTACATGATTTCTATGAAACGGAGATCGGACCACAGCGCGAAAAAGAAAGGAAAATTGTGTCTATACGGCTGGTCTCGTGCCACTCTCGGATATGCTGCCTCTACCAGTGTCCGCAAGGGACTAGGCTGCATTTCCATTGATCATAGAAATGATCATACAAATCATCTTAGAATTAAGGGCCGTTTCCCAAAATCATCTTAAATTATGAAGCACTTGAAAATGGTTGTAGATCTACTAGTGTTCTGGAGTAATCGTAGAGCACTTAAGAGCATCGTAATGACATAATGTTATGCAGACACATGCAGGACTTTCGAAATTACAATGAATACAATTAAATACAGTGAGTTAATGTTCAGATTCTTTAACTTTATGCAGTAGCCTAGTATACAGTGACCATTGTACTTTAATGTTTAATGTAGTTTATTTATATTTAAATTGATTATAATTATATCAATCTGCTTATGTCAACTACATGGGTATGTTTTTATTATATTATATTATATATATAATAGCCTAATATAATTTTATATAATTTAAAATGAGGTCATAAAATAAATGACAAATAAAAAAATCTGCCTATTGTAAATCAAAAGATGACTTTTGCAGGACAGCGTAGTTGGTACAATGTGGCTGAATGATTGCATTACAAATTAAATTCAGAGGGAATGGAGATGTTATATTTAAGGGGTTATACTGTCTATCTTTGCTCGTATTTCCACCTTACACTTCTACAACATCCTCATCTTCCTCTTTGACACCCAAGGACACTGTTTCCCACATCGAAGCCTTGTGCTGCATTGATGTCATTGGTATAATTTTGGTAGCAGATCTCCATTTGATCAGTGAATGTATGTATTGTACATGCACCCACATAAGTGCTTCCATCGGCCTATTGTGCACTTGCAACACAGTAAACCTCATTATACAGTATTATATATACAGTATTTATACACACACTGCCAGTCAAATTTTTGGGGTCACTTGACTGAAATGTTTCTCATGATCTTAAAATCGTTTGATCTGAAGGCGTTTACTTAAATGTTTGAAATGAGTTTTGTAGACAAAAATATTATTGTGCCACCATATTCATTTATTTAATTATAAAACAAAAATTTTATTAAAAAAAAAAGTTTTTGAAATGGATGACTTGGACCAAATAATAAAGAAAATCAGCCAATAAATACCCGAGATAGATGGGAACTCCTTGAATACAGTTTAAAAAGCATCCCAGGGTGATAGCTCAAGAGAATATGTCAAGAGAACATGTCTGCAAATTCTAGACAAAGGGTGACTATTTTGAATATGCTAAAATATCACACAGATTTATTTTTGAACATAATTCCCATAGTTCTGTTTATTCCATAGTTTTGATGTCTTTACTATTATTCTAAAATGTGAAGAAAAAATAATAAAGAAGAATGAGTAAGTGATCCCAAACTTTTGAGCAACAGTGTATATATATATATATATGTATGTATATGTATGTATGTATGTCTTCACTGACACTGAGCTTGCACCTCAACTCACAGATGATTTGTGTAAACAAAACACTGCAATCAAATGTAGGCCTGCATATGATGAACAAAGCAGTGATTGTAGATCGTAGCCTACTGCACAACATATTGACAGAGAATAACATTTCCAAGCGAGGTAAATTATGTATTTATAACGTTACGCACCAAGCTATAATAAAAATACAATGACGAGTGTCACAATACCGTCACATTTCAGTACTCACACAGGGACAGTGACTCTTAAGAAGCACTTAAAGTGCGTAGTTGCAAAGTGCAGTTTTGGGAAACGCATGTGAAATAGGAAAGAACATTCATAACTTAAATAGAGAATGCTCTTAGAGCAAAGATCAATGGGTTTTGGGGAACACAGCCAAGTGAGCATGCAAGTGCAAGTGCACTCGCTAAATACAGAAAGTGTGTTAAATGGATCAACAAAAACTGCATTGGAGAATACAATAAATGGAATGGATTGACAAACAAGCATTTATTTTCTTTTTGGAATTGAAGGTGAAGACACAGCATTCTAGACCATTACCGGCCCAATTTAACAGCTGAATATAATCTATAGTGGCTGGATGTATGACATTCCACTGTCACACAATTAATAAACGCATTTCAGAAATGTCTCATTGCATACATATCATTGATTTGACTCTAAATGTTTTAAAATAAAATGTTCTTACAAATTCTAAATCATATTTTTTTGGAGGGTTTCAAATTACTACAAGGATGTAGTGTGACCAAGAAAAAGCTTTTAATTGTTTTATTCAGTCATCTCTTCATTATTAACTAACTTATTTTGAATCTTGTATTCCTCATATGCTTGCAAATAAAATGAAGCTTGTTACCCAGAGGCAATAGATCATGCAGTAGAGGGTTATGCCCCAGTCAGTTGATGAACACAGATTATTAATACAGCCTGGTCTCATGAATATTACGTGACCATGGCAACATTTTTGCTAAACAAAATGATGTGCCTTATAACACATTTGGCTTCAATTTCCCAGTGAAATGTCCAGCGGGTCATAATCAGACAAGGTTATAAAGGTGAACATTAGATGGAGGTTTTAAATTAAAACTTACCTCCCTAAGCTAAAACTTTAACCTAATCCTGACCAATAGTGTACTAAAAAGTTAAAAAAGTTTCTGAAGCTACCATGTCATATTGTGTTGCTTCTATAAAACTTCTGTCTTCTGACTTCTGTCTATAAAACTTGCATGTTTGGGTGAGATCGATCCTCGGTCTTCTGAGTCCAAAGTCCAACACTCTATCAGGTGAGCTACCGCATAAGTGAACCATAATGGAATACATTATTAAATGTAGTTGAGTTTTTCAAATGATGCGTTTGAGTTCAATATCAGAACATAGAAGTGTGTGAGTAGTAGTGTGAAAAATATGTTTTTATAAAGTGATAATCAGCCGTTGTACTCGTGATTTGTTTGAAAGTGAATAAAACACACAGTTGTAGCGCCTCTAGTGTTCAGTTCACCAACAAACTGCAGCAAAGCGTAGAGAACTGCACTAAAAACTCAGTAATCAGAACATTCATTCTATGAGACTGGGCTGCATTAATCATATCACTTTATTTCGAGGTATTATTTATCATAGTTCACAACATCAGTGTGTTAGAGATCTCATTAGGGTGCATGTATTGACCTTTGCATCTTTCACAGCAGGCTCCTGTCTGTTTGACAACCAGTGCACAATCCTCTGACACCAGCGCACACTTCTCCTGCTTACAGTCTGCTTTCTTGTCCTGTAGAAAGAAAAGAGAGAATTAGAGGCCAATACCCTGTATAATGCAATATTTCAAGATTTAACTTGGTGACAAAGGCAAGCTATGGATTTTGCAGAGAAGTGTGCTTGTTCTCTTGATAGATCAGTTTAATTGAATCATGTTTGCTTGATGACAGCAGATAAATGTCAGGAATCATCTTTCACTGCATCAGTGATAAACCCTTCCTGTATTGATCTCCATTCATCAAGTCACATGCTCCAGAATCAATACCAGACATTCATCATGCCATTATATCAGCTCTCTCTCACATACAAACACACACACACAACATGACCCACAGATGTTCAATATCCTCAATAAAACACCTTATTCCAGGCTTAACGTCTACACTCGACAAAGTTTCTTCCCCAGTGTACTATTGAAAAGTTGTTCTTGCACATGACTGTCTGCAGTCAGGTTGAGACATTTTCACCTGTCATGGTGCTTGATAATGCAGAGATTTAGCTGTTTTTCAACCCATACTGTTGTAAAATAGCTTAGTTGTGTTGATCATGCGTAATCTTATGTATCACAATAACGATACACAACCCATCGTCTATATCACAATCCATGTGAAGGGTTGCAAAACACCAAAACACATCTCAGACAGTCCAAAGAGCTGCTTTACAGACAAATACCTGAAAACTGCCCCAGAAGATACACAAGAACTGCATACTGATAAACAGACATGGCCTTACCAAAACTTCAGTCACTAACTTGTATAGTAGCATCATCACAGTTTAGCAAATACCATGGTTTGGGAACATTGCGACTGGATGGATCTTAAAAACCAGTAGCATTAAGATCAACACCAACTGCAAAAACTGCTTGTATTTTATCCATCAGTTTAGTGAAACAACCAAGTCTTTATTCCACCTTGAATATGAATCCCACTGTGAATAAATGATCTTCACTTTTTGACAAAGTATCACTTTATCTGCGGTTGTTTGAATCAGTGATGTATTCAGGTTTTTTTAAGGGATTGTTTACCCAAAAATGAAAATTCTCTCATTATTTACTCACCATCATGATATCAAAGGTGAGTATAACTTTCTTTCTTCACCAAAACACATTTGAAGAAAAATAGAAAAATATTTTAGCTCAGTAGGTCCTTAAAATGCAAGTGAATGCAAATTTCTCTTATGAAGCTCCAAAAATCACAGACAGTCAGCATAAACGTTATCCATATGACTCCAGTGGTTAAATGAATGTATTCTAAAGCGAGATGACCACTTTTGGTGTGAAAATATTTAAGTACTTTTTAACTTTAATCCAACGCTTCATTCGAGTGCTGAGTTCAAGCGGTCTCTCGTGTGACGTATTTGCGTTGCCATGGATACAGATGTAATCTCACGTTCTCCACTTGGTTGAGACATCAAGGATGAGCACACAAACGCACCATTGTGAGAACAGAAACAGATAAATACAGATCTAAACCAAAATCAAATAAGCTTCTGTACAGTGTTCCTCCTCAAATGTAAACAGCGCTGTTCTTCTGGCTGTGACGCATGTGCGTCAGTTCTGAGTGTTTCAAACGCCAATGCGATTACGTCACACGCATATCACTGCCAACCGGAATCATGATATAGTTAAAAAAGTACTTAAATATTTATATTTTTCACACCAAAAGTGATCATCACGCTTTAGAGGACACTCGTTTAACCGCTGGAATTGTATGGAGGATGTTTATGATGACTGTCTGTGATTTTTGGAGCTTCAAAAGAGAAATCTCCATTCACTTGCATTTTAAGGACCTACTGAGCTAAAATATTTTTCTATTTTTCTTCAAATTTGTTCTGGTGAAGAAAGAAAGTCATACACACCTGGTATATCATGAAGGTGAATAAATAATAAGTGAATTTTCATTTTGGGCATATCCCTTTTACTTTCCTTTCACTCAACACGCCCCACAGAGCCAGAGCGCTGGACACAACTCAAGCCCTGTCCTGAGCCAGCCCGGAAAGCCACAAAGTCTTGTTTACTCACCCCTTGCAGGATCCAACAGTGCCAACTCAAAACAGATCATTTCTTAGATTCTTAGACTGTTATAATCAGCTATGTGAAATCTGCAAACTGTGCAACAAATATCAACCTGTCTTCTCTCTCAGGTGTAACTGTGACTGTCTGTGCCTCACTAACTCTCAGGTAGTTGCTCTATCTCTCTCCTTTCTCTGGTTTCTTTAGCACATCAAAAATAAAGCTGAACAAGAACAACAATGATGCTGATGTTGAATTTCTCACCAGACAGACACAGGAGATGCAGGGATTGTCTGTGATGTTGGGAATGTGTAACACCTCTCCCTCGTTCTCACAGCTCGCCTCTGTGCCTGAATGAACAACACGATCACAAATTCACAAAACTTTACTTGAGTTATTTCCTCTAAACATTTTATTTCATTCAACATTTCATACAGTTCCTTGACAGTAGGTCACTTTATTTTTACAGCAATCAAGTTACTATGTATCTACTAACGAACAACATGCACTTACTGCTTACACTTACATTTTGTTATTGTTAAAACAACAGAAATTAATATTAATCTCATGTGAAAAGTTTACAATATTTAAACTCAGTTTTTCACAATTACTGACATTTAATCGTAGGAAACATTCACTGTCTTAGGTCAGTTAGGATCACTACTTTATTTTATGCATGCGAAATTTCAGAATAATAGTAGAGAGAATAAGCTGCTGGAATTTTGTCCCATTCCTCCAGACAGAACTGGTGTAACTGAGTCAGGTTTGTAGGCCTTCTTTGCACACGCTTTTCAGTTCTGCCCACAAATCGGATTAAGGTCAGGGGTTTGTGATGGATACTCCAATACATTGACTTTGTTGTCCTTATGCCATTTTGCCACAACTTTGGAGGTATTCTTAGGGTCATTGTCTATTTGGAAGACCCATATGCGACCAAGCTATAACTGATAATGACCAAACAATCAGACCAGAGGACAAGATCTTTGTCCCCATGTGGACTTGCAAACTGTACTCTGGCTTCTTTATTGCTGAGCAGCCTTTCAGGTTATGTCGATATAGGACTTGTTTTACTGTGGATATAGATACTTGTCAACCTGTTTCCTCCAGCCTCTTCACAAGGTCCTTTATTGTTGTACATGGATTGATTTGTACTTTTCGCACCAAACTACTTTCATCTCTAGGAGACAGAATACGTCTCCATCCTGAGTGGTATGATGGCTGTGTGGTCCCATGGTGTTTATACTTGCATACTATCGATTGTACAGATGAACGTGGTACCTTTAGGCGTTTGGAAATTGCTCCTAAGGATGAACCAGACTTGTGTAAGTCCACAATTTTTTTCTTAGGTCTTGGCTGATTTCTTTTGATTTTCCCATGATGTCAAGCAAAGAGGAACTGTGTTTGAAGTTTGACATTAAAATACATCTACAGGTACACCTGAATACACCTCCTATCAGAAGCTAATTGCCTAAAGGCTTTTAATTTTCTGGAATTTTCCAAGCTGCTTAAAGGCACAGTTAACATAGTGTATGTAAATGTTTGACCTTCTGTAATAGTGATATAGTCAATTAAAAGTTAAACAATCTGTCTGTAAACAATTACTCATGTCACAAAGTAGATTTGCCAAAATTATTGTTTGCTAATATGAAATCTGTGGAGTAGTTAAAAATTTGTTTTAATGACTTCAGCCTAAGTGTATGTAAACTTCTGACTCCAACTGTATGTGTAACAGACAGTGTAAAATAGTGTTACTAGACTGTAGCATCTTTTCACAGAACATTAATTCTATTTCAAACCGAAATAAATCTAAGTATTATTAAATGTTATAGTTACTAATATAGGATAGCAATTAATAACAGTGCATGTAACATGTATAAAAGACACTGTAAACATTGTAAAATAGTGTTACTAGACTGAAACATTGTTTACTGAACATTAATTATGATTCAAACTTCAGTAAATCTAATTATTATTATTATTATTATTATTATTATTATTATTACATTAGATATAATATAGTTATTAATAATAGAAACATGCAATGTGTGACACGGATGCTGTAATATAAATATATATATTATCCAAAAGCGACATCTGAAATTTCAAGCCACACTTACATGAGCATAATGAGTCAACAGGTTGATCTGGATCAATAAAACTGAGCTGATGTGAGGGTGATGTGTATTTTATTTGACACGCACTATATGATGTAAATGTAGCAGAAATGTTTACATGGATTTACTGTTTAAGACTCATTAAGACCGTTTAGAGTTTAAATGATTCTTACCTGTGATTAAAGGTGCAGTTAATTGTGTTGTTTGTAAAATTAAAAACCAGAATAAGAGGTTGTGGGTTACTGGAGGAGACAGACACAGCATCCTAAATTCACTCCAGACGCAGGAAAAAATAAAAGAAAAATTATGGTGGTGATGATAATAATAAAATAAGAATATTATCCACAGCCTGTAGAAATAGTTTGCGTTATGATCCTGAGGGAAGGAGACATGGGTGTCACAAGGCATTTAATGCCACAAAATTTAGCGATTGACCGTTAGCCGAACATTATAATGACACAACCAGAACAGTAGAGTCCAAATATGTCGACAGCGACTCAGACGATGACAGAACTTCTTGAATATCCAGATTCGCGGGTCATAAACTACCCGAAGAGCCCAAATCAGAGATAACATGCCGAGATCTTCTGAAGAAAAGCCTGTGGAGAGATGACACGGCCATAGCTGATGGAAAATGATCCCAATGTGGATTTAGAGATGTCCTGCAGGACTCGTGTCCGGTCAAACTGATGTGGTTTGATCACCGGTGCGTCTCTCTGCGGCGCGGGGATGCGCGCGGCTGCTCACGTGAGCTCCCGAGCTGCAGTTAAACATTCCCGCGATGTGTGAATGTCCTGTAGTTTACACAGATCTGCCCCTCTCTATTTAAATGCTCGTGTTAATTTATAATGCCGCTGATCTGCAGCAGGGTGAGGTATATTGAGATACGCCCTCAGCACTCATATGACTTTACCTTCAAATATGTGCGCTATAAAGACGCTAAAGCTGTACAGGGACATGCCATATTAGTGTATTTCACTATGTAATATCACTTAGAATAACAATGGCATCATGTATGGACCATTAACTAAAGTAGGTGCCAAATGCCCAGAGAAATCCAGAGAATCTGCATGCACAAAGGAATGTGACTATATGCATCTCAAAGATCAAATTAATATCCATAGATTTCGGCTCAAACAGTCACTAGTCCCTAACTAGTCTGCGTACACATGGAAGACTGTATATGACAGGAGAACTATCGCCTCCTGAAGGGAATCATTTATTGCGGTAATATTTGTCACTAGATGGCGCCAAAAAGAGCACTTTTACTGCAGCTGTCGCTAACTCGCCTGGTGAAAGAATCACAGCAAGCTTGACAAACTACATTTATTTGATAAGCGTTGACAATGACATTTAATTCATTTAATCATCAATAGCAAATGGTACCTAGCCCATATCAAACCGATAACCGGTACTAGTTGTCACAATTTTGGCAAGTTTAAATTTTTTTATGTCTATTTCTGTATAGGCACATTCTGTAGGGTCGTGGTTACAAAAAGAGTATTGCACCTGAAGTTATTACTTGTCCTTAGAACACAGTTCAACATTTGGTTAAAATCTGCCACATTATATACCTGACTCATTTTTAATCCATGCTGGCAAAAATATATAATGAAATTTTAGTTTGAAGCATAGAAATCACTAAAACTTGAACACTTTGCATGAAAGTTCCCTTTTTAAGGGTTTATAAATGGGTTCCTAAATTACTAATAATTAATTTACAAATGCATTATAAAGAATCAACATGCGGTTATGACAACATGCATAAAAAGGGTGACATGCATTCAGTACCTGTCAAATAGTTAGCCATTTTACCTCAAATGTTTGAAATGCTTACTTATTCAACATTAGTAACCTGTGAAAATGCACCTCAATGTAAAGTGGACACATCTGAAGTATTTATTAAGAAGTTCTAACATTAGAAGCATTTGTACATAAAGTTGAGTGTGGTTTAATGATCATCAGTCTTTATTATATGAAATCTGCTGTGAATGAACATGAAGATCTGAAAAGTGTTTTTGTAGAGGACTTTATGTAACTAGGAATAGTTAAGTAGGGACATCACTCGGAGTAACACCATTCTTTTCACATCAACATGACAAGAAAAGTGACAACACAAGTGAGTCAGTTACAGTCATGAACAGAAACACTAATTGACATAATCCCTCCTTTAAATCTCATTATAATAGTCGATTTTTGTTCTGCATTGTCAAATTAATCATGAATTAGAACATTTTGTGTTTTTGATTAATGTAAGTTTGGTTATAAGTATTTATTAAGCATTCATAAAATGTAAATAAAACTTCTCACTATTTGGCAGGTATTGCATAAAGTTGCCCTTTTTATTCACATTGTTATAACTGCATACCAATCATTTATCATGCATTTGTAAGTGATGTTGTAGTCATTAACAACCCCCTTTATTATCCTTTACAATTAAGGTGTTCCCAAAATGTTCAACAAAGTTTAAATGTGTTTGAGGCTAACATTCACTGCTAGGGAAAACAAGCTTTTGTGAAATTTGACTTTTGACTCAAAACTTTATATTTATCGAGATACAACCCTTGTACAGCTAGTGCCACACAAAGGACGTACATTAGATGTGTTCTGTGAATGCTGTGTGAGGTAACACAGGAAATAAACATCTCCACTGTGTCTGCTGTTGTGATCAGATTGTCGCCTCTTGTCTTTAATGTGAACTGTGAGGTTTTATCTGCGTGTTTACCATTAAACTGTTGGTAATCATTAGGAATGGATATAGCAGTTCTCATCTAGCATACAGTATAATGTAGTCAGTGGCTATATAGATTAAAGATATGACTAATTTCTTCCCACTAACAGCACAGAGTGATGATTTTGTGTAACTGAGGAGGATTATAAATGGCCCTATCAAGTTGCCAAAATGGAGCAACATAATACAGAAACTAAGTCCATTCAAATATCTCAATAAATCCTTATATAGGCGTACAAATGCAAACTCAGACACACACACAGAGAGACCTTCCCTTATCTAACTGAAGCATTTGTAAATTGTAATATCTGGAAATAATTTTCCAGATATTACAAATATTGTATTGATGTACAGAGAGAGATCATATCTTATCTTACATAAAACACACACACACACACACACACACACACAAACAACTCTATATAATGGAAGTTCATGTACATTAAATATTCATTCAACAACAACCAGAACAGGAAAATCATGAATAATAACAGTAATAATAACAATAATAATAACAATATCATGGAATTAGGAGCTATTAATATAATTCTTGAGGACTAAAATGCTAAGACAAGTGCATTTTTGAAGATATATTTAATAGATGTTGGACATGTTTATGGGATTCTGGTGATCATTCGGAATTCTGGCATTATATTTTTACACATTATATGCAAACAAGTTCTACAGTATTTCACAGTAGCCTTTAAAAATGACAAGGACATCAAGCACATCTAAGCCTAACAGGGACATAACATCATCTACAAATCCTACTTTTACTAACAGCACATCCTTCTACAAAAATAGTCTGTACATGACTCTGTAGTGGGAAGCAACCTTTTTCTGACATCTGTGATTGTCTCTGATCCTCTACATGGGGTTGAATGAATGAGACAGTGTGTGAGTGTTATTAGTAAACTGCATGTCTCACTCTCCCAGATAAAGAGAAGATACAGTGAGACAGACAGTGAGAGATAAAGAGCAGACAGACAGGGCTATTCTTAGTGGTCTCAGTGGGGCGTGGTGCCTGTAAAGAGACGTCACAAAGGGCTGAAGACAAGATACGATGGGCACACAGACTACATACTGCAGTGGCAGACAGCTGAGTTTAAATATAATCTCTCCTACACACACGGTTTCCCCCAAATTAGGTGCAAAACATGCACTTTTTCAATGGTTTTACTGCAACTATGCTATTAAATCTGGAATTACAGCAAAAACATCAGGATGAGGGACTGGCCTCGACACAGATATGCTGCATAATGCCTGTTTTAAACTACACGCCGAAGCAGTTTAAAACGTTGTTTTTCGTTGTTCATGCTAAAAAATATTTGTGTATTAACAAATGAGTGTATTTACATCGGAAGCAGAATCAGCACGTCAGTCATAGGAATATAAAATAAATTAATTAAAAAATTAAAATGACACAAAAATTTAATTATTTTAATGATTTAGCTTAAGGAGACATGGTATTGTCATTTAAAACTACAGTATACTACAAGTCGTAGCCTTAACCCTTTACAGTGTATGGATTAATTAAGGGAAAAATCATGGGATGCTGTACCTGGCTGCTGGTGAAGATAGTGAGTTAACATATTGGAAGAGCAAAGGAATTAGTACAGCCCAGACATATTTCTGGATCCGGAATGCTCGTGGGCAGTTTGGGCAGCTATTTTTCTATACAAACAAGCGGCATGAAAGTGCAGCTCCAATCTACTTGAATGGGGGAAACCTGAAATCTCTAAAACGGTTGGCCAAGATTATGATCAAAGAACATATTTCAAATCAGCAATAAATCTGACAAAACTGTGTGATGGGGTGAGCAAGAGACGGACACAGTGGGTGTCGTGTCAGGTCTCAGAGAGGCATTAATTTCAAATGAGCGGCCTAGCATCCTGGCCCATTAGACGCAACGCATTCTCTATTCACAGGCTTTGAATCTAACTCGCAGGGAAATGGGGAAAAGTCACCACGGGCAACATTCATCCATGGGAGGGGCTTTTCGTTCTTTCACAACTGTATAATAAATTGTGTGTCTTTAACTCAGATTACACTAATGAGCACAATTTTACAGTGTTGTATAGCTAATGCGCTAACGTTCTCAAGTTGAAAAGTTGAAATAGCCTACAAGGCTATTTTACCTGTAAGGTGGGACTTCCTTTCTATATCCACTGATCACTGACTGCCTCCTATTCCTTTTAATAGAAGTGGCCTGTCTCTGCTAAATAGTCTCTGTTTTGGCAAGCAGGAAATGTTCATGAAACAATGACGCCACCAACGAACTGTCCTTGAAATGGTCTATTAAAGAATTATGATTATTATTACTAATAGAAATTCTGTCATCATTCACCATCATGCTGTTCCGAACCCAGATGACTTTCTTTCTTCCATGCAACACAATAAGGAGATATTAGACAGCTTGATTACCTGAGACACTATATAATTTCAGTGAATGTGCTTTTTTCCTCCATATTTTGAAAGTGAATGGTGACCGAGACTGTCAGTCCCTAACATTTTGTCTAACATATTTTGTGTTCCACAGAATACAAAGCATCACACTGGTTTGGAACAACATGAGGGTTAATTAAATTATGGCTGAGCAATCACTTTGAAGGGGCAGTTCACCCAAAAATGTAAATGTGTGGGTGAGAAACAGATCAATATTTACAGTAAATAATTTTTTTCAAGAAATCCTTCTCTGTGATATGCAGAGAAGAATGTGAAAGTGATCTGTTTCTCATCCACACCTATCATATCGGTTCTGAAGACATGGATTAAACCTCTGGAGTATTGTGGATTATATTATGCTGATTTGTGTGATCTATTTATAAAAAAAAAATTTCACATTCATATAGACCTACAGAGCTGAGAAATTCTTCTGAATTGGTGACGTCGTTGGTGGCATCATTGTTTCATGAACATTTCCTGCTTGCCAAAACAGAGACTATTTAGCAGAGACAGGCCACTTCTATTAAAAGGAATAGGAGGCAGTCAGTGATCAGTGGATATAGAAAGGAAGTCCCACCTTACAGGTAAAATATCCTTGTAGGCTATTTCAACTTTTCAACTTGAGAACGTTAGCGCATTAGCTATACAAGACTGTAAAATTGTGCTCATTAGTGTAATCTGAGTTAAAGACACACAATTTATTATACAGTTGTGAAAGAACGAAAAGCCCCTCCCATGGATGAATGTTGCCCGTGGTGACTTTTCCCCATTTCCCTGCGAGTTAGATTCAAAGCCTGTGAATAGAGAATGCGTTGCGTCTAATGGGCCAGGATGCTAGGCCGCTCATTTGAAATTAATGCCTCTCCGAGACCTGACACGACACCCACTGTGTCCGTCTCTTGCTCACCCCATCACACAGTTTTGTCAGATTTATTGCTGATTTGAAATATGTTCTTTGATCATAATCTTGGCCAACCGTTTTAGAAATTTCAGGTTTCCCCCATTCAAGTAGACTGGAGCTGCACTTTCATGCCGCTTGTTTGTATAGAAAAATAGCTGCCCAAACTGCCCACGAGCATTCCGGATCCAGAAATATGTCTGGGCTGTACTAATTCCTTTGCTCTTCCAATATGTTAACTCACTATCTTCACCAGCAGCCAGGTACAGCATCCCATGATTTTTCCCTTAATTAATCCATACACTGTAAAGGGTTAAGGCTACGACTTGTAGTATACTGTAGTTTTAAATGACAATACCATGTCTCCTTAAGCTAAATCATTAAAATAATTAAATTTTTGTGTCATTTTAATTTTTTAATTAATTTATTTTATATTCCTATGACTGACGTGCTGATTCTGCTTCCAATGTAAATACACTCATTTGTTAATACACAAATATTTTGTATTCATCAGATGAAAGAAAGTCATACACACCTGGGATGGCATGTGGGTGAGTCAATGATGAGAGAATTAGAAATTTTGTCAATAAGAGAGGCTTGGAAAACCGGTCGTGGAACTCTCTTCGCCATCTGCACATCTATCAAGTGTGCACCTTGCTGTTTGTAACTTGGATGTTTACATGGATTTATACATTAGGCAGTTTAATCCACATGTTAAGAATGTTTCCCTGCTCTAATCATCCCAGAATAGTTGCTATAGTTTCCACAACCTCAACAAGGGTGCGGGGTAAATGGGTAAATACTGACTTGCCAGATGCACTGATATATTGCTGCACTGATTTAAAAATGTACACTTAAAAACTGATCCCATATTTACAGAATAACCCTGAAAATGACCATCAACATGTCACACAAAAGTGTTATCATTAGAGCCGAAACTTACCAGCGTGCTGCCTTAAATTGGAGCTGTGATTTTAATCTTGAAATATCCACTTGTCTTGGTGTTAAATGAAGGCATTGCATGACAAAACTATATATTTTCACTGTGCGGAGTGAAGAAAGTGTTTCACTTTGAAGAGTTTGATGTTGCAACAGTGATGGACTCTTCAGTGACTTCAGTGACAATATGTGACAGCGCGTGCAGCTGTGTGAACTTCCACTGTCGTAAAAGTCCCATTCAATAAACTCTCAATATATTACACATTAATTCAAATTAAACCCAGTAATGTAATGACAGGTTTAAAAAAAAGTAAAACATTTAATAAGAAATTTACTTGAGTGAGAGTAAAAAGTACCCACATTTATTAAATTTGTTTCACTTTTTTTCTTCAAAAATGTACTTAAGTAAATGTAGTGCGTTACTACCCAGCTCTGCACATGTTGTTTGCAGTGAAACTGTCGTGACGCACTGCTTCGGTTTGGGTCATGTACTGCTTCAGCATACAGTGTAAAACAGGCGTAATAAAGAGTCAGAACTGTATGAATGCAGCAGCTGTGTGTGTTTATATGTGTCTCTTCAGTCTCCTGCCTCTGACCTCTTCTCTTTGACCATCAATGAGGACTTCCTGGACACCTTCGTTTTGTCCTTCCTTTCTTTTGTCAACTCTTTCTCTCTGCTTGACTCTTTGTCCTTTGATGACTTCTTTATGGATTCTTTGGAGGGTTCGTTTGACTCTTTTGATGACTCTTTCGGCTCTTTAGATGACACCTTTGACTCCTCTTTTGCAGAGTCTTTCTTGCTCTCTTTTGCTGAGTCTTTCTTGCTCTCTTTTGCTGAGTCTTTTTCAGATTCTTTCTCTTCTCTTTAGAAGATTCTTTAAATGAATCGGATATGGAGGAAAAACATATTTTGTGCATAAATATTCACAGGAATGTTACAATGTACTTTTTATAAAATAAACACAAATTAATTAACCAAAAAGTGACTATTTTACCCAATGTTTTTGTGGGTTGTGTATTTTTTATATGTATTATGTATTGTGTTAGTAGCTTCACTAACTAACACAACAGTGCCCACCCACTATTTCAGTCATCTTGTTCCAGAAGTATTTTCCCCATTTACTTTTTTCATTTTGATTTTATAATATCAATCACAAAGGAGCTGTGAGCCATGAACCAAACCATCCAGCTCCAAGGTGAATCACAACATTACAAACGTTGAGTATTTAAAAATCAGACAAAAAGTGTGTACTTTAATGAGAGAATGAACTACAATCCCATGAAGCACTGCGAGTGATGTGGTCGGATTAAAAATGATGGAAAAATATAAAACTACTAATTTAAAGTTGTTTATTATAAGTATACAAACAATATATCTTGATTTTATTGTAAAATATTCAGATAAATACAAATATGTGAATGCACTTTATTCACAGCGATTCTTTGATTGGTGGATCTTTCCCTTCAGGATTATGGGTGGTGTAGTTCTTCATCAGGAATTCTGCTATTAAACACAAATTTTAAATAAAATTGAAATAACATGTTGTGACCAGGTGGAGGGCGGGGCCGGGTCGTGATTTTACACACCCGCCCCCTTATCAGGCTAATCAAGCCTCCAAGAGGGATAATGGCTGACTGCGGACAGTGGTGCAACAGAAAGAGAAGGTTTATGTGCAGCTCTCTGTCATATGTGTGTGTTTGTGTCTTTTGGCTTATTTCTTCATTAAACGTCTCGGTTACGTATGTAACCTCCGTTCCCTGATGGAGGGAACGAGACGTCGTGTCGAAGAAGCGACACTAGGGGTCTCTCTTGAGCGCCGAAAGATACCTCTGATCTATGAAAAAAGGCCAATGAGAGTTGGCGAACAGTATTTGCATACTCCGCCTCCGGATACGGATATAAAGGCGAGAGAAATACGCTCGTTCATTCAGGATTTTTCTGAGGAGCCGGGAGTGTTCCGGGCATCTCAGCGGCTCGGCTCAGCGACGTGGCCGGGAAGACACGACGTCTCGTTCCCTCCATCAGGGAACGGAGGTTACATACGTAACCGAGACGTTCCCCGTCTGTCGCTCACTTCGACGTCGTGTCGAAGAAGCGACACTAGGGGTCCACTTCAAAACTCGCCATGCGCTGAGCCGTGTACGTGTACTGCTAACACAGAAGCGGGCAGGTATTTTGCACGTGCACAAGCGACCAACTGTGTTCAGGCTGCACGTACTCTTCCCCAATGCCCCGAAAAAGCGTCAGCACCCTTTTGGTTACCCTAGGGGGGAACAAGGTGACGCTCCCAACTAGGGAACAGGCCAAGCCTGGCTGGGCCTCTTTTCTCTCTATGTTTTCTCGGCATAGAGCAAGAGCAGCCGGGGCCCTTACCGCATCGAGGGATTTCTAAAGGGCGTGGTAGGAACCTTGGGCACATAGCCCGGTCGAGGTCTTAGGATCACATGAGTGTCTGCCGGACCGAACTCCAGGCAAGTGTCGTTAGTAGAGAACGCTTGCAGGTCCCCGACCCTCTTGATGGAGGCGAGCGCGATCAGCAGGGCCGTCTTTAGAGAGAGAGCCCTGAGTCCGGCTGATTCTAGCGGCTCGAAAGGGGATCTCTGAAGACCGGCGAGGACCACCGAGAGATCCCAGGAGGGGAACAGGTTTGGCCGGGAGGGATTTAACCTCCGGGCACCTCTTAGGAACCTAACGATTAAGTCGTGCTTGCCCAGAGACTTGCCGTCTACTGGGTCATGGTGAGCTGCGATAGCAGCAACATACACCTTTAAGGTGGACGGGGACAGCCTCCCCTCCAACCTCTCCTGTAGAAACAGGAGCACTGACCTAACTGCGCACCTCTGTGGGTCTTCTGCCCAAGAAGAACACCAATTGACGAACAGACGCCACTTTAGGGCGTAGAGTTGCCTGGTAGAAGGGGCTCTGGCTTGGTTGATCGTGGCTACGACCGTGGGTGGTAGGCCAGCTAGATCTTCCGTGTCCCGTCCAGGGACCAGACATGGAGATTCCAGAGGTCTGGGTACGGATGCCAGAGCGTGCCCCGTCCCTGAGAAAGAAGGTCCTTCCTCAGAGGAATTCGCCAGGGAGGGGCTGTCGCGAGGAGTACGAGGTCCGAGAACCAGGCCCGGGTGGGCCAGTAGGGAGCCACGAGAGTGACTCGCTCCTCGTCCTCCCTGACCTTGCACAGCACCTGTGCAAGAAGGCTCACTGGGGGGAATGCGTACTTGCGCAGCCCCACCGGCCAGCTGTGTGCCAGTGCATCTGCCCCGAGGGGAGCCTCTGAACGGGCGTACCAGAGCGGGCAGTGGGAGGTCTCTTGGGAGGCAAACAGGTCTACCTGGGCCTTGCCGAACCGTTCCCAAATCAGCTGAACCGAGTGGGGGTGAAGCCTCCACTCTCCGCCAGGCAAGCGTTGTCGTGACAGCGCGTCCGCTACCACATTGAGGTTGCCGGGGATGTGAGTGGCACGCAGCGACTTGAGTCGGTGCTGGCTCCAAAGGAGGAGACGACGGGCGAGTTGTGACATGTGACGGGAGCGTACGCCGCCTTGGCGATTTATGTACACGACCGCAGTGGTGCTGTCCGACCTGACTAGGACATGTTCGTCCCGGATTAACGGGAGAAACCTCCGCAGGGAAAAGAGGACGGTCAACAACTCGAGGCAGTTGATGTGCCAACGCAGCTGGGCCCCTTTCCAACGGCCTGAGGCTGCGTGCCCGTTGCAAACGGCGCCCCAACCCAATCTGGAGGCGTCGGTTGTGACCAAGACGCGTCTGGACACCTGCTGTAGGGGTACTCCAGCCCGTAAGAAACAGAGGTCTGTCCAGGGGTTGAATGTTTGTCGGCAGGCGGGGGTGATTGTTACCCGGTGCGTGCCGCGGCGCCATGCTCGTCTCGGGACTCTGGTCCGAAGCCAGTGTTGGAGCGGTCTCATATGCATCAAGCCCAGCAGCGCGACCGCCGCGGCGGATGCCATATGTCCCAGGAGCCTCTGGAAAAGTTTTAAGGGGACCGCTGTGCCCGGCCTGAGGGCGGCGAGGCAGTTCAACACTGACTGAGCACGCTCCTTTGTGAGACGTGCGGACATTGAGACCGAGTCTAACTCCATCCCGAGAAAAGAGACGCTCTGAACTGGAGTGAGCTTGCTCTTTTCCCAGTTGACCTGAAGCCCCAGACGGCTGAGGTGCCTGAGCACCTGGTCTCTGTGAGCGCATAGTAACTCTCGCGAGTGGGCTAGGATGAGCCAGTCGTCGAGGTAGTTGAGTATGCGGATGCCGGCTTCTCGGAGCGGGGCAAGAGCTGCCTCTACGACTTTCGTGAAGACGCGAGGGGACAGAGACAGGCCGAAGGGGAGGACTTTGTACTGATACGCCTGGCCCTCGAACGCAAACCGCAGGTAGGGGCGGTGTCGGGGCAGGATAGAGACGTGGAAGTACGCGTCCTTCAGGTCTACCGCTGCGAACCAATCTAGATGCCGGACGCAGGTTAAAATATGCTTCTGCGTGAGCATTTTGAACGGGAGTTTGTGCAACGCTCGGTTGAGAACTCGCAGGTCCAAGATTGGTCGTAAGCCGCCGCTTTTCTTGGGTACGATGAAGTAGGGGCTGTAGAAACCCTTCTTCATCTCGGTTGGAGGGACAGGCTCTATCGCGTCTTTGGCCAGAAGAGTCGCGATTTCCGCGCGCAGAGAGTGGGCGTGTTCGCCGTGTACTGCGGAGAAGCGGACGCCCATGAAGGGGGGCGGGGGCCTGGCAAACTGAATTGCGTAACCGAGTCGGATGGTCCGTGCCAGCCAGCGAGACGGGTTGGGAAGTGAAAGCCACGCGTCCAACCTCTGCGCTAGGGGCACTAAAGGGACGATTAATTTTGACGTACCCGGCGGGGCTTCGCAGCGGGGCGGAGCAGGTAGGGCAGCGTTGGGCGGCGACGGGGCGACCCGCGGCTGAGGTGCTGAGAAAAGACTCAAAGCACTTACCTTGCTCCGCACACCCGGCAGGGGGCGGGTTAGCGACTGAGGAGGAGGTCCTGGGTAGGCGTCCTCTAGACTCGTCGGGACCGGCCGGCCGGGGGACAGTCGTGGGGCTGAAGACGGGTGGTCCGTGTCCAGGAGGCCAGGACTGTCGGGATCTAAGGGCAAAGTGCTGTGAGAACGGCATTTGCGGGCCAGGTGACCCAGAGACACAGGAAATAGCTCTTTTACTGAGAATGTGGGTACCGCAACCCCATCTAAGGGGGGGCGGCAAATTAAATTGTTTAGAAACAAAAGATTCTCCTCCCGGCCCTCCACCGGGGGACGGAGTGGTCTTACCACCTCCGGAGCTAACGTCTGCGTCGCTGGGTCGTCCGTCTCAGGACCGCCTGGGAGCCTTCCGGGTCCTCGAGGGAGTCCGGGAGACGGGGGGCATCTGCTTCTTGCGGTGTGCTCGACGCAGGGGCTGAGAGCTGGGCCCGGGTTGAGGCGGAGCAGATTTCTTAGCCGCAGGAGGACGCCCTCGGCGAGCAGACGGGGCAGTGGCCCTGGCGGCAGGTTTGCGGCGAGGCAGGATGTGTGAGATGGCCTCCGTCTGTCTTTTCACCGCGGAGAACTGCTGGGCAAAGTCCTCGACGGTGTCGCCGAAGAGGCCAAGCTGGGAGACAGGGGCGTCGAGGAAGCGAACTTTGTCGGCCTCACGCATCTCGACCAGGTTGAGCCACAGATGACGTTCCTGGACCACTAGGGTGGCCATCGCCTGCCCGAGTGCCTGCGCGGTGACCTTCGTGGCCCTGAGGGCGAGGTCGGTCGCTGAGCGCAGTTCCTGCAACACGTCGGGATCAGGGCTACCCTCGTGCAGATCTCTGAGCGCCTTGGCCTGGTGGACTTGCAGGAGAGCCATGGCGTGCAGGGCGGAGGCGGCCTGTCCCGCGGCGCTGTAGGCTTTGTTGTTGAGGGAGGATGAAGTCCTACAGGCCTTGGAAGGGGGTACAGGGCGCCCGCACCAGGTGGTAGGGTCACCGGGACAAAGATGGAGCGCAACTGCCCTATCCACCTGGGGAATCGCCGTGTACCCGTGGGCCTCTCCGCCGTCGAGGGTAGCGAGAGCGGACGAGCAGGGCTTTTGACGGACGGAGAGCGGGGCTCTCCATGACGACGTCAGCTCGTCATGCACTTCCGGGAAAAACGGGACCGGGGGGGGCGTGGCTGTGAGCGGCGCCCAGACCCCAGGAACCAGTCATCCAACCGTGACGGGTGTGGGGAGGGTGGAGGTTTCCAGTCCAACCCCACCCCGACGGCGGCCCGGGTAAGCATGTCGGACATCTGCGCATCCGCCTCAACCTGGGCCTGCTTGCCTGAAGGCGGCAGTCCAGGGGAGGAGTCAGCGTCAGACGCCGCGCTCTCCGATGGAGCGGCGAGCTCATCGGCTTCAGGCTCAAGAGGATAGGCAGACCGGCCCGGAGGCGAGTCGCCGTTACCTCGAGACTGGACGGAGGTAAACGAGCGTGCCGGGGGGCGGGTGGTCCGAGGGGACGTGCCCGGCGGAAGCGCACCCGCTGCCCTCCCCAAATCGCCTCCAGCGCCAACCGCATCGTCCTCAATCCCGTGGGAAGAAGGAGCGATACGGGGGGCGGCTGGAGTGGCGTGCTTTCTATTGAAAGCAAGCCGCGACCGCAACGTTACCATGGTCATGTTCTCGCAGTGAGAACATGAGCCATCCACAAACGCAGCCTCGGTGTGATCGGCGCCCAGACACACGAGACAGCGCCTGTGGCCGTCAGAAGCGGAGAGCACTCTACCGCATCCAGGAACTACACAGGGGTTGAATGGCATCTTTAAAAAGACGCGCCCTGAAAAGGGCGTTCAACACCGCTATGTATTGCTCTTTTAGAGAAATAAACTCTTTATGAGAAATATAACTCTTTATATTGAGAAACTCTTTCAAACTCTGCACTGTCGAAGCGCCCAGGGGCAAACTGCACGCCGGCAGAGAAGAGAAAAACAGCCGCTGTAGTGCGCCGTAAATCCAACAGCAGCAGAGCGTCAGAGGATCAGAAGCAGGATCAGCAGTGTAATACGCAGCAGTCAGCATAAACACGACCTTCGGCTCCGAAGAAAATTACTGAATGAACGAGCGTATTTCTCTCGCCTTTATATCCGTATCCGGAGGCGGAGTATGCAAATACTGTTTGCCAACTCTCATTGGCCTTTTTTCATAGATCAGAGGTATCTTTCGGCGCTCAAGAGAGACCCCTAGTGTCGCTTCTTCGACACGACGTCGAAGTGAGCGACAGACGGGGAACTATTATTTATATTGTCAAGCCAGTTCTCGCCTCCTTTCCATTGAAATCCCTTTACACATGGATTGACGGCTTCAACAGAAGAATATACCATCAAATAACAACCTCGTAGCTCACCTGTTTTTACAGGTTTATATATAAGTTATCATTAAAAGCGATTCCCCTATGGAAAAACAGCAAAAATGAATGGGATTTGTACTTCTGGAACCAGATTGTTGCGCTTTTTTTTAAAGTAATTGTTATGAGAGTTGCTGCCTATATGACGTGTTTAGTTCAGTTTGGGTCAAGATACTGCCTTAGAAGTTAGCTGCCGATGTGGAAAGTAGACATTGAAAAGTTCACTAGGTTTTGGGAGAGAGCAATAATATTTGGAGCAGTTTCTGTGTGGTAAAGTGTGTCAGGAAGGATATTATCAGGTAATGTGGGCCGTCTGTGTTTAAACATCAGATAACGTTCATGTGTAGGGGTGCAGTTCAAACACACATTTTGTTGTTGCATCTTTGTCTGGAGACGCACACAATGATCTGTGATTGTGTGTGCAACTCTCATAAAACAGATCCCTGCAGATCCAGCACTACAGGCGATGTCTGTCCTCATAAGCCCAGCGTGACTGCACACAGGTGGAGGATTGAGACCAGCCCCTAAAGAATACACACACTGAAGACTGTTAACAGCTGTTGGACTTTAGTAGACATCATATCTGTGTGTGTATGGTTGTTAAGCCTACTGCTGCGACTGACAATGAGTGACAATGACACCTGGCACGCAACAACAGAAATTCCCCTCTACACAAACACTCAGACACAAAAGCATCTCTGTATGGCTGATTGGCTCATTGAGGGCTCTTATATCTTGATGACAGTCAAAACAAGTTTTGATTACAAATGTACTTCCATTTTTTAATACAGTTTAGCAATACAGTGTTTCTGTGGGGAGTTTCTGCCTATGAAGATCATTTGAAATCTGTCACTTATGAGGTTTCATTTCACTAAGGATGCAGTTCACTAATTAAATATTTCAAGAAAACCATATGGGTTATATATATAGGTTAACCATAACCTTATGATAACACACGTATGTTGAATTAGCCACACCCCCTCTTTACAGTTTTAAAACTATGATTATCTAAAGTAATTTTGCCCCAAATTATTTATTTTTGTATTATTTCAAAAGTCAGTGTACTTGTAAAGCAAGTGGACAAAAGTGTCAGAGAAGAGCATGATGAGTGATGTTTGAAGAAAACAAAGAAAAATCAAGGGAAATATCACTTGTGAGCAGAAAATTTATAGGGCGTTATTTCAAATATATTAAATATATATATATTTAATTGTGTGTATTTTGGATACATAAAATGCTAGCTTTGAAATGACCCTTAGCAAGACAAAAGAGCCAGCTGTTTGATTTCAAAAACTTAAAAAATTTAATTTCCATCAGCATCATTTCCAGCACATATTTGAGATGTGAATGGGAATTTATTAAACTTTCAGAAGATAAAACAAAACAAAATTGTTGAACATTGTGTATGTTCATGCATCATTTTAATGGATTGATTTCCACAATACCACTGCCTGTTTCCCTCCCAGCACATAAAGCCAAAGTGAAGCACAGACACCCACTGATGTTTTACTGTCACGTTTAACAGTGCTAACTAAAACCCTCACAAAAACACTAAACACATACACACGTGCACGCATGCACATACACACACAAACATCTGTGTGTGCATTGAACAGTGAATTATGTCAATAGTTGTGTGTGTATATGAGCTACCTATGTTTTCAATTATGTATGTATTAAAAATTTATTATTTGTTCTTTTTACTGTATAAAAAATACATACAGCATGTGGAAATCTCAGTAGAAGCACACAGTGCCTCATCTGGGCAAATGTGAGGAGTGTTTGTCATGCAGGTGTAAGTATAAAGTGAGTGTGAAGTGTTTTAAGATCTTACAATGAGATAGAATGGATGGATGAGGATGTGAGAACATCATTGTGTGTGGGTTATGTCTGAATTATATGTTTGAGTGTGTGTGTGTGTGTGTTGGTGGGCAGTAGATGTGCCTGTCAGGTAGTACCAGTACTAATAATGCTGGAGTTGTTTAGTTGCAACCAATTGTGAGATAAAAATACATAAATGTAGATAAAAAAGTGGACTTGTAAATATAGTTATATTGCCCAACTAGAACAATGGCATGACATGCTGGCCTTTGTTAACAGGACAATAAACTCTGCTGTTGCTTTGTGCCTCCGTTTGTGTGAGAAAGAATTTCCGGATCATAGCTTCAGTCAGAAAGGGACTGACTTGGCAACAGTCTTCAGTATCGTAGAGTGCACTTAGCTTAAAACAGCGCCATTATGTTCAACAGGACTACTGCTTTTGGCCTGGGTGCAAGAGAACTGACTTTCTTTAAAAAGGGTTTAAGTGTGTTTTTGCTTTCCCCTTTTCAGTGTTGTTCATAAAAAAAGTATGTGACATATACATGAAGTAGTATGAAGTATGAAGACTACAAGGACAGTTGTAGACTGCTGAGTGGATTACTGGTTGCCCCCATTCAATAACTGTACAGTTCCAGAGTGAGGAAAAGGGCTGGTAAAATCACTCTGGACACACTAACACAGCCCACTACTTTTTTGAACTGTTGCCTTCTGGACGGTGCTACAGACCACTGAGCACCAGAACAGTTTTTCCCTCAGGCTATCCATCTCATGAACAGTTAAAACTGCCCCTCTGAGTAATACTTATGTGCAATATCCAGCTTAGTCTGTTTATATTTATAGAACATATCCAACCTCTTCTGCCATTACATTCCCTTGCACTGTATATAACAGATTTGTATACGTATATTTTTTGTCTTATTTTGTATTTTTATATATATATTATATTTAATATTCTTTTTATTTTTATTCTATTTGTATTATCTCAGTCTTGTTGTTGTACTGTTTGTGCACTGGACGCTTCTGTCACCAAGTCAAATTCCATATATTTGTAAGCATACTTTGCAATAAAGCTCATTCTGATATCTGTCCAGTGAGTCAGTTTTGGGCTATTTCCAGGGCAGCTTCCCACGTGCCAAATTTGGTCATGTTCAAGAAGGGTGGCTGGTGCTTTTAAAAATTGTGGAAGCACAGACTATTGTTTTAGGTGTCTACAATGTTGTTCCTAAAAACTAATATTTTGTCACATTAGTTGAAACAAAGTCAAATTTGTTTATAGAGCATGTTTAAAACAGCAAATGTTGACTAGAGTGCTGCACAAAGATAATAAATTGTAAAATGTTAGGCTTTATATACATTTGTTTTTAATCAAATTAATTACATAATGTGCCAATTGATTAATCAAAAGAATTCCAATTTAAACAAATATTTGCTTAGAAAGGCCAACAAATAAACACAGAATTCTTAAAATAATTATAAATAAAATATATAGGCCTAATAAATATTATAATTCAGATAATTTAAATACATTACATCATATACATATATTGTGCCAACCAGTAAAGCATTTAGAAAATACAAAAAGTGGCTCTAAAATGGAAAATGTTGTTTGTTTTATTTGCACATCAATGAACATATCCCTATTGTTGGCCTTATTCAATCTGTGCAGTTTTTAATTGCTGGTTTATATACTTGTGCATCTGACGGATGCTTTTGTAGCATCTCACTTTGGTTGTGTCGCGTCTCACTAGTTTTCAGCACCGCTAGTTATAAGTGCTGTTTAATTAGGATACTGTGTCAAGTTAAACATACATTAAAACTTTGAAAAACACATCTCGAGATTCCTGCATTTTGTTGTTCTCGGTCCAGCTGTCATTGGACACAAGAGTATGTCATCTGTGGAAGGCTGTATGCTGCCTGCTTATGGTGGATGGAGGTGCGTTGCCTGTACAGCTGGAGTGCTGACCACCCCCTACTGTATCAAGGCGGTACATCAAACTTGACTTACTCTGATGGTAGGAATATTATCACAGAATTCACGTAGAGGTCGGTGGCATGATTAATTGTGTTCATTTTCTCAACATTTAATTTTTCATAGAATTAATCACTCTAAATTAACATGTTAAATCGACAGCCCAAGTCAAATTCAATAAAAATTATAAAAGACACTTGAAACAAACAAGAAACTGATAATACATAAACTGACCAGTTTTACACATTCTTACAAGCCAAAGAGAAAAGATTAATCTTAAGAGTTAAGGATTTAATGTGTCAGTTGTACGGAAGGGCCAAGTAAGGCTATAAGTGTGAATCATCAAACCTTAAAATTAGGGCTTTCGATTTAACATTTATCGATTTAATATGTGCTTTTTTAATTAACACAATTAAACATGCTTCCTGACATGTACATAAACTCCACAATAAATGTAAGTATTTTCCTACAATCTGAGCAATTCAAGATTTAAATACTTGTAACTTTGTGTTTTTGTTAGACGCATCAGCAGGGAGCTGAATGTTAATTATAATGGATTTATTTTTATTCTGATATACAGTATGTGATTAATTTGATAAATTAAGCGGCATGTCATATCATTAATTTGATGACAAATTTAATTGATTTGCCCTATTAATTTTTGTTAATTACAGACAGGAGGAAATTAAAGATTAGCCAGAATAGGGGAAACAATCGATAGCCTAGCACCTCCTGCAAGAGTGTTCTTGCACAGCTTTGTCCCTTTGTACAACTGTGTGTCATCAGCAATGATGAAAAATTTTGATTTTGAAAGACAGAACCAAAGGAAAGCATATGTAAGGAAAACATAAAAGGGCCTAAGACGGACACTTGGGGAACTCCACAGGTGATTGGTGCAGACAGAAAGGAGCTCCAAATCTGAACTGTCAAGAGTTCTGTCAGTAAAGGCTGCATGATGCCCTATTTTGTCAGTAGCAATTTTCAAAGTCAGAAAGTGTGTGATGCCTAATGTTTTCAAATCTGTACAGCTATTAAGTTGAGTAATGTAGTCCAAACTTAAGAGAACTATCTTAATGCTGTGCCTTCAGAAAAGAAACATCACTTGGTGTGGTCTAAAAGAATGTGTGATCAACTGTCAAAGCTGAGCACCTAACAAAATAATTCATAGGCAACAGTACATAAATTGTCATTTTAAGGAGAAGTAATTTATCTGTAATTATGGTCTCTATAAAAGTTCAAATACTTTATTCTGGATTTCTGACCAAAATGTCAGTTTAGAAATGAGCCAAAAGTTGTTGAATTCTGTTTTATTAGGATTGGTCTTTTTAAGAAGTGTCTTGGACCACTAAGAAAAAAAAAATTTAAATACAGACTTGGCATACCCTGAAAGAGTGCAATAGTTTCAGGAGGAGACACAAGGAACACTCTATACAGAAATAACGAGTGCTCAAACGATTCCAAGATTTCCCTCAAATCAAACCTCTCTGGAGAACTGAGCTGGGAACAGGAAGGAATCAAATATAAATATTAGCTAACTCAGAGGTGAATATGTCTTTTATCGAGGCGTGTGCTGTATAAAAGAGCTTTCTGAAGACCGTACATGGTCCAACCAATCTCGAGCTATTCATCTATGTCGCCAGTCAGCATTCCTTAGTCATCTTACACCAAATGTGTATTTTATCTTCTCCAAACATTATACAATATGAATGAAGCTATGACTCTCCAAATATTCTAGCATGTAGGAAGTACTAAACCTCACATGCTACTGTGACTGATATCAATAAAAATATTTGTTGTGCTACAGAAATCTGCAATACAAATATATAAACATAATATGTCGAACTATATTTAGAAAACAAAAATGAGCACTTTTCCTAGTTCAAATTGTAATTCAGTAGTTGATATCAGGAATGGGCATTTGTAGTAATAAAATAAATTATAGATATCTGTAAATGCGTTTTGAACACGAGTGAATGACAGATTATTGTTAAATTCAACAAGTAAAAACTACCTAATTGATCAAGCATTAGCATTTTAATTAGTAGTAATTCCATTGCTGATATCAAGAATTAGCATTTACTAGTGAAAATGGAATTGTAAATATTTATAATTTATATCTTGCATGTGATTAAATCTCAAAAGGGCTTGCGATACTCTGCTAGGATACCTAGGTGTGAACTTGAGGGGAACTGATTTAGTAAAATCATCTTGACAAATCAATCAAATCAAATCAAATCAAATCAAATCAAATCACTTTATTGTCACACTACTGTGTACACGAGTGCAACAGCAGGTGAAATTCTTGTGTGCAGTTCCGAGCAACATTGCAGTAATGACAGTGACAAGACATAAACCACTTTACAATAACAACATATTTACACAAAACAATTTACATAACAAATGTACACATACTTACACAACAATTTACATAACAAATGTACACAATACACACAATGTAGAATACACATACACTAGATAAGGGTATAAATATATATATACACTAATTGAATTGGGGAGAATATATTTGACAGAATGAAGATTAATAAAGTGCAGTGCTGATTGTTGATCGTGAGGGATCATGTGTTCAAAAGTCTTATTGCTTGTGGGAAGAAGCTGTCATGTAGTCGGGTGGTGCGGGTCCTGATGCTGCGATACCGCCTGCCTGATGGAAGCAGTGAGAGCAGCTCATGACTCGGGTGGCTGGAGTCTTTGATAATCCTCCGAGCTTTATTCACACACCGTCTGTTATATATATCCTGGAGGGAGGGAAGCTCACCTCCGATGATGTTTCTGGCCGTTCGCACCACCCTTTGCAGGTCTTTGCGGTTGTGGGCGGTGCTATTGCCGTACCAGTTACTGACACCAGTTGCTTACGAGTCATTGCAAAAATGGCTCAGAAAAAAGAAGCAATGATAAAAGCTCTAGCAGCATTTATTTGCAGATGACACTTTCAGACATAGTAAGTATGACTTAGATGTCCAAATACGTTTTGTGGCCATTGTATTTCTACATACAGCACACACACAGACACTAATGAATTGTGCATGACTATTGTGCAGCTGTAGTTTGGGTGAGTGTGTACAGCAGGCCTCGGGTGGACTCTGTTGTGGTGGAGAGGAGGGCAGTGCATCTGAGAAGCTCCAGAGGAATTGTCTGAACACAGCTAAACTCCACCACCAACCCAAAACATCAACCCACCAACACAAATGGAAACAATTTTGCTTGCAAAAACACTTTCTCTTTTTTCTTACTCCTCAGGAGTTTTGGGCTGAGACATATGTCTGCTCACTATTTTAACAGAACCGCACCGCTCTCTCCTCCCACTGTCTGTTCCTCACGGCTCTCTCGGGTCTGTGGTGCTTTGAGTTATTTCATGAGTTATTTATACCAGTATAAATCTTTGCAGAGATACTGTATAAGAACACATAACACACCAGAACAAGAGGAAGAGACAGAGGCTGATTAAAGTGTCTGTGTGTCAGAGAATGCTTTCATTTTGTCTTGTATTTATTTATTATGCTGTGAATTTTATTCAGCAAACTTTACAATGCCAGTATAGAGACTCAGGCAGAGGGGAAGATATGTATAAGATATTGTGATATTGTGTAGATAAAAACAGCTGTGTCTGTGTAGCAGATGTTTTAGATTGCAGTGGACTATGGGGGTACAAATGTTGAAGAGTCGGGTAATATGTGCATATCTGCTTTATATGAAACCATAAGGTTATATGAAAAAAAAAGTTTAGTCTATAGGATGTGTATGTAGTGGAGCTGTGTGTTTTGTCTGGAAGCATAAGGAGCTCTTCATATGTGCAAAAGGTATATAGATGCCACTCTCTGGGCATTTTCACACTTGATTGCTTGTCCAAACCAGAGTTTGATTCCACCCCTCTCACCCTGCAGGTTTGTGTTCACATTGTGTAATTTGGGTCTGAACTGCAGTACGATTGTGTCATCAATATGAGTACCATTTTGAGTACTACCGACCAGGGGCGGACTGGCCATCGGGAGCACCGGGAGTTTTCTCAGTGGGCTGATGGGTAATTTGGGCTGGCCCATTGCCCTATACGCATGTATCCACCTGTCCTACAGGCAAAATAGGCAGCCACCCTGGACTCCAATATGCCCGCGGATCCCATTAGTGAATACTCAATGAACTCCATAAGATAAAGCCAATACACTTGCTTTTATTTTGAAAAAAAATACATGACTTTTATTTTGAAATTGCTAACACATTGTAGTGCATCTCCATTGATGCTCATTAACTCACCTTGTGTGGACCTCATTATTTTACATACAAATCACAATAATGGTGACAACATATTAAGTATAAGTTAACAAATAACTGCAAGTTACAACAAATACAATAACAGCAGCATATATAAAATCTGCAAACAATAAAGTTATGAGCAGTACATAGTAATTTGCATAATATATTCATAACGCAGGGAGCTGAAGTGCAGCTTGCTGAATAATGCTCACGCCTAAACAAAATGCAGAAAATAAGATTACTTTATGGCAATTTGAGTCTATGAGGCTTACTTTGTTTAAAGGATAGCAGAAACAGTGCTTGTCAAATCATTGGGCTTTTCACTTTTTCTCAATAATAATCTGGGGAAGGAATTAAAACACTGCAGACAAAACAAACTCACATAGAGTGAAAATATGAGCAATTAATCTGCAAAATATCTGCAAAGATCTACACTTTAAGAGGTATGTTTACTATTTTGGCATTTATTTATATTTGTTTATTTTTATACATGTACATATTCTGGCCAAATTTGTTTTCATTGATTTTGTTCCCTTTACAAAAAGCTTCACTATGATGCTGCGCTTTGCTAAGCGCTATGGGAACGATCCTAGTTGTGACTGAGCTGTGAATATGTGTGTAACACGTCAATGAACATTGACCGGAATTTATAGCCTTGGCTGATGTAGTCATTAGACGCACCTGTGGCCAGGCTATAAATGGATGCGTCACCAGGTGTCGTCAGATCGCGCTCGCCTCGCTTGCTTCCGGGAGTCAGCACCCACACTTCATTTGTGGGGCTCTCGTATGAATCTGGCTGAGGAGCGAGAGACGGGGTCATCCTTTTCGCTCGCTCTCTCCCCAGATCCAGCTGATCCTCATAAGCCTGAAGCGCGCCTCGGTGCCTCTTCGGTTCACGAGGACAATGAACCTCTGTAAATGCTTTCATTACTGCGCATGCGTAAACCTTCAATTACTGCATTACTGCGCATGCGTAAACCTTCACAAAAGCTTACTGGGATAACTCCGTCGAATTGATCCCCAATCCTTGATTTTCTTCTTTCACATTTGTTCATAAACCTAAATTTTAAACTTTACAAACGTGTGAACATATCTCCGATACTAGTCTTTATAAAAAACAATCAGATTTCTTTGATATCGCTACTTATATCCAACTTTCCGAACTTCCGTTACTATTCTTAGCCCGCTAGCACTGCACGTGTGGTCTCTCGCCTATCGATCGTCTTACTTACACCTGTATAACTGAAAGCTATAATTCGCCATTATAGCACATCTGCTATAATGGCGAATATAGTGGATGTGTGTCTAACTCTACCTCTGTGTGCAGGTGAAGACACCTTTGAACTACATTCGGTGCAGTTGGAGCTGGAATCCGTCGAGAGGCAGATCCACGACCTGCTGGAGAGACAGGCCGAGCTGCGAGATCGGCGGTCCGCGCTTGAAGCATCACGCGCAGATGCTCACAGGTCAGTGGTTCATAATTTTTTGACTCCGACCTCGTCTACTCCGTGTGTTTCTCTGCACAGGACGCGATCCTCCCTGGCTTCATTCACTCCGGCACCGACACATCACCATGGACCCTGGGTGATTCCACGGCGGAAGACGCGAGCCAGGACCAGACCAAGGACCTCCCCACCCCTCCCGGCTTTCGAGATCTCCACCCGGAACCGCTTCTCACCTCTTCGCGAGCCGGAGCGCGACGACGCCGTGATCATCGCGATTCGACCGTCCGTCATGTCCGCGCTCTCTCTGGCAAAGGTAAGGTGCGCACTCACTGCTTTCCTGGTGCTCGTGTTCTTGATGTCTCTACGCAGGTTCCCGAGATCCTGAATGGTGACGAGCGCGTCGGAGCTGTCGTGCTGCACGTGGGAACGAACGACACCAGGCTGCGGAAGACGGAGGTACTGAAGAAGGACTACAGGAGCCTGATCGAGTCGGTACGCAGCACTTCGCCAGAAACAACAATCGTCGTGTCTGGACCGCTTCCCACGTGCCAACTAGGACAAGAAAGGTTCAGTAGATTATTTGCTCTAAATGAATGGTTAATGTCATGGTGTAATGAACAGAGACTGCTCTTTGTTAATAATTGGAATCTGTTTTGGGAGCGACCTAGTCTCTTCCGTGCTGATGGCCTTCACCCCAGCAGAGTCGGAACGGCTGTTCTGTCGGACAACATCTCCAAGATGCTACACACCATATGACTAGTAAGTCAAAGTCCAAATCACAGTATTTGCTGTCCCAACTTAATTGATATAAGTACCAATGTAGAACATTATATAGAAACTGTGTCTGTTCCTCGTTTAGTAAAGCCAAACAATACATCTACTGTAGGATCTAGGAAAAATCTAATTGTAATTAAACCAGAAAATCTCAATATCAGTGAACAAAAACAATTTCTAAAGCTAGGTCTTCTAAACATTAGATCGCTCACACCTAAGGCGGTTATTGTAAATGAAATGGTCTCAGATAATAGTTTTGATGTATTTTGCCTTACTGAAACCTGGCTTAAACCAAATGATTATTTCGGTCTAAATGAGTCTACTCCGCCAGGATACTGTTATAAGCATGAGCCCTGTCTGATTGGTCGTGGCGGCGGTGTTGCAACAATTTATAGAGATATTCTTAATGTTACTCAGAAAATAGGTCACAGGTTTAATTCGTTTGAAGTACTTGTGCTAAATGTTACACTCTCAGATGTAAGAAAAAAATCCCTATTATCTCTAGCCTTGGCTACCGTATATAGACCTCCAGGGCCTTACGCTGATTTCCTAAAAGAGTTTGCAGACTTTCTATCAGATCTATTGGTCAATGTCGATAAAGCAATAATTGTTGGAGATTTTAATATACACGTAGATAACACAAATGATGCGTTAGGGGCTGCATTTACAGATTTGTTAAACTCCTTCGGGGTCACGCAAAACGTCAGTGGTCCCACTCATCGCCTAAATCATACGCTAGATTTAATTATATCATATGGAACCAATCCAACCGATATAGATATTATACCGCAAAATGATGATGTCACTGATCATTACATGGTAACTTGCATACTACGTACCACTGAAATCTGTCATATTGCGCCACGTTATCGACCAAGCAGAACAATCCTTCCAACCACAATAGATAGATTCTCAAATAGCTTACCTGATCTATCTCAGCTGCTCAGTGAACCCAAACAAACAGATGAACTAGAGGAAATGACTAGCAGTTTGAGCACCATTTTCTCTGGTACATCAGATATTGTTGCACCAATTAGATTAAAAAAGTTTCGAGAAAAAACTAGAGCACCATGGTACAACAGTGCTACGCTTGCTATCAAGAGAGAAACTCGTAACTTAGAGCGTAAATGGAAACAAACTAATTTAGAGGTCTTTAGAATCGCGTGGAAAGACAGTATGTCACGTTACAAAAAGGCTCTAAAAACAGCCAGGGCTGAGCACCTCCGCAAACTAATAGAAAATAACCAAAATAATCCAAGGTTCTTATTTAACACCGTGGCTAGACTAACAAATAAACAGAGATCACCTGAGCAAAATATTCCGTTACAGTTTAGTAGTAATGATTTTATGAATTTCTTCACTGAGAAAATAGAAAACATCAGAAACACAATTGTAAACACAACTGTTAATGTACAATCTTTTATGGTGTCTTATGACTCACCCTCAATTATCGCCCCTCAAGAACAACTACACCGCTTTACAACTATAGGACAGGAAGAGCTAAATAAACTTATCATTGCATCTAAACCAACAACATGTTTACTAGATCCAATACCCACTAAACTACTGAAAGATGTGTTACCTGTAGTGGAAGAGCCTCTTCTCAATATTATTAACTCGTCTTTATTTTTAGGTCATGTTCCAAGAATATTTAAGCTGGCAGTTATAAAACCTTTCATTAAGAAACCACAATTAGATCCAAATAACCTAGCAAATTACAGACCCATCTCAAATCTTCCATTTATGTCTAAAATATTAGAAAAAGTTGTGTCCGCTCAATTGTGCTCTTTCTTGCAAGAAAATGATATCTATGAAACATTTCAGTCAGGATTCAGACCGCATCATAGCACAGAAACTGCACTAGTTAAAATTACAAATGATTTACTTTTGGCTTCTGACCAAGGCTGCATCTCAATATTAGTTCTACTCGATCTTAGCGCTGCGTTCGACACTATAGATCATAAAATACTCTTGGATCGACTACAAAACTACACTGGTGTTCAGGGACAGGCATTAAGCTGGTTTAGATCGTACTTATCAGACCGTTACCATTTTGTCTGTTTAAATGGGGAAAAATCAAAAATAACGTCAGTAGACTATGGAGTGCCACAAGGATCTGTGTTAGGCCCTCTATTATTCTCAATATATATGCTGCCACTTGGTAAAATTATAAGAAAACATGGAATTAATTTCCACTGTTATGCTGATGACACTCAATTATATATCTCATCACGACCAGATGAAAACACTAACTTATCTAACTTGACAGAGTGTCTTAAAGATATAAAATGCTGGATGACGTGTAATTTCATGTTATTAAATTCCGATAAAACGGAGGTATTACTTATTGGTCCAAAAAACTACCCACAAAATCCCTTACAATACAACTTTAATTTAGAAGGATGTCCTGTTACATTATCCACTACTGTAAAAGACCTGGGTGTTATACTAGACCGCAACTTGACTTTCGAAAATCATATTTCATCTGTTACGAAAACAGCCTTTTTCCATCTTAGAAACATTGCTAAGCTACGTAACATGCTATCTGTTTCTGATGCAGAAAAGTTAGTTCATGCATTCATGACCTCGAGACTAGATTACTGTAATGCTTTATTAGCTGGTTGCCCTGCATCCTCAATAAACAAACTACAGTTAGTCCAAAATGCAGCCGCTAGAGTTCTTACTAGGTCAAAAAAATATGATCATATAACACCGATTTTATCATCTCTACATTGGCTACCAATAAAGTTCCGTATCAATTACAAAGTATTACTACTGACCTATAAAGCCCTAAATGGTTTATCTCCGGTGTATTTAACGGATCTTCTATCGCCATACAATCCATCGCGCTCTTTAAGATCACTAAATTCGAGGCTTCTGGTCATACCTAGGATATCTAAGTCCACTAATGGAGGGAGGGCGTTCTCACATTTAGCTCCTAAACTCTGGAATAGCCTTCCTGATATTGTTCGAGGCTCAGACTCGCTGTCCCAGTTTAAAACTAGATTAAAGACGCATCTCTTTAACCAAGCATTCACATAATGCTTACTTTTTATACTACTGCTGAATCAGTTATAATGCATTAATATTATGAACATCAGCTATGCTAATTATTTCCCATCTGCTTTTCTGCTGTTATCTCGGGACGCCAGTCCCGAGGTAAATAGCGTTCGTCAGCTCCAGTTTGTATCCAGCCTCTCACAGAGACTTCAGATGCCCCATCACCATGGACTACGATCTTGAAATGGGATACATAGACTAACTATTGCCAACAAAAGCCTTCATCAGCCAAACAAGGACAATTGCATCTAAGTGAACTTCTGGAATTTAATCAGGGATGGACTTCAAAGACACTGGTCACTAATCTTGCACTTCAAACACAATCACTGTCTAAATACTGACACTTAGCACTTAATAAGTTTAATAATTTTTTTAAATCATGTTTTTTAACTATAAATAATTCTTATTTACATTATTCATGATGTTAGCCAGAGGGGAACTGGCCCCCACAGTGAGTCTGGTTTCTCCCAAGGTTATTTTTCTCCATTAACCATCATCTTTTGGAGTTTTGTGTTCCTTGCCACAGTCGCCTTCGGCTTGCTCACTGGGGTTATTAATACAATTATTATTTGATTATTTTTAAACACGATAAAGAATCATATCTTATCTAATTCCACAACAGGGCTCCAAACAAAAAAAAAAATCAATTAAGGAGCGATTGGCTCCTATAGGGGGAAAAAACAGGCGCCAAATTGTTTATTTATTTTATTTTTTTTTCATTTTTAACTCCTTCCATTCCTTTTCGTCCCGCAGCTCGCTAACAGTGTAGTCTGTGGAGCATTCTTCGCAATTATGTGATCACGTGTATTTTTTATGCTTGTTACTGTCACCGTGTTTTCTAACAGTCTCTTTTTTGAAATGGTTAGTTCCTGCAATGAACTCCGTTTTCCCCGCTATTTCTTTGATATAAACTTTTGTAATGTATCTCGGGAAATGTAATGCAAATTTTAAAATCAAAGGGAGTAAACTTTTACTGTCGCCAATGGCGACCTTGACAGAAATTACACTCACAAATAAATTTATTTGGTCACAAATGCGACCATTTTTAGTCGCAGTTTGGAGCCCTGCACAAGGATGATGATTTATCGACTTTATAGACATTACATTTTTATCGTCTGTTAATGCTGAACTTCTGTAAAGCTGCTTTGAAACGATGTGTGTTGTGAAAGGCGCTATACAAATAAAATTGACTTGACTTGACTTAAATCCCGTGCATAATAATAAAGCGGCTGTGGAATTAAGAGACAAACGCGAGCATTGCGATCTGCTTTCGGGCAAAATGCTTCGTACTCGCCTCGCTTACTTCCGGGAGTCAGTGCCCACATTTCATTCGTGGGGCTCTCGCATGAATCTGGCTGAGGTGCGAGAAATGGGTTCGTCCCTTTCCCTCGCTTTCTCCCCAGACCCAGCTGGTCCTTCCTGTGATCTCGAAGCGCGCTTTGGTGCCTCTTCGGTTCACAAGGGGGGCGGGGCGCTGAACCTCTGTACATTTCATGCACAATAATAAAGCAGCTGAGAAATTACTCGAGGTGATTATGCGGGCTGTGGCTAGACTGGCCACGCGAACAAGAGACCCTCCCCCAAACGCTCCATACTAGAAGACAAATTTCTGTCTGGTGGCCAAAATAATTAAAAGAAATAAATGGAACTCTATATCAGTCCCTTCCTTTCTTCTATGACCTCCATAACAAGTATTTTCTTTATACTTCCCGTGTCTTCGTGCCCTCGACATTGGTGTATTCAACTATCGTGGGTGCTGAAGCTCGGGGGTATTCGGTGATGCTGCCGGTAGAAGAGACACCTGCGGGTTTTCTCTCACCTTGCTCGGCATCATCGCTAAAGAGACCTACTCTCCCCACAAAGATGTGCAGGACCACCTCCACGCTTGTGGGGAAAGCTTATCAGGCAGCAGGTCAGGCTGGTGTTGCCCTGCACACTATGGCAGTGTTACAAGCGCAATAGGCTAAATCTGTTGAAGGACCTGAGTGTGGGCGCCTCACTCAGGGGGAGGGGCCATCGGCCACCCAGCCCCGCCCCGGTCCTTCTAGACGGGAGGCTCTAAAACAAAACGTGGCGAATCGTGCTCGTGGTCACCATCGATCTCATGGACGCATATCTTCATATAGAGCCACAGCACAGGAAGTTCCTAATGTTCTCTTTCGGGGGCAAAGCCTTCCAGTATCGGGTTCTTCCATTTGGCGTAGCCATATTAACATGCACATTCAGGAAATGCATGGATGCAGCACTGGCTCCTCTGCGACTCCAGGGCATCCGCATTCTGAATTATATAGACGACTGGCTGATCCTAGCGCAGTTCCAAGAACTGGCAGTTCAGCACAGGGATATCGTCTTGACTCATCTGGGGGTTATATGGAATTCGGTCATGATGCAGGCACAATCGTCTCCCGCACGAATCATTTCCATTCAGAACACCCTGAGCTAGGTCAGGCTAGGTCGAGGTTGCACTGCTCGTCAGTATCATTGAATACTAGGTCTCATAGCGTTGGTGTCCGCGGTGATCCCTTCGGACCTTCTGCACATGAGACCGCTTCAGCTGTGGCTAGAAGCCAGGGGGTTTTATCCGAGGGCTGGGCCCCTAAGGCAAATATGTGGTTCAGACCCCAGTTCTTACCTTGGGTCCCACTCTAGATGCGTCTTGTCATCGCAGGCTGCTAACGACAGACGCCTCCCTGACGGGCTGGGTAGCGGACTTAAGTGGTCGTCCGGCTTAAAGGGATAGGAGGGTCATCAGTTCGGTTGTCACAGTAACTGTCTCGAGCTGATGGCCATATTTCTGGCCCTAAAATACTTCCTCCTTCCTTCCTCAAGTCCAAATTAAAATGAGATTAAAATGTCTTCAAACCTTAAATTGTCTGTGAATGAGATGTTTTTAGTAAGCACTTGTTCTTAAAGGTACAGCAACTTGCTATCTTGACACCTGTAGTGTTTACAGAGGAGTAGATGACTAATGATCTGAAAATAAAAAATAATAGGTAACAGATAAAAGATATGTGCATTTCGTTTGCATTTGTGCCATTGTCTGATCTGCATAATCCCTTTGCAGACAACCTACACATATTTTGAAATGCTGAAGATGTAACTGTATTTGTCCCACACAGCAGCCGTTACGCCACTGCAGACTGTTGCCTCATATTGTGTAAAGTTGCCAGACTCGCATTAGTATTACTGATTTTACGGACACATTTCAGGACAAGTGTGTCAGTGCTGCAAAAGATCCATTCTCATGAGTGCCATATTAGAGAACAGAGCACAAGCTCAGCATTAAATACTTTTAGATGCCATGAGGTTGGGGTGAAAAACCCCTTCTACAGTCACTGATCAAACCATGTGCTGATCTGGAACACATCTGGAGCTGTGTGTGTGCGTGCGTGTGTGTGTGCCACTACAGTTAGAATGTATTGATGGATCCCTTGAGCTTCAACTTCCTCTCATATACACACATTCTGGTCATGGGAGATATGCAATGCATATATATGGAAGTAACGTATCCTTTCTTAATGTTCCCCAGGCCCTGATTGGATAGTATGTGTGTGCTTGTGTGTGTTTGTGTGTAAATTAAGAAAGGACGAAAGGCAGGAGTTGTAAGGCTGGTATGGAAATTTGAGGAGGTCTCTTAGGGATAATTTGCATATCCTAAAAACTTTAAAGATCATAAGAGAAAGACAAGATGGAGAGGAATCTCCTGATTCCATGCTTTGATTAAAACTTTGATTTTCTGTGGAAATTAACAGTAGGTTGACTTTTATTTATTTGAAATGTGAAACACTGCCCCCAGTGGCCAAAGCAGTAAGTGTTACTAGGTGGTGTGAGCTCCATTTTTACGGGTGAAATGTCCACAGAGAGGCACAAAAAGCAAGTTATTTTCAGCTGTACGGGCTATAATACAGTGAAAATTAATGCATATTCCCCCAACACAAACCCCAAAACTAAACCATAGCATCAGTAGAGTAAAGAAGGAATGTTAAGGGAAAAACCTCAGAATCGTGCTCGTAACTGATTATGCAAACGCAATTTCTTCCTGGTTTGAACATGGATCTGAAACCGGATCTTCAATCCCATGAAGCATTGTAAATGATGTAATTAAATGTAAAACTATTTATTTAACGTTAAGTATATGTAACACATAAAGTACTGGCAAGGAATAGGCGGTACCCGGCTGAACCGTAAACATAAAGTTTAATTGTAACTTGAAACCAACTTAAACAAATGTAAAGCGTGGCTGCGTGCATCTCTCTCTCTCAATCTCCAGCTGCCCCTGATCTCGCTCTCCCGCTGATCAGCTGATTCAGCGCCAGCCGTACTCCATCATGGCCCGGCCACGTCCTCCTCCTCATCAAAGTTTAGAATCAACATATTTAATCTTGAAAAATGTATTACTATTACATTATCATTTACAAATATATGTAAAATAGAAAAATTGTATATAAACATATAATATGTATTACTATAATACACTGTATATTGTATTACAGTATTTGACATTGAAAATGATAAATTGTTTAAATTGTAGTCATTGTTCTCTGTATTTATCTATGTTTACATTTTGTGTGATAACCTGTTTGTTCCTTTTTATGTATGCAATTTACATTTTGTAACTGAAACTTTGGCAACACTGTGCATTGTACGCAGTCATGACAATAACGCTCATTTGAATAGAAACAAGTTGTTTGAGAGTGTAGGGAGAGCAACTCAATTGTGTCATTCACAGTGTGTCATGGGAGTGGGCGGTCACTGCAGAGCTCTTTTGGCGCACTTTGTTTGCTGCAATCTCTGATTGGTGGATCGTTCCCTTCAGGTTCATGAGTAGTGTAGTTATTCACCCGAATTTATGCTATTAATTACCATTCATTACCAACCTCTGAGCTCACAGCAGGTCTGTCTTTAAAGGTTTGTAAGTTACTGTTTAAAACAATTTCGTCTATAAAGAAAATGAATGTGAACCCAACTCCTGTGCTCTGTTGCATGTAACATATGTGAGTCAGTTTATATGAGGTGCGAGTGTGAAGAACATGGTTAAAAGCTGTTTATATGTTTGCATCCACTGATAAGAAAACTGAATCTAAGATGCAAAAAACATTCCGCTTTCATTCATCTAGTAAGTAGGGGCCTATATTTGACAAAGTCCCAATAAACTTCCACAGCCATGTCCCGACTCCCACATCAGACAGCTCAATAGTCCTCTCTGGTGAGTACTAATCCAGCACAGTTATGGCTCGGCAAAACACAAGGAAATATATTTGATTTCAGGAAACATTACTATGGCTATTTCCAGAGTTGGGGGGAGTCGCTTCCTTTGCCAGATTGGGTTTCACGGGGGCCGTTGTCTGGCTCGCAGAGCTCATTGTGGTCAGCTGTGCGGGCCACACCCAACGAGGGATAGTGAGATGATTGTGTGCATCAGTGCGGGGGGAAACAGCCAAACCATTCATCATACTCTGTTTACTTAGCCTTTTCAGAAGCCCTCCGAAAAAGCCACACGAAGCAAATATGAGCTAATCCTGCTGAGAGCAGCCAAGAACACACACACATACAAACGTCGTTGCATTTGTGGGAGAGAAGTTGTGTTTATACATAACACGTTAGAGAGGTCAGTGGTGACAAGGCATTACACACGGTGTATGCGTGAGAAGGTCAGTATCTCTCACACTCTATTTTCATTTCTACACTTCTACATATCTAATAAACACTTACACTCTACACACTCAAGAGCACTAGTCTGATTTGTGGAGACGACAACTGGAATGGAAAGATTCTTGGTGAGAAAGAGGTTGGAAAATGGAAAGACACGAAGAAAGATGACACAAAGGATTTAATTGACTGTACTTTGAGACAAAATTTGTCCCCAGACGTGAGCTAAATATGACAAAACTTCATTTTGGGGACATCCTAAATTGGAAAAATTATATCTATATTAAAGTGTTTTTTGTAAGAAAACTTGACAACTTTTTTGAGTATGATTAGGGTTTGGAATTTGGGTTAGTTTACAGTAACTATAATGAGCTCTATATAAAAACAAAAGAAGTCAATGTCTGGGTTTCCATCCATGTATTTTCAAGTGAATTTTGGGATAATGCATACAAAATGCTAATTGTAAATGCCAAGATACAAATAAAATCTAAACTGTGCATTAAACACTTATGCTCTCGCTTGAGGTGGATACATTTCTTATTCAATAAGAAAACATGTGCATAAACAATGATAGAAACACATTTACTTTTTTTCATTGATTTATAATGCTAAGGAAGAGGGACAAACTTTCCATTTGAACAATAAATCAGAATTCAAATAAATATAAAATAAGTACATTGTTGACAGCAATGACCTGCTAGAAAGACTTACACAAGAAAAACTCTGGGGGGAAAAAAAAAACAGAAGGATTTTTGGGATTACACTGGAATGTTCAACTTCCTTTATTCAAGAAAAAAAAAAAAGAAGCAATATGAGTACGCAAAAGTTTGCCTCAGTTGACGTGTGCTGATTTGAACAAGGCCTTCTTGAGGTTACGTGCGGGGCATTAATCTTGATCAGATTGCACTGCTCGTTGAAGTAAAGTAAATATTTAACATGGATTTATCCACTAACATGGAAACAAAGGATGCTCTATGTCTGAGGTGGAATGCTTGAGCGCTTCAGTGGCCGCCGGGCCTGCTGATTGTTAAGACACGAGTGTGTGTATTTGTGTGTGTGTGTGTGTGTGTGTGCATTTGCAGAACGTTTCAAAAGACTTCAGTGCTGAAACCTTAAAAGAACGAGAAGTTATGAGCAGACCCTCTCAGAATCTGTGCCATTCCTGTGCATCCCATGTTCCTTGCATGTTTCATTATGAAATATTTTGGCTTATTTGATTCTATTTTAGAGGGTTACTTCAGGATTTAGCATTAAGCTTTGTATCAGTAGAACACCAGTAGTATTTTCGAATTACCGAGCTCCCCCCCCCTCATATCCCCCTGAGACGAGAGATTTATTTATTTTTAGTCTGGAAAAAATCCTCCGATGATGCAAAAATCGTCATTTTGCGTCATCGGAGGATTTTTGGGCCAGAGGCTTAAAACTACAGCCAGTATTCCGCATGTTTTCACCACGCCCATATGGGGCGGGATCTCACTCACAGAATGTGAAGATAGTGTCAGCCATCTTTCTGTAGAAGCTAAGAAAACAGGCTCTTGCTCTGTGTAGAAAGTTTGTATACAAGTAGGCTAATCACGATGGCGGAAGGTAGTTTTGAAGTTGAAATGGCAGAAGGGGATTTCGAAGATCTGTTGCGAGAATCTGATCCTCGCGGCTACCTGTACGAGCCGCAATACAGCGATGAACAGAGGCAGCCGGAGCAGCTGCTGTAGCAGGGGAGCAAGACCTGCTTGGCAGGGAGGAGGATGAGCCCGGCCAGACTCGAGTTGGGGCGGACTGGTGGTGTCAGTGCTCTCGCTGTGCGCCTATGGAAACAGATAGAGAGTCCTATTGCTGTTGCGAATTTCAGCGATGCCATTTTCTTCTGGACGAGATCGCTGAATCCGCTGATGAAACTCCACCGCTAACTTGAGCATGTATAACTGAGCACCCAAGTTTTGTACCACACATGGACAGGGGAGTCCTGGAAACTTATTTTAGGATCCCGAAGATAAATTGGAAACGCCAGCCAAAGCCCGCAGGGACAAACGGACGGCTTAGTGTAAAGTGAGTATTTTGTTTGTTTTTCTTTTTGTTACTAAGACGTCATGTACAGAGTTTGGACACCCGGAATTATCATAATGTTCTTCCCGCGTAGTCAGTCAATTTATCAACTAACTCACGATTTATAGAGTCACGATGTATCAAAGTAAGTTTAGTTGTATCATATTTTCAGATACTGCCGCCTGTAACCGGTAGGCGTGGTTTGGGAGTGGCCTCGTAAGGGCAGCAAAGCAAGTGCATTCTGGGAGTTGTTGTCTTTCAGCCACATGAGTAAAAAATTAATTTTCTGCCTTTTCTCAGTCTAGAATGCTTCAAATTCAAAAATAATTTCACATTTATACTATATAAATGACCAATTTTAAATACACATTCATCTTCCCAGAGGTGAAGTATCCCTTTAAGTGTAGTACTGTGAGCTGCCAAAAACACTGTTTGACAGTCATTCAAAAGTGTTTTCTGATGACACAACAAGCAATATGCCTTTGACGTCACAGCTCAGGACAGCTGCTAGTGAAGTGTTTGGGAATGTGCTTGTCCAAGTGGTGCCATTAGCCATCCAGCATTGTCATGACATCATTTTCTTTACAGAGTGCAACAGTGCCCGCTCACTTTTTCAGTCGTCTTGTTTCCGGAAGTATTTTTTCCATGTTTTTTTCTATAGGGATTTATTCTTTCCTTCATAAAATATTTGTAAGCAATAAACCAAACCAATCAGCTCTGAGGTAAATCACAACATTACAAACTTTGATTTGAAGCAGAAACAATATCTGAAAATTGGACAAAGATAAAATAATGTGTACTTAAAGTCTTTAATGGGGGAATGAACTATGTCTTTGCATGTCCATGTATGACTATATCATACACTCATAAAAAAGAAAAAGAAATAAGAAGATATTTTTCTTATAAGAGTTTATATAAGAATTCTGATATAGTTTTCTGATGCAATTGCAATTTTGTAATGCAGCACTTCTCGTCCTACTGTACTATGTCCTTAAGATGAATCGCTTATGTTGTATTCTTCCTCTAAGCGTCTAAGTGTCTACCAAATGAATAAATGTAAAATGTAAATCTAACTACATTCCCATGACGCTTCGACTGCAAATTATGTCATCGAATTAAAAGTATATTATAGAAAAATATATTTTAATCTTTTGCAAAATAGTTTGATATTTACAGAGACATAAGTAGCTTGAGAGTGCAGGGAAACAAATTGATTGTGTCATTCACAGTGTGTCATGGGAGTGGGCGGATGCTGCAGAGCTCTTTTGGCACTCTTTGTTTGCTGCAACTCTCTGATTGGTTCTTCATCAGGAATTCTGCTTTCAAAAATATATATTTATTTTTAAATGAGGTTTAAATCATGTGGAATGATGGCTCACAGTAAGTCTGTTGTAAAAGATTTATAACTTAATGTGAAAGACTAGTCTATGGGGGATTATGAAACCTTTCCTCTCTGAACATGCCACACAACTGCTTGTTCAGTCACTTGTCATAACTAGACTGGACTACTGTAATGCTCTCTTTGCAGGCCTTCCTGCATATTCTATTAGACCTCTGCAAATGATCCAGAATGCAGCAGCACGTCTGGTCTTTAATGAACCAAAGAGAGCACATGTTACACCACTCTTTGTCTCTCTCCACTGGCTGCCGGTTCATGCACGTATTAAATTCAAGGCCCTGATGCTGGCATACAGAACAGTCACTGGGTCTGCTCCAGCATACCTAAAAACATTTATGCAGAGCTACGTTCCCACCAGAAGCCTGCGGTCGGCTAAGGAATGTCGCCTTGTCGTACCAAAACAAAGAGGCACCAAAACACTTTCCTGGACTTTCAGTTTTATCATACCACGTTGGTGGAATGACCTCCCCAACTCAATCCGTGAAGCTGACTCGCGCTCTATCTTCAAAAAAACGGCTAAAAACACATTTTTTCCAAGAGTATTTAACCAGTAACTAAAAAAAAAAAAGAACAATTCTTGTTGCACTTAAATCTGTTTGTATACTATTCTGATGATAGTGAAACTTTGTAGTATGGTACTTTTCGTACCACTGTCTCCTAAAGATGATTCGCTTATGTTTTTCCTCTTTTGTAAGTCGCTTTGGATAAAAGCATCTGCCAAATGGATAAATGTAAATGTAAATGTTTTTAAACTATTGGAACAGATTCTTATGATTTATTAGTCACATGTTTTAATGGTTCAGTTGATTGGTTCAAAAACTGAGAGCCCATGAGCAAAGATGGCAGCATGCAGTTTGTGTACTTCCAGGGCATCACGTTCCAGGCTAGCAACTCCCATTGAGATGAATGGGAATGCTCCAGGACCTACTTGACTGGAATATTTGAGGATTTGTTGACATCCTCTTTTATCAAAGATACATTTGTTTAATCTTGGAAGTATGGCACAAATCACAGCTACAGAGTGAGTGCACACACTGGATAGAATGAATACAGGATGCTTATAGACTTATTACAGAGAGAAAAGAGTATTGTACAAGGGGTAGACAGAACTAATTACATAAATGAGAGGATGAAAGAATGAAAACATGTGGATTTACAGTAGGGTAAATGTTTTGGCTCCTGCAGAAAGACTGAAGCGTTGAGTAAGCAGCACTGTGACTGATCCAGAACAATGCTTGTATTCATAGTACATTATCTCCACAACACACAAAACACATGTACATACACAAAGTCACTACGGCACAGCTAAATTCAGTGGAAAACACAACTCTACTGCCAACATGCAGATGAATGACCACTCTAACGTCACAGAGGTGAAGAATGGGAGATGAAGTGAATACGAGGCACATTTTGGGATTTGGTTTCCACTTGTACTGCGATCATACTGCAAGGATGTGGCTGTGCATCAGAAAGGAAACACTAGCTTTTGTTCTGTTGGAAACATGGAATATGTGAAGTCTGATAGAGACTGTTTACATGAAGAGGCAAGGATTTGGTTGATATTGAGGGGTGCATTGTTTTATGAAGTTTAATAAGCTGGATATCTTCCTTTGCAAAAACTGTATGAGAGAGAGAGAGAGAGAGAGAGAGAGAGAGAGAGAGAGAGAAAGAGAGAGAGAGAGAAAGAGAGAGAGAGAGAGAGAGAGAGAGAGAGAGAGAGAGAGAGATAGATAGGGGGATGTTGCGGGATAGACACAATAGTTCTGTTGCATACAAAGTGAGCTATGCTGCCTTCCAAAGCAACATCATAAACCAAACAGAACGTCACGCTGTAAAGGATTGATCTGGACAGTGTTGGGTAAGTTACTCAAAAAGTAATCCACAACAAATTACTAATAACGTCTCTAAAATTGTAATCAGATTATTGACTGATTCCTTCATTGAAAAATTAATCAAAGAACTAAATACTTTTAAGTTACTTTTCAAAAATACTTTTTACAAAAGTTTTCGATTTTCGACGCGTGACTCATTTGGAGGTGCACAGCCTTCTGCTGTCATATAAACACAAAGAGATGTACATATAGGGCTGGATATCACCAGCCACCTCATGATATGATATGAATTGCAATACATATTTCACAATTCGATATATCAAGATAAAGATTCGATTCTGATTCACAAGCTTTCAATTCCAATTCATTTGGGTATATTAATTACATTAATACAGGGGACCTTCTAACTTTGGTTAACTTTTTATTAGTTTACATAATTTTGGTCACATTTTGGAAAGTCCATGTATTACATTAATAAATATGATGTCTTGAAATTACACATATACTATATTTTTTGTTACATGTTTGTTGTTTATATGCCTAATTTGTACTTTTTAAAAGTTTTTACAGTGACCTGTAGAACAGTGGACTTGTCTATAAACCCTCATAGCAGTCTGATGTGTGTTTGTGGAACACTGCACTTCCTGTAACGCTAACAGATGGAGATGAGCTACATTAACGCTGGGAAAACAAACAACTCAGCTCAGTGTAGCATAGAAACTGAGAGACAGAGAGAGTGCGAGACAGTCTTGCTGTGAATTCAACAAGAACATTGACTGTAAGCTTGTGTAACTGAAATCTTTGGCTTGACTTGAGATGCTAATTGTGTTATTCACAACAATTTCTCCAGTAATCTGTTTCCCTGCTACAGTGAAGCAGTTTACCAAGATTGAATTGTGCGAACTGATAGGAACCTGGTCTCATAGAATCACATTACTATACCTATCTTTAAAAAATTATTTTATGTGGCTTATTGTACATATTGCAATAGTTTCCTGTTCAAATCTAGAGGTGCTACCACAATGACTTCTATTAAATTTCTATAGATTATCAGTCCATAAGCACACACTTTTCTTATGACATCTAAACACTTTTACTAGATCACATTGCTTATTTTCACAATCAACTACATGTACAAGTTTGTTGGAGTGTGATCTAATTACGCTGTAGCTCAACTGATAGTGTTGCTCTTGTGATGTAAAGGAGTGGGTCTGAGTCCTGAAGAGCAAGCAAGTTGGCACATGTGTCCAAAGTGTCGTAGAAGCACCACAAAATGATGTGGTTGTGTTTTTCATCTCACATTTGCCTTTTCTGACACTGTCGGTTAGGTTTAGGGTTTAGGGTAGGAGGACACTTTTGATGATTTAACACTAAAAGGTTTTCATATCCTACGGGATACAAACATTGTAGAGAGGAGCAATGAGTGAGTGAAACATATTGAAAAGTGGGACCCTGAAAAGGCTGGGGACATGTGACTTTGTCTGGCATTTGACTTTGACCTCACAACCTTTATTTAAACATAAAAAGGCCAAATGATTTGAGAAGGCATCTGACCTCACGCAAACACTCCTATCTTTTCAAAGTTATTTTCATTATTTTCACAAGCCATAAAATAAAAGTATTATTTTAGAAATAATTAATCATTTATTTTCAGAGGTACATTTATATTAAAACTCAATAGAGCATTAATCTTAAAAACTGTACCTGTTTGGGAGAACATTTAATAGACATTTGATATGTAATAAACCATGTAATGTCATATTGCAAAAGTTTAATGAGATCAGGCTGACAACTCTTCATACTGTTTGCCACCTCACCTAAAAAACATTTTCAAATGGTGCACAACTCTTATGTTTAATTATGACCTGAAATCAGTGATCCTTAAAACAGTGTATGAAGTGTTGTTCCCTTTACAAAAAGCTTCACTGTGATGCTGTGCATTGCTAAGCGCTATGGGAATGATCGTAGTTGTGACCGAGCTGTAATTATGTGTGTAACACTTCAATGAACATTGACTGGAATTTATAGCCTCGGCTGATGTAGTCATTAGACGCACCTGTGGCCAGGCTATAAATGGATGCGTCACCAGGTGTCGTCAGATCCTCTTTTTTCAGAATGATTCTGTGTGTGTGTTTTACAAACCCTGTCAAAACTTTCTTTCCTCTGCTAGGAATTAGAATTTTTGAGGCAGTGTGCAGTGAACCTTTTCTCCTTTCTCTTCTGTCTTGAAAATATATATATTTTTAAAAGAAAGAGAGAATGACTGAAAGCCATCAACGGCATCAGTTTTGCTGTTTGTTTGGGGGAAGAGCACGCTGCTCTTGCATTGCAGCAGTGGGGGTGCGAGCACTGTGATTTGCTTTCAGACAAAGTGCTTCGCGCTCGCTTCGCTTGCTTCCAGGAGTCAGCACCCACACTTCATTTGTGGGGCTCTCATATGAATCTGGCTGAGGAGCGAGAGACGGGGTCATCCCTTTCGCTCGCTCTCTCCCCAGATCCAGCTGATCCTCGTAAGCCTGAAGCCTCTTCGGTTCACGAGGACACTGAACCTCTGTAAATCCTGCGCATAATAATAAAGCGGCTGCGGAATTAATAGACAAATGCGAGCATTGCGATCTGCTTTCGGGCAAAATGCTTCGCACTCGCCTCGCTTACTTCTGGGAGTCAGCACCCACATTTCATTCGTGGGGCTCTCGCATGGATCTGGCTTTTTCCTCGCTCTCTCCCCAGACCCAGCTGGTCCTTCCCGTGATCTCGAAGCATGCTTCGGCGCCTCTTCGGTTCACGAGGGGGGCAGGGCACTGAAGCTCTGTACATTTCACGCACAGTAATAAAGCGGCTGAGAAATTACTTGAGGTGATTACGCGGGCTGTGGCCAGACTAAAGCTAGATTGGCCACGCGAACAGGAGACCCTCCGCCAAACGCTCCAAACTAGAAGACAAATTTCTGTCTGGTGGCCAAAATAATTAAAAAAATAAAAGAGGGAATGGAACTCTATATCAATCCCTTCCTTTTTTCTATGACCTCCATAACAAGTATTTTCTTTATGGAGGAAATTTATACTTCCAGTGTCTTCGTGCCCTCGACATTGGTGTATTCAACTATCGTGGGTGCTGAAGCTAGGGGGTTTTCGGTGATGCCGCCGGTAGAAGAGACACCTGCGGGTTTTCTCTCGCCTGGCTCGGCATCATCGCTAAAGAGACCTACTCTCCCCACAAAGCTGTGCAGGACCACCTCCACGCTTGTGGGGAAAGCTTATCAGGCAGCAGTTCAGGCTGGTGTTGCCCTGCACACTATGGCAGTGTTACAAGCGCACTAGGCTAAATCTGTTGAAGAACCTGAGTGTGGGCTGTCGGCCACCCAGCCCCGCTCCGATCCTTCTAGACGGGAGGCTCTAAAACAAAACGTGGTGAATCGTGCTCCCCCTCGTAAAGACTGGGGTCCAGTTCATCACCCTCAGCAGCCCCCAATGCAAGACCTCAGGGGCGTGATTTCTAAGAAAAAGAAACCCTGACAGTCTTGTACCCAGCCTTGTGGGGATAGTTCCTTTCTCGGGATGGGGCACGTGTATCACCCACTTCGGCCCTCCCAATACCCTCACAAATCCTCTTCACTCCCGCCGCCTTGGGTGTTTCGGGTGATAGAGGCTTCCAACAAAGAGTTGGGTGTACCGTTGCTTCCTGCCTTGATCCAGGACGCGGAACACTCGACATCCCCTCAACAGGAAGTGTCAGAAATAATACCCATCTCAGAGAACCTGGCAGCGTGGAAACATCTGCCAGGTATTTCTATGTGGGTTCTAGAAACAGTAGAAAGAGGCTACAGAATTCTATTTGCTCGCCGTCCTCCCCATTTCAACGGCGTGGTTCCCACTGTGGAAAGAACTGCAAAATCTCTTGGTCAAAGGGGCCATAGAACATGTTCCCCTTCCAGAGAAAGAGTCAGGCTATTACAGCAGATACTTCCTTTTTCCCAAGAAGGGTGGGGGGGTTGAGTCCGATTCTAGATCTTCGAGGCTTGAACCGCCCGGTGTTCAAGTCCTAGATGCTGACTATCAAGACGATCGTGGCACAACGTCACACGTGTTACGCGCCATGTGCTTCGTTCCCTTTCTATGTGGTTCAGACCCCGGTTCTTACCTTGGGTCCCACTCTAGGTGCGTCTTGTCATCGCAGGCTGTTATCTACAGACGCCTCCCTGATGGGCTGGATAGCGGCCTTAAGTGGTCGTCCGGCTTAAAGGGATAGGAGGGTCGTCAGTTCAGTTGTCACAGTAACTGTCTCGAGCTGATGGCCGTATTTCTGGCTCTGAAATACTTCCTCCTGAGGCTGCCATGTCTTGGTGCGTGTGGCCAATACAGTGGTAGCCTCTTACGTAAATTTGAATTCCATGCCATTACTACAATGCAACCCACAAAAATACATGTTGTGGTCATCTATCGCCCTCCAGGTCAGCTGACAAGCTTTCTTGAGGAGTTGGATGTCCTGCTGTCCTCTTTGCCAGAGGATGGTAGGCCACTAGTGGTTCTTGGCGATTTCAACATACACCAAGACAAACCCCAGGCCACTGAACTGAATAATCTTCTGGCCTCATTTGACTTGGAAAGACTACACACCACAGCAACTCACAGATCGGGCAACCAGCTGGACCTCGTTTTTACACGTAACTGTATTACCTAAAATATTCTTGTTACACCTTTACATGTCTCTGATCATTACTTTGTTCAATTCAACATGATTCTCCCATCCATAGTAAAACCAACTCCACCGTTGGTTTCCTTTCGTCATAACCTCCGTTCCCTCTCACCCTCTCCACTGATCCAGCCTATCCACTGATGTCTCTGCCTCTCTTCCCACAATAAATGTATTTTCCACGCTCTATGTAAACACTGCCACAGACAGACTTAGCTCTACTTTAACAACCTGTCTAGACAACATCTGTCCTCTCTCCTCTAGACCAGCATGTACTACACCACCCAGCCCTTGGCTGTCTGACGTCATTCGCGAACATCGGACTGATCTCAGGGCAGCTGAGAGGAGATGGCGGAAATCTAAAGATCCAGCCGATCTAGGTAAATATCAGCTTCTGCTTGCAACTTTTTCAGATAACGTTAAAGCTGCAAAAACTTAATATTACCAGACCAAGATCAACAGCACCACAGACACTCATAGCTTGTTTAGAACATTTAACACACTTCTCTGCCCTCCCCCTCCACCACCTGACACATCACTTACAGCAGATATCTTTGCCACATTTTTTACTAATAAGGTTACAGCCATTAGCAATACATTCACAGCACCACACCCTGTCAAACACCCAACTCCTGTATGCAACTCTTCTATCTCTATGTTCTCTCCTTTAACTGACACTGAGGTCTCAAAACTCCTCATCTCCAACCACCCCACCACCTGTTCTCTTGACCCTATTCCATCACACCTTCTCCAGGCCATCTCTCAGTCCATCCTACCTGCACTTACACACATAATTAACACATCTCTTCTTGAAGGCACTTTTCCCACTACATTTAAGCAGGCTAGAGTAACCCCGCTGCTGAAAAAACCTGCACTTAACCCCAAACAGATAGAACACTACAGACCAGTCTCTCTCATCCCATTCATGGCAAAAACACTTGAAAGGGCAGTTTTCAAACAGATCTCTGCCTATCTCTCACAGAACAAGCTGCTGGATGACAATCAGTCAGGCTTCAAAAGTGGACACTCCACTGAGACTGCCCTGCTGTCTGTCACGTAGTCACTGAGACAGGCGAAAGCTGAATCCAGATCATCAGTTCTGATTCTGCTGGACCTTTCTGCAGCCTTTGACACAGTCAACCATCAGATCCTACTTTCCACCCTCTGTAAACTGGGCATCACCGGAACTGTGCTTGACTGGTTCAACTCCTATCTCTCAGGTAGGTCTTTCAAGGTAGCCTGGAGAGGTGAGGTATCCAAGCCTCATCAGTTACTTACTGGGGTACCTCAGGGATCAGCGCTTGGGCCACTTCTCTTCTCTATATACACAACGTCATTAGGACCCATCATCCAGTCACATGGTTTCTCTTAACAATGCTACGCTGGTGACACGCAACTTTACTTGGCTTTCCAGCCCAACGACACCACAGTGACCGCTCGAATCGCTGCCTGTCTGGCTGACATCTCAGCCTGGATGAAGGAACACCACCTGCAACTCAACCCAGCCAAGACTGAACTCCTTGTCTTTCCAGCCAACCCTAATGTTGAACACAACATCACTGTCCAGCTGGGTCCAACTACAGTGTCGCCTTCAAAAACGGTCAGAAATCTAGGGGTAACCATTGATGACAAGCTAAATTTCACAGACCACATCTCAAAGACTGCAAGATCATGTAGATTTACACTCTACAATATAAGGAAGATAAGACCTTTCCTCTCTGAACATGCCACACAACTGCTTGTTCAGTCACTTGTCATAACTAGACTGGACTACTGTAACGCTCTCTTTGCAGGCCTTCCTGCATATGCTATTAGACCTCTGCAAATGATCCAGAATGCAGCAGCACGTCTGGTCTTTAATGAACCAAAGAGAGCACATGTTACACCACTCTTTGTCTCTCTCCACTGGCTGCCGGTTCATGCACGTATTAAATTCAAGGCCCTGATGCTGGTATACAGAACAGTCACTGGGTCTGCTCCAGCATACCTAAAAACATTTATGCAGAGCTACACTCCCACCAGAAGCCTGCGGTCGGCTAAGGAACGTCGCCTTGTCGTACCAAAACAAAGAGGAACCAAAATACTTTTCCAGACTTTCAGTTTTATCATACCACGTTTGTGGAATGACCTCCCCAACTCAATCCGTGAAGCTGACTCACTCTCTATCTTCAAAAAACGGCTAAAAACACATCTTTTCCAAAGAGTATTTAACCAGTCACTAAAAAAAAAAAAAAAACTAACAATTCTTGTTGCACTTAAATCGGAAACTTTGTAGTACGGCACTTTTCGTACCACTGTCTCCTTAAGATGATTCGCTTATGTTTTTCCTCTTTTGTAAGTCGCTTTGGATAAAAGCGTCTGCCAAATGAATAAATGTAATGTAATGTAAACCATCGGGGGATCCACGTTCACGTCAGCTGAATTTCTGGCACGTTGGATCCTCCTTGGGGCCCAGGGCAGCTCTTGTCACTCAGGACAGTTTCGTCCCTGGATGCCCATGTGTGTGGGAGCAGATTTACTCTGAGTTAGTGAACAAATCTGGGTGAGGTTTCCCAGGGCAGAAGAGGACCTCTTCACCTCTACGATAGCGCAATGTCTCCTCTACATCTCCCTAAGTCACCCAGCCCCCTTGGGTCTGGACTTAAAAGCACATACATGACCCTGAATGCGTCTGTATGCATTTTTGTCCCCTGGTTTTTCTGCTCCCGGGAGTCTTGGCAAGGTTCACCAGCAAGGGTCTTGCCTCCTACTAATAGCGCTGCGCTGGCCGAACAGGATATGTTTCACGAATACCTCTCCTCGACGGCTCGCCTTGGGCGATTCCAAACAGGGAGGACCGTCTCATCCCTGGCCCGAATTGTGAAACCTTTCATGCTTGGCCCCTAAGGGTACCAACTGAGGTTCACAGGGCTTTCTCTTGAGGTTATCAAGACCATTTCAAGTGCTAGGGCTCCCTCCACTTGGAACTGATCTGGGTAGATTTTACAGGGCAGAAGAGGACCTCTTCGCCTCTGTTGATAGCACAATGTCTCCTCTACTTCTCCCTGAGTCGCCCAGTTCCCCCTGATCGTGGTGACGCATACATGGCACAAATGTGCTTGCACGCGTTTCCTTCTACTAAGTTCATATTACAGAACCAGCTAACTGCCAGTTTGCTTCTGTTCTGGATTTTCTGTAGAAAGAACTGTCAGCGGGCACTAGCCTCGCCACTGCCAGGTTCTATGTGGCCTCCACTGCGGTTTGCCATGCCTTGGTGGGCGGGGTGCCCCCTAAGAGGCATCCTTGCTAGGACCTCTTCATAGGGTAAGACCCCCTTTTTAGACCTCTAGAGTCAGCGTTTGGTAGACTTCTGACTCTCAAGATGGTTTTTCTTATGGCAATTACGTCTCTAAGGAGACTTGGGTACCTACAGGCCCTGTCTCTTTTGCCGGCCTGTTTAGAGTTTGCCCCAGCTATTACCAAAAGCATTCTTTGCACCCTCACCCTAACTACCTGCCCAAGGTGCCTTTCGCGACCCTTGGCCAGTTATGACTTTGTCCAGTCTGTACCCTTCAGACTTATGTCCACCGCATTAGCTAGTGGTGTAAAGTCAGGGTAGCAATTCTTCACTGGGGGGCGGTCACCTCCTGGCAGATTATGTCACTTTGGGTGAGGGACATTATTGACCGGGCCTACGAGGCGCACGGTCAAGCTTCGCCAGTATGTTTTAGGGCGCACTCTACCAGAGGACTCTCCTCCTCTAAAGCCTTGGCTAGAGGTCTCCCTCTTCAGCAAGTTTGTGATGCGGCAGGTTGGTCCTCTCCGCACACATTCATTAGATTCTTATAAGTTTGGATGTTCTTGCCACTCTTATGTCCTTGAGTCGACATCTCAATCTCATGTCTCTACAAGTTTGTGATGCGGCAGGCTGGTTCTCTCCACACACATTCATCTGGTTTTATGGTCATGTTACTAGATGTTCATGCTACCCGGGCTCTTATGCCCTTGGGTCGACATATACGCTCATGTCTAAGCAAGTTTGGGATGCGGCACGCTGGTCCTCTCCACTCACATTATCAGATCTTATGCTTAAATATTTCATGCCTGAACAAGTTTGTGATGTGGCAGGCTGGTCCTCTCCGCACACATTCTACAGGCTCTATGGTTTGGATGTTCATGCTACTCCGGGTTCTTACGCCACTGAGTCGACATCTGAAACTCATGTATAAGCAAGTCTGTGATGTGGCAGTTTGGTCCTCTCCGCACACATTCATTAGACTTTTATAGTTTGGATGTTCTTGCCACTCCGGGCTCTTATGCCCATGAGTCGACGTCACGAGCTCATGTCTGGTCAAGTTTTTGATGTGGCGGGCTGGTCCTCTCCGCACACATTCATCAAATTTTATGGGTTAGATGTTTTGCTACTCCGAAGTCTTATGTCCTTGAGTCGACATCTCAGCTCATGCCTGAACAAGTTTGTGATGCGGCAGGCTGGTCCTCTCCGCACACATTCATCAAATTTTATGGTTTAGATGTTTATGTTACTCCGGGCTCTTATGCCCTTGAGTCAACATCTCAAGCTCATGTCTGAGACCTCTCGCGTTCTTGTGAGCACACTTCACAAATGTAGGGGTCCGGACAGCCCCAGTGCGGTGGCGTGGGTATTGTGTTCCCATAGCGCTTAGCAAAGTGCAACATCATAGTGAAGCTTTTTGTAAAGGAAACATCTCAGGTTACATGTGTAACCCTTGTTCCCTGAAAAAAGCAGAACGAGATGCTACGCTTCTTTGCCGCACTGGGACATCCCAGGATTGCTCTTCAAAAAGAATTATCTGACGAAACCTGGTGACGCATCCATTTATAGCCTGGCCACAGGTGCGTCTAATGACTACATCAGCCGAGGCTATAAATTCCGGTCAATGTTCATTGACGTGTTACACACATATTCACAGCTCGGTCACAACTAGGATCGTTCCCATAGCACTTAGCAAAGCACAGCATCTCGTTCCACTTTTTTCAGGGAACAAGGGTTACACATGTAACCCGAGACGTTTTCTCTATTTTTGAGTGAGCTCTAGTTTGAAGCCTGAAGTCTTAATAAAACTGTAGTGCCAGCCATAAACCACAACTTGTCTACACTGAATAGAGCAAATCAGAATGTGTGCAGCCACAAAGATACATGAGCGCATATATTTTCATGTACCAATGCACATGTGCAATGGGTGAGACCACAGGATTTGCAGCTTTAATGCAACTCTCTGAGGGGGGCAGCCACAGGTATGAGATCCTCGTGTTTGACTTTGAGCCCAAGTTACTGGTGGCAACCAAGAGAGGGAAATTAATAAATCACCATCTTCCTGTAGTAAACGTTGGAAATCATTTATTTTTAAGCACTCGTATAGGGTCCTGAGAGATTATAGAGCAGCTCACAGCACACTGATGAAACATTCCAGCATAGAATCCAGGGAAAATCCTCTGATGAGTCCTCTCAGAGAGTCCTGCCACAGATATCAGACTCATCAGAGGCATGATACTCCTCACCATCTGTTCTGAAGGCTGCAGACTGAATCCAAGTATGTTCAGTAATAAAAATGAATAGAAGAGTTCACCCCAAAATATATATATTGTGTAATTTACTCATTGACATGTCTTTTAAAATTGTTAGCCACTAAAACTCTTACCCTCATTCGAAGTGTTTAAATTTAATTTGCATCTGTGTTCAATTCAATGATGTGTCACAACAGGTTTTACGTCAATGACCTTAAATGTTGTTGTAATTGACATCAGGGTAGGTGAATGTAGGTGAGAGCATTGCAAGGTTTGACTGTTAGGGGCTTGATGGTCAATGGAGACAAAGATCACTGAATAAATACACTTCTGTTCCGATCTATCATAAGACTTCGATTATAGCACACAAATAGAATTAATTACTTTTATGATGTTTTGTGATGTATTTTAAGGTAATTTGTTTTAGCCAAAGCATATTCAGAAAACTCATGTGTCTCACGGCAAACAAAATAAAATGTAATTGTTCAGTAATGATTTAACGATTACAGGATTTTTATTCGTTTGATCATTTTAAAGTTTTGTCTTGGTTAAAGTGATAACCCTTTGAAAAAAGTTGAATACAACACCAGAAATAGCACAGAACAGAATGAAACCTTTATAATGTCAATAAATGAAATGTAATCTCATTGATTATAAATACAATAAAAATAATCGATTAATTCCATAAATTCGGGATTCAAAAATAAGGACAGTACGGATTAAAAAAAGGATTTGTAAAAATACATACATCTCTAAAGTTGTTCATACATAAAATTATTCAGTTTTCAGGGATGCACACTCAAGATGGGTGAAAAAGGTGAAAGAATCACATTTCTTTTTTAAATAAACTAAAAGCACCCATTTTAGTGATATTAATTATTCAAGTACAGCAAATCAACTGCACAATTGTGCCAAATTAACAGCAAAAATAAAGGGTATTTTAGTGTGGCTTGGTTAGTTTCATTTACTGATTAGTTCAGTGACCCCTTAAGAAGATGTCACAAGGTGTGAGTGTGAGGTGTGTAGAGTGTGTCACTGAATCATTTTGAGTCATTCACAACCATACTGTTTAAGCATTATAAGAACAAAACAGATCAATTATTTTCCTTCAGTTTGTGAACGGCTCTACATGACTTTTCATCCAAAAAGCCAACAATAATAGTCTAATGATAGTGAATAGTTTCAAAAACGTCCTTACCTTCTTCTTTATTAAAATGTGCATGTCAAATTTACTGACCTCAGTCAAATTTAAAGTGCTTAGTGTAATGGTAGCCAGCTGGCAGAGAGAGGCCATGGCTTTTCTAGCCTCCTTGCTAGCACATCCGACTCCCATGCTGGGGATTGCAGGATCGGTTCTCGCTCGGGGCAGGTCGAGTAGGGCTGGTGACATGAGCATGACTTTTATCAGAAAAGACAACAATAATAGACTAAAAATAATCATGAGTTTCAATAATTTGACTTGCACGAAGGCGCCAATGCTCCGCTCGATGCCAACGTCAAGCTCTGCTTCTCCCACCACATGACAAGCATTGCAGAGAGCATCTCGAAGGGGCAATGTTACTAGTTTGCCATGCAAGATAGCGAGATGTGTGCACAATAAACATTGAAAACATAGATTTGAAAGAGAAAAGAAACTGGCAACTGCTTTGACTATAGAAAGAAATAAGAGGACTCAATTACTTGAAAGTCTTAGCATGTTCTTGGCGAATTTAAATTAGTTCAATAACTGGTGTCTCTGATTGCTCAGAAACAATAAGGTAATATTTACTTCAAATAAATTATGAGACATTCAATATAGCTTCATACATTTTTTTTTCATGTTGTTGTTGCTTTGAACACTCAAAGACATAATTTGTGAGGCAAAAATGTATTAAGAACACTTCGATGTAAAGCTGGAGCCGGGGGCAACGCTGACGGTTGACGCCATTGACTTAATGCATTCCGCAGCACTCACAGGGGTCATGTGAAAGCTCTGTAAACATCAGCCACTTTTGCACATTAAAAGGCCACCCCTTTTTCTCCTTGATGGACAATGTAGCCTCACATGCCGACGGCGAAGTGAACGAACAACACACCTCTCTTGTTTATGAGTGAGAAGTTTCATGAGTGTCACTTCTACAGAGCCCTGAAGCTCCATTCCTGCCAGACACAGAATCTCTGTGCACGCACTACTGTACACTAGAGCTGCAACAAACGATTATTCTGCAATTATTGCAATGATTAATCATTAGCTCTTAATCGACTATTCAGCTTGTGCTAAAAATATCTCTAAATGACATTCACTGAATTAAAGAGAAAAAACAATTTTTATTAAGTTTAATTCAATAAAAAAAATCACTGCAAAACATTTATCAAGTGTTTTTGTCTAGTTTTCCATTTAAAAATATTGAAAAATCCTTACAACATGAGATACATTTACTTTAGAAGCAATATATAAGATATCTAGGCTTACTTTGAGAATGTCTCTTGATCATAAGTGTCATTGTGTATAAGTGTATTTTTTTTTACTTAAAACTTCTGCAGTGCAGTTCAAGATTCTCTGAAAGTCTAAATACCTTACGTGTTGCTTCTTAAGTAAATGTATCTTGTTTGGCAGAGTTTTCGATATTTTTAAAATAATTAAATATCTAATATTATATTCAACATTCTCAGATAACAAATTCTTCTTCTGCAGTATAGCTACTAAAGGACGGAGTGTGCATCAGCAGGGATGCATTTTCAATCTCTCCACCTTAGATCGGGTCACTTCACATGACTCATACTGTAGAAAAGGTGCTGAAAGCACAGAGAAATGCCAGTTTCGGAGTTTGTACTTATTTACATGACCTGCTTCCTTATTATTTTAACTTTAATAAAGGATGCATTAAAGATATAACACCAGGGTATTTCCTATAAAGACGCTCAACTCTCAAGTTTTGCTTCAGTGGAATGGCAGCTCCGGCGGCTCCACTTTATTTCACGTATGTGCTTCTGTATATAATTATTTGGTATTTTTGTATAATTCCCTCGTACTTCATCACCTGAAGCTGTATAGAAACATTTTAGTGTGTCTGGAATCTGCGCTGTGTGATCTCCTCAATCAGGCACAAGGTCGTCGGTGCGCCTCTCGCGCACTACCATAAGAGTTTCATTTTGTGTTAAATGAGATCAAACAACTATTCGACAACAAAAAATGTTGTCAACAATTTTTTATTGTTGAAGTTGTTGATAATGTCGACTAAGCGTTTCAGCCCTACTGTAGACAAGCGTGCAATTGGCCATAGATGTAATCAAATCAATCAATCTGCCTCAGTAGAAATGTGATAGCCAAGCATGCGGTTGGCCACTGCTGTAATAAACAATGGGTGCCTAAACACTAGGGAAATCTCCAAAGTCCGTTTGGAAGGTGTAGAGAGGATAGAGGAAGTCACGGATAGAGATGGTTATTTAAAATATGTATTTTTGACAATATACCAGTAAACATTAAAACTTTTCTCAAGGCTCTCTCTTTCCACAGTTCTTTTTAGCCTGAAAGAGAAAGATAATAGAGGACAGGGAAAGAATACAACACATGTACAAGTTTTTGTTCGCCATGTTTTTTCACAACTAGTCCCGCCTCTCCGAGATTCCCATTGGTCAACAGATGCCTACATCAGAGTGTGTTGCAGCATAAGTTGAAATGTTCTCAACCTTCGGTTGCAAGACACAGCTTCACTATTGGAAACCTTTGCGTTTTACCTGTCATTCCAAAACCATCCCCTTTGAGATCAATGCATTCGCAGCATTCTCAGAGGCAGCACTAAACCTTATGCTGTGTTCCATTCAATTCGGATGTGGGATATTCCTACTTGATATCTCCGATCTCCGACCATAAATTGCATTCCATTGCCCAATGTTCGGAAGAAAACGTGTAAGGAAACAAAACTGCAACGCTCCCGCTTAAGCAAGGGTTTCATTGTCACCAGAGACGTCTCCAAGCAACCCAATTGATAAACAATGCTGGAACAATAGCATTTGTGCTATTATAAAAAAAAAAGAGTATAACGGACCATGTTTCGTTTTTGCAGGCATTTGTTAAAAAGCTTTAATATGATGTTATGTAGTAACTTTGACAAATGTATCATTATTATTTAATAAAAGTGAACATATACAGAACATCTCCCTGTGTGCCAACATATTTGTGTCACATCATACACCTGCATCTTGGTGAAATTGAGTTTCCAAGATGGAATTCCGACTTCATGTGGCATTCCATTGCACTTTCCCCAAGTAAGAAGTTGGAAAATCTGACTATATGTGTTGAATGGAATGCAGTATAAGTCAAGCATGCGTTCAGAGTTTTTTAAAAATAGATGTAGATCAGTGAATGAAAAAGAAATGAGAGCTTACTGAAGCTGTAAATTTCATCTTTAGGATCTCCTTTGCTGTGAAATGTAATCAGTTTATATTAAATCACCCATTTTCAAACTGTCAGAGAACAGCAACATGGAGCTGTAGTGAGAGAACAGCCAGGACATATGGTGCAAACAGTGTGAGACGTGACAGAAGATGTGAAAATGGTTTCTTTCTTTATGCAAAAAAGAACAGACAGAAATAGAATAAACTAGATTTTCATTTGCTGAAGGAAAGAGCAGTGCTTCCAAGGCAGCATACAATAGTGTTCAAGTTTTAGGTATGTTCAGGTTTCAGGCTTTTTCAGAGGCAGCACTAACCCTTATGCTGTGTTCCATTCAATTCGGATGTGGGATATTCCTACTTGATATCTCCGATCTCCGACCATAAATTGCATTCCATTGCCCAATGTTCGGAAGAAAACATGTAAGGAAACAAAACTGCAACGCTCCCGTTAGCTTAAGCAAGGGTTTGATTGTCACCAGAGACGTCTCCAAGCAACCCAATTGATAAACAATGCTGGAACAATAGCATTTGTGCTATTATAAAAAAAAAAAAAAAAAAAAGGAGTATAACGGACCATGTTTCGTTTTTGCAGGCATTTGTTAAAAAGCTTTAATATGATGTTATGTAGTAACTTTGACAAATGTATCATTATTATTTAATAAAAGTGAACATTTACAGTACATCTCCCTGTGTGCCAACATATTTGTGTCACATCATACACCTGCATCTTGGTGAAATCGAGTTTCCAAGATGGAATTCCGACTTCATGTGGCAATCCATTGCACTTTCCCCAAGTAAGAAGTTGGAAAATCTGACTATATGTGTTGAATGGAATGCAGTATAAGTCAAGCATGCGTTCAGAGTTTTTTAAAAATAGATGTAGATCAGTGAATGAAAAAGAAATGAGAGCTTACTGAAGCTGTAAATTTCATCTTTTGGATCTCCTTTGCTGTGAAATGTAATCAGTTTATATTAAATCACCCATTTTCAAACTGTCAGAGAACAGCAACATGGAGCTGTAGTGAGAGAACAGCCAGGACATATGGTGCAAACAGTGTGAGACGTGACAGAAGATGTGAAAACGGTTTCTTTCTTTATGCAAAAAAGAACAGACAGAAATAGAATAAACTAGATTTTCATTTGCTGAAGGAAAGAGCAGTGCTTCCAAGGCAGCATAACAATAGTGTTCAAGTTTTAGGTATGTTCAGGTTTCAGGCTTTTTGGTATAAAATAGACAGCACAACTAAGATGGGCTGAACTAACTGCAGAATTTAGTATTTACAGTAGTGTTAGAGGTTTAGAACAAACCTTAACCAGAATGTTCGACTAACACTGTACGTTTTCCAAAACATGGCAGACTGGGCTTTGAGCCTTGTTGATTTAAGATGAACTGATTGGCTAAATTAAAATGCTCTCTAAGCCTTGGAACACACAATAAGTGCAAGATCAGGGCCTGAGCAACTGTTGCCATGGCAGAGCGGTGAGGTCATTCTTTCAGCATAAAACTGTTAGTTAGTTTCATGTTAATAGGTGAATTATAACAGCTGAGGCTAAAAGTAGAGTGTGGAAGCTCAACCTGGATAAGAGTTCCTGTAAAAGCTTCATGAAGATCCACCATGAGCTCTGACCTCAGACGAACCCAAACACAAACGCACACTATCTGACGTGTAAACACGATCAAAATAATGCAGTGTTTCTTATTACAGAGGATGTAACTAGATTTGTTCGCCCGTGCAACACTCGCCTCCATGAGTTCTGTGACAGTCTGAAAATAGCGTTGTCATTAATACTGTCACACATGCACAAGGAGGAGCTGCTATTTACAAACTCATACACCACCATATCTGCATGGAGTAAACAAACATCTTCTCACTGAGATATGTCATCCTGAATCACATGTGTGGGGGAGTGCTGGATCTCTGGGATGAGTGAGCGAGGTTAATCAGATGTGCTGACCTGCACAACACTTCTGCAGCACTCGGCAGGAAACAGCAGGAAGTGGATTTAACAGACAAAAGCAGCTGTAGATCCAAGAGGACACTCATGGGGCAGTACAGATCCTTATCATTTACATTTCACAAGAGCTGGGATTTTACTTTAGAGCTGAGGTGTGTCATTTCTTGGGTGTTTAAATACTTCTCATAATGTAGTGTTCACAGCCAAATGTAAGTAAACCATTGTCAGGTTGATTTTCCTGAGAAGTGTAAAAACTGTGGTGCTTTCAAAACGTCATTCTGTTTGTTTGAGCTGCCAAACATGTCAGCTTCTGAATCAACCAATGACATTATTTTGGGGTGGGACTAAATGTTACCAGTACCAACCAATGGCAAATGGGTAATCCCCTTGAAAAAAGCCATTCTTTTTGCAATTTACTTTGATTAGGCTAGTGGTTCAGAAAACTATTCACTTTTAACTTTAGCTACTGACATAGCAGCAGAGGCATTTATAACTGTTAAATCATTTTTACCAAAGCAGCGATTCAAGCTTAAAGTGCCACCTCCATGTTTTAGCGAGTCCCTGTCAGCAGGGGGCAGTCATCTCAACTCCAGCTATTCAGACAACAAATGCTGATCAGAGACAGCTGGACAGAGCAGAGTGCACTGGCCACAATATGTGTTTTTTAAAGTTTCAAAACACACTGTTTTTGGCTAAAGATGCTGAAAATAGTGAAACGTGACATAACCACACAGTGGGATGCACCAAATGTGTCTGCATGACTTATGTGTACAGATGGAACGCAAGAAAACCCCTTGAGTCTACCTCAGAGAGATTGATGAGCTCAACTATAAAACAGATTGCGGTGGACTGTAAGCCAGTGATAAGCTTCAATCATATGGAAATAAAATCAAATAATATATTGACTTCAAAAGCCAGTTTTTGTATTGTCTAATCAATGTTGTACCCATCTACAATGATTATCTAAAATATTGTATTTAACATATTTTATTTATTACTATTTCAGTTATTACATATTGAATATTATCTTTATTTGGGGGCCTTTTTCAGTGAATATTTATGAATGCGATCTGTTTCATAATTATCATTATAGATTATTTGGAATATCATTTAATTAATTTTATTAAAATGTATTATTAAACCTAAGATAGCGATGTGAACCAGTGCCTGACCTTGATAAAGACGTGCTTCAATGTGTCATGGCCAAAAGCAGACCTTACTGTGCAAGGTGATAGAAGAACAAAGCCCCAGCAACCACCTGAGCAAATGGCATTTTCAGAGAAAACTCACAGCGCAATCCAGGGAAAATGGCTTATTTGCAAACATGAGCCATGAGCAAACAGTTTTTATACAAAGTATTTAAATTGATTGACTACTAGATTACACATAAAAGGGCCTATCAGTTTACACCATGTGAGCTGTTTGGTTTGACAAATCCCATGTGAGAGAGCTGTTTGGCTAACAGATAACAGTTCAAAGTACCTATCAGCTTGCGCCATTTAGAGTTCCATGTATGAACAGTCATTGTTCAGAATTAAATATACTGCGTTATTGTGGCAGATGAGTAGCATGATTAGATAATACAAAAAGTGACTTTAAAAGTCAATATGTTTGTTTAATTCCTATATCATTGAACAAGCCTACAATCAAAAGCAATCCATTTTGCAATTGAATTGTTTAATCTGTCCTGTTTAAGCTGACTGCCCCCTGCTGACACGCCTTGAAGTTACATGCATCAAACTTGAATAGCTCACATGGTAGGAAAATCCGTACTTCAATTACGGAATTTACATACGGGTGAGGAATTAATTGTGTTAAAGGTGCACGCATTAAAAAGTTTTAGTCCTAAACAAATACATTTTACTTTTGAAACATTTGTATAAAATCATGACCATTCACATGAAATGAAGACTCTAGACATATCAGAAACCTTATAAAAGCTATATTATTGTACATATAGAGGGTTACCTAGAGACACATGACCCCGAATACTACTCGCCTCCACTTTCACTCATGGATTAGTGAAGAAAAACTAAATTGTGAATATTGGCATCTGTATATACTGAATATATATATATATATATATATATATATATATATATATATATATATATATATTTTTTTTTTTTTTTTTTACACTGTACTGTATATTATACTGTAGATTTGCTGAAGTAGACTCCAACAGAGATATTTGGGAGCGAGAGATATATTTTAAGATATTATGAATTCAGTGAGTGGACAGTGATATCCAGGTGTGTCTTATCCCAGAGCATGTGGGAGATCTGGAATGTGAGAGTGTTTGTGATTGGACAGTTTTTTACTGAGCTCTCTGTACACAGTGACTGGAACCACAGCAGGCCTCCTGCCAACAAACTCCAAACAGGTTATGTAACCGATATACACTACTGCCACGAGTCAGATCTAATTAATTAATGCAATTTAACACATCTGTCTACAGATTTGCCATCAACACTTTTCATTTTCTAGTCTTTTTTCAATGGGCACTACCTGGAAATGTATCTAATTTCCATCCCTAAATATTTAAAATGGAACAAATCCAAGTTTTCACATCGTAATGAAGGAATAGCTACATGTGTACGACCAGGCTGATGTTTCAGTGTACACTGGGAGAAGAGAGACAGAATATATTTGTTTTAGCTTCTGTAAGATCCTTTGCTTTTGGAAGCTCACTGACTCACTGATTCAACTGGGGAATTACCTTGTGACCACAGTCAAATCATAACTCATACACACATATCAAAAACACTTCAACAACACACAGCGACTGAGCCGATCGCTCCAACAAGCTATCGGTGGAAAGTCACGTCTTCTGCAGTTGAGGAACATGTGTTAGTCATTGATGCTCTGATAGCATGTGCGGTTCACAGCCCACTACACAGCTGGCCTCAGGAAAAGTATATTTTACTGCTCATTGCTTCCTTTTAACAAACTTAAAGGTCTCTTGTTAAAAACAACACAAAAGGCACTTTTGTTACAGAGCTAACTCAGGACCTCATGTGAAGAGTACCTCTCAGGGAGCTTGTTTTACTGCAGTAAACGATATGGCCACCAGTGATGAGGAGACATTGTATGAGCATATGAGAGTGTTGAGAACTTTCAAACAGATTTGTAAATCAATTGAAAGCTATTCCTTTATATTAGGATAGAAAGACACATGACACAGCTCTGTTCCAAAACATTGTGCTGCCTACCTAGGCTGCATTTTAAGCATGCATCTGATGTAAAGGCTGTTATGATATATACAGTAATTTCCAAATCTAAAAAAAACATCATAATAAATGTCTTTCATGGAAAAGGCAATCCTGGAATGCATTGTGATAAGATGCTGTGCAAACAAATTCACTCAATGTGGCGGACGTTAGAGAAGTTAGAGAAATGTTACCTGGGTGTTTCTTCAACTTCAGGCAATGTCATGTCCCAGAGATTAACTTTTGTTCAAAACAAAAGATTTGAACTTTTAAAACAGCATCATCAAAACAGACTTAATTTATTTTTGGTATATTTCAAATGCCTTTTATGTACAGATTTTACTGTTTTAGCCTGGTAATCCCCCCGAACTACTACCATCCTCTGATTACTCTATACCTATCTGAAAGAACAGCAGCAATATAATGGAAAGGGCATGATGGCATGCTTAATATAGATCCTATTAAGCTCTAATCAACACACACATCAGTAATCTAAGGTCAACTCTGCATTACTGACACTCATTAAACATACACATTAACTACTGAGATCTACTTTATGTCAAAAAACGTCATGGTTACTGTTGTAACCTTCGTTCCCTGATGGAGAGAACGAGACATTGTGTTGATTGTAGTGACACAAGGGGTCTTCCTTGGGAGCCTTGCATGAACTTGAGAAAAGGCCAATGTGAAATTGGCAGACAGAATTTGCATGTCCCTCCCCCGGACATGCGGGTTTAAAGGGAAGCGGGCGTGTGTCTGTCAGTCAGGTTTTTGCACTGAGGAGCAAGAATATGGCACGTTACAGTGGTCGGAATAGCGCCATGGCAAGGGGGACACAACATCTCATTCCCTCCATCAGGGAACGGAGCTTACAACAGTAACCATGATGTTCCCCTTCTGCCATTTAAAAATGTCATGCACTAAACCGTGTTACGTGATCTGCTGAGACAGGTGCAAGCAGGCTGTTGCGTGCTAGAAGCAGCTGTGTTGGCCGCATGTAACCCTCCCCAATGCCCCCAATAAAAGGTGTCATATACCGCTCTTAGGTTCCCAGTACCCTCACGGGAACAGGCGACATGAATAGCATTGGAGCAAGTACAGCATCCACTACCTTTTCTCTCTCTATGTCTCTCACATACAGCCTCCCCTCCAACCTCTCCTGCAGAAATGAAAGCACTGACCGAACTGCGCATCTCTGTGGGTCTTCAGATCTGGAAGAACACCAATGTGTGAACAGACGCCGCTTGAGGGCGTAAAGCTGCCTGGTAGAGGGAGCTCTGGCTTGGTTGATCATGTCTACAACTGCAAGTAGACCACTTAAGTCTTCCACGTCCCACCAGGGGCCAGACGTGGAGGGTCCAGATGTCTGGGTGGGGGTGCCAGAGGGTGCCCCATCCCTGAGAAAGAAGGTCCTTCCTCATGGGAATTTGCCAGAAATTTGACTCCAAAGAGATGGCAGGCGAGTTGTGACATATGACGAGAGCGCACACTGCCTTGGCGATTTATGTACGCTACCGTCACAGTGCTCTCTGAATGGATCAAGACATGCTTTCCCCCACACTAGCGGGAGAAACCTCAGAAGGGTAAGGAATACAGCCAACAACTCGAGGCAGTTGATCTGCCAACGCAGGAGGGGCCCGTCCAGGAGCCAGTGGATGCGTGCCCATTGCACATGGTGCCCCAACCCAGTTGAGAGGCGTCTGTGGTGACCACAACATTTCTAGACACCTGCTGTAGGGGGACTCCTGTCCGCAGAAAACAGAGGTCTGTCCAAGGGTTGAAAGTCTGACGACAGGAAGGTGTGATTAACACACGGTTTGTGCCGCAGTACCATGCCCATCTCAGGAATCAAGTCTGAAGCCATTGCTGAAGCAGTATCTTATGCATAAACCAGAACGGCCCGGCTGAGGATGTCATATGCCCCAGGAACCTCTGGAATTGTTTTAGAGGAACCGCTGTGCCGGGCTCGAAGAGTGCGAGGCACCTGAGCACTGGCTGCACGCACTCGTTCGTGAGGTGTGACATTGAGACTGAGTCTAACTCCATGCCGAGAAAAGAGATGCTCTGAGATGCTCGGGGCGAGCTTGCTCTTTTCCAAGTTAACCTGAAGCCCTATACGGCTGAGGTGCCTAAGCACCTGTTCCCTGTGAGCACATAGTTACTCTCAAGAGTTAGCCAGGATGAGCCAGTCGTCAAGGTAGTCAAGTATGTGGATGTCCACTTCCCTTCATGAAGACAGGCCAAAGGGGAGGACCTTGTACTGACACGCCTGGCCGTCGAACACAAACCGTAGGGAGGGTTGGTGTCGAGGCAAGATTGAGATGTGGAAGTATGCATTCTTCAGGTGTTCGAGAGGGATAAAGGCAGACTGCGGAAGATGGTGCAGGAGATAGAGATCCTTTACGGGCATGTCCGGCATGTGTGTTTGTGTATTTTGTTTACACTCACCTAAAGGATTATTAGGAACACCATACTAATACTGTGTTTGACCCCCTTTCGCCTTCAGAACTGCCTTAATTCTACGTGGCATTGATTCAACAAGGTGCTGAAAGCATTCTTTAGAAATGTTGGCCCATATTGATAGGATAGCATCTTGCAGTTGATGGAGATTTGTGGGATGCACATCCAGGGCACGAAGCTCCCGTTCCACCACATCCCAAAGATGCTCTATTGGGTTGAGATCTGGTGACTGTGGGGGCCATTTTAGTACAGTGAACTCATTGTCATGTTCAAGAAACCAATTGAAATGATTCGAGCTTTGTGACATGGTGCATTATCCTGCTGGAAGTAGCCATCAGACGATGGGTACATGGTGGCCATAAAGGGATGGACATGGTCAGAAACAATGCTCAGGTAGGCCGTGGCATTTAAACGATGCCCAATTGGCACTAAGGGGCCTAAAGTGTGCCAAGAAAACATCCCCCACACCATTACACCACCACCACCAGCCTGCACAGTGGTAACAAGGCATGATGGATCCATGTTCTCATTCTGTTTACGCCAAATTCTGACTCTACCATCTGAATGTCTCAACAGAAATCGAGACTCATCAGACCAAGCAACATTTTTCCAGTCTTCAACTGTCCAATTTTGGTGAGCTCTTGCAAATTGTAGCCTCTTTTTCCTATTTGTAGTGGAGATGAGTGGTACCCGGTGGGGTCTTCTGCTGTTGTAGCCCATCCGCCTCAAGGTTGTGCGTGTTGTGGCTTCACAAATGCTTTGCTGCATACCTCGGTTGTAACGAGTGGTTATTTCAGTCAAAGTTGCTCTTCTATCAGCTTGAATCAGTCGTCCCATTCTCCTCTGACCTCTAGCATCAACAAGGTATTTTCGCCCACAGGACTGCCGCATACTGGATGTTTTTCCCTTTTCACACCATTCTTTGTAAACCCCAGAAATGGTTGTGCGTGAAAATCCCAGTAACTGAGCAGATTGTGAAATACTCAGACCGGCCCGTCTGGCACCAACAACCATGCCACGCTCAAAATTGCTTAAATCACCTTTCTTTCCCATTCTGACATTCAGTTTGGAGTTCAGGAGATTGTCTTGACCAGGACCACACCCCTAAATGCATTGAAGCAACTGCCATGTGATTGGTTGATTAGATAATTGCATTAATGAGAAATTGAACAGGTGTTCCTAATAATCCTTTAGGTGAGTGTAAGTTTATAATTGAAATATTATTTATATTGCCAAGCTGTTTCTCGTCTCCTCTTTGCCTGTCTAAATCCCTTTACACTGGTGCCGAACCCAGGAAGGAGGAGGGATGCCCGTCGTGGAGTACTCGACACTGCCGTCCACCCGGGGGGAGCACCACTGCCATCCGGCAGGGGATGGAGTAGCCCAACCTCCCGGACGTAGCGAACGGCCGCCGTCCACAAGGTGAGTGGGGACTGGACTCCCTGACTGCCTGGAGCAATGGAGCCGCTGCCAGGGGCGGAAGAGAGCCCTGCCATCCCCCAGAAACACGGGTATGCGAGATATCAGAGGTATGCGAGGCTCCTAAGGAAGATCGCTTGTGTCACTACAAGGGGAACATCCATACAAGTCAAGTACTTTTCTGCGCAAAAAATCAACATGTAAAAATTAGTAGTCATTCAAGTTCTTCTCCATACACTTAGGAGAAGGTCAATACTATGCAAGTGATTGATGACCAAAACTTTTAAGCTCCAAAAAGCACATTAAGGCAGCCAAAGGTGCGTAGTAACTTGTTACATTTACTCCGTTACATTTATTTGAGTAACATTTTGGGGAAAATTAAAGTAGGTCTAAAAGTGGGCACTTTTTACTCTCACTCAAGTAAATTTCAAATGATTTTCTTTTTACTTTTACTTCTTTACAATGTGTGGCATTACTGTCATTACATTACTGGGTTTAATTTGAATTATTGTGTAATTTATTGAGAGATTATTGAATGGGATTTTTAGGAGAGCAGAAGTTCACATCTGCATGCGATGAGATGCTCCCACTTGAGTGATGAGACTGTCACTCAAGTCATCTGTGCAGCAGCATCAAACTCTTCAAGGTGAAACACTTTCTTCGCTCAGCACAGTGAAAAAAAATAATTGTTTCATCATCCAATGCCTTAATTTAACACCAAGACAAGCTGATATTTCAAGATTAAAATCACAGCTCCAACTTCAGGCAGCACGCTGAGGTCAATTTTTGCTCTAATTCTAACGCTGGATTTTCTGTGTAATGACATGGTCATTTTCAGGGTGATTCTATAACTGGGCTCTTATGACATCAGTTTTTAAGTGTACATTTTTAAATCAGTGCAGCAATATATCAGTGTGCTTTGTCCCGCATGTCATAAGCAGTATTTATGCATTTACCCCACACCCTCACGGGGGTACTGGAAAAAATTGCTGATACATCAGGCGGATTAACTGTATAAATCCATATAAACATCCAAGTTAATCGCTGCCATTCGACAGCATTTCTGCACGTGCACAGCGAGGTACACGGGCGCGCACGTTTAAGTTATACTTTCTTACTCTTACTCAAGTAATAATTTATGTTAGTACTTTCACTTCTACTTGAGTAATTATGTTTTTGAATTAATTGTACTATTACTTGAGTACAGTTTTTGGCTACTCTACTCACCTCTGAAATCAGCATAAAAGTAATCCATATGAGGCTATTGGTAAAATCCATGTCTTCTGAAGCAATCTAATCGGTTTTGGGTGAGAACAGACCAAAAAAAAAATGTTTTGACATCAGCAGTAGGGACGCTCCAATCGATCGGCCACCGATCGGTATAGGCTGATATTCACATCCTATGACTCTATCAGTGATCGGTAATTTGGCAGATCGCATAAACTGATCGCTCATGTCGCAAAAGACGTTCGACTCCTTTGAGACATCAGCAGTGCTGTCATGGCATCCATAGTGTGTGGAATACTGGCTTAGTGTGGGGAGTCACGTGACACCATGCGAGGATTGAACATGTGAACAGCGAGCTCTGTGCACTTTGCTAGTTTTAACACTTTTATTGACATAAACTGGTGCGATTCAATACACTCAGTTCCATAACGGTTACAGGAGGACAATATGTCAAAGAATTTGAAATCCTTGGGCTCTGGAGACATTAAAAGACACTGTCGTGCTCTAGCTGACACCCTCGAGCAGGCTGCGAGCCTGGGAGTTTATTTAATCAGAGAGATGCGGGAAATGTGGTGAGATGCTGAACATGTCAGCTATGCTGATGAAGGTCGTTGCTGACTTGGACAATCTTGCTGTGATACATCAATCAATCACTGCCATGGAGGTGAAGTTCACTGAGGTGGTTACAAGAGTGGGGGATGTCAAGAAATGGATTGATTATATGGAGTCATCGGAAAGGGAATTATCTGCTAATCCACTAGTGACCCAGGTGGATTTGGAGTGTGTCTGGGAGAAGTTGGAGGACATGGAGAACTGTAGTCGATGGAATAATGTCCATATTGTCGAAATTCCTGAGGCCAAAGAGGGTCAGGATATGGTGAAATTCCTACATTTATATTTACATTTATTCATTTGGCAGACACTTTTATCCAAAGCGACTTACAAAAGAGGAAAACATAAGTAAATCATCTTAAGGAGATAGTGGTACGAAAAGTGCCATACTACAAAGTTTCACTATCATCAGAATAGTATACAAAACAGATTTAAGTGCAACAAGAATTGTTAAATTTATTTTATTTTTTTTTATAATTTTTTATTTTTTTTAGTGACTGGTTAAGTGCTCTTGGAAAATATGTATTTTTAGCTGTTTTTTGAAGATAGAGAGTGAGTCAGCTTCACGGATTGAGTTGGGAAGGTCTTTCCACCAATGTGGTATGATGAAACTGAAAGTCCGGGAAAGTGTTTTGGTGCCTCTTTGTTTTGGTACGACAAGGCGACGTTCCTTTGCCGACCACAGAATTCTGGTGGGAACGTAGCTCTGCATAAATGTTTTTAGGTATGCTGGAGCAGACCCAGTGACTGTTTTGTATGCCAGCATCAGGGCCTTGAATTTAATACGTGCATGAACCGGCAGCCAGTGGAAAGAGACAAAGAGGGGTGTAACATGTGCTCTCTTTGGTTCATTAAAGACCAGACGTGTTGCTGCATTCTGGATCATTTGCAGAGGTCTAATAGCACATGCAGGAAGGCCTGCAATGAGAGTGTTACAGTAGTCCAGTCTAGTTATGACAAGTGATTGAACAAGCAGTTGTGTGGCATGTTCAGAGTTCCTGGATGGGTTCCTTCAGGCCATAAGCTGAAAATTGAGCGAGCTCACAGGGTTTCTTCTCAGTGATCCGTGGAGGGAGACAGACCCCAAACAATTCTTGCCAAATTTCTGAGATCATCCGATAAAGATCTTGGGTTATGCAAGGTGAAGAGTGAAGGAAGGCTTTCTTGGGGAAAACCACGGCATTTTCTTGTTCCCAGACATTGAGAATTTGACAAGAGAGAAACGTGATCCAAAGGAATGCAAGAAACATTTACATCAACGGAAGGTCGTTTTTGCACTGATATTCCCAGCCAAATTGAGAATAGATGCTAAGGATGGCCGTAAAACATTCACTTGCCCACAGCAAGCCATGTCCTTCATAAAGTCAAAGTACAAAGTCATCTTGTGGTACTCAACATGGAGCGACCTACTAGATCTATGCTTTGCCTCCACAGAATTATTCATTCCTTTTCTAATTTCTCAGTATAGAGAGTTAATTGTTCTAAAGCCTTTTATGTCTCTCTCTGCCATCACTACAACAAGAAACCGGTTTTAGAGATAATGACAACCCAGGTGATTTGTCTTACCGCTCTCTCTACCGCAGACATATCCCCACCGCCCAACATCCAGCCTTCCAACTACCCCATCCCCCATCACTTTGCGATAGTCTACACAGACTATCTACACAGAGAGTTCATGGCAAATTTTCAGCTACTAATATGACTGGAGTCGTCATCTTTTGTGAGTGTACATGCTTTTAAGAATTTATTTTTTTCCCTTTTCGGTGCAAATGTTTTATTTATTTTTTTATATATGGAAAAACATAGTCAACCAAACAACTGGGTGTACAGAAATCATTCCTTCAATAACCTTTTGAGCTGGCTTTGTGCAGTTTCCGGTAGTCAACTGTATATTTCACTTGGATTTGAGTGTTATAGCCATGAAATAAGATTTCAGTACTTTATCTATTTAAAAAATAAGTTTTAATTTATTAACGTTTAGGTTTTCGAGACTAGGATTACATGAATCTAAATGGTTTATGTTCAATAGCCAACAATCCGCATTTACAAACTCACTGGCCGACTCCAGAGTCCACTCAATCTGATCTGATGTCTAATAAATGGGGCAATCTGAACTTTGATACTAACTGAAAGAGAAGCCACTCTCCCTTTAATCTCTTTCAACAAACCTCCAGACACAATGTTTGAAGCCTTTCAAGCTCATCAGACATCCTTCCACATTTTCCCCCTTTAATAGCTTCCTCTGTCTAATTATTTGTATGTTATTAGGGTTAGTGTGTGTGTGTGTGTGTGTGTGTGTGTGTGTGTGTGTGTGTGTGTGTGTGTGTGTGTGTTTTAATAACTCTGTCTATGACAGATGGATGGTTTCTACTGTGGTACATGTCTGATCAGATAATCTTTTTCGAAGACAAAACAACAAACCAACTTATTTATTCAAGCCCCTCTGGGTCTCTGCACCACTGACAATGGCTTGTGCTTGAGGTGCTCAGCTGAGACATCATCAGTGCTCAGTTCACAGAAATCTTCTTGGGACATAGGTAGGACATTTCAAAAGTCTGCAAATGGTTCATGGTGTAATCGTTGAAGGATTTTAGATTATATCAGGAGGTCCTACAGCAGAACTTTAGGATGTATGATTTAATGCTCAGGTACTTTGGTCTTGCAATCGGTTGAGAATCCAAAAGACAAGAGAAAGTCAACCTCAGAGTGTTTCAAACAGAAGAACATGTGTATTTTTTCAGTGGTCAAATCCTGATGCTGTAACTTGACTGAAGCAGACCAGTCCAATATGACATACTAAAATAAACTTAAAGAGTTTGGATTGAAATACCTCCTAAGCACTCCAGAGAGCTTATGGTTGGGGCTATTCCCAGTATCTGTGGTTACTAAATTTAAGGACTCAAATTCAGTTTCCATCAATGATGTTGCTTGTTTAAATTATTTGTCAATGTAGATGTAACACTGTAAAATACCATTCATGCAGAAATCCACACAATTCCATAAATTCCTTTTTTCACAATATGACACTGATTCATGTGCTGTCAGACAAGCAAAACAGCTCACAGTTCAAAGTGTTAAAGAGGACATTCACACAATCTGATGGGATTGAACACCCCAGTAAAGCCCATGAGGAATTTAAACAGGCTTTAAACAATTACACCACTCTAGTCAGTAATTATCACTCATTTCACACATTCCAAAAAGTTTTTTTTTTTTAACTTACCTAAGGATACTGTCTGTGCTTCTTTAGAATGTTTCTTAACTTTTTCTTGTATTATTTGAATGAAACTGTTAAACATTTAAAATGTGTTTGTGTGTGTTTGTTAATGAGCTGAAGATCTCTCAGATCAAAGTGTCTGTGTGGATTAACCACATGAAGGCATGTGCTGCAGACCTGCTGAAACATGTACACACACTTGAACGCAAACATACACTACCTGTCAAATGTTGGACACACTTGACTGAATTAACAGTCATATGAACTACTCTTAAGGCCCAGAAATACTATGTATTTGTGAGTCCCGATAAACTGCATTGCTTTTCAAAGTACAGTCTTCCAACCGCATGTGAATACGAATGCATTCGATGCATGCCCACTTCAGCTGCTTTGTGATACTCTTAGCACTGTCGATGTCAGGCGAATGTGCAGATGATGCGCACAGATGAGAACCGCTACCACCTCTCGATAAAATCTGGACCATGCGGACTGTAATGATGACAAAATTTGTGCCACGCATACTGTCACAGAGCAATCCGCTATGCAGACAGCAGAAGTATACTTTATATAGTATATGTACTGTATATTGTATACAATATACATGTATATACTGTATATGTTACATGTTTATTGTTTACATGCATACTTTGTACTATTTACAAGAATTTCCACTGATATGTAGAACACGTGCTAAAACAGTACTGTCTCTTTAAGAACAGTGGCAGTTCAGCAAGCATCTCAAAGTGTTTTGAGCACATATTAATGACAGTGGAGTCAAAAGGCAATTAAATGTTTATTTTTTTGTTGCTTTTGATCAACAGCTCACTGTAAAGAACAGAAAGAGTATTTAAAGAGACATTATTCAATGACAAATGGATTGTGTGGATCTTGTCTTTGGACACAGTACACGGAACGAGACAAACCAAGCTTTTACTCTCAACACACAGTGAAAGGATCTCACTGCTGAACTTCTATGCTATACCACCCAGTCACTGGCATATAAAATCAGCAAGAGGTGAATTTTTAGTCGCATAGTCCGATTTACTCTCATTGGGTTGCATAGAGTCAAAGATCGATCCCGGGATTCTGAAAAATCACAATTACCCAGCCTTAAAACAGTAGAATAGACAGGAAATCATCATCAACACAGAGTCACTGGTTAGTAGGGGTGTAATGAGATTTTTAACAGTATGAAAACTGACACAACAAAATATTACGGTATTACAGAATCATAGTAATAAGGTGCATTGCTAATAGAAGTAGCAGTTTAATATTTAGTCATGGCTAAATTTAGACAAAAAAAAGACCTGCCATACTGTCAAAATATAATTTTTTAATATTGTTTTTAGATTTATGCAATTGATTTTAGCACAATTGTTTTTATAAATAATAATAATAATTTTTAATGATCACTGCATTTAATTCAGTAATTGGTTGCTTTTATAATTTTGTTTGATTCTGAACAATGCCTACTGAAAAATACATAAATATTAATTTGAAGTTTAATTGTTGGTGGGTATTTTCAGTACTGTATATTTTCTGCTACAGTATTACTGTCCATTTCCTGTATGCCAAAGGTTTACAAATGAAAAACATTATGATCAGTAGTATTAAAAAGTATTGTATGCTTACCCTGGCACTGCAAATATATGCATGAACAATCAGTCTTCAGGTTTGAAGTGTTTTCTGCCAGAACCGACACTTTCTTGAGACAAAGTATACAAACTGGCTTACTGAGAAACATCAGTGGTGACTTGTGGGTCATTAACATATTCCCACAACACAGACTTCAGCTGCTTTGGTGAGGGAAATAAAGGGTAAGTCCCAACATGTCTTTGTGGTACGACCTTGAAAATGGAGTAACAGTAAACTGTTAAATTATATACAGTGTATATATTCAGGGTTGGGAGGGTTACTTTTGAAATGTATTCCACTACAAATTACAGAATACATTCTGTAAATGTAATTTGTAACATATTCTAAATGCTTTGGATTACTTCTTCAGCACTGAAAGATTTTTTTCACTTGTTTTGAATATAAAAACTCTGTCAGTACAGTAAGACAAAATACACATGTTACAAATACATTCTCTGAAAAAACAAAATATTGTATGCAGTGTTGTTTCAAATTCAATCAAACAATTTTTACAGGAAAACAGTTCCCAAATTATTATCAAGAATATGATTTTTGCCCTAATATCAAAGATTTTACAAGAAAAAAATGAATCCAACATGAGTTTTCTTGATAATAAAATATGATCGTGTCTGGTAATATGTGCATGTAAAATGGCAAGAAATAGCACTTTAGCTTAGCGTAAAGCTGACAATTTACACAAGATTTATTTATTTTTCTTGTGCTCCAAACATACTTCAGTCTTACTTCTCTGTCTGCTCGTATGAATGTAAGACATCATAAGAAAGTGTTTCACTGCTGTTCAAATGCACTTTGGATCGCATCGTTTATATGTATAAATGTTTTCCATCCGAAAGGACTAAATATTAAATTAATCAAATGACAATATAATGCAAAGTAATCTCTTCAGTAATCAAAATACTCTTTGAATGTAACTGTATTCTAATTACCAATGATTTAAATTGTAACTGTAGTGGAATACAGTTACTTATATTTTGTATTTTAAATACATAATCCCATTATATGTATTCCGTTACTCCCCAACCCTGTATATATACACAACATATAAATACACCAATCAGCCACAACATTAAAACAACCTGCCTAATATCATGTAGGTCCCCCTCATGCCACCAAAACAGCTATGATCCAACAAGGTACCTCTGAAGGTGTCCTGTGGTATCTGGCACCAAGACGTTAGCAGCAGATCCTTCAAGTCCTGTAAATTGTGAAGTGGCGCCTCCATGGATCGGACTTGTTGTCCAGCACATCCAATAGATGCTCAATCAGACTGAGATCTAGGGAATTTGGAGGCCAAGGCAACCTTTGAACACTTTGTCATGTTCCTCAAACCATTCCTGAACAATTTTTGCAGTGTGGCAGGGTGCATTATCCTGCTGAATGCCATCAGGGAATACCGTTGCCATGAAGGCAACATGCACATGGTCTTCAAAAATATTTAGGTAGGTGTTATATGTCAAAACAAAATGCACATGAATGCCAGGAAAACAAGCTTTCCCAGCAGAACATTGCCCAGAGCATCACACTGCCTCTGCCCGCCGGCCTTCTTCCCATAGTGCATCCTGCTGCCATCTCTTCCCCAGGTAAATGACGAACACACACCCGGCCGTCCACATGAAAACGTGATTATCAGACCAGGCCATATTCTTCCATTGCTCCATGGTCCAGTTCTGACACTCACGTGCCCATTGTAGGTGCTTTCGGCAGTGGGCAGGGGTCAGCATGGGTTCTCTGACCGGTCTGCTGCTACGCAGTCCCATACACAGCAAGCTGTGATGCATTCTGTGGGATCGGACTAGCCTTCATTCCCCACATGCATCAATGAGCCTTGGGCACCCATGACCCTGTCGCGGTTCACCAGTTGTCCTTCCTTGGACCACTTTTGGTAGGTACTAACCACTGCATATATGTTGAATACCCCATAACAATTTGGCCCTTGTCGAAGTCGCTTAGATCCTTACGCTTGCCCATTTTCCCTGATTCCAACACATGAAATTCAAGAACTGACTGTTCACTTGCTGCCTAATATATCCAATATCCCTTGACAGGTGCCATTGTAACGAGATAATCAATGTTATTCACTTCACCTGTCAGTTGTTTTTAATGATGTGGCTGATCAGACCGATCAGCCACAATATTAAAACCACCTGCCTAATATTGTGTAGGTCCCCCTCATGCCACCAAAACAGTGCCAACCCGCATCTCAGAATAGCATTCAGAGATTATATTCTTTTCAGCACAATTGTACAGAATGATTATCTAAGTTACCGTAGACTTTATCAGTTCGAACCAGTCTGGCCATTCTCTGTTGACCTCTCTCATTATCAAGACATTACTGTCTACAGAACTGCCGCTCACTGGATGCTTTTTGTTTTTTGCACCATTCAGAGTAAATTCTAGAGACTGTTGTGTGTTACAGAAGTACTCAAACCAGCCCATCTGGTACCAACAATCATCCTTTTGATTATCAAATCGGCCAATCGTGTGGCAGCAGTGCAGAACAAAAAACATCCAGTGAGCGGCAGCTCTGTGGACAGAAATGCATTGATGATGAAAGAGGTCAACAGAGAATGGCCAGACTGGTTCGAACAGACAAAGTCAGATAACCGCTCTTTACATTTTGGTTAGAAGAATATCATCTCAGAATTCCTATTCTGAGATGTGGGTTGTCACTGGTGGGACGAGGGGGACCTACACAATATTAGGTATGTGGTTTTAATGTTGTGGCTGATCATTGTATATACAGTATACATATACTGTGTGTATAGATAGATAGATAGATAGATAGATAGATAGATAGACAGACAGATAACTTTTACTTTTCCCTTTTGAGAAACTTAAGTGAAAACTGGCTCATCTAACCCAAATCTATCCTACTTATAATTGTCTATTCTAGACAACCTACTCGTTGCAAGATGACACAAAGTAGTGTGTAACTTATTTAACAGCACTCTGCTGTTGAAGTCAAAGCTTTGAACAGGCTTTGCACAGGGCAGTGGTGTCACCAGAATAGAAATATGCATAATTCTTCATTATTAAAAATACAAAAATATGTTTTAATCAATTAAAGGTGATGTATACAAGATTCAGAAACCCTTGTTATCAATGACACCTGTGGCCGTTAAGTGAACTGCAGCCAGCTACCTGCTGCTCGTGATTGCACTTGTGCGCACACTCCATAGGGACATGAGCGAGCGAGCATCAGCCAAAACAATGACGTAACGAATAAAGAGACTGAACATGATTCACTGGAATCATGCTGACAGATGAGGTAGCATAATTATAATGACAAAGTTATGATTGTTTTACCTCAAACTTTAAGACTAAACTAAAACTGCTTATCAGCTAACAGCATACTGATAGACACATATACAGCTACATACTACCGAACTATACCAGACAGTTTACTGTTGCACTGCACTGATGTATGTTTTGTATGTCATATGTTGTACTACAATCAAGAAACCAGCATATTTGCTTAAATTGATCCTGTATACCTGACTTTTAGTATAAAGTGAAGATTGTTTAAATTATTTGAAAGTTACGAAACAAGGTAGCTTGCAATTCGCCAGCATTAGCAGGCAAGATCAAGTTAGCTAAAATGACACAGATCAATCCTTATGGCACTATATTTCACCTTCTTTGCAGTTATATAAGCTATGCCGATGTTCACTCTAGTTTTTGCTCGACCACGATCATGTTCCCACTTAGCCAGATGGGATTCAGTAGATTATTTATTTATTTATCTTTGGTTTACTCCGAGTTTGTGTAGGAGTCGTGTTGTGCTGGGAGCCGGACATTTGCTGGATTCCATCTCTAAGATAACATTACCTAGTTTTGCAGTTTGTTGTCGCTGTTGAATAGCAGAAGAGACGCTACTGTCTGAGGCAAGGCTCTCGGGAATGCGCATAAACATCACATCCTTTGGATTTTCCTGGCAAAAGCGACCCGCTCCATTCGTGTGAAAAAAATCAGTCTACTTTAATAGGCAACCTAGGAAGTCCGGGAAGGGCTTTGGAAATGTTGTTTTCAAACAGCTTTTTCGAACACTTCCCATGTCTGCCATTGATCAAGTAAATAGATAGTCCCACCCCAAACACGCTATTGGTTGAGTCAATGTTGTTATGACGGGCTGGACAGGTCCTCTAAACAAACAGAGCAATTCTTTGACTCAGTGTTCACAAAGTTTGAGAAAAATAACCTATGCATGTGTTGCTTATAGTTATCTCTGCATAATAAGATTGTATTTTAACAATGAACAAGTGTTAATGTAGACAGTACTAAACACAGCATTAGATTGAAAGCTTGGTTTGACATGTCTCTTTCCTCAAACATCTCCAAACTACTGTCAGATCAGAGCACCTGCTGGTCTCCATCAGATGGATTTGAGGCTCAGTTCTGAGAATCAGCGTGAATTAGGAGCTTTGAAAGATGCTGATGAATCGGCCGCTTGTGTCTCTCTGTCCAGCCCCTTATCCACAGTCCCAATAGGGTTTGATTCCTCTTTTCACATCATTTTCATTTCACATTCCCGAAACAGACCAATCTGCTATGGCCGCTGCTTTCCTCAAGACAGATTACTCATAATCCTCCCCTAATGTTTACACAGCCTTCAACAGTGTCGAACATGTTCAGATAGGGCAGATATTTCACATGAGAGACAGGAGTCTCATAACACATGTATTTGTGTAAATGTACGTTTAGAGAAACCTTCTGTTTGTACTCATAATCGACACATTACTATATCAACAACTGAACGAGATGAAATCCATTACAAAAACAAAACTTGATATCTTCTGACAAGCAACTCTAAAGTGTTTGGCCTCAGTCTTGAACGCACTATTTATGGTTTTGATTGAGAAAAACAAGACGTTGAACAAAGTAGAAAACTGATTTCTTTTTTGGCTTTCAAAGTCACTTTCAAGAGTGCTAGCTATGCCTCATTCTCTCCCTCACATACTATCACTGTGTTTTCTATATGAGAATGGCGAGAATGCTGTTTAGATAAGTAGATGTTCATTAGTCAAAGGTTAAAAAACCCATTGAATGAGCTGACGGTGCTTCGAGAAGAGGTCTGGAAAACTGTAGGGAGTGTTGAAAGCAGGGAACACCATGTTTATGTGCTTACATGCCGCACCACTCAACAGTTTGGTTCTGTGAGCGTGAGGTTGCTATCAACGGCTGAGCTGTTCTTTCTTCTAGATGTTTCCACTTACATTAACAGCATTTACAGATGGAAATGTCTTCTAGATGAGCTGTCATTTCAATTCACAGAGTTGTCCTCAAGATTCTCAACATGGGTCATTCAACTGTCATTGTTAGATATTTCATTATACTGTATATAACTATCTGGTTTAATACACACAAAGTTTGTGGGTTCTGGATAGCTCAGCCAATATTGACACTGACTACCACCCCTGGAGTCGCGAGTTCAAATCCAGGGCATGCTGAGTGACTCCAGCCAGGTCTCCAAAGCAACCAAATTGGTCTGGTTGCTAGGGAGGGAAGAGTTACATGGGGTGGCCTCCTCGTGGTCGTGATTAGGGTTCTCGCTATCAAATGGGTGTGTGGTAAGTTGCGCGTGGATCGCGGAGAGTCTCCAAGTGCTGTGACTCTCTGAGATGTCATGCACAGCGAGCCACTTGATAAGATGCGCAAATTGACTGTCTCATAAGTAGAGGCAACTGAGACTTGTCCTCCGCCACCCAGATTGAGGTAACCGCGCCACCACAAGGACTTACTAAGTAGTGGTAATTGGGCATTCCAAATTGGGAGAAAAGGGGATAAAAATAAAAAATAAAATATGTGTGAGTGGTGTGTCTACAATTTCTGTATAAACTAATCTAAAGAGATGTCCACATACCTTTGAGTGTGTAATGTAATGTAAGCATTATAAAGGATAGGTTATTTAAAAGTAAATTGTCATAAATCCTACCGTAGTGATAGAACTATGTCTCTAAGGATTTGGAGCTCCTTCTCTCTATCTATAGAGTATCACAAGGTTCTGTATTAGGCCTTATTTTATTTTCCTTATAGACACATATACTTTATGACCAGAATGTCAAATGCTTCTACTAGTTACGGCCCTACTGCTGCTTATCAAATCTTTAAATATCACCTGAGCTTTACAATGGTGACTTTTCAAGCCAAACACTTAGGGTGCATCTCATCTGCGCTCCTTAGCAAACTATGTCGTGAATCAGTACATTGTGAACATGAATTTGGGCATTAGCAAAGTTGATGATCCATTAAAAAATGTGACTCTGATGACTCAATTACCTTCAACAAAATTACGAGATTGCACATTCAAATGCAGCTGGTATTAATCCACAACTATAAATTAAATTAAACTATTTGCTAAATGCAAAGTCAAGTCATTTTTATTTGTATAACACATTTCACAACATAATTCGTTTTAAAACAGCTTTACAGAAAATTATGTTGTAACAGAAAATTTGAAGTCATCATTGTGTGGTTTAAATGAAAACACAATTGAAAATCATGCCTTAAAAATTATTGTCTTTAGGCCCCCATTGTCTCTAAAAAAAGGCTATCAGTATATCTCAAAATTTAAGAATGGGACAGCAATAGAAATTACCCAATTACCAGGCCAGTTCACTGAAGCAGACTGAGATGCACCTTGCATAAACGATACTTTAGTTCTAAAAAAAGACCTGTTGTTTATTCAAAAGTAGGTCTTAAAGACACACAAAATAAAGAAACAGACAAAAAAGTGATTACAAACTTCAAAAGGCTCTTACAGGAGAAATATGAATGTTGAAGCATTAGCTCAGAGGCAGGTGCTCAGGGATTGTGGCGATCCTTCTGTGTGGTGTCATCATTTTAACTCAAGGTCAGGTGAGGGGAGTACAGGATGCAGAGAGAGCAATGCAGACAGGAAGGCACAAATCAGAGCAATAAAACAGCCAGTCCACAGTGTGTGTGTATGAGAGAGAGAGAGAGAGAGTCTGAAGTTTGAATTTAAACTTGAAGGAGTGGAGTAGCATGTCACATAGACATATTTCATCAGAAAAAGCCATTTAAGTGGGATTCTCAGAGATAAGTCTCCTCCACACAACTGGGCAACTGACCAAACGCCGCTGCTAAGACAGCCTGCCGTCTGAGAGGAGGATAAAATCTGCACACTCAGTGTCCAAACGAGAGAGAGAGAGAGAGAGAGAGAGAGAGACAGACGGAGACAGAGAGACAGGAGTCTGATAACAGAACCCAAAGAGTTAATCATTCACACATTCCAGAAAGATCTGCAGCGGTTTATGTGTACTCTGAAGATAAAGCCTTTATTGTCTTGCATTCTCCCTGCATGTCACTATTATAATAATAGCATGTAATGTGACTATACTCAGAGTCTTTATAAGAACAGTTTACCTCAAAACTAATATACAAAACTTACATTTTGACATGTTCTTCAGAAAATGTGAGTAGTTACTTGCAACTTGGTTGCTGTTGGTGGTTAACAAGGCATTCCTATCTGGTGGTTAAGGTGTTTTGAATGGTTGATAGGGCTTTGATAGGTGGTTGCTTGGGTGTTCGTGGTGATTTCTACAGTAGGTGGCTAAGTAAAGAAATCCCTTATAAATAATGCCCTTACAATTATAATAAAGGTTCCCTGTCTGTCGCTCACTTCGATGTCGTGTCGAAGAAGCGACACTAGGGGTCTCTCTTGAGCGCCAAAAGATGCCTCTGATCTATGAAAAAAGGCCAATGAGAGTTGGCGAACAGTATTTGCATACCCCACCTCCGGATACGGATATAAAGGCGAGGGAAATACGCTCGTTCATTCAGTAATTTTCTTCGGAGCCGATGGTCGTGTTTATGCTGTCAGCTGCGTGTAACACTACTGATCCTGCATCTGATCCTCTGACGCTCTGCTGCTGTTGGATTTACGACGCACTTCAGCGGCTGTTTTCTCTTCTCTGCCGGCGTGCAGTTTGCCCCTGGGCGCTTCGACAGCGCAGAGTTGAAAGAGTTCCTTTCAAAAGAGGTATATTTCTCCATAAAGAGTTTATTTCTCTAAAAGAGCAATACACAGCGGTGTTGAACGCCCTTTTCAGGGCGCGTCTTTATAAAGATGCCATTCAACCCCTGTGTAGTTCCTGGATGCGGTAGAGTGCTCTCCGCTTCTGATGGCCACAGGCGCTGTCTCGTGTGTCTGGGCGCCGATCACACCGAGGCAGCGTTTGTGGATGGTTCATGTTCTCACTGCGAGAACATGACCATGGTAACGTTGCGGTCGCGGCTTGCTTTCAATAGAAAGCACACCACTCCAGCCGCCCCCCATATCGCTCCTTCTTCCCACGGGATTGAGGACGATGCGGTTGGCGCTGGAGGCGATTTGGGGAGGGCAGCGGGTGCGCTTCCGCCGGGCACGTCCCCTCGGACCACCCGCCCCCCGACATGCTCGTTTACCTCCGTCCAGCCTCGAGGCAACGGCGACTCGCCTCCGGACCGGTCTGCCTATCCTCTGGAGCTTGAAGCCGATGAGCTCGCCGCTCTGTTGGAGAGCGCAGCATCTGACGCTGACTCCTCCCCTGGACTGCCGCCTTCGGGCCAGCCCGCCCAGGCTGAGGCGGATGCGCAGATGTCCGACATGCTTGCCCGGGCCGCTGTCGGGGTGGGGTTGGACTGGAAACCTCCACCCTCCCCACACCCGTCACGGTTGGATGACTGGTTCCTGGGGTCTGGGCGCCGCTCACAGCCACGCCCCCCCCGGTCCCGTTTTTCCCGGAGGTGCATGACGAGCTGACGTTTTCATGGAGAGCGCCGCTCGTCAAAAGCCCTGCTCGTCCGCTCTCGCTACCCTCGACGGCGGAGAGGCCCACGGGTACACGGCGATTCCCCAGGTGGATAGGGCAGTTGCGCTCCATCTTTGTCCCGGTGACCCTACCACCTGGCGCGGATGCCCTGTACCCCCTTCCAAGGCCTGTAGGACTTCATCCTCCTTGAACAATAAAGCCTACAGCGCCGCGGGACAGGCTGCCTCCGCCTTGCACGCCATGGCCATCCTGCAAGTCCACCAGGCCAAGGCGCTCAGAGATCTGCACAAGGGTAGCCCTGACCCCGATGTGCTGCAGGAACTGCGCTCAGCGACTGACCTCGCCCTCAGAGCCACGACGGTCACCGCGCAGGCACTCGGGCAGGCGATGGCCACCCTTGTGGTCCAGGAGCGTCATCTTTGGCTCAACCTGGTCGAGATGCGTGAGGCCGACAAAGTTCGCTTCCTCGACACCCCTGTCTCCCAGCTTGGCCTCTTCAGCGACACCGTCGAGGACTTCGCCCAGCAGTTCTCCGCGGTGAGAAGACAGACGGAGCCTATTTCTCACATGCTGCCTCGCAGCAAACCTGCTGCCAAGGCCACTGCCCCGTCTGCTCGCCGAGGGCATCCCCCTGCGGCTAAGGAACCTGCTCCGCCTCAACCCGGGCCCAGCTCTCAGCCCCTGCGTCGAGCACACCGCAGGAAGCAGACGCCCCCCGTCTCCCGGACTCCCAGGCGGTCCTGAGACGGACGACCCAGCGACACAGACGTTAGCTCCGGAGGTGGTAAGACCACTCCGTCCCCCGGTGGAGGGCCGGGAGGAGAATCTTTTGTTTTCAAACAATTTAATTTGCCACCCCCCCTTAGATGGGGTTGCGGTACCCATATTCTCAATAAAAGAGCTATTTCCTATGTCTCTGGGCACTTTGCCCTCAGATCTCAACAGTCCTGGCTTCCTGGACACGGACCACCCGTCTTCAGCCCCACGACTGTCCCCCGGCCGACCGGTTCCGACGAGTCTAGAGGATGCCTACCCAGGACCTCCTCCTCAGTCGCTAACCCGCCCCCTGCCGGGTGTGCGGAGCAAGGTAAGTGCTTTGAGTCTTTTCTCAGCACCTCAGCCGCGGGTCGCCCCGTCGCCGCCCAACGCTGCCCTACCTGCTCCGCCCCGCTGCGAAGCCCCTCCGGGTATGTCCAAATTGATCGTCCCTTTGGCGCCCCTACCGCAGAGGTTGGACGCGTGGTTTTCACTTCCCAACCAGGCTCGCTGGCTGGCCCGGACCATCCGACTCGGTTACGCAATTCAGTTTGCCAGGCCCCCGCCCCCCTTCATGGGCGTCCGCTTTTCCGCAGTACATGGCGAACACGCCCAGTCCCTGCGCCCGGAAATCGCGACTCTTCTGTCCAAAGACGCGATAGAGCCTGTCCCTCCAACCGAGATGAAGAAGGGTTTCTACAGCCCTTACTTCATCGTACCCAAGAAAAGCGGCGGCTTACGACCAATCTTGGACCTGCGAGTTCTCAACCGAGCATTGCACAAACTCCCGTTCAAAATGCTCACGCAGAAGCACATCTTAACCTGCGTCCGGCATCTAGATTGGTTCGCAGCGATAGACCTGAAGGACGCGTACTTCCACGTCTCCATCCTGCCCCGACACCGCCCCTACCTGCGGTTTGCGTTCGAGGGCCAGGCGTATCAGTACAAAGTCCTCCCCTTCGGCCTGTCTCTGTCCCCTCGCGTCTTCACGAAAGTCACAGAGGCATCTCTTGCCCCGCTCCGAGAAGCCGGCATCCGCATACTCAACTACCTCGACGACTGGCTCATTCTGGCCCACTCGCGAGAGTTACTATGCGCCCACAGAGACCAGGTGCTCAGGCACCTCAGCCGTCTGGGGCTTCAGGTCAACTGGGAAAAGAGCAAGCTCACTCCAGTTCAGAGCATCTCTTTTCTCGGGATGGAGTTAGACTTGGTCTCAATGTCCGCACGTCTCACCAACAAGCGTGCCCAGTCAGTGTTGAACTGCCTCGCCGCCTTCAGGCCAGGCACAGCGGTCCCCTTAAAACTTTTCCAGAGGCCCCTGGGGCATATGGCGTCCTCCGCGGCGGTCGCGCCGCTGGGGTTGATGCATATGAGACCGCTCCAACACTGGCTCCAGACCCGAGTCCCGAGACGAGCATGGCGCCGCGGCACGCACCGGGTAACAATCACCCCCGCCTGCCGACAAACATTCAACCCCTGGACAGACCTCTGTTTCTTCCGGGCTGAGTACCCCTACAGCAGGTGTCCAGATGCGTCCTGGTCACGACCGACGCCTCCAGATTGGGTTGGGGCGCCGTTTGCAACGGGCACGCAGCCTCAGGCCGTTTGGAAAGGGGCCCAGCTGCGTTGGCACATCAACTGCCTCGAGTTGTTGACTGTCCTTTTGGCCCTGTGGAAGTTTCTCCCATTCATTCGGGACGAACATATCCTAGTCAGGTCGGACAGCACCACTGCGGTCGCGTACATAAATCGCCAAGGCAGCATACGCTCCCGCCATATGTCACAACTCGCCCGTCGTCTCCTCCTTTGGAGCCAGCACCGACTCAAGTCGCTGCGTGCCACTCACATCCCCGGCAACCTCAATGTGGTAGCGGACGCGCTGTCACGACAATGCTTGCCTGGCGGAGAGTGGAGGCTTCACCCCCACTCGGTTCAGCTGATTTGGGAACGGTTCGGCAAGGCCCAGGTAGACCTGTTTGCCTCCTGAGAGACCTCCCACTGCCCGCTCTGGTACGCTCGTTCAGAGGCTCCCCTCGGGGCAGATGCACTGGCACACAGCTGGCCGGTGGGGCTGCGCAAGTACGCATTCCCCCCCAGTGAGCCTTCTTGCACAGGTGCTGTGCAAGGTCAGGGAGGACGAGGAGCAAGTCACTCTCGTGGCTCCTTACTGGCCCACCCGGGCCTGGTTCTCGGACCTCGTACTCCTTGCGACAGCCCCTCCCTGGCGAATTCCCCTGAGGAAGGACCTTCTTTCTCAGGGATGGGGCACGCTCTGGCATCCGCACCCAGACCTCTGGAACCTCCACGTCTGGCCCCTGGACGGGACGCGGAAGATCTAGCTGGTCTACCACCCACGGTTGTAGCCACGATCAACCAAGCCAGAGCCCCTTCTACCAGGCAACTCTACGCCCTGAAGTGGTGTCTGTTCATCAATTGGTGTTCTTCCCGGGCAGAAGACCCACAGAGGTGCGCAGTTAGGTCGGTGCTCCTGTTCCTACAGGAGAGGTTGGAGGGGAGGCTGTCCCCGTCCACCTTGAAGGTGTATGTTGCCGCTATCGCAGCTCACCACGACCCAGTAGACGGCAAGTCTCTGGGTAAGCGCGACTTAATCGTCAGGTTCCTAAGAGGCGCACGGAGGTTAAACCCCTCCCAGCCAAACCTGTTCCCCTCCTGGGATCTCTCGGTGGTCCTCGCCGGTCTTCAGAGATCCCCTTTCGAGCCGCTAGAATCAGCTGGACTCAGGGCCCTCTCTCTCAAGACGGTCCTGCTGATCGCGCTCGCCTCCATCAAGAGGGTCGGGGACCTGCAAGCGTTCTCTACTAACGACACTTGCCTGGAGTTCGGTCCTGCAGACACTCATGTGATCCTAAGACCTCAACCGGCTATGTGCCCAAGGTTCCTACCACGCCCTTTAGAGATCAGGTAGTGAACCTACAAGCGCTGCCCCGGGAGGAGGCAGACCCAGCCCTCTCACTATTGTGTCCGGTACGTGCCTTGTGTGCCTACCTGGAACGCACCCAGAGCTTCAGGCACTCTGAGCAGCTCTTTGTCTGCTTTGGAGGACAGCAGAAAGGGAACGCTGTCTCCAAACAGAGGTTGTCTCACTGGGTGGTGGAGGCCATTCAGTTGGCCTACCACACCCAGGCCGTGCCACCCCCCTTACGGGTTCGAGTCCACTCCACTAGGAGCGTGGCATCCTCATGGGCACTGGCGAGGGACACCTCCCTAGCAGACATTTGCAGAGCTGCGGGCTGGGCAGCACCTAACACCTTTACGAGATTCTACAATCTCAGGTTTGAGTCAGTCTCGTCCCGTGTTCTCTCAGGTCCGAGCCCGTAGAACTCGGTACACGATCTGACCGGGTGAATCGCTTGTTCCAGCGCCGTTTCCCTCTGCCAAGGCAAAACAGTGCGCTTCTGTCCCAGAGGACCTAGGTCCCTGGTTGATTCCTCCCTAGCCCTTCGGGCCCGCAGCAGTTAAGTGGAGGAACGTGCTGGTCCAGTCCACTACGGGTACCCCAGGCTACCCCTACTGGAATAGGTGCTCCACAGATCAGGCCTCCTACGAGACTCCTTCTGTGTGTACTTCCGTGGTACGGTCACCTTACGAGCTGACCCGCGTCTCCCTTAGGCAGTCCTTTGCTGCCCTCCGGTCGCCGTGTTGTAGCAACTCCCCCCTCCTCGAGGTTGGATCTACCACCGCGCCATTCTTCCCACATGTCACCAAGAGGCCATGTGATGTATTTCGCCACCTTTACCTCCCCTTTCGGGTGGGTGTGGCCTCCGCAGGGTCTTTTCCCCCTGAAAGAATAGGAATTCGGGTAAGACCCAATTCCCTCGATGCGGTAAGGGCCCCGGCTGCTCTTGCTCTATGCCGAGAAAACATAGAGAGAAAAGAGGCCCAGCCAGGCTTGGCCCATTTCCTAGTTGGGAGCGTCACCTTGTTCCCCCCTAGGGTAACCAAAAGGATGCTGACGCTTTTTCGGGGCATTGGGGAAGAGTACGTGCAGCCTGAACACAGTTGGTCGCTTGTGCACATACAAATACCTGCGCGCTTCTGTGTCAGCAGTACACGTACACGGCTCAGCGCATGGCGAGTTTTGAAGTGGACCCCTAGTGTCGCTTCTTCGACACGACGCCGAAGTGAGCGACAGACGGGGAACGTCTCGGTTACGTATGTAACCTCCGTTCCCTGATGGAGGGAACGAGACGTCGTGTCTTCCCGGCCACGTCGCTGAGCCGAGCCGCTGAGGTGCCCGGAACACTCCCGGCTCCTCAGAAAAATCCTGAATGAACGAGCGTATTTCCCTCGCCTTTATATCCGTATCCGGAGGCGGGGTATGCAAATACTGTTCGCCAACTCTCATTGGCCTTTTTTCATAGACCAGAGGCATCTTTCGGCGCTCAAGAGAGACCCCTAGTGTCGCTTCTTCGACACGACGTCTCGTTCCCTCCATCAGGGAACGGAGGTTACATACGTAACCGAGACGATTTCTTTAAGCGGTTTATTACAACTGGAAATTTAACATTTTAAGGCATATTCCGGGTTCAATACAAGTTAAGCTCAATCGACAGCATTTGTGGAATGATGCTGATTACCACACAAAACAATTTTGACTCGTCCCTCCTTTTCTTTAAAAAAAAAAAAAAGCAACAATCTGTGTTTCAGTGAGACATTTACAATGTAAGTCAATGAGACCAATTTTTGGATGGTTTAAAAACAGAAATGTGAAGCTTATAATTTTATAAAAGCACTTAAATTAATTCTTCTGTTAAAACTTATGGAATATTTTAGCTGTAAAGTTGTTTAAATCGTCGTGTTTATGGTAGTTTTAGGGTTGTAGCACTTACAATGTTACATCGTCATGGCAACAAAGTTGTAAAATTGGCTATAACTTTACACAGATGTGGTTAGTAAGTGATTTTATCACAGTAAAATCATGTTTACACGTATAGTGTTTATTTCTTGTGCCTAAATTTTTGAAACAGTGAGTATTTTAACGTTTATGGATTGGCCCCATTCACTTCCATTGTAAATGCCTCAAAAAACAGATATTTGCCTTTTTTTTAAAGAAAAGGAGGGACGAGTTAATTTTTGTAAAATAATTTACACTATTGCTTAGTAATGGCTTTCCACAAGCTGCATAATTTGAGGAAATGTTTATATCCACAGCACATAGCACAAGCGGTGCAGTGCAGAATAATTCACACACTAAGTTTAACACTTCTGTTTAGCTGTTTGTTCAAAAAAGATGCTGCTAGTGTTGGAAGCATAAGCACTTTGTGTTTACAGGCGACTGCAAAATCAACAGTAGAAAGGTGTTTAATGAATTACTGTTTACACAAATGCTGACAGCTCTTTAGTCGCATGGATGTTTTGAATTTGAGACTGCGCCAAAGGAGAGTAGACCAACTTAATCTTGTTGCACAAGTGCTGCTCCAACAAACAGACATCTGGACAGAGAGATGCACAGGAAACTAAACACTGGTGTCCTTTAAAATCCATGTTTAGGAGGAAGTGTGCATACATCTGCTTGAATTCACAATGAGTGAAAACTACGGCTGTTAAAACGTTACATTTTTTAATCAAATTTATTACACGCTATGCCAATAAATAAGTCAAATTAAATTGTGATTAATTGCAAAAATTTCAACAAATAAAGTAAAATAATTCAATATCTGATGATTAAATAACTATTTAAATAATTCTAAATATAATATATATAATAATTAATATAATTTTATATATTATTTTATAAGGACACATGCATCAGACAGACGCTTCTGGAGTGTCCCACTGTTGTTGCGTCATGCATTGCTTGTGCATAAACAGCGTTTTTTTGGAAGTTATCAGTTTAAACAAAGTTTGAAACTTAGAAAAACATGTCTCAAAACCCCAGCATTTGGAGTTGAGCTCCATCCATTTGTGTTTGAACACAGGAACGCATTCTCATTTTGTACAGTCTGCTGTCAGTGTGGTTTGTTGCCTGTTCAGCTGGAGTTGTGCTTATTGCCCCCTGCTGATGGAGACTCTTAAAAACATGAAGGTGGTAATTCAAGCTTGAATTGCTCGAGTGGTAGGAAAATTACGGTCTGGGAGCATGATTAATTGCGTTAATTGTTTTTACGTGTTATTTTGTATTATATGATTTATATTAATAACACTGAATTAACATAAATCAACAGCGCTTCTGAAAACAGGGCAGCCCATCCCAAAGAAACCCATGAGCACAGGGCTTAATGACTACAAACCTGTCGGTTTAACGTCTGTGGTTATGAAGTAATTTGAGAGACTGGTGTTGGCCAACTAGATGGACATCAATGGACCTTTGCTGGATCTCCCTCAGTTTGTGTGGATGGTGCAGTCAACATGGGATTGCAATATTTTCTGCAACATCCCAGCTCTCCTCTAATTAAAATTAACCTAGCTTTCTGTTCCCACCTCTATCTGTCAAAGGGTCTCCAGCTTTTTAACAGAAGATACAGTGAGAAATTCAAATCCAGAATGTGTACATTGAGTACTGGTGGCCCCCAGGGATTTGTGCTCTCCCCACTACTCTTCTTCAAATGACTGCACTGCCAAGGACCCATCTGTCAAGCTCCTGAAGTTTGCAGATGACACATCGGCCTCATCCAAGAATCTGCATACAGAAGGGAGGTTGTAGGGCTGGCTGTCTGGTGCAGACAAAACAACTAGTAACTGAACTCGCTAAAAACAGTGAAGATGATATTGAACTTCAGGAGGACCACCCCAGCAATACCCCCCCACACACACTCACATACACCCGCCCTTCAAACACTCTCTTTTTTCCGACAAGTTATTCAGAATTAAAACTTGAATAGCATGTTCAGATCTAGAACGGTAACAGCAGTATAATTCTTGATCAAAAACCAGCCTTATTTATCAGAAATTTATCCTGTGTGATGTTAACGATTTTCTTTTGGAGTTTTTTTTTTTGTTTTCCTCTCTCTCCCTTTTTCCTCTCGGTCTCTATCTTTCACTTTTTGCAGATTCTGGTTGGTTCACTTTATTGCCCATCATCCGAGTTTGATAACGTCACCGTGGTGCCTACGCCCATAACCGGAAGCCCGCAAACATATAAAAGGGCACGCCAATGCCAACACTGGAGCTCGCTCCACATTCAGATTCTTCCGAATGCTTTTTGAATCTCTCCCTTGATGTCTTGTTTGATTGTGGTTTTTGACCATGTAAACCGATTGTTGGACTGTTTCAATGTACTTGTGCTGGTTGGAGGAAAAAGGAATAGGTAAGTTCTGTCACGTGATATACATTTTGCACACATAGAAGAATTGCTGTATAATCACACTAGGTTAGGGGCAAGTGCCACCTGATGTATTTCTATTTTTGGTTAGTTTAGCATTGTATAGATACGACGTCACGGACGTTGAAGATTTGTTTCTGCATTTTCTTTTTCTGTTTTAAGTAGGCTTACGGAACCAAAAGGTTAGGAAGATTGGATGTTTTGTTTTAATAATTTCTTTGATTTGGCACTGTCCAGCTCCTTTTCCTCTCCATCTGCAGCGTTCGACGTGCTTAGTGAAATCAATTTTTTATTTGTATAGCGCCTTTCACAACACACATCGTTTCAAAGCAGCAATTAGTTAACACATTTTACACTCTTTGTATGGTAAATGATACACGGTTGGTATTGTCAATAAATCAGTATACATATACATATACATATGTATATATATATATATATATATATATATTTTACTACACTGTTTCCGTCTGCCTCATTCACCCTCTCCCAATGTATAAACGGTGTGTTTTATGCTTTGGGTGGGACAATGTCGCTCTCCCTAATACCTAGACAACGATAAACAGGGGAGGGTGGTAACACTGACATTAAGTTACCCAAAAACTAAGGGAGTCAGAGACTGAGCTTTATTGCTGAAGATCTCTATTAACAGTACTGCCATAAATTATAAACTATATATATATTTGGATTGGGAATCCTTTGCTCAGTCTGAGACTTTTACCTGTGGAGTACCCCAAGGTTCTGTCTAACGCCCTTTTATTTTTTTCCTTATATATGCACTCACATTTTATTCATTATTCATTTATTTGTCAGGGACCATGCACAAAAACAATAATCTCACAAGAGAAGAGCTGCTTACTCTTTGCTTTGATTTTGCTACTAGCTAATTTTCCTCTGCAGTCCCTGGGCAGGTAAATAAAACAATATAAACAAAACATTTTTTTGGACATAAATACACACATATACATTACCAGTAAAATACACATACACACAGCACATATATGAACACGATCCTTGCAAATATGACTACATTCATACAGTCAGTGTCTGGGATTGAAAAGCATATGGCAAGTGCCATTCTAAAATTGTCCTGTTCATACTAAAGCAGACAGGAGTGGATAATGATGAGTGTACGGGCAGATAAACAAAGTGAAGCCAATAGACACAAATAATGCAAGGCAAGGCAAGGCAAGTTTATTTATATAGCACATTTCATACACAATGGTAATTCAAAGTGCTTTCCATAGTAGAAATTAAAAAGAAAAAAAACAAGAATAATAAAATAAGAATAATTAAAAAAAAAAATCTAATAAAACACAGTACAAACAGTCAGACACACAGTGGCACAGTGCTCATTCAGTAAATGCACATCTAAACAGATGTGTTTTGAGTCTGGATTTGAATGTGACTACTGTAGGAGCACATCTGATCTCTTCTGGAACCTGGTTCCAGCTGCGGCTGGCATAATAGCTAAAAGCAGACTCTCCTTGCTTAGAGTGAACCCTTGGTATTTCTAGCTGATGTGATTCTAATGATCTGAGTGATCTGTTGGGTTTATATTCAGTGAGCATGTCTGCAATATATTGAGGTCCTAGCCCATTGAGTGATTTATATACCAGTAATAATACTTTAAAATCAATCCTAAATGGGCCTGTTACAATGCCTGTAACCATTGTAAATAACCTACAATTCAAAAGTTTAGAAACACCTACTAAATCATTATTAATATCATTCTCTGATAATGATCTCTTTGGATAACTGTACAGTCATTAAAACTATGAAAAATTATAATTATCATTACTAATTAACAATTAATACTTTTTAAAAATTTTAGCCATTATACATAATATACATTCTGTATATATTTAAGCAACATCACACGCGCAAGAGTGCAATATGGCCCTACATCAGCCGCAGGCCGAGTGCCGTAGTTAATCACAGCAGTGCTGATGTAGGGCCATATAGCACGATTGTGAGTGTGATATTGCTTATATACAACAATTCAATGAAAATTTTCAATTTTAAAAAATTTTAAAAAACGAGTAAGGTCATAAAAACTCATGTGCTTGGAACTACTTTCTTATGCGACAAATCAGAATCTGCTGTTGCTGGTTCAAAACAAACATCGTTAGTAATTCAAAAAGTTCACTTCAGAAATAGTATCACGGCTTGTGCTGTTTCTAACAAGTTATTGGATAAACAAGGATAGACAGCTGGATGTGTGTGTGTGTGTGTGTGTGTGTGTGAGAGAGAGAGAAAGAGAGAGAGAGAGAGAGAAAGAGAGAGAGATGGAGCATGTGCAATCACCTGTTGCTACACCCAATCAGAGATTTCTCAGTGAGCTTTCTCAGTGGAAAATAGACGTCCGAGCAGGGTTATTCCTCTCTATTTCGTGGTAGCCGGTGTGCAAGAGTCATTCACTATAGAAAGAGCGATGTCCTCCGCCATGTATCCAATGTGGAAACTACGATAAAAGGTAAGCACTTGAGTTCTGTAATAAATCCGTCTGTTGTGTCTCTCAGCATGAGCCTTAATTCTGAAGTTGTCAATTTAAAGCTATTTCCTAGGTTTGGTAATGTATTAGTAATATGAGCTGTTACGTCCCGTGACGTAATATTTAGTGTGTATGTTGTGCTGGTGATATTTTCTCCCCTCCTGTGTTTTTCTCTTTCTCTCTGACATGCAGTGCTCCAAACCATCCACAGCTGATACTTATTAGCAGGAGCGTGGCTTTTCTGTTGGCAGAGATAAAAGCAGCAAGGAAACGGTGTTCAGGAGGAATCCCTCTTCAGCTATCCCAGACAAATTGTTGTGTGAACTAGAGTTGTGTGAATCTGTTGTCTGAATACAAGGAGCATTTAAACTGTGAGTTTAAAGTGTTAAACTGTGTTGGGAGACGGGCGCTAATTTGTTTGGAGAATCCACTCCTGAACTTTTCTCCTGTTTATTTATTGTTAGTCAGCGAGAGAGGTAAGATAACTGTCTTTATTTTTACTTCTTTTTGTTAGGGAATGGGTTTAAACTTTAAGAAGCCTCTGTTTTGTTTGTTATTTTGGCCGGCCCTCTCCTGACGATTTTGTAAATATTCAAACTTATCTCTATTACCTGATCTTTGATTGTTCTTTTTTTTTGTAAATACATTGGTAAAGCCTTTGAGTGAATAAAAACTAATTAAGAATACTCTTTCAGTTTCCTTATGTGATTAGGTGTGAATCAAAGGGTGTTGTGTAGATCTTTTGAATAAATGTGAAAGACAGGTAGAGCTGGGATAGAGGAAAAGGAGATTTCTCACGTTTAATTATTTATCTTTTGTTACATCTTTTATTTTATTGTTACTCCCTCTTTAAAACACCTAGACTGGAGAGGGAACGTAACATTTGGGGGCTCGTCCTTTGCGTCGTTCTGTGTAATACTGTGGGTCCCTTTTGCACAATACATAATATTGTCCGGTAACAATTAGCTCATTATTACTAATTGTGAGGATTCGTTAGTCGTTTGCAAGCAACTCTACAGTGAATACTACCTTTTTCTTGATTGCTGGCTGTTTTCTTCTTTGGGTGAAAGAGGAGAGTGTGGTAGGGGGATTAAAAGATGGAATTTGATCTACTCTCGTTTTCTCTTGCGCCAACTGTTGAAGTCTTTAATCGCTGTAAAAAGAAAGATCTTATTCAGATAGCTGAGTTTTTTAACGTCCTCATTGTCAAGGAAGCTACCAAACAGGTCATTAAAGAAAAGTTGTATGACAAATTAGTAAGCGATGGAATTTTGCCGAGACAAAGCGATGAAGAAGAGGAGGTAGACCAACTTGAAGCAGCAGCAGGTAAAAAGGTGGATAGTGTAGGTCCATCTGACACTGACTTTTTTGCTTTTCAAGACCCTAGGTTAGCAGTGAGGTTAAAGGAGTTAGATCTGGAAATAAAGAAACAGGAGTGTGAAGCTCAGGTGATTAAACTGAGAACCATTGAAGCGGAGGCTGAACGGGATATTGAGTTGGGGAAATTGGCTTTAGAAGCTCAGCTTGCTGCTGGACAACCAATCCCGTTTCCGCGTACCAAAGCCTCTTCAATTTCCTCTCCTACATTGATGGCAACTAGTCCTTTGGCTGAAGGGCATAGCCATGTATCTTCTGCCATTCCTTTTGACCCCAGTAGATATATTAAACTAGTACCGCCGTTCAGAGAAGCGGAAGTAGATTCCTACTTTGTCATGTTCGAGCGAGTCGCGGGAAAGTTAGGGTGGCCGAAAGAGATGTGGGCTCTATTATTGCAGTGTAGTCTGACTGGTAAAGCGCAGGAGGTCTGTTCTGCTCTGCCAATCGAATCTTCTCTCGACTATGACTTAATTAATGCAGCGGTTTTACGCGCGTATGAACTTGTCCCTGAGGCGTACCGGCAAAAATTTCGGCGACATGTGAAAACAGCCAGACAGTCTTACGTAGAGTTTGCAAGGGAGAAAAAAATTCTCTTTGATAAGTGGTGTCTCTCTAGCAAGATAACAACTCTAGAACAGTTGCAGGAGTTAATCATGCTAGAAGACTTTAAAAATTGTGTGCCAGAGAATATGGTGGTTCATTTGAATGAACAAAAAGTCGCTTGCTTGTCTAACGCTGCTGTTTTGGCTGACGAGTTCGTTTTAACGCATCGCACTGTTTTTGCTGCAGCACGGCAACCGAAATTTGCCACGCCGAATACAGTCGATACTTTGAACATGATTCCTCATGTAACGCGCCCTATGAGAGCAGAAAATTTCCCAAAGAGTGCTCGGAAATTTAAGTCGACAAATAGTGAGAGACGGGAATGTTTTTACTGTCTAAGCCCTGAACATTTGATTGCGGACTGTCATCAGTGGAAGCTGAAGAGTTCGAAAACTAAGAGTGTAGCACTTGTTCAGTCCTTACCAAAATTAAGCCCAGCTGATGTAGAAAGTTACCAGCCATTTCTTCTAGAGGGCATGGTTTCTATATTCCCTGATGCTGAGTTTAAGCCAGTAGTCATGCTTCGAGATACTGGCGCTGCGCAGTCCTTCATTCTTGAGCGTAGCCTACCATTTTCTGCTGACACATACACAGGAAATGATGTATTGGTTCATGGTATTGAAATGTGCTGTGCTAATGTTCCTTTACATAACGTTCACCTAAAGTCAGGTCTTGTTAGTGGAGCTGTTAAGATGGGTGTCCGCAAACAGTTACCTGTAGAGGGTATAGATATAATAATAGGGAATGATTTAGCAGGTGGCGAAGTTTTTCCCCCTCCAATTGTAACATATACCCCAGGTGTGGAGAAGTCTAATCTTGTTACTCTGTACCCTTCAGTATTCCCGGCATGCGCAGTGACCTGTGCACAAGCACAAAAATTCAAGGAAGTGGTGGATCTCGCTGATTCTTTTCTAGTCCCTGATACTAACCCATGTGAGTATACGCTGACCACAGAGCCTGAGCTTACGCCTGATCCTAGTTCGGAGACAAAAACTGCCTTGAAAGTGAGTCGAGAACATTTGATAACTGCGCAGAGAGAAGACCCAACGCTAGCTAAGTGTGTTAAAGCTGCAGATCTTGGGCAAGCCCCTAAGTCGGGCGTTATGTATTTCTGGGATCATGAACTGCTGATGCGTAGATGGAAACCAGACGAGGATGATGAGAACTGTCAGTTGGTGCAGCAAATTGTTTTGCCTATTGGCTATCGCACGCATGTGTTGAAGCTGGCTCATGAACACATAATGTCCGGTCATCTAGGAGTGAGGAAGACCTACTATCGAGTTTCCAGATACTTCTACTGGCCTGGTATAAAGTCTGCTGTGTCTGCCTTTTGCAAAGCTTGCAAAGTTTGCCAACTCACGGGAAAACCGAACCAACGACTTCCTGTCGCTCCTCTTATGCCAATCCCTGTGATGTGTGAGCCCTTTGAACGACTTATCATCGATTGTGTGGGTCCATTGCCCAAGACCAAGGCAGGACATCAATATATGTTAACTATTATGTGTGCTGCGACACGCTTTCCCGAAGCAGTTCCATTACGCAACCTAAAAGCCAAAGCGGTTGTGAAAGAGCTGATCAAGTTCTGTTCCACTTTCGGCTTGCCAAAAATAATCCAGACTGACCGTGGCACAAATTTTACATCAAGAATGTTTGGACAGATTCTAAAGGAGCTGAACATAAATCATCAGTTATCCAGTGCTTACCACCCAGAGTCACAAGGTGCGATTGAGAGGTTTCATCAAACTCTTAAAGCGATGCTGCGCAGCTATTGTGTTGAGACGGGAAAAGATTGGGATGACGGTCTCGCCTTTCTTCTGTTCGCTGTGAGAGAGACAGTACAAGAGTCTCTAGGATATAGTCCAGCAGAGCTTGTCTTTGGTCATGTGGTGCGAGGACCGTTAAAGTTGTTGAGTGAGCAGCTGTTGACTGAACATCCAACACCTGTGGCTATCCCTGACTATGTCCAGTCTCTCAGTCAGAGACTTCAGAGCGCTCGTGATGTGGCAGCAAAACACCTTGAATCAGTACAAGGCAAGATGAAAGCACGCTTTGACCAGAAGTCTGTTAACAGATCTTTCCAGCCTGGCGATTTGGTTCTAGCTTTGCTACCCACACCTGTTTCTGTGTTCCAGGCAAAGTTTACTGGTCCCTACGTTATTAAGAAGAAAATGAGTGACACAAATTACGTCATTGATACCCCTGACCGCAGACGTAAAAGCCGTTTGTGTCACATCAACATGCTTAAAAGGTATGTGACTACACTTTGTGAAAATGAGACAAAGAGTGACAAACCCACAGAGGAGGCGAAGTGTGAGTCGGCAAGTGTGCCAACCTCCACTGTTGCGATGGTTACTAATTATACCATGAATGACGACGGATTGTGTAACAGAAACTTTCAAGTTTCCTCCACACGTTTACAGAACTCTGCCATTCTAAACGACCTTGAGAGTTATTTTGCTCATCTCTGTGAAAGTCAAGCTAAAGAACTGGCTGACTTGCTGCATAAGTTCCCTAGTCTATTCTCGGATGTGCCTGGAAAGACTGCAATGTGTTCCCATGACATTGATGTTGGAAATGCATCCCCCATCAAACAGCAGCATCCTTATCGAGTCAATCCCCAAAAGCGTAACATAATGAAGGCTGAAGTGGAGTATATGCTGCAGAATGAAATTGCTGTGCCAAGTCAGAGTCCCTGGAGTTCACCCTGCTTTCTCGTACCAAAACCAGACTCCACCTATCGCTTCTGCACCGACTTTCGCAAAGTTAACAGCATTACTAAAGCTGATTCCTTCCCGCTTCCTAGAATGGAAGATTGTGTGGATAGGGTGGGCAATGCTAAATTTGTAACAAAGCTAGACCTCCTGAAAGGATACTGGCAGGTCCCTCTGACACCGCGGGCGTCAGAAATATCAGCTTTTGTCACCCCAGACAGTTTTCTGCAGTATTCTGTCTTAGCTTTTGGAATGCGAAACGCTCCTGCTACATTCCAACGTTTAATGAATAATGTGTTAACAGGTGTGGAAAACTGAAGTGTACTTGGATGATGTGGTTGTCTACTCGCATACATGGACAGAACATCTATCCACGATTGAGAATGTTTTTCATCACTTTGCTGATGCCTCATTGACCTTGAACCTTGCCAAGTGTGAGTTCGCAAAGGGAATGATCTGTTATTTGGGTAAGCAAGTGGGACAGGGAATGGTGAAGCCTGTCGAAGCCAAAGTTGCAGCAATCCTCGAATACCATATTTCCTCTAATAAACGTGAATTGCGCAGATTCCTTGGAATGTGTGGATACTACCGTGCTTTCTGCCCAAACTTTTCCTCCGTTGTCTCGCCACTAACTGATCTACTAAGCACTACCAAGGAGTTTATCTGGACACCTGGTTGTGAGTATGCTTTCAATGCAGCGAAAGATTTCCTCTGTAGTGCCCCGATACTTAAAGCCCCTCAATTTGATGCCCCATTTAAATTAGAAGTTGATGCCTCAGCTACAGGAGCTGGTGCGGTCCTGTTACAGGAGGATAAATTCTGTGTAGAGCATCCAGTTTCATACTTCTCTAAAAAGTTCTCAAGGTGTCAGCAGAACTATAGTGTTATTGAGAAGGAGGCACTGGCAATGTTGATGGCCCTACAACACTTTGAAGTATATTTAGGTGGTAGTGTAGCTTCAATAGTAGTGTACACAGACCATAACCCGTTAATTTTTCTTGAGCGCATGTCTAATGCTAATCAGCGGCTTATGCGGTGGTCTCTCGCCATTCAAGAGTTTAATCTTGACATCCGTTACAAAAAAGCCTCAGAAAATGTTGTTGCGGATGCATTATCTAGGTCATAAATGGTTTAACAAATTTACGATTATCTGAATCGTAATGTAAAGATGTGAATGCAATTTATTTTTAATAGTAAAAATGAATTGGTGACTGTTTATTATAAATAACTTGTTATTTATAAATCTTATCGGTGGGGGTGTTACGTCTCGTGACGTAATATTTAGTGTGTATGTTGTGCTGGTGATATTTTCTCCCCTCCTGTGTTTTTCTCTTTCTCTCTGACATGCAGTGCTCCAAACCATCCACAGCTGATACTTATTAGCAGGAGCGTGGCTTTTCTGTTGGCAGAGATAAAAGCAGCAAGGAAACGGTGTTCAGGAGGAATCCCTCTTCAGCTATCCCAGACAAATTGTTGTGTGAACTAGAGTTGTGTGAATCTGTTGTCTGAGTACAAGGAGCATTTAAACTGTGAGTTTAAAGTGTTAAACTGTGTTGGGAGACGGGTGCTAATTTGTTTGGAGAATCCACTCCTGAACTTTTCTCCTGTTTATTTATTGTTAGTCAGCGAGAGAGGTAAGATAACTGTCTTTATTTTTACTTCTTTTTGTTAGGGAATGGGTTTAAACTTTAGGAAGCCTCTGTTTTGTTTGTTATTTTGGCCGGCCCTCTCCTGACGATTTTGTAAATATTCAAACTTATCTCTATTACCTGATCTTTGATTGTTCTTTTTTTTTGTAAATACATTGGTAAAGCCTTTGAGTGAATAAAAACTAATTAAGAATACTCTTTCAGTTTCCTTATGTGATTAGGTGTGAATCAAAGGGTGTTGTGTAGATCTTTTGAATAAATGTGAAAGACAGGTAGAGCTGGGATAGAGGAAAAGGAGATTTCTCACATTTAATTATTTATCTTTTGTTACATCTTTTATTTTATTGTTACTCCCTCTTTAAAACCCCTAGACTGGAGAGGGAACGTAACATGAGCAATCAGGGAGCTAAGTAAACAATGAGTTTAGTGAATGTGATTAACTCATATTACACACAAAGATTTTCTTTTGCCACCACCTGCTGGCTAACATATGTAATTTCAAAAATAAAGCCAGTAACGGTTACAGATGCACTTTAGTTTAGAACAGTATGAACGTGGAGTGATACACATAGTGAAGCGTCCAAGTGCTGATGGTGTCACACCAACTGTGCTCATGGAAAGTCTCTCGTCCAATTAGATTCAAGAACCAGAACTAACTGTGGAATATTAATATAAATTAACATTTGAATATATTTTATCTTCGATTCACCTTCGTACGAGCCTGGTGTGTGATCGGCAAGTACACACGCCTTCTGATAAACACCGTAAGTATCACTCATTCAGAAGTAACAAATAATTTAGTATTGTTTTTTAATGGTCTTTTTTGGCTTAATATTACAAATTATCTGTGATCCCATCTGTATGAATGTAAGAGGTGCTATAAACAAGTGAAGAATACACTGAAATAAAACAAGTCATGTTCGTGTATAAGATTAATATGCTTACTCTGTTGTCCAGTGATGTGAATAAAATCTGTGCTCCATTAATCTTGCGATCTGTTGTTTATTTACTAACATTATTACATACACATCAAAAATATATAGGAAAGCTTATTGACATTATAGTGCTTTTTATTTACAGGAATTTAATGTGTTACAATTATAAAATACAGTGCATCTAGAAAGTATTCACAGCGCTTCACTTTTTCCACATTTTGTTATGTTACAGCCTTATTCCAAAATGGATTAAATTAATTACTCCTCAAAATTCTACAAGCAATACCCCATAATGACAATGTGAAAGAAGTTTGTTTGAAATCTTTGCAAATTTATTAAAAATAAAAAAACAAAAAGATCACATATACATAAGAATTCACAGCCTTTGCCATGACACTCAAAATTGAGCTCAGGTGCATCCCGTTTCCACTGATCATCCTTGAGTTGTTTCTACAACTTGATTGGAGTCCACATGTGGTAAACTCAGTTGATTGGACATTATTTGGAAAGGCACACACCTGTCTCTATATGGTCCCACAGTTAACAGTGCATGTCAGAGCACAAACCAAGCCATGAAGTCCAAGGAATTGTCTGTAGACCTCAGAGACATGATTATATCGAGGCACAGATCTGGGGAAGGGTACAGAAAAATGTCTTGAAGGTCCCAATGAGCACAGTGGCATCCATCATCCGTAAATGGAAGAAGTTTGGAACCACCAGGACTCTTTCTAGAGCTGGCCGCTAAACTAAGTGATCGGGGGAGAAGGGCCTTTGTCAGGGAGGTGACCAAGAACCCGATGGTCACTCTGACAGAGCTCCAGCATTTCACTGTGGAGAGAGGAAAACCTTCCAGAAGAACAACCATCTCTGCAGCACTCCACCAATCAGGCCTGAATAGTAGAGTGGCCAGACAGAAGCCACTCCTCAGTAAAAGGCACATGACAGCCTGCATGGAGTTTGCCAAAAGGCACCTGAAGGACTCTCAGACCAAAATTCTCTGATCTGATGAAACAAAGATTGAACTCTTTGGCCTGAATGGCAAGCATCATGTCTGGAGGAAACCAGGCACCGCTCATCACCTAGACAATACCATCCCTACAGTGAAGCATGGTGGTGGCAGAATCATGCTGTGAGGATGTTTTTCAGTGGCAGGAACTGGGAGACTAGTTAGGATCGAGGGAAAGATGAATGCAGCAATGTACAGAGACATCCTTAATGAAAACCTGCTCCAGAGTGCTCTGGACCTCAGACTGGGGGTGAAGGTTCATCTTTCAACAGGACAATGACCCTAAGCACACAGCCAAGATAACAAAGGAGTGGCTACGGGACAACTCTGTGAATGTCCTTGAGTGGCCCAGCCAGAGCCCAGACTTGAACCCGATTGAACATCTCTGGAGAGATCTGAAAATGGCTGTGCACCAATGCTCCCCATCCAACCTGATGGAGCTTGAGAGGTCCAGCAAAGAAGAATGGGAGAAACTGCCCAAAAATAGGTGTGCCAAGCTTGTAGCATCATACACACAAAAAGACTTAAGGCTGTAATTGGTGCCAAAGGTGCTTCAATAAAGAATTGAGCAAAGGCATTTACATATACTTACATATACTTTACATATACTTATGTAAATTCTTTTTCATTTTGTATTTTTAATAAATTTGCAAAGATTTCAAACAAACTTCTTTCATGTTGCCCGTTTATCAGTCCAAAGGCGGTCTCCAATAATACGGGTGAAGGTCTCTGCGCGTTACTGTTTTCTTTTTACACAACACAACCAGATTAAATGAAATACATTTTCTCTTATGTATTACCTCATTATTTCATCTGACTCCATAAATGAAAAAGGTTTTAATGATATCTGAGTATCATTAAAAGTGAGCGAAGGTTTGATTATTCTTTTTAATTCTTTAATTATATTTTATCTGTTTAGATTAAGAAACTATGTCGCTTTGAGGTCCTCGCATGTTTTTCTCTACACTGCGGGTCTCACGATCACAAGCGGCCAGTATTGGATTATCAAACAGAGGTAATTGCTATATACCTAAGATCGGTCACGTTCACCTATACACAATCAAAGATACGTCAGTATAAACCCCATGGAATTGCATACACTTGAATTTAACTTAACCTTTTCTTCAGTAGCGGTCATGGCCACTATTACAGATATAAGTTGACCAACATAACTTCTCTCGTAATAGCTTTGGATTGGCCATGTCGTGGTTTCCTGCATACATTTATCTGGAGAAACATCAAATTAAAACAGAGGTAAGACACACCCGAATTTAGATTGGTCAAGCAACATTTAGCTGTTCTAAACGGAAATATACTTTCTGTCTTGCAAACCAAGTACACTTGAACTGATGCCAAATATTAGTCGTCACTAATCTGACGCAGACTTGCGGTAACATACAAACAATGTTTACAATTTATTGACAGGTAACATAACAAGTTCATCGCAGTTACCAGATATAAACTACACACAGTAAACTGTGTGGGATCGTCTGACTACAGAGAACCACGAACAATGTGCCACATCTCCTTAAATACCCAAATAATTCAATAAGTTAACCAAATGGTGGTGTCTGTCCTTCTAATTAGATTTGGGTCCCCTATTGAGGGGGTTCCTGTACATTTACATATAGTTTGTATGGAGGATCTGGGGGAGGGCACACCTTTAAGGGGCACACCACATCTCTCATATTTTATAACTTCTTTTTGCTTTTCATTATGGCTGGGAGGATGAGACCAGTTTACCAGGCGCACTGAGACACTAAATGATACCAAACATGTTATAGTTACTTTTTGTACACAGTTCACATTGCATAGGTTTTTAGTGAGCTTTAAGTGAGGAGGAGAAGGGGGGAGTTGATGAGACTGTAGAAGGGAGGTGTTAGCTGCACAGTTTGTTGCATCTCGGATGTTGCTGTTACATGTGCGAGAGATAGTTCAAATGTTAATTCTCATGAGAGCCTTTTGTCTTGTCGAGGAATAGCCCAGACTCGCTGGCACCCGCCTTACATGGGGTATTGTTTGTAAAATTTTGAGGAAAATAATGAATTTAATCCATTTTGGAATAAGGCTGTAACATAACAATATGTGGAAAAAGTAAAGCGCTGTGAATACTTTCCGGATGCACTGTATGTACCTTTATAAAGTCTGAGTGTTTTCTATTTAACATAGCCCAATCTGCATTTCCAGTTTAATTGTATCCGATTCGATAATGTTATCAATATAATTGAAAGTATAAAATGTTCCATCCTGAATGTGTTCCGGACAGCAGTGTAGTGCCACCCCTCACATATCAATCAACTGCTGCACTAAAACAAGAGTTTAAACTTTGCTGGTTTCGAGCAGTTTAAAAGGAAATAACCACCAGATCAGAAAATTTAAAAAAGTGTATACATATATAAACATTAACACACGGATAACTTCACGGATCTTCTTCAGTGTGTCTGATATCAACACAGATGAGAAGCAAGAACACCTGAAGCTCCTTCAACATAGGTAGCCTACTTCACAAAAATAACAGAGAATTTGTATTTTGCTTAAATTTCAATTGCATCTGGAAGAAACAGCGTGCTGTTGTATTCGCACTTTCTTTGTCAATTATGACTTTTTTGTAGTTTATTACCATGCAGTAACACAATTACATAGTGATTGATGTATGTTGTCATGAAGTAGTCACAGGACATAAATTTGAGCAACCAGGTGTAAACAGCGATGTGTTTCACCTGACCACATGACATCGGATCACCCGAGATGCATCTTAATACCAGGTGTAAATGGGGTGTATAGAAATACAGCCCCACGTTTATTGCTACATGCATAATTTTTACTATGTACTAGTATGTACACTGATATGTAGAACAAGTGTTGTTCTTTTAGAAAAGCGGCAGTTAAGCGAGCAGAAGTCTTTTGGTTGAGTGAATATTAACATGAGTTGTGTTGCATTGCTTCTTTATTCAAATGAAATGTTTCCTTTTTTGTTGTTTTTGATCAAAGAATAGAAAAGCTATTAAAAAATATTTTTTTTAAATGACAACTGTATTGTCTAGATTTCTATACATACTTTATACAAACATTATAAAGTATAAATAAAACCAAATTTTTAAGCCCTGTTCACACCGCAAACAAAACTGTCGCCTGGTAATGCTAGACTCCGCGATCTGTGTCGGTGGTGGGCGTTCCTACTGCTGTCGTTTTAATGTTATTGGTGGACTGCACATCTGGACATAGTAGCTAAATTATGATACAGATTATACTGCCGGGAAAACCAAGATATCATTCTAATTTGACAAGGAATCTTGTCAGTTCTATTGCTTCTAAAAATGAACATTTTGCAAGAGAGAGCGTTTTTATATAAGTGTTCAATGCATCATTTCATGAAACAGACAAACGATCTATCAATGTATGAATCAAACTTACTCAGAATGCCAACATGGTTTTCCACACATCACAGATTGATTTGTGTTGAAATTATGTAATTATGTATGAATAAATAAATCACTGAACAGTGGAAATCCACCTCCAGTTTGAGTTCTGTTGGTGTTTATTTTGTAATTAATGGCATCTGACTGCTCATTATCAAGCTTATTACAAAACTACTTGGCAAATAAATAAATAAATTCACATGAAACATTGATTTAGTTAAGTTGGTATTATATTATTAGTTTACTTGTAGAGATCTCACAATGATCTGAGAAGCAGGGAAGATGGCTTGCAGAACCCAGATGAACGGTCTGATATGTGTATGTGTGGTTGTTACTGAGAAATAACAGACTGCTAGATGGCGCCATTGACCAATCAGAATTGAGTATTCCAGACCACTGTGTAGTAATGATAAACACAATTGTGTTTTTTTACTGACACTTACATGGCTCTATACAGAAACTTAGCCCTATGGTTGCACAAAGCACCAAAGTGCAATGAAGATGAATGAGAGAAAAGTTCACTCAAAGACTGCACTATATCAGCTTATATGAACCATAATGCACTAATATAAAGAATAATAATATTATTGACTCGTGACCCAGATATTGATATAATTATGTATTGGCAGGCCCCTGCTTAATCCCACTCATGGTGTGAACATTCTTAACCAAGAAATATAATTTAATAACATAAATCCTGCTGGAGAAAAATGTGGACAAGTAACATCAGGGTGTGAGCAGAACTGTGGCTAATGTGAAGTGTGAGACTGCAAACAGAAAACGTGTTTGTGTGGAGGAAAACTCAACAGTGATGTTTTCCATGTGTGAGCCATGTGTGAGCCGAAGTTCATTGTTCGATCCACATCCAACACTCAATCTACATACAAACAACCCGATAAAAACTTTTAAACTGCACTTCTGTGTGTTGGTGTAGCACTTTTGGCATATGCACATGTCTTATGAATGAAGAGTGAACATAGCTCTTTGTGTGTGTGTGTGTGCGCGCGCGGGCATGTGTGCGTGTGTGTGTGTGTGCGTGTGTGTGTGAGCATGTATTTATCACTTTATGGGGTCCAAATGGCCCCATAAGACTAGTAAAAGCCCAAATTTTTGATGTTGTGGGGACAATTTGTCAGTCCCCATGAGGAAATCAGTTTATAAATCATACTAAATTGTGTTTTTGAGAATTTAAAAATGCAGAACGTTTTCTGTGAGGTTATGGTATAGAATAGTACAGTATAAAACAGTTTACAGTATAAAAACCATTATGTCTATGGAAATTCCCCATAAAACCTGGAAACCCAACGTGTGTGTGTGTGTGTGTGTGTGTGTGTGTGTGTGTGTGTGTGTGCGTCTATAAGTCTGGCCTGCAGCGCCTTGAGCCCACTCTTCTGCCGTCAGGCAGGCTGGAGAGGCTCAGATGTGAGCCGAGGTGTTGACAGGCAGGTGGACTGTGTCGCCAGGGACGAGGGCTGCGTTTACTACAGCACATGAAGGAATAAGCCAGAGAGAGAGAGACAGAGAGAAACACAGTCAGATAAAGTAATGACAGACTCTGATATGGATATCCAGTGAGCAAATTAGTGCATTACACCAGCAGCATGAGTAATAAAAGATAACCAGGACGGCATGAACGAGAGATCTGCAACAATATGTTATTCATGACTGCTGTGTCATGATTGTCAAAAATGCTGAAGAACTGAGGGGAGATGTTAAAGTGTCATTTATTCGGTCTCTCATCGTTTTGGTATCTCTATGACTTTAAATCATGCTTGATATTGTTAAGAGCCACGTGTAACAAACCCTCCTCAGATAAGAGAATATATCCATGTGTTACTGTTTGGCTGAAGGTCCAATGACCTAGTGGGGTAATTGTCATGTAGCCTGTCTAGAAAATGTTCTAGTCCTATTTTACTCCAAAACCAAAAGGAACAAATAAGAAAATATATTTAGCAAATAGAAAATGAAGGTTATTTTCAGGGTCATTAACATTATGGCATTGTTTTCTAGACAGTTCCACATAATAAACCCCTTAATTCTCATTACTGCAGCAAATAAAAATACCATTATGATATTCTCATTACCACAACATGAAAACAAATTATAACGAATTTGTTATAATTTGTTCTACAATGTTTTTTTAAATATAATATAACAGTGTATTTTATGCTGTAATACATAACATGGGTTACGGTAATGAGAATCATCACTGAAAAAAATGGGAACAGTAAAATTAAATCAGCCAAATTTTTGCGGTGGCATCGCTATTGATTTTGAATGATGCTTCATCCACACAGCTAGGTGTCACTGTATGTACAAGATGACAAAAACAAGAAAGTACACTTTTAAACAATTACCAGGACATTTTCTTGACAGGTTTCGTGAGAATCACCCAGATTTTGACATTTTTTAAGAAAATGTGATTGGTTTTTGCCCATTTAAACTTGCTACCAAAATGCTATAGTGTGTTCTGAGTGGTTGCTTACTAGCTTCATTCAAATGTGTCCTCCCTCAGCTCTCTATATTCTGGTCTCTAGATATGGCTTGTGTCCTTCAGTGTAACAGCACTCCTTCCTTAACAAGCCGCATCATGGAGGTGTCTTTTTTTTTTAATGATTATTTATTGCATAATACACAAACAAAGAACAGTTAGCTGCACTGCATTGGAAAGAGAGAGAAAGAGAGAGAGTAATTTTATTGTAATACATTCAAAGTAAACCTTTGCAGAAACAAACAAGTAACAAAAAAAATTCTGAATCTTTTCAAACAAATATTGTTAATTGATCTTTTAATATTCTAGAAGAAGACAACCATTATCCAAAGGCATCTTTACACAGCCGAGTTAATCCTGTTCTGTGTCTGCTTAAAATTCTTTGTAAAGATGCAATGCAGCATAAAAGCCAGTCTAAATTAAGCATGCTTTAACTCACCTCTACGCCTTAAACTTTGTTTTTGTCATGATAGAGCTTAAATTTCATGATTTAGTTTCATAGTTAAGGTATAATTTCATATTTTCATTAATTTAATATTTATATATTCCACATTTCATATTTAAAACATTGATCTCAGTCTGTGTAAATGAATCTAAATGCCAGTTTAAATGCAGCTTCTGTCACCAGTGTGAAGATGGCTTAAATGTTCTAAATACGCTGTAAGTGAAAATTCTCTCATGATTGACTTTACATAAAGTCATCCCAGATGTGTATAACTTTCCTTCTTCAGCAGAACCGAAGTAAAGATTTTTATAAGCAGATTTCAGCTCATTTTGTCCATACAATGCAAGTAAATGGGTGCCATCAGGTTGCTGGCTGTCTGACAGTCCAAAAGGCACATTTATGCAGCATAAAATTAATCCACATGACTCCCATTGATCAATTAATGTCTTCTGAAGCAAATTGATAGGTTTGATAATAACCGAATGGAAGGGTCACAAATTGGTGTAATCCAAACGGTGTGGAGAAGGCCGTTTTCTCATGGGACATTGACGTTAAGGGGATCTGCCAATATCCCTTTTACAAATCCAGTGTTAAATAAAATGGAGCTGAGGCAAACCAATCGAGCAGTTCATCAATACGTGGCATTGGATAAACAACACATTTTGACACCGCACTGGCCTTTCTATAATCCACACAGAACTGGACAGAGTCATCGCTTTGAGGTACCAGAACCACAGGGCTAGCCCCAATCACTGTGGGATTATTCTATTATACCCATATCGAGCATAGCAATTAATTCATCCTGTACTACTTGTTTCTTGTGTTTGTGTAAGCTGTAGGGATGACTACTTACCTGGGGTTGCCTCAATATGTTTTTTTAAGAGATTAGTGTGGCTGGGGATAGGCGAGAACATGTCAGATAAATTAACATGGTAACCTACGTACGTTGTGATGGCGAGAGGTGGTCTCCACATGGGAGAGGAGTAAACTGATTGGCTTTTAGACTCACCTCAGGGCCGAGCTCCTCCCTCTCTGGAACTACTGTGGCCAAGGATATGGGACCGCCTCTCTCCATGGTTTTAGTAGGTTGTGGTGGTAAATTTGATGAGCCGCAGGAGTGCGAGTGATGTTGCAAAGAGGCACTGCTTCTGGGTATCGCGTTGCTTAGTCCACCAGAACCAACACAATGCCATGCGTGTGTGCTGACCGTTCTAATGGCCCGACGAGGTCTATGCTCTGTCAAAGGGAACCTCGTTCAACAGAAGTGGGCACAATGGCGCTTTTGGAGTGGCCGGCGGATTTAACAGCTGACATTCATGGCATGTCGCACTCCACCGGCTAACATCCCTGCTATTGCCCAGCAAATAGAAAAGGGCCATGAGACAGCTTAGTGTTTTTCCCTGTCCCAAGTGACCTGCTATCAGACTATGACTTGGAACACCGTTTCCCAACGACTCCTTGGTACTAACAACTGGGTTGTATCTTCTTTTCACTCTATACAAACGATCATTTATAATTGAGAAATACGGATATGTGAGTGCAATGCATGGCTGAAGGCATTAACCATCAATTACTTTCACCAGGTCAAACGCATCCTTAAGAGTCTCGTCTCGCATCTGCTCCAGAGGGAAAGCTGAGTCTTTCCCCTCCCTTACATCATCCTGATGCGGAGCTGACGTAGACGGCTCTGCCTCCCATGTCAGCAAGCCCCACACCATCCCACTGTATTACAGGAACCATCAATACAGAACCTCTTTAACAATTCGGGAAAAGCAGGCCAATTAGTACCCAAAATTAGTGGATGGGTGAGGCAGAAATTAAGCATGACCTCAATGCTATGCTTTTGACCCTGAGCTTAAATAGTGACAGTAACAGGATAATCATAAATATCCCCATGCACACACCTCACCTTCAACTGATTATTTGAATCCAAATGCCACATTTTGAACCAAGCATTGATGAAATAATGAATCCACCAAGGCTGGGTATGTACCCCCCTAATACTCACAGGTATTTGGTATGTCACGGCTCGATCAGGGACCCGGATCACCGTCCCCAACTCCATCACCAGGCACTGTTCGCGGATGCTCCCCGCAACTCCAACAGACCGGCCCAAACCTAACGCCCACACCAGCTTCCCCCACCTGAGAGAAAGTATGTGTAGAGCCGGGGGAGAGAGAGACAGGAGTGTTAGTACACCGGACTGTTCCACCGTTATGTCGGAAAAAGAAGGGCACCCCCCCCTTCTTTCCGCCATAAAGTGGAACAATCCGGTGTACTAACACTCCTGTAGAGAGAGAGAGAAAGAGGGGCTCTCCGGCCCCCAGGTACACTGCTAAATGGCTGTGGCTATCCACTTTGGATATAGAATGAACATCATTAGCATCAGGGCGTCAAGCAGCGCTTTGAACTCCACTTCAAAAGCACTGTCTTATTCTATATTTAGCGCTACCACTGCCAACGTAATGATATTTTTCATCCAAATTGTCTAAGTTTAAATTACTTAAACTGGGAGAACTCCTACAAGCTAGCCTACCACAGTCTATTTTAGGTGATAGTTAAAACTTGACAATAATTCAATTATTGTCAACCTTACAAAGGCCGTAAAGTACTTTTTCATAGATTGGAAACACTGTTGTGTTTGTTTGTGGTGTGAGCAACAGTGTAAAGACCCTAGACACAATGCAGAGGTTCCTCCCTATTACAAACAGTGTTTTTAACTCACACGGAGCTGAATAAAATGTCAGAAACTGACCCATCCTCAAATCTTGTTCACTTTCACATATTCAACAAAAATAGTGAAAATACACACAAGAAACAATGTACTCAATTTAATTTCCTCAATTTCCGCAATTTTCCTGCCTTGTTTAAACTTTCTCCTGGCACTGCAGCGTGTCCTGTGACTTTGTCAATATAATTCAGATGTCAATTAGAGAGAAAAGTTAAAGATCTTTGCTGACATAATAACCCATAAGAGAGCAATTCTTTTATCAAATCAAATTAAAAGATGTGTAAGTAGAGGAAAGTGTGAGTAAACTGTATCTATAATGTGAGTTTGTAATGTGTGGATATCAGAGTCAGTCACTCACAGATCCATGGGCTTCAACATTCAAGCCATCAGCACCTGGAGACATACTCTCAAGCACACGCTGACACAGGCTGTTTATTCAAGGGAGTATATCTTTGTGTGTTCTCTCACGAGTTGTGGTGTGTCCTTTAGCAGTGGCAGCAGTGTGGCTTCCAGTGTGGTGGTCTACTCCAAGCTCAGCCTCTGCCACAGCGACAGCAGCAGGATGAGCAGGTGAGTGGTGCTCCGCAAATGCATAAATGCCTGAATCCAAATTTGAGGACTGCCAAATAACTGAAATGGATGAAGATAAACAGAATGAGGTAAAAGGACAAGAAACAGGAGTTGGAAACACTGTGCTCAATGACATCAAAGACACATCTTCCATTAAAGAGCAGCTCTTTTTTTGAAGAAAAAGTACATACTTTTGAGTGTGTAGCAAAAGAGTATGCACGTTCTGGGACATACTACGAAGACGTCATGCAATGGAAGAGAACGTGGTTGCCTAGTTACGCACACCGCGACAGTTAAACAAACATTCTACATTCCATTCATTCTTATATGTCCAATATAAATAGTGGTGCGTCACAAAGGCAAGGCATCACTATTGTTATTGCACATGCGTATTTTCTTTACTATTCCCACCTTTTTTTCTTCATCTATTTTTCCACAATTTGTTTGCAATGTGTTCTACCAAATTGAGTAGTGAAGCAGGGCGTCGTCGTAGATCTACCAGACGCAGGTCTTTAGTGAGGCGGCTAGTGCTGACGTTCATGTGCAATAATGTGTGTAACAATGAAAGCTACTTATTTTCTGAGTTAAGATATGTAAAGTATATTGTATAAAAATTGTTTAACGTATTTTATACTTAATTTTATACTTATGTATATTACACACATATACCCCTATAAAAATGAACCATGTTTTTACTATAGTAAAAGTGTAGTAACCATGTTTTTTTTTTTTGTTGGACTGATTATCATTTGTACAGCCCCAGTATTACTAAAATAAACAAGTTACCATGGTTAAACTATGGTTAGTGTAGCAAAAGGTGTTTATTTTCATAAGTGTATCAAGTAAAGTATAAATCTAGGACAGAAACATCAAAAGAATAAATACATAAAAAAAGACAGGACACTTGCATGATACTGTACTAGAGCCTTTTTATTTATTGTTTTGTAGCCTGATAACCTCACACCGTACTGTCAGCTGAATGCAGCGGCCCCCATCCTGAGGCTGTTTCTGGACAGGGAGTCTGATCTCCGCCCCTATCTGCGCCTGACTAGACCATCCATAATCAGCCTCATAGAAGCACTGCCTTATCAGGTTGACCATGGATGGTCAAAAGACATAGAGGTAGTGATATTTCTGTACTGGCTGGCCCATGCTGCATCCTATAAAGTTGTTGCCTTAGCATTCGACATCCCTAAGTCAACAGTGCACAGGGTTGTGCACAAGGTCAACAGGGCTATCCTTGGCCTACTGAAAAATATGGTGCGTCTCCCTCAGGGTGAAGAGCTGGAGGAGGTTGGTGCAGGGTTTGCCAGGCTTGCAGGCTCTCTTGCTTTTCGGATGGCAGTTGGAGCTATTGACGGCTGCCACATCCGCATAAAGCCCCCAGCGGTCAATGCAGCCTGTTATTTTAACAGGAAATTATTTCATTCAGTGCAGCTCCAGGCTGTATGTGACCACAGAGGAAAGTTCCTGGACATCTGTGTCGGCTTTCCTGGATCTGTCCATGATGGAAGGACCCTCAAGAACAGCGCCATTTACAGCAGGCAGTTATACCCACCTGAAGGCCGGTGCATCCTGGGAGATGGAGGGTACCCCTGCCTGACATCACCCATCACCATCATGACCCCCTACCGTGAGCCTGTTGCCTCTCCAGTTGAGGCCCGCTACAACAGGCATCATTCCAGGGCCAGGTGCGTGATCGAGAGGGCCTTTGGCATGCTGAAGACCCGCTGGAGGTCCATCTTTTTTAAAGCCCTTGAGGTGAGCCCAGACTTCACCCCCATCGTTGTTACATGCTGCGTAATTTTACACAACATGTGCTTTGCAACCGGTGACATCATGGAAGCAGATGTGGGTGATGATGATGATGTCAACAACGAGGACAACGCTGATGGCAACAGAGAAGTGGTGTGCGGTGATTTCATGAGGAACCGCCTGGCAGCAGCAGTTTCCGCACCTGACATCCACGTTCCTGCACTAATGGAACATGACTATGTTTAGAGTCATTCATCTTTACTCTCCATTGTTATAAAGTTTATATTGTATTGTATTGTATTAAAGTTCTATAAAAGTTATATTCTATTAAACCACATCCTCAATTAAACAATTAATTCATTCATGATAATAGTAGTAATAAGCACTTTTGTATTGGTAGTATTAAAAATATTTCAATTAACATACAATGTGTCATGGGTTTTTTCATTATATTATAGTAACACAGGTTAGCATCTGGTTATGACTCTAAAATAGTCTGCAAAATTGTAGCCAAGGAGAAAAAAAATAAAATTATATGGAATTGGGAGAATTTAGAAAATTATTCAAACTCCACAAATAATCATTACCTCCTCCTGTCCTGGCTGCTTCTCCTACCACAACTCAACCCCTCGATTTCAGATGTTTACTAAATATATATATAATACTAATAAAAATAAATAAAAAAATAAACATTACTCTGTGTAGTGTGTCCATCAAATTTCTCAAAGTTCATAAATGCTATACTGACTTTCATAAACTCAATCAATCGTCAGCAACTGAATACAGTGAAAATGTATTTTTATATATTAACCCTTTCAGATCCTGTGTTCATTTCAATGGACATAATTAACTGATATTAACTATGGTGGACTGCGACAGAGTATAACTGAATACATGTCATACATTATCAATGGATTTTACATTTACAGTCGAAATAAAGAATGGTCATATTTGTGTTCCTGGAATATAATTTAAGATGAACGGATTAATACCATAATCACTCAAACCGAATGAAAAATATCACACCAGAGATGGTCTTAATTTACATTGATTAATTTATTACAATTATTTATTAATTACTGCCTTAGTCAGGACTTCCATTAAAGTAAGGAGCCTCTCTTCCCTAGCTGCTACCTCTCTTCTCATCTCCTCATCCCTCATCTCCATTCTCACTCTAAATTCTTCTTCTCTCCTCCTGGCTTCTTCCTCTCTCTCTCTTCTCTCTCTTCTATCTTCCTCTTTTCTTCTCTCCCTCTCTTCAAACTCTCTTTCTCTTCTTTCCTCTCTCAGTTGTGCCTCTTCCTATCTCTTGGCCTCCCTTTCCTCCATCTCTCTCAAATAGCACAGCAGTTTGCTCTCTCCTGACCCTCTCTTCCTTTTTGTGCCTCCACCGTTAGAGGGGCCAGCAACAGAGGGAGAGGAACCACCAGCCTCATCCTGGTCCCCAGACTGTATTAACACTGGTGGGGTGATGGATGGCTTAGAGCCTAATGCAGCATCCATCACCCCATACCACTTCCAGGATGCGGCTGTCAGTTCCCCTCCCTCTGTGCTGACCCCTGACTGTGGACACTTAAGATCCTATGACAATTGTGGGGAAAAGACTCACAATTATTACAATTTTATTTAACTAAATTATTCATATTTATGGCAAAATAGAAGACAACATGCAACATCACATTTACTTACTTTGTATTTTTGCTTCAAATTCTCCCACTTTTTCTTTACCCATGCTGCTGAAACCTTCCCAGTCAGATGGTTTTCATGAATGAAGGCTCTTATGGACCCAAAAGAGAACACAGCAAGCAAATAAATTTACTAGTTATTCACAACATTATCAATTAAATTCTTGGAATTTATGAAAGCAAACACACAACAGGTGTTACCAAGTTAAAATGAATATCACTTGTAGACTTTCTGTCCAATAGTAATAAAACAGACATTAAATGAGAGTGTTTAGAACTCCAATAATGCTCACACTAACTTAACGTTACTCCTCTCTAAAGACATTTAAGTAAACAAATATCCATAACATTTCTCCTACTGAGCACACTTTTGGACTAAAAACTCAAGAGGAGGAACATTGTACAGGAGTTGTACAGTGGATGAATATTAAATTACAAACAAACTACTCTCACTATAAGATTTTTATAACAAAAAGCAGATGGATTGAGATTGGGACAGACTTTTCCTACATACACCGATTACTTTTTACACAATATAACAGCAAATATAAATATATAAGCCTATGACAAATAACAAATAAACTGAAATAAGTTACCAGTTACTACAGCATCTACAAAAGCATACAAATGTCAATGACCGCTACTTACTCAAAACCTTTGATAGCCGCGTTTCTCTTCCCTGTGAAAAAGGCGTCGTTGGCAATGTGCCAGTTAATGAGGCGCTCAGTGTCTTCATCGGACCCTACAAGATAAACACGGTACTTTTTTTGCACAACACAAATCCATTAATATTATGAGACAATAAAATATAACTTTAATTAGCGCTAAACGTTTAAGTTCTTACACTTAAAAACTGAGGGCGCATCTCCACTGCCGCATCCGGCCGCCATGTTTGCATCATCTCAAAGCTCCTCCCTCCCGCACGCAATGGGTTGTGGGCAATATTAGCCGTTAGAGTGTGCATCGATCTGCACTTCGGATTCTGACCGGAAATAGTAGACCATCCGGGTATCTTTGGAACACTCATTTCAACATACTACAATTTGGGACGTACTAATTCTATTTTCGAATACTATTTAGTACGGATAGTATGCGAATTGGGACGCAGCAAGTGTGTTTTGATAAATAAAGGTCTGAATGGCCAAACTAAATAGACCCTAAGTGAAACAGCTTTTGAGAGTACAAGAACTGATTGATGCCAGCTGAGAAGAAACAAAAGCACATTTAACATGAGGCAGAGAAAAGAGAGAGAGAGAGGGACAGAGGGAGAGAGAGAGAGAGATGAAATGCTTGAGAAAACATCCAAGGCATTTTATGAACTTGTTAAATAAAGATCAGAATGCCTAAATACTAAGGATGAGTCACAATGGTAGACGTCCAATGAACGGCTTCGTGCTACAGCCATTCACATTCAGACGGATGTCTTTGGCCGATGTGTCTCGCTCTGTTTTTTGTCCCACCATGAGGAGTTATGTTTTTAAGAAGGTACTTTTAAAAATGTGTCTTAAGGCACCTGCTTTCTCTCTTACTGGGGCCAGGGCAACCCGAAACCAAGCTGAAACCATATGTAGTTCGCATATCCATATGAAATACTCTGCTTTGGCTGAATGTATTTTTGTATTATAGAATGTCATCTGCCACAGAAAGAGAATCACAGTTGTAATTTACAACATTAGAACTCCACTATCTTGAAGGGCTAAAATTAGCTGTCGTTTGTTCGAAGAGGACAGCAGTGAAGCAGCTGGCAGACCGTACGATCCATCAGCGCAGCCACCACTTACCCACGAGCACATTCTGCAAAAATGATATACTCTAAAAATACCCCCACCATTTTGAAATATAACATTTGAAGCCCAAAACAAACTCTGGCCAGTGCCAAAGACAGGCCAGAAAATACTTCATTCCCTGAAGGATGAAGCCACAAGCAGAAATATCTGTACAGTCAGAATAAACAGACTTTTTTAAGTTCTTCGTGGGATGTCTGAAGTCTGTGGAGCTACTTGCACCTTCATGAGGAAGAGGCATGTTGAAATACAGCTCTCCACTGCTGGAGCTTCAATGCCATCAAATATTCTTCAGGAAAGAGTTCCAAAATAACAAAACATTCTTGAAAACACTGAAGAGTCATAAGTCTGGAGACCATGCAGCACATTTTCCTGATAGTGGAAAAGAAAAAGTTTCCATAAAATATACTACATAATATTCAAAAGCAGTTTCATATCAACATCTGCGCACAAAGTTTGAACATTTCAACATGAAATGAGAAATAAAAAAGATTCACTCAAGTTTATCCTCCAAACATCTGTCAGAAAATTCTTCCAGAACACAACTTCCAGAATCCCATCTGCTGTGTGAGTGTATATGTGAGTTATATGCAAATATACCACTGGCTATTGCTTTAAGAATACAGGGAAAGCACAGTTTCCCCTAAACTTTAATAAGAAATGCTCCAATGGCAAGTTAAATGTGTGCAAATAATCTACATAAATTAAATGTCATTCATTGCGCATTTCCATATTTTTGCAAAATTATAACCATAGAAGACAGTGTACATACAGCCCATAGAGCTCTGCAGAAGCTATGCTTCAATGGGAGTTTTTATTTTGAGGGTGGGATTTTTCCCATTTTTCACCCAATTTGGAATGCCCAATCGTCTCGGTTAACCAAGACGTTCCCCGTCTGTCGCTCACTTCGACGTTGTGTCAAAGAAGCGACACTAGGGGTCCACTTCAAAACTCGCCATGCGCTGAGCCGTGTACGTGTACTGCTGACACAGAAGCAGGCAGGTATCCTGCATGCACAAGCAACCAACTGTGTTCAGGCTGCACGTACTCTTCCCCAATGCCCCAAAAAAAGTCATCAGAATCCTTTTGGTTACCCTGGGGGGAACAAGTTGACGCTCCCAACTAGGGAACGGGCCAAGCCTGGCTGGGCCTCTTTTCTCTCTATCTTTTCTCGGCATAGAGCAAGAGCAGCCAGGGCCCTTACCGCATCGGTGGGAAGGGGGTCTTACCCAAATTCCTATTCTTTCAGAGGGAAAAGACCCTGCGGAGGCCACACCCACCCGAAAGGGGAGGTAGAGGTAGAAAAATACATCACATGGCCTCTTGGGTCACATGTGGGAGGAATGACGCGGTGGTAGATCCAACCTCGAAGAGGGGGGAGTTGCTACAACACGGCGACCGGAGGGCAGCGTAGGACTGCCTAAGGGAGACGCGGGTCAGCTCATAAGGTGACCGTACCGCAGAAGTACACACAGGAGGAGTCCGCGTAGGAGGCCTAACCTGTGGAGCACCTATTCCAGTAGGGGTAGCCTGGGGTACCCGTAGTGGACTGGGCCGGCAAGTTCCTCCGCTGAACTGTTGCGGACCCAAAAGGGCTAGGGAGGAATCGACCAGGAGCCTAGAAGGGGTCTCCTGGGAAGAAGGCACGCTGTTCTACCTCGACAGAGGGAAAGGGCGCTGGACACATGCAATTCACCCGGTCAGACCGTGGACGTGTACCGAGTTCTATGGGCTCAGACCTGAGAAAACACGGGACGAGACTGACTCAACCCTGAGATTGTAAAATCTCGCAAAGATATTAGGTGTTGCCCAGCCCGCAGCTCAGCAGATGTCTGCTAGGGAGGTGCCCCTAGCCAGTGCCCATGAGGACACCACACTCCTGGTGGAGTGGGCTCGGACCCGTAGAGGGGGGCATGGCCTGGGTGTGATAGGCCAATTGAATGGCATCCACGACCCAGTGGGACAGCCTCTGTTTGGAGACAACGTTCCCTTTCTGCTGTCCAAAGAGCAGACAAAGAGCTGCTCAGAGCGCCTGCAGCTCTGGGTGCGTTGCAGGTAGGTGCGCAAAGCACGTACCGGACACAGTAATGAGAGGGCTGGGTCTGCCTCCTCCCGGGGCAGCGCTTGTAGGTTCACTACCTGATCTCTGAAGGGTGTGGTAGGAACCTTGGGCACATAGCCCGGTCGAGGTCTTAGGATCACATGAGTGTCTGCCGGACCGAACTCCAGGCAAGTGTCGTTAGTAGAGAACGCTTGCAGGTCCCCGACCCTCTTGATGGAGGCGAGCGCAATCAGCAGGGCCGTCTTAAGAGAGAGGGCCCTGAGTCCAACTGATTCTAGCGGCTCGAAAGGGGATCTCAGAAGACCAGTGAGGACCACCGAGAGATCCCAGGAGGGGAACAGGTTTAGCCGGGGAGGGTTCAACCTCCGGGCACATCTTAGGAACCTGACGATTAAGTCGTGTTTGCCCAGAGACTTGCCGTCTACTGGGTCGTGGTGAGCTGCAATAGCGGCAACATACACCTTCAAGGTGGAAGGGGACAGCCTCCCCTCCAACCTCTCCTGTAGGAACAGGAGGACTGACCTAACTGCGCACCTCTGTGGGTCTTCTGCCCTGGAAGAACACCAATTCACAAACAGACGCCATTTCAGGGCGTAGAGTTGCCTGGTAGAAGGGGCTCTGCGTACAGGCAAGCATTGTCGTGACAGCGCGTCCGTTATCACATTGAGGTTGCCGGGGATGTGAGTAGCACGCAGCGACTTGAGGAGACGACGGGCGAGTTGTGACATGTGGCGGGAGCGTACGCCGCCTTGGCGATTTATGTACGCGACCACAGTGGTGCTGTCTGACCTGACTAGGATATGTTCATCCCGAATTAACAGAAGAAACTTCCGCAGGGCCAAAAGGACGGTCAACAACTTGAGGCAGTTGATGTGCCAATGCAGCTGGGCCCCTTTCCAATGGCCTGAGGCTGCGTGCCCATTGCAAACGGCGCCCCAACCTGATCTGGAGGTGTCGGTCGTGACCAGGACGTGTCGGGACACCTGCTGTAGGGGTACTCCTGCCCGTAAGAAACAGAGGTCTGTCCAGGGTTTGAATGTTTGGCGGCAGGCGGGGACGATTGTCACCCGATGCGTGCCGTGGCACCATGCTCGTCTCGGGACTCGGGTCTGAATTCAGTGCTGAAGCGGTCTCATATGCATCAACCCCAGCGGCGCGACCGCCGCGGAGGATGCCATATGCCCCAGGAGCCTCTGGAAAAGTTTTAAGGGGACTGCTGTGCCCGGCCTGAAGGCAGCGAGGCACTTCAACACTGACTGGGCACGCTCGCTGGTGAGCCATGCTGACATTGAGACCGAGTCTAACTCCATACCGAGAAAAGAGATGCTCTGGACTGTAGTGAGCTTGCTCTTTTCCCAGTTGACCTGAAGCCCCAAACGGCTGAAGTGCCGGAGCACCTGGTCTCTGTGGGCGCATAGTAACTCTCGCGAGTGGGCCAGAATAAGTCAGTCGTCGAGGTAATTGAGTATGCGAATGCTGGCTTCTCGGAGCGGGGCAAGAGCTGCCTCTGCGACTTTCGTGAAGACGCCAGGGGACAGAGACAGGCCGAAGGGGAGGACTTTGTACTGATACACCTGGCCCTCAAATGCGAACCGCAGGAAGGGGCGGTGTCAGGGCAGGATGGAGACATGGAAGTACACGTCCTTCAGGTCTACCGCTGCGAACCAATCTAGATGCCGGATGCAGGTTAAGATGTGGAATGCGTGAGCATTTTGAACGGGAGTTTGTGCAACGCTCGGTTGAGAACTCGCAGGTCCAAGATTGGTTGTAAGCCACCGCCTTTCTTGGGTATGATGAAGTAAGGGCTGTAGAAACCCTTCTTCATCTCGGTTGGAGGGACAGGCTCTGTCGCGTCTTTGGCCAGAAGAGTAGCGATTGCAAATTGAATTGCGTAACCGAGTCGGATAGTCCGGGCCAGCCAGCGAAACAGGTTGGGAAGTGAAAGCACACGTCCAACCTCTGCGCTAGGGGCCTCAAAGGGACTGTTAATTTTGACATACCCGGCGGAGCTTCGCAGCGGGGCGGAGTAGGTAGGGCAGCATTGGGCAGCGACATGGCGACCTGCGGCTGGGGTGCTGAGAAAAGACTCAAAGCACTTACCTTGCTCCGCACACCCGGCAGGGGGCGGGTTAGCGACTGAGGAGGAGGTCCAGGGTAGGCGTCCTCTAGACTCGTCGGAACCGGCCGGCCGGGGAACAGTCGTGGAGCTGGAGACGGGTGGTCCGTGTCCAGGGAGCCGGGACTGTTGAGATCTGGAGGCAAAGTGCCATGAGAACGGCATTTGTGGACCAGGTGACCCAGAGACATAGGAAATAGCTCTTTTATTGAGAATGTGGGTACCACAACCCCATCTAAGGGGGGGCGGCAAATTAAATTATTTAAGAACAAAAGATTCTCCTCCCGGCCCTCCACCTGGGGACGGAGTGGTCTTACCACCTCCGGAGCTAAAGTCTGTGTCGCTGGGTCGTCCGTCTCAGGAGCGCCTGGGAGCCTTACAGGACCTCGAAGGGGTCCGAGCGACGGGGGGCATCTGCTTCCTGCGGTGAGCTCGACGCTGGGGCTGAGAGCTGGGCCCGTGTTGAGGGCCCTCGGCGAGCAGACGGGGCAGTGGCCTTGGTGGCAGGTTTGCGGCAAGGCAGGATGTAAGAGATAGCCTCCGTCTGCTTTTTCACCATGGAGAACTGCTGGGCGAAGTCCTCGACGGTGTCGCCAAAGAGGCCAAGCTGGGAGGAGACAGGGGCGTCGAGAAAGCAAACTTTGTCGGCCTCATGCATCTCGACCAGGTTGAGCCAAAGATGACGTTCCTGGACCACAAGTGTGGCCATCGCCTGTCCGAGTGACTGCGCGGTGACCTTCATGGCTCTGAGGGCGAGGTCGGTCGCTGAGCGCAGTTCCTGCAGCACATCGGGGTCAGGGCTACCCTCATGCAGATCCCTGAGCGCCTTGGCCTGGTGGTCTTGCAGGATGGCTATGGCGTGCAAGGCCGTGGCGGCCTGTCCCGCGGCGCTGTAGGCTTTGGAGTTCAACGAGGATGACGTCCTACAGGCCTTGGAAGGGGGTACAGGGCGCCCGCGCCAGGTGGTAGGGTCACCGGGACAAAGATGGAGCCCTATCCACCTGGGGAATCGCTGTGCACCCGTGGGCCGCCACGCCGTTGAGTGTAGCGAGAGTGGACGAGCAGGGCTTTTGACGAATGGAGAGCGGTGCTTTCCATGAAGACGTCAGTTCATCATGCACCTCTGGGAAAAATGGGACCCGTTCCCTGGGGGGGTGAGGCGTGACTGTGAGCGGCGCCCAGACCCCGAAACCAGTCTTCCAACCGAGACGGGTGTGGGGAGGATGGAGGGTTCCAATCCAGCCCCACCCCGACGGCGGCCCGGGCAAGCATGTCGGACATCTGCGCGTCAGCCTCAGCCTGGGCGTACTGGCCCGAAGGCGGCAGCCCAGGGTAAGAGTCAGCGTCAGATGCCATGCTCTCCAATGGAGAAGTGAGCTCATCCACCTCAAGCTCCAGAGGATAGGCCGACCAGCCCGGAGGCGAGTCGCCGTTACCTCGAGGCTGGACAGAGGTCAACGAGCGTGTCGGGGGGCGGGTGGTCCGAGGGGGTGTACCCGGCGAAACTGCACCCGCTGCCTTCCCCAAATCGCCTCCATCGCCAACCGAATCGTCCTCAATCCCGTGGGAAGAAGGAGCGATACGGGGGGCGGCTGGAGTGGCGTGCTTTCTATTGAAAGCGAGCCGCGACCGCAACGTTGCCATGGTCATGTTCTCGCAGTGAGAACATGAACCATGCACAAACGCTGCCTCGGTGTGATCGGCGCCCAGACACACGAGACAGCGCCTGTGGCCGTCAGAAGCGGAGAGCACTCTACCGCATCCAGGAACTACACAGGGGTTGAATGGCATCTTTATAAAGACGTGTCCTGAAAAGGACGTTCAACACCACTGTGTATTGCTCTTTCAGAGAAATAAACTCTTTCACAGAGAAAATTGCTCTTTTTAATATAAACTCTTTTAACTTTGCGCTGTCGCAAAAAAGCCGCTGGAGTGCGCCGTAAATCCAACAGGAAAGCAGAGCATTCAGAAGCAGGATCAGTTGTGATATTCCACCAAGGCACTTGCAAGTACCTGGACATTTCTGGGGGGAATGGCTCTAGCCCTCACCCTCCGATCCAACAGGTCCCAGACATGCTCAATGGTATTAAGATCTGGGCTCTTCACTGGCATGGCAGAATACTGACATTCCTGTCTTGCAGGAATCAAGCACAGAACAAGCAGTATGGCTGGTGGCATTGTCATGCTGGAGGGTCATGTCAGGATGAGCCTACAGGAAGGGTACCACATGAGGAGGATGTCTTCCCTGTAACGCAAAGCATTGTGATTGCCTGTAATGACAACACTCTCAGTCTGATGATGTTGTGACACACCGCTCTGGACCATGATGGACCCTCCACTTCCAAATCAATCCCTCTGCAGAGTACAGGCCTTGGTGTAATGCTCATTTTTTCAACGATAAATGCGAATCCAACCATCACCCCTCTTGAGACAAAACCAGGACTCGTCAGTGAAGAGCACTTTTTGCCAGTCCTGTCTGGTCCAGTGAAGGTGGGTTTGTGCCCATATGCGACGTTGTGGCCGGTGATGTCTGGTAAGGACCTGCCTTACAATAGGCATTCAAGCCCTCAGTCCAACCACTCTCAGCCTATTGCGGACAGTCTGAATGGAAGAATTGTGCATTCCTGGAGTAACTCGGGCAGTTGTTGTTTCCATCCTGTACCTGTCCTGCAGGTGTGATATTCGGATGTACCGATCCTGTGCAGGTGTTGTTACACATGGTCTGCCACTGTGAGGACGATCAGCTTTCTTTCTTGTCCCCCTGTAGTGTTGTCTTAGGCATCTCACAGTATGGACATTGAAATGTATTGGCCTGGCAACATCTGCAGTCCACATGCCTCCATGCAGCATGCCTAAGGCATGTTCACGCAGATAAGCAGGGACCCTGGGCATCTTTCTTTTGGCATTTTTCAAATGTGACCTTAATTGCCTACGTCTCTAAGCTGTTAGTGTCTTAAAGACAGTTCCACAGGTGCATGTTCATTAATTGTTTATGGTTCATTGAACAAGCATGGAAAACATTGTTTAAACCCTTTACAATAAATCAAAATATAGTGTCCTGAAAAAGGGATGTTTAAAAGGGAGTTTATATGCAGTAGATTGTTAATTTGTCATGTTTACATTTTGCATGCTAACATGCTATCTGTGCTCATAATATGCCCAAGCTACCCTGTTATTGTATTGGATGATGAATTTTGTGAAAAGTATGCATGTAAGATTATTAAATATGTTTATTATATGTGTTGTGTTTTAAAGAAAGATATAGATAATACTGCAAAGATGGGTGTTTAAAAGGGTGGCAACTCTGCACACCATGGTGTTCATATTGACAGATCTGAACTAATAAATAAACGAGTAAAATATGTTCGAAATGACATTACACCTGTTTGTGTGATTTTGCGAAAAGTGTATTGGTGCTTTAAGACTGAAAGTTTTGAGATTTTGGTCTGGCTGATTTTGAGAACTCTTGTATGTACTGTCATGTGAACTAACAATCATAGATTGTTATTTTGTGCAATAGATTTTTTCATAAATATAAAAAATATTATCCAGTGAACCAGTACAGATTTCCAACTTCTATCAAGCCAGAAAAGAAGATAAGTCTTTTGGCAGGTTTTCGTGTATTCATGCCTACGTTAATCACGGTTCCATATATAGAAGCCATGAGGGTACAAATGGCCTTTCATTACCCTGAGCTTTCTCTAGTCATTTGAGCAGACACAATCCCACAGTCTGTAATCACCAGTTCAACCTCACCTCCCAGGCAGAAGCCAGCCCACCTCCACACAATGACACTCCACACTACAACTTGTCATTTATACTTTAAAATATAAAACCAGGAGAAAGACAGAAAATACATATGGTCTGTGGATAAAATAATGGAAACAACACAGGAGTTTAACACTGCAATGCTGCAAAGATAAATTGTATTAGGTTGGGTGTTGATAATTACGTTTTTGGCTTCTATAAACAAGTTTTGGCAATTAACTCTTCAATATGTTTGAGTTTCCAAAGAAACTAGTTCCAAAGTGGTAAAATAACGAGCCTGAGAATTAAGAATAGTTCATGTGAAGAGAGGAATAGTCTCCAGAGAATTGATGAGGATAACAAGTTCCTACAGTTATTCTTGCATCTGGACAGGTTTGCATTTGGAGAAAACTAAAGGATTCCTTCATCTTACCATGATATCAACATCCCTTACTAGAACTGTCAATGTTTCATCTTGAAAAATTATGTAATATATTACTATACATGGTTCAGAGCTGTTCTCAAAGTGACTGGTGGATCAGCTCTGTATTTGGTCATTGATATTCATGTGCTGTTAAATGTGTCCTTTATTAAATCCACGCTGTTTCTATAATATATATGCACAGAAGATTAAGAACAAACTGTTATATGGTATGCTTTGAAGGGGTTCTTCATTAAACTCATAATTTAGAAAGTGCAATATGGTGTATCAGGTAAAATGTTGGTATGAAGGAATAACTACATAGACAAAATGGTTATTGAACAAAAATATTGGGAAATGTATGTCTTTTTCTGTGTAGTTAATTATACTTAACAACTGAACAGAATGGGAGTCAATTCCAAAAAAAGAAATTATTTTTGATAAAACAAAGTCTGTGCTTTCAGAAGATGTCAGTGTTATCATGAAACTCAATGTATAAATGTTGTTTATATGTACTTTAATGTGGTGTGTCAAAAAATCAATTCAGCTGCTGTCAATTCAGACCAGAGTGCTGGATATTGCATCTCCACCGATCAGCCCTCCTCATTATTATAAATTCTAGCAAGAAAAAAAAACACATTAATTAACATCCTTAATGTAACTTGTGAATCAGTATTTTAAGTTTAGTTGAACAACATAGTTTAAACAACAAGATTTTGTATGAATTGTGTAGGGTGCACAGGTTGTTTAGATCAGTTTTACTATCAGATATAATTAATAATTCATGTTTATTAATAATGAGAAAATAATGAGGAAAATAATGAGTCAACCCAGTAGTAATTAGCACTCGCAGAGAAGTTAAGTTTCACAGTTTGACTGCAAATGCTACATCTGAAAACACTGGAAAAGCCCACTGCTAATATTAGGGCCATTTAACACAGACATAATTGTTAATTCGCCTAAAAACCTGATGCGTCTGTGTTATCGTTTAAAAAAAAATATAGGTATCATAAAAATTTATTTAGTACTACCTTGAAGAAACTATTTGAATCTCTCATATAGATAATCTCATATATTCCACAAGACAAAAATAGTAACTGAATTTAAACTAACTATCCTGTTCTCAGAGGTGGGTAGTAACGTCTAGGTTACTAGTGTAACCCCTGTTCCCTGGTGGAGGGAACAAGACATTGTGTTGATTGTAGTAACACAAGGGGCTCTTTTGGGAGCCTCGGATACCTCTGAATATGAAAAAGGCCAATGCCAAATTGGTGAACAAAATTTGCATGTCCCGCCCCCGGACATACTTGTATAAAAGGTGGGGATCGTGCATCTGTTCAGTCAGGTTCTGCACTGAGGAGCCATGAATAAGGTTCGGCCATTACAGCGACTTGGTACAGTGCTGTGGCAAGGGGGACACAATGTCCCGTTCCCTCCATCAGGGAACGGGGTTACATTAGTAACCTAGACGTTCCCCTTCTGTCACTCACTCGACGTTGTGTTGATTGTAGTGACACAAGGGTCCCTATTCAATAGCACCACCTACACTGAACAGTGTTATTTGATCTGCGGATGCTGGTGCAGCAAGCTGTAGTGTACCAAGCAGCATGGGCATCAGACTGCATGTAACCTTCCTCAATGCACCACTAAGTCATATATTGTTTGATTAGGTTCCTGGCATCTGACCAATGATTTTCCCTTGAGGGGTGGGAACAAGCGACGTGACAAGCATGGAGCAGGCAGCGCCAGCCGCGGCCCTTTTCTCTCTATATGTTTCTCCTAATATAGTGTTAGATATTGCTGGGGCCATCTAGTTATAACACGCATCGGGGAAGGCGTTCTTTTCCAGTCTTATTCTTTCAGGGGCAAAAGACCCCGTGGAGACCGCATCATGCCCAGACTGGGGAGGTGAAAATGCAGCAAATACATCACATGGGTTCACGAGCCACACATGGAAGTGGAGCAGTGGTAGGACCTACCTGTTGAGGGAGGAGCTCTACAAACACAGCGACCAGGGGCAGAGGGAGCTGCCCAAGGCAGACGCGGGTCCACTGACAGGGGGAAATGCGGAAAATACATCACAGTAATCGTGATGACTGTTACCTGCGGAGCACCTATTCCAGTACAGAGTAATTATTACCCATAGTGGATCTGGTTGGGAATTCCTCCACTGAATTTGCGAGCCAGAGGGCTATGCAGGAAAAATATCCAGGGAGCCACCTGGGGGTAAAAGCGACACGGGTTCGCCTCAGAAGAGGGGAAAATGCACTATGCACAAGCAGTACACCTGGTCAGCTGTCCTGTGTTACCGAGTTCCACGTGCTCGGACCTGAAGAAACCACTGTGCCTTGTCTGAACGAATTTAGGCAGTTCAGCACCGGCTGCGCTCGCTCGCTCGTGAGGCATGCTGTCATTGAGACTGAGTTAAACAACATTCTGAGAAAAGAGACGCTCTGAGCCGGGAAGAGCTTGCTCTTTTCCTAGTTGACCTGAAACCCAAGCGGCTGAGGTACTTGAACACCTGGTCCCTGTGGGCGCACAGTGACTCTTGAGAGTGAGCTAGAATCAGCCAGTCATCGAGATAATTGAGTATGTGGATCCCCATTTCCATTAGCAGGGCAAGGGCTGCCTCTGCAAACTTTGTGGAGGCGCGAGGGGAGAGGGACGAGCCGTAGGGGAGGACCTGCTACTAATACGTCGGGCCGTCAGATGTGAGCCATAGGATGGGTCTGTGTTGAGGCAAGATTGAGGCAGGAAAGTGCACATCCTTCAGGTCTACCGCTGCGAATCAATCTCGATGCTAGATGCGCGTTAGAATAAGTTTCTGCTTAAGTTCAGAACTCGCCGGTCCTTGTGTGAAAGTGTTGCGATTTCGCTCGCATGGTGTTGGCATTTCTGCCGTGCACCGAAGATGAAGCAGATGCCGCTGAAATGGGGTGAGTGCCTGGCAAACTGAATCGCATAGCAAGTCGGATGTTCCTGCCCAGCCAGCACGATGGGTTGGAAAGCGTAAACGTTGCATCCAAGCTCTGAGTGGGGGGGGACTAAGGGGATGATCACGTTTTACATACCTGTTGGGGCTTCGCAGCGGGGAGGGATCAGGTAATATTATGTCGGGGAGCAAAGTTGCATCCCGAAACAGGTGTGTTGAGGGAGATCTCAAAGCACTTACCTTGCTCAGCATACCCGGCTGGGGGTGGGAAAATTATTGAGGAGAAGGTCCTGTGGAGGCATCCTCTAGACTCGTCAGAACCAGTCCGCCGGGAGTCTGCAGTCAAAGTCGTGGAGGCGAATAGACCGCGTCCCTGGTGTCATGACTGTAGGTATTTGGCATTAGACCGCCGTGAGAATGCCAAGTGTGGACACCGGATGGGTGAATCAAGGAGTGAGGAAGCTTTTGGGTACCACAGCCCGGTCGGAATGGCCTCTGTCTGTTTCTTCCTAAGCGGCATTGCCGAATAGGCCGAGCTGGGAGACGGGGACGTTTGTCAGTTTCCCGCATCTCGACCAGGCACAGATGATGTTCCTGAACCAAGAGGATGGTCATCGTCTGTCCGATTGTCCGCTCTGTGACCTTCCTGGCCCAGAGGCCAGGTGGCGTTTGCAGGTGCACCGCAACCGCTTTGCCCACATGGGGGACCTCTGTGTACCCGTGTGAGTACACTGAGGTAAGTTTTGGCCCTAATTCTAATGCAGGCTTTTCAGTGTAATGAGATGGTCCTTTTCAGGGTGATTCTGAAACTGGGCACTTATGACATCAGTTTTTAAGTGTACATTTTTAAATCAGTGCAGCAATATATCAGTGCTCTTTGTCTCACGTCCCGCGTCCCGCATGTCATAAACAGTATTTACTCTGCACCCTCGCAGGGGTACTGGAAACTATCGCAGTTATTTCAGGCTGATTAACTGTATAAATCACATGTAAATATGTTAAGTGTAAATCAGTGCCATTCATGTGATCGACAACTGGAGTGCGAACATACAGCATTTCTGTGTGCACAGCGAGGTGTGGGGTGCGTGCGTGAGAGAGAGAGACATTCAGCATGAAATAAAACATTGCAGGAGTGAAGGAAGTAGTAAACTCCCAGTTCATACATCTTCCCTGTGGTGGATTGTTGGAAATTAACCTTTGTCGAGTGTACATCAAATGTACACTTGAAATTAGAGTGCATTGTGTGTAAGAATGAATGAACAAAAGTAGGGAACTAGTGAATTCGATTTCAGACACAGCAAGTCTGTGACCGGAGTTGGTACCCTACGTAGTTTGCATACTCTGCATTTATAGAACGATGGTACTGCTGTACAGAACTAATGATCTAAATACTTACAACACTGAAAACTGTAACTAAACTGAAATAAGAATCTACACAGGATTGAGCTACAAAGCTATGAAATAGCGAAAGAAGGCATTAATAAAGCATGATCTTGCTTTGGTTTATATATTTATATTTCAGCATTATATATATTGTTGTAGCATCTGGACCATTCAGACACACAATTATTCATTATTTAATGAATAAGGCAACAGATGTTTCAAGACTGTAACAAGCAAAAGTCCAAGTAGGCCCAAACCGACTCTGTTATGTCTGCTCCCCCACTGCTCATTATTAAGCCTTTGCACTATACAGGTGCTGGTCATATAATTAGAATATCATCAAAAAGTTGATTTATTTCAGTAATTCAATTCAAAAACTGAAACTTGTATAATGTATACATTCATTCCACACAGACTGATATATTTCAAGTGTTCATTCCTTTTAATTTTGATGATTATAACTGACAACTAATGAAAACCCCAAAATCAGTATCTCAGAAAATTAGAATATTGTGAAAAGGTTCAATATTGAAGACACCTGGTGCCACACTCTAATCAGCTAATTAACTCAAAACACCTTCAAAGGACTTCAAATGGTCTCTCAGTCTAGTTCTGTAGGCTACATAATCATGGGGAAGACTGCTGACTTAACAGCTGTCCAAAAGACGACCATTGACATCTTGCACAAGGAGGGCAAGACACAAAAGTTCATTGCTAAAGAGGCTGGCTGTTCACAGAGCTCTGTGTCCAAGCACATTAATAGAGAGGCGAAGGGAAGAAAAAGATGTGGTAGAAAAAAGTGTACAAGCAATAGGGATAACCGCACCCTGGAGAGGATTGTGAAACAAAACCCATTCAAAAATGTGGGGGAGATTCACAAAGAGTGGACTGCAGCTGGAGTCAGTGCGTCAAGAACCACCACGCACAGACATATGCAAGACATGGATTTCAGCTGTCGCATTCCTTGTGTCAAGCCACTCTTGAACAAGACACACAGCGTCAGAAGCGTCTCGCCTGGGCTAAAGACAAAAAGGACTGGACTGCTGCTGAGTGGTCCAAAGTTATGTTCTCTGATGAAAGTAAATTTTGCATTTCCTTTGGAAATCAAGGTCCCAGAGTCTGGAGGAAGAGAGGAGAGGCACAGAATCCACATTGCTTGAAGTCCAGTGTAAAGTTTCCACAGTCAGTGATGGTTTGGGGTGCCATGTCATCTGCTGGTGTTGGTCCACTGTGTTTTCTGAGGTCCAAGGTCAATGCAGCCGTCTACCAGGAAGTTTTAGAGCACTTCATGCTTCCTGCTGCTGACCAATTTTATGGAGATGCAGATTTCATTTTCCAACAGGACTTGGCACCTGCACACAGTGCCAAAGCTACCAGTACCTGGTTTAAGGACCATGGTATCCCTGTTCTTAATTGGCCAGCAAACTTGCCGGATCTTAACCCTATAGAAAATCTATGGGGTATTGTGAAGAGGAAGATGCGATACGCCAGACCCAACAATGCAGAAGACCTGAAGGCCACTATCAGAGCAACCTGGACTCTCGTTACACCTGAGCAGTGCCACAGACTGATCGACTCCATGCCACGCCACATTGCTGCAGTAATTCAGGCAAAAGGAGCCCAAACTAAGTATTGAGTGCTGTACATGCTCATACTTTTCATGTTCATACTTTTCAGTTGGCCAACATTTCTAAAAATCCTTTTTTTGTATTGGTCTTAAGTAATATTCTAATTTTCGGAGATACTGAATTTGGGATTTTCATTAGTTGTCAGTTTTAATCATCACAATTAAATGAAATAAACATTTGAAATATATCAGTCTGTGTGTAATGAATGAATATAATATCCAAGTTTCACTTTTTGAATTGAATTACTGAAATAAATAAACTTTTTGATGATATTCTAATTATATGACCAGCACCTGTATTTGCTGCCACTGGACCAGCAAAGAGTGGTCCCCCAGTGACATTCCAAGTGGGGGAAGTTAACTGCATTCCAGAGCAATCTTTCCCTCATAAGAAATGGACTCAAAGCCCAGAACAACAGACTTTTCTTCTTAAATTATAAACAAAGTATAAATGAACATTTATATTCCCAGGACATTGTGTATAGGATTATTACTGTGATTATTAGTGTTTTTTGTACTGTATACTGTTTTATGCATGCCTTATGACATAACTACAAGATAATGTATAATTAGTTCTGCCATGTTTCCTATCAAATGAATCCTTGTGTGACACACTGCAAAGCGGTATATATATGATTCTGATAGCATGCATTGTATGTTTGCTATATTAATCAGATCATAAAGGGGCACACATTAACAACTTAACCCCCAATCATGCAAATGAGTCAGCTTTACATTTCCCACTTGGAAATTGCACCTTTCTCATTGGTCAATCCAGACTTACGAGGAGGGACCTCCATCAGGAGTTAAAAGACACATCCCGCCTCTTACTATCTCTCTTTCCCCTGGATCTTTCCCCTGACCTTCTGCTGCTGGTCATGCTTACCATGAGGTTGCAGGCTGGCAGGCCTCAACACCTCAAGCCATGTGCAATTACCTGGACTATAGAGTCAACGAACACCAGAGTTCAACCTAATTGCTCACACATACTGTTTCCCTTACAAATAATGTTAAATGTACATGACACTGACCTCTGTGGTTATGAAGTCCTTTGAGCGCCTTGTGCTTTCACACCTCAAAGACATCACCGACCCCCTCTTGGACCCCCTGCAGTTTGCATACAGAGCCAACAGGTCTGTAGACGATGCAGTCAACTTGGCTCTCCACTACATCCTCCAGCACCTGGACTCTGCAGGAACCTACGCTAGGATCCTGTTTGTGGATTTCAGCTCTGCCTTTAACACCATCATCCCAGCTCTGCTCTAGGAGAAGCTCTCCTAGCTAAGTGTGCCTGACTCCACCTGCAGGTGGATCACTGACTTCCTGTCTGACAGGAAGCAGCATGTGAAGCTGGGGAAACTCATCTCCGACTCACAGACCATTAGCGCTGGATCCCCCCCAGGGCTGTGTTCTTTCTCCTATGCTCTTCTCCCTGTACACTAACAGCTGCACCTCCAGTCACCAGTCCGTCAAGCTTCTGAAATTGACACTGTGGAGTCTTTCCACTTCCTGGGAACTATCATCTCCCAGGACCTCAAGTGGGAGCTGAACATCAGCTCCCTCATCAAGAAAGCACAACAGAGAATGTACTTCCTGCGGCAGCTGAAGAAATTCAAACTGCCAAAGACAATAATGGTGCACTTCTACACAGTCATCATCGAGTCCATCCTCCATCACTATCTGGTATGCTGCTACTACTGCCAAGGACGAGGGCAGACTGCAGCGTGTCATCCGGTCTGCAGAGAAGGTGACTGGCTCCGACCTGTATGCCTCCAGGACCCTGAAGCATGCTGGAAAGATTGTGGCTGATTTTTCCCACCCCTGGCCTTAATCTCTTTGAGACACTCCCCTCTGGCAGAAGGCTGAGGTCCATCAGGAGAAAAACCTCACACCACAAGAACAGTTTCTTCCCATCCGCCACTTGTCTTATCAACAAGGCCCGGTACTCACCCTGACACTCTCCACACTCCACCTCTGGCTCTACATGCCACTGTACTTACTCTGCTGTATTGCTCTCTTTTATTTTTATTCTTACTTTTAATATATACTGTGTGGACATATTTATATTTAGATTGCTTATATTTTAATACTAGTTTCTTATATTTAGAGAATGTGTGACACGTGCCTACAACACTAAAACAAATTCCTTGTATACGTAAAAAACGTACTTGGCAATAAAGCTTTTTCTGATTCTGACTTTAGCCCATGCAGTGAACATTTATCATACCAAATTCGCTACATATATTGGTGTGAGAATCTGGGCACTTTAACTGATTGCTGTTTATTTGGACATTGTGGAACACACTGACATACATAGGCATCGTTTACATTAGTGTTGACCCAGATCAAACTGGTGTTGGTTGCTATGGCGAAGAAAGTTCACGGGAAGTCCTAAAGAGACTCTTCCGGGGCAATCTACAGCACATGCGCAATGTGCCGATGCCATACTGTAAGCACAGCACAGCTAAGCTAAAAGCATAACACAACACAGCCAAACTAACCAGTTAGCGAACTTTCATTGAAACCCCTAAATACGCTACAATGTCCTTGTGGGACATTTTCATGTTTTCACTGTAATAATTGCAAGAAATGTTTCCAAACCTCTCTTCTTATTGACAAATTCATCCAGATCTGACAAGAGCCCTTAAAGGGATAGTTCACCCAAAAAATTACAATTCTCATTATTTACTCACCCTCATGCCACCCCAGATGTGTATGACTTTCTTTCACCTGCTGAACTCAAATGAAGATTTTTAGAAGAATTTCTCTGCTCTGTAGGTCCATAAAATGCAAGTGAATGGGTGGCAACATTTTAAAGCTAAACAAACAAACACAAGTCAGCATAAAATAATCCATAAGACTCTAGTGGTTAAATCAGTATCTTCAGAAGTTATGTGATAGGTGTGGATGAGAAACAGAGAAACAGATTCTTTCACATTCTTCTTCTTGTGTTTTTGGTGATTCAGATTCATCTCTGCATATCGCCCCCTGCTTTCTAGCAAAAAATGACAAATATTGATCACTCACAGCTGTCATGTCACATCTGAAGATATGGATTTAAACACTGGAGTTTTATGGATTACTGTTATGCTGCCTTTATGTGCTTTTTGGAGCATCAACATTTTGGCCTACTGAGCAAAAATATTTTTAAAAAAATCTTAATTTGTGTTCTGCAGAAGAAAGGGATGGCATGAGGGTGAGTAAATGATTCATTTTTGAGTAAACTATCTCTTTAAAGTGATAGCGCAGCCATAATTTAATATTCTGTCATAATTTCTCTACCCTCATGTTGTTCCAAACCAGTGTGACACTTTGTATTATGTGGAACACAAAATATGTTAGGGACTGACAGTCTCGCTCACCATTCACTTTCCAAAAATGGAGAGAAAAAAAACATTCACTGAATGTAAATAGTGACTCAGGCAAACATTCTGTCAAATATATCCTTATTGTGTTGCATGGAAGAAAGTAAGTCATGTGGGTTTGGAACAGCATGATGGTGAATGATGACAGAATTTCCAATAATAATAATAATAATAACAATAATAATTCTGTAGTACATGTTCATTGAATGGAAAATAGGGTAGATAATGTCCATTATGTCATTTGTGATAATGATTTTGATATTTGAATTCCGTGCACATCCCTAATAATAACGCATGAGTTTGAATCGATTCATAATTAAAAAGTACATATAATTGGCTGTGTCAGACTTTGCTACTACCTTATTTCAGAATCAGAATCAGCATTATTGCCAAGTATGCTTACACATACAAGGAATTTGTCTTGGTGACAGGAGCTTCCAGTGCACAATAATACAAAAACAGCAACAAGATAATAGATAGATCAGGGACGTCACTAGGATTGGAAGACAGGGGGGGCTTAGCCCCCAGGGTATTTGTAACTTGCGTTTGCAAAATCTTTGCACTCACATCTAGAGCTTCACTTATGTCAACAACCAGTCAATAAACCAAGATGTTAACAAGTAAAACGTGACAGACATATCCTCTTCTTCCATTTCTACTCTGTTAAAGAAAAGTTACTGTAATGTTGCTTTTAGACACATCAAAGCTGCATGGGGGAATTTACTTAGGCCAGACTTTGCTCCTGATGAGTTATTCTATAAGCTATGACTTAAATGCTATCTGTCTGCTCATGTAAATGTATGATAAAGTAATAGCATACTATATCTAATTCCTCTCTATATAAGATAAGTTGTCCACAGAATGCTATTTAATTACTCTAATTACTGTAACTGTGCTGTGGATTGGTTCAATCAGAGTGTAATTTCACTGTGTAGTTTGGCTTGCATACAGTTTAACCCAAGAACCAGAATTTTAAGGTCATAGTGAAATTTGACAACACAGGTTTGAGCATTTCTCAATTAAAGATGATTTATTCTGCCAAATGATGTATACAATGTATTATATAAATCAACAACAAAAAGGCAGTATTCAAATAAAGGAAAATTAAGAATGAAATTCTGTTCCAAAACCACAGTCAGCAGTTACTTTTTGTTTATTGTCTTCTTCATTGGTGGAAGCATCAAAAAATGCCTTCTGTTTTTAAGGGTGGCAAATCGGTCTATCACTCTGTTGTGACTTAGGTGCTTCAGTATGTCATTTTCAATCGACATGGCTGCAAGATTGTGAAGCCTTTTCTGCCCCATTGTTTAACGCAGCCAGGAGTGAAGCCGACGCAGTGCACTAAAGGACCTTTCACAAGAGCAGCTGCTCACAGGCACTGTAAGGGCAACTTGGATGGTTGCCCTCAGAGAGGGAAACATATCTGGATCTAGGAGGTTGTGCACAGCTAACATGTCTTGGGGTGGACATCCAGCCTCTGTTTTGCGGGCAAGAAAGTTTTTTGCTACGAGAACCTCCTCTGTTTTCAAGTCAATTCTGTAGTGCCTGGCTAGCTCATCCAAGTAGGATTCACTCAAAAAGTTCTCAGATTTAGGGCTGCATGCCTGGATGCCTTTTAGGAGCCCTGAATGTACACTTGAAAATCTTAGTTCAAGCTCACTAACCATCCTGTCCACACAGGGGAAAAGCAAACTGGTTTTCAACGTCTCTGAGCTGATCAACTCAGTACCTGAACCCAAGGTTGTTTCCAACACAAAATCCTCCATTTTCTTCTGTTTATGCCTTTTTTTAGCATGTGGTTCTGGTATACTGTGTGTGTGGCACATGGCCTTGGTTCTCTCATACAGGTCTGTGGCAAATGCATCTGTGCATTTGCCCCTCAGTGTGTCACAGACAGCTTCTTTGCACATAAAAGCTTCTACCAGGTCTAAAGTCTCCTTCTGTAGGAGCTTGTGGAGTCCTTGAGTTACAGACAGAAGTTCCTGAAACATCAGTAGTGCATAGACTGTTGAGAACTTGTAGAGCTTTGCTCTAAGACCAACAGCTATGGGGGATCCAATGACAGAGAGACACTCAAAAATGGAAGGTAATGACTCAAGAATGGCATTAATGGATCGCAGCTGGCACGCCCAGCGAGTGTTTGAAAGTTGTACGAGCTCAACTGCTGTCAATCCAAGCCTGGACTGAGCCTCTATGAACTTATGATGATTTACTAGAGAGGTGCTGAAAAAAGAATACACACTCTCCAACAAGCTGAAAAGCTCCACAGCCTCTGAAACAGCCCTGCAAGTATGGCACAACACTAGGTTTAGCTCATGGGCATAACAATGCACATAGATAGCCTCAGGATGGAACTTTCTAAAATATGCTTGCACACCTCCAGTGGACCCACTCATAACAGCTGTGCCATCATATGCTTGTGCTACACACTTAAGTTCTTCTACACCATTCTGCTGGATCTGCTGCTGCAGCTCGTTAGCAATGGACTGGGCATCAAATGACTTTATCTCTGTAAGTGCTAGGAAACGTTCCTTCACTTCCCCCTCTGACACGTACCTAACACAAACAGCCAGCCGTTCTGACCGTGCATCTCTTGCCTCATCTGCCATAATGGCATAGATTTTGGATTTTGTCATCTCAGATACAATGACATTGGTCACTTCTTGAGCACAGCAATCAATAATCTCGTTCTGAGATGTTGGCGAGATATAGGTAGCATTTGATGGAGGTTTATATTTTTGAAGGAACGGATCAAACGCCTTTAAAAGCTCCATAAAAGCAAGAAAGTTGCCTCTGTTTTGTTCATCTTCACCTTCTTTATTACCACGAAAGGGGATTCCCTGTCTCCCTAACATGGAAGTGACTGCAACAATTCGCCTTAGATACTCTCTTCTCTCTGCTATCTCACTTGCATTTGCAGATGCTATCATCTGTGCAACATCTCCCTGTCGGCTTGTTGCCTGGTAGCTTTTCCATGCAACAACACTATCCTTATGTGTGTGTGCCATCTCATACTTGCCAAATATAAACAAGGCTTTCTTCCAGTTCTTGCAACCACTACTGACCAAAGCATCATGTTTTATGCTTTTTCCAAACACTCGACATGGGAAGCAGAAAGCTGTATTACGGTTGATTGAATATTCCATCCAGTTGTGCTTTTCAAACCAGCTGTGGTGAAATGACCTGTTCTGTGTACCAAAGCTATCTTGTGGGTAGCTCTTCAGCTTCACCTGTCGGGGCCCTGTATCTTTGTTACCTAAATCAAGCACATTACTGGAAGAAGTTGCTGCAGTTGCTTCTTCATTTTCCTTCTCTAGGTCTGTTTGCTCCTCTCTCCCTGGATCAGTTTGTTCTCCCTCTCTCTCTATTTCCATTTGCTCAAGCTCCTCTGTCTCTGGACCCGTTTGCTCATTCTGCCTCAAGCAGCTTGCCTGTTGACCCTTTTGCTCCTCAGCCTCTACTTCTGTCTTATCCTTTAAGATTAAAAAAAACCCTGATGCTAATTTCATGACTTCGAAATGCAAATTGGTCACATGAAACAACATCTAAAATTTCCAAAAACAGACAAACAGAGGCCAGACAGCTAAAAAGTTGGTAAGTTAAACAAATATGACAAATAGCAGTACAAGAAAAAGAAAAAAAATAGGCATCACTGCATACTTTATCATGTAAGCTATTGATACGGATCCTATTTAAAGTGGCTACTGTCTAAATACAATAACCTGACGGCGGAAGGAATAAAAGATTTGGAGTAATGATTACTGTATATATGTACTGTATGTAGGATTGCTTTCATTTTAGTTTCACATGTGTATCTGTGGGCATTTGCTCATCTTTAGCCTACATTTAGGTAAGATCTACGTATTTATTTAATTTATCACAGCCAATGCATGCAGAAAGCTAAATTGGTATAGCATATATTATATATATATATATAATAAATATAATGAAATAATTTAGTTTAGGTTATGCATAGTGCCAAGACCTGCCAACAAATGCTTATTGTTAGAAGAAAACAAAACAATCCTTAGACCTATAGACCATTACTGACCTCACTCACACCGGCTCCCTCAGAGTCAACTGGCCTGCCAATCTCCTGCGGCTGCTTCTCTTTCTCTCTGATAAAATATCTTCGAATATCCATCTTATATCTGCTCAATGAATTGAAGGATACAACGGTAATAGCATTAACAGGGACCCTATGACATTTAGTTTTCAGTGACAACAACATTCTATGGGGATTGATATTGTTTTATATGCCCATTATAGAGAGAGGTTATATTATTGGCAAAGAATAAAGAGTTGTCATTAGCTTGTCGTTCACCATTTCTTGTAATTTGCTTATTCACTCTAGCTAGACTACAGTTTTCCATAGCAAACCAAATTATCCCCTTTCCTTTACCTCAAGAAAACGTAGCTAAAGGTAAGCAGGTAATTAAAAACAACTTACAATTTCACTCTGTATCACGACACTTACCAATCTTCCTTTTACCATCAGCATGTGTATCGGTGTGTGTGTGGGCGGGAGCGTGCATAGCGAGTTCAACTTCAGACCAAACTAGAGTAACGACGAGACGAGATGAATCCTGCAACGCTCTGAAAGCTGCCACAGTTCACACCAATGCAACGAGACGACTTTTCGGCTATTTTTTGTAACTGGATATATATCATTTGTTGCGTCTAATTCTAAATATGAATGAGGATACGGTTATTGATAAATCAAATTGTTATTGTTGTTCTTATTATCATTTAGGGGGGCTTAGGAACATTTTGGGGTAGCTTCAGCCCCCCTAAAATAGGCCTAACGACGTCCCTGAGATAGATACTTAGATAATAATAATAAAAATATTATACATATACGTACATACACACACAGACACACACCTTCATACATACACACATACATAGTGCGAATCTAATACAAATGTGTATCGCACATAATTATTTCTCAATGGGACGGCTTTAACTGTTTATGAGATGGATAGCCTGAGGGAAAAATCTGTTCTTGTGACTGACAGTTCTGGTGCTCAGAGCTCTGAATCGTCGGCCAGAAGTCAACAGTTTAAAAAGGTAGTGGGCTGGGTGAGTGGGATCCAGAGTGATTTTTACAACCTTCTTCCTCTCTCTGGAAGTGTATAGTTCTTGAAGGGATGGGGGGGGGCTGTATCAACAGCGTCTATGGCAGGTTGAACTTCCTCAGCTGGCGAAGGAAATACAACCTCTGCTGGGCCTTTTTCACAATGGAGTCAATGTCTTCCACTTCGGGTCCTGTGAGATGGTAGTGCCCAGGTACCTGAATGACTCCACTGCTGCCACAGTGATGTTTAGAATGGTGGTGTTCCTCTTAAAGTCCACAATCATCTCTCACCGTTTTGAGCATGTTCAGCTCCAAGTTGTTATGATTCCACCAGTGAGACAGCTGTTCAACCTCCCTTCTGTATGCAGACTCATTGTGATCTCGATGAGGCAGATGACAGTGGAGTCATCTGCAAACTTCAGGAACTTGACAGTGGGGTCCTTGGTGGTGCAGTCATTGGTGTAGAGGGAGAAGAGTAGTGGGGAGAGCACACATCCCTGGGGGGCACCAGTGCTGATTGTACAGGTGCTGGAAATGTGAGCGCAGCGTAGTTCTAGCGGGAAGACTAGCAGCTGTACATCATCACACCATTAGCTGGGTAATTCCTAGCCAATCGCAGGTAAGCCATTGCTTTATAAGTCTGCTCACAATCTATCACATTGCTGTTTCAGTGCGCTAACACGGCAAATAGACACGTTTCAACCTCTCAAGGTCACAGCGCACAGAACATCTCTGGAAACGCCTTTCCTTTCCAACGACGTCATCACTTCACCTCAACTTCTGCCAACATCAAACCCATGGGGAGTAAACAATCAACAACCAGCAAACCCGGATCTTCACCCATATCTCATTCATTTAGGAGATCTCTCTCAATCGAATTGCACGACCCGGCGCGGAAGGAGCGCGCTCCACGACAAGTCCGTCAAAATCATCGGCTCAGGCAGCAGCTGGTTCCATCAGAAATAAGCTAAGTCATTTTCATATCCATCAAACGCAATCAGATTTAGTCATGGGTCTAGGCCTTCCGTTGCCATGCTGCCTGTTCATTATAAAGTTGCAAGGCTGTCTCTTCATCATGACGCATCAACATCAAAGCCAGTATTTCATATCAACAGCGCATTCACTCTCATAGTAACGGTAGGCAATCGCGTTATCGCATGAAGGCAACTTGGTCAAGTTTCATTCACCCGTCATTCACCGTGCTGCATGCCCGAGATATTTTTTCAGGCATATCATCATGCACATTCAGTGCTATTGTACGGGGTCCCATTACTCCATTCAGTAAGATATCCCCGTTTTGCTGGCCGCCTTCGCCCAAATCACGTAATGGGTGCTTTCCATACCATTTATCATCCCTATGCCCTACTCACTAGGAAAGACCGAGCCCATGATGTGGGCATTCTGAGGGAGCTTGGCATCAGTTTAACCCGTCGATGCGTGCACCCCTTTTTGAGCACAAACCATGAAAATGACATACCTGAATTTAAATGGTCGTATTTACTGGACCCTTTGGAGTATGGACACAGTTGTAGTATCTCTTGAAAGAAGACACTTTGGGCTTTATTTCCCAAGTTTCAGAATTAATATATGTTATTTTTAAAGCTAGAAAACCACACCCAAAATAAAAATAAAAAATTAAAAAAATTAAAAAGTAGAGTAGATTTTGGTATGGGCTCGTTTTGTTCATAAGAATGTAATATATAAAATTATATACAGTTTTACAACATGAATGCTGCTCTGATTGCATAGTTTGTTGAAGTAATGGAGAACATATCAAGACGTATCATTTTATGGACTAAAGGGCGATTGGACGTATAGAACGAACCCTCGTCATGGACAATTGACCCAAGCGCGGCGAACTGGATTCGTCTTGCGATCACGATTTCATAATAAATGTATGAAGTCCCGTTTTGACATTGAATGTTTCATTCGACTCCCGGCACAAATAAACAAATTGCCATTTCTGGAGGATCGCTATCATGCAGCAGAGATCGGATATCAATGTTGAACCCTTAGACATTTGAAAAGACGTATAATTTGTTAACATTAATTACATATATAGACAGTAAATTAAATATTAAGTGTAAACTGAGTGACTGCACTCCCGGGTCCGAACAAATGCGTATCAACAGGTTAATATAGCCTTCACCAAAGTCTCGTGAAAGGGTCCTTGGTGAAAATAGATAACTTATTTTGTTCGGTACAACATTTCGAGCGATGTGCCCCGAGTGCCTCCAAGGGCGCATTAATACGATCCATAAAACACAGCGTTTTCTTACACTAATACGTACTTCCACGTTCTCAGCGCAAGCACGACTGTTGCTATCTCATGGCATATTTACATTTTATTTCAGGCACCATTAAAGTGCAGAAATTCGTATGGCATAATCATCATTCACTCATTGTTGCTCAGATTACGTTTCAATCTGTGGGGATCTTCAAGCACTCGGGGCCTTATCCATGTTCCAAATTTCAAGCTCAGTCTAACAGTCATATCAGCCCAACTACATTACTTTTAAATATCAAAGCATTTCGATATGAGCCGTTCCCTTTTAATGTGCATGGTCAGGGACGTTATAGTAGCAGGTAAGTAGATCGGTCAACCACTGGATAAAACCTGTGCCAAGTCAAGCTCATTAATATAATCTTGTTGCTGTTAAAGGAAACAATTATGCCCATTTTATATTTAATCATTTCTTCCCAAGATGTAATAAGTCCCAGGTGTCGCAGTATGCGTCTGTGAAGTGTCAGCTCAAAATACCCCACGGATCATTTAATATACCAGGTGATTACGTCTCTTTTGGGCGGAATCAAAAACATGCTGATTTTGTGCATGCTCTCTAAATACAAATGAGCTACCGCCCCCTTTCCGGAAGAGGGCTGTTCCGTTTCAGCTCCCGCTTCAGACACTACAGCAACAACAAATCAGAACCAATATGATTGACAGCGTAAATACCGGAGTCCAACCATATTTTATTAATATTCATGGATATACGGTCTCCGTGAATGCAGTCGGAGACAATGGTAACTTCAGCGCATTAGCCGTGGAATCAACTTCAAGCACATTCGGAAAGGAGACTTGCAAACATTCACAAATGTAAAGCGCGATACTTTCATCTTCAGGACGTAAAGCTTGGACATGAACAGTTGGTACCGATCCACGCATGAGAATCACATTTCTGAAGATCCTGATTTATATTGACACATTCACAAGCAGTCCAGTGTAAAATGATTGCACAAACATACATGCATTATTGTATGTTTTGGGGCACATTCCCTTCTAATTCAAAACTGTCCACTGCATCTTCAGCTGCTCTATGCCGGGAGTACATGAATACTCTCATGTTCACTTTTACAGCCAAGAACAAAACCTGCAACACTATTCTTCTCACCGTATTTGCTCCAGCTCAAGGAAGGAAAGAAAGGAGGGAAGAAGGAAAGAAGAAGAGAGAGAAGAGAAGGAAAAAAAAAACAAACCAAAAAAACCCTGCAATGGCTCTCGAATTTCTAGGCATCATGCTCTATTCTCTAAACACACAAGCCCCCCCCCCCCTAAAGAAACACTACAGGATCAGGTCTATTTGCACGTCGTTCTCTGGACAGTCTGGGTCTCATAATGCAATCTCCAGTCCCTATCAGGCCACCTCAATTTCGCCATGCTTATCATTCCTCAAGGCCAATCCTTTGTTCCCGCCTCCTCACACTAGCTCATTCTTCAGACAAACTCTCCTAGCTAGCAATCGACGATGGCTGCCGCGAATCACCGGACGACAAGTCCCCATTCTCGGACGCGGCTCCCTCCATAGGATTCAGGGGTCCTGTCTAGTATCATGGCCCACAGGGAAATGGCCAGAAATAAATATATATATTGTTTTTTTTTTCAATAGAGCTCCCATACTCCATCCGCTCTTTGTTAGATATTTCGTCATTTAATAAAGGTTCCTCGATCCGTCTCGATGTGGCCCAGTGAGGGAAGAAGGAATTACACCAAGACCCAAGCATCATATCCTTCCATGCTTGGTCGCGCAGCACTTAATTATATGGTCCAGTAAAACTGAATTCCCCTTTACCCTCGATGAAATAGCTCTTTACCCCATATGGGGTAAAATATACGGTGAGTACAGAAATAAAGAAATGCATTCCCAGAACCACCGCAGCCGCGTTTCGTGATTGCACAGCAAGCTACATCAACAAGAGACATTTAAAAAGAGGCCTTATTCATTCCACACCCATCACAGCCAGCGTCATATGGGTCCTCTTCAGACACGCAAACGCATCGTAGCTATGCGACAATTCTGCAGTCGTCACCATAATCATAAAGGCTGGTCCTCCTCGAACCATCACATCCCTTACGAGACGTCCTACATGGCAGAGGATTTCCTTTAACTTCATTATCCCAGCCAGACACATTCCTTCCACAGTTCCACTGACCAGCTTCTACCGGCAACCTTCGAGGTATAATGGGATCCACAATGAAGATGCTCGGCCGCTGGTCTCCCCAGCCGTACCTGAAATGGTCAACCTAACCCAAATCATCAAACAAGCTCAACTCCCCATCAGCCATAAGTTCTCATGCATATCTGGTGGTGGTCGGTGGCTCTCCCCCAGCACATCCTTCCCTACACAATGATTCAATTCAAGCACACCCCTTCCCAGGGCTTCCATAATCTCAAGCACGGTCCCTTTGCATGGGTATTGCACAAGCCAGCGCCCTCAATGGAAAGCTCGCACCACAACGGGATATCTGTCAACAAGGTATCGCCATTATCGCATGGCGTTATGCATGCTGCTCACCTTGGCAAAGATGACCATTAAACAACGGCCGCCATCGCTCGAGGGCTGGAGCCCCATGGAATATCTTTCTACGAACGTATTGCACGCATCGTCGCCATTATCATATGGCTTTACGCACGTTGCTCACCTTTCGGCAAAGATATCCAAACAACTTTTCCCTCGTCGGAGGGTTTTCACATCAAATGTTTGCTTTCAACAAAGGGATTGCACGTAACGTTGCCATTATCATATGGCTCTACGCACGTTGCTCACCTTTCGGCAAAGATACCCAAACAACTTTTCCCTCGTCAGAGGGTTTTCATATCAATGTTGTTTTCTTTCAACAATGGGATTGCACGCAACGTCGCCATTATCATATGGCTTTACGCACGTTGCTCACCTTTCGGCAAAGATACCCAAACAACTTTTCCCTCGTCGGAGGGTTTTCACATCAATGTTGTTTTCTTTCAACAAAGGGATTGCATGCAACGTCGCCATTATCGTATGGCTTTACACACGTTGCTCACCTTTTGGCAAAGATACCAAACAACTTTTCCCTCGTCGGAGGGTTTTCATATCAAAAGCTGTCTTTCAGCAAAGGGATTGCACGCAACGTCGCCATTATCGTATGGCTCTATGCACGTCGCTCACCTTTCAGCAAAGATACTCAAACAACTTTTCCCTCGTCGGAGGGTTTTCATATCAAAAGTTGTCTTCCAGCAAAGGGATTGCACGCAACGTCGCCATTATCATATGGCTCTATGCACGTCACCCTCCTTTCAGCTAAGATACCCAAACGTCTCCCTCGTCGGAGGGTTTTCATATCAAATGCTGTCTTTCAGCATAGGGATTGCATGCAACGTCGCCATTATCGTATGGCTTTACGCATGTTGTCCACCTTTCAGCAAAGATACCCAAACAACTCTTCCCTCATTGGAGGGTTTTCATAATCAAATGGTGTTTACCTTTCAACAAAGATACTGCACAGCAATGCCGGCCTAACGTAGGGGCATAACACGCCGCTCGCCTTTTATAAAGATTATGCATCACCAGGGGCCTCGACGGAGGCCCAAACTCACACTCAAAAAAGGCTTCCTATTGCAAAGGCTTCCCACAACCATGCCAGAGATACCACAAATTTCATGTCAAATTCAGATGCTCACATTTTTAACTTTCTCCTCCTCCAGAATGAACACCAAGCCCAGGTTCGTACCAAACTGGATCATCTCTTTTGGGGGTAGTATTCTACTCTCTCTTTTGGGGGTAGGCTCCTCGCCCCTGCCTCCTATCTCCGGCAGGATATGATGGTTCCGAGTACAACTCCCTCGGACTGCCAGACGGGGCCTACGCCAAAGAGAGACATTACTGTTCTGTTCTACATTCATCAAATAAATGGCATCTTAAACATCACTCAAGCCTGCGTGTCTTCCCGATAGAAGTGAATTTCCCCTGTCTCACAAGCTGCTGCCTGTCCGTCAGAAAGCTGGAAATCCACTGACAGATATACATGGGAACAGGGAGTTGGTCTAACTTAGTCTGGAGAATAGCTGGGATGATGGTGTTGAAAGCCGAACTGAAGTCCACAAAAGGATCCTTGCATATGTCCCCGGTCTGTCCAGATGTTGCAGGATATGATGCAAACCCATGTTCACAGCATCATCCACAGACCTGTTTGCACGATAAGCAAATTGAAGGGGATCTAGAAAGGGTCCAGTGATATCCTTCAGGTGGGCCAACACCAGTCTCTCAAATTACTTCATGACCACAGATGTCAGGGCGATTAAGATTTTTGGTTTTTTTAGGGACAGGGATAATAATTGAGCGTTTGAAGCAGCATGGGACTTCACACTGCTCCAGTGATCTATTGAAGATCTGTGTGAAGATGGGGACCAGTTGGTTAGCACAGGATCGAAGGCAAGCTGTTGAGACGCCATCTGGGCCTGAAGCCTTCCTTGTCTTTTGCTTCCGAAAGACACAGCACACATCATCTTAACAGATCTTGAGTGCAGGTTGAGTAGCAGGAGGGGGGTTGTAGGATGTGTTGGTGTTTGTGTGTTGTGAAGGTCAGAGTGGGTGTGGGGTGTGAGATTGGGCCTTTTGAATCTGCAGTAGAACACATTAAAGTCGTCAGCCAGTCGTTGGTCCACTACAGGGTTGGGGGTAGGAGTCCTGTAATTAGTAAGTTGTTTTAAGCCACTCCACACTGATGCAGGGTTGTTAGGGGAAAACTTGTTTTCCAGCTTCTCAGAGTAACTACTTTTTAGACACTCTGACTTCCTTATTCAGTGTGTTCCTGGCCTGATTGTACAAGACTTTATCCCCACCCCTGTAAGCATCCTCTTTGGCATGATCAAGCCGTCTGAGTTTTCCTGTGAACTATGGTTTATCATTGTTAAATGATAAAAATGTCCTAGTTGGGATGCACATGATCTCACAGAAACTGATGTATGATGTAACAGTATCTGTGAGCTCATCCAGATCTGTAGCTGCAGCTTCAAAAACACTCCAGTGTTCAGTGCAATTGAAGCAGGCTTGTAGTTCCTGCTCTGCTTCATTTGTCCATTTCTTAACAGTCCTTACTACTCGCTTTGTTGATTTTAATTTCTGCCTGTAGGTTGGAAGAAGATGAACCAGACAGTGATCAGAGAGTCCCAAACTGCATGTGGGACAGAGCGATATGCATCCTTTCTTGTTGTGTAGCAGTTATCCAGTATATTCCTGTCTCTAGTGGGGCATGTAATGTGCTGTTTGTATTTGGGCAGTTCACATGTGAGGTTTGCTTTGTTAAAATCCCCAAGAATAATAATAACTGAGTCTGGGTATCGTTGTTCTGTGTCTATGATTTGAGCAGCCAGCTGTTGCAGCGCTCTGTTCCCACACACATTTGGAGCGATGTAAACACACACCAGAATCAATAAAGAAGACTCCCGCAGTGAGTAGAACGGCTTACATTTAATAAACAGTACTTCCAAATTAGGACAGAACATCCTCTTTAACGTTGTTTCATCTGTACACCAACTTTCATTGATGTAAAAGCATGTTCCACCGCCTCTCGTTTTCCCTGTTAACTCAGCGTTGCGATCCGCTCTGAACAGCTGAAAGTCCGGCAGATATAACGTGCTGTCCAGAATGGCTTCACTCAGCCAGGTTTCTGTGAAGCATACTGCAGCAGAGTTTGAAAAGTCCTTATTTGTACGTGTGAGGAGATGTAGTTCGTCCGTTTTGTTATGATGAGTGCGGAGATTCGCTAGATGAATGCTCAGCAGTGCTGTTCGAACGGCGCACTGACAGAGTTTAACCAGCGCACAGGCTTATTTACCTCGCCTGCGTCTCGTAGTGCGTTTAAACAACACAGTTGCGTCTCCGAATAAAATGTCTGAATATTCAAAATGGGAAAAGATTATCTGGTATCTGATGCTGCCGAATGTTCAGCATTGCATCCCTGGTAAAACTGACTGGAAAAAGATTACTAAACACAGGACAAACAAACAAAAATAGCAACAGAATTGGAGAGCTCCTCACCGAGGTGACCATCTGCGGCGCCATTATAGGTACATTTTCCATCTATTTGAAAAATCAAACCAAATCTGACAAGCATCCTGTAGCACATAAAGGTGAATGTAATCACACGTGTACTGGCCCATGGGCCTCTCAGTTCTTAATCTGTCCTTGCCTACATGTGTGGATACATTATGCATAAAAAGACTTAAGCATTATTAATAATATATTTCAGAATTTTTATTTTTATTATATGTTGTTTTAGTAAACTGTGAGAGACATGATGTGGGTGACTTGACTCAAGTTCTTAACCACGAAGAAACTGTGATGTGAGCACCATCTTTGATGCACAAACGTCGAGTGCTATTTTACCAGTTGTCAGATCCCGTGCCACGCGAAACTGCTGTGTATTTTCCAATACAGAAGCTACATACCTGTCTTTATGTGTTCGTCTTGCCAGCCACCTCGGTAATCGATGTTACACAGTAGTCTACGTAGTAACATTCAAGTGTATTGGTTGACTGAGTCTGCAGGTGTGTTTGCTCAACACGGTGAAACAATCTCTGGCTATACAACATATACTGTCCATTTATTTCTGTTTCATTATTTTTATTTATTTATTTTGTTCATTGCATCACAAATCAAATGCCATGGACACGGCTAGACTCCCGAGACCAAAGGCTCAAGTCCAAACTCAAGTACCCCAACTCAAGCATAAATCTCAATATGTGTAATATATAATATAATAATATTTAAGGCATGTTTTTCAATCGCGCTAGTCATTTAAACCACACAATGCCTTTAAGACATCACAGCTTTTTTTCTGTTACAGCATAACTTTCAGTAAAGCTGCTTTGAAACTACTGTATGAGTGTTGTGAAAAGCACTATACAAATAAAAATGATGACTTAATTCTGCGTCAATGTGACTGAAAATGATGGAGCAGGTCACATATACCGGTACTGTATATCAATTAGTCAGCACCACACTTTTTTAAATCTTCTTTTTGCTATGTCTGCCTGTGCAACATAAAATGTCAGGAGTATTTAGAGATACATTTCCATAGCTGTGATAGTATAATTTAGGCTGTGCATTAGTTTTTATCAAAATCCATATTCCATGAAACAAATAACACATACAATCATGTAACCTTCTTACCTTTTTTTCTGTCTGAACACTGTTTCTCTTACACAAATAAATAGAAATAGAATGAAAGAAAGTTAAATGAACAGAGACAAAATAACTGTAAGGTTCACCCAAGGTTTGGCATTATGTTGAGATTAAGAAGAATCGTTTGTTTGTGGAGTTGTGGTCTGTTCACAAGGTGCAAGTTGTTTTTGCTCACAGAAAGCAGACGACAGCTCGTAGAGGAGATTACAATCTATCAACGGTAGCCAAAGACAACGGCTGTTGTGAGGTCAAGTACAGTGCATAAAAACACCTGATTCTGCATTTAGATTGAGTCAGAAGTCTGTTATCTTCTACTTTCATTAACAGCAAAAAGCATGTTTTTAGTATTAAAGTGATTTGATGGTGATCTGTATAGGATCCACAAATAAAAATACTCTGACCACACACAAACTGCTCAAGAGGTTGTTTTGTAGGTCTTGTGTGTACCTAAAAGATAACAAAAATTATTATATCACTGCTGATGAAAAAACTGGTCAATGAATTCGGAAATATTAAAATGTGATTAAACATTTCTAAAAATGCAAAAGTTTTTTTTTTTAAGGGTTTAGGTTAGTTTGCAGTCATTATAGTTTGCTTTATATTAAAAGCATAGACATCTATGGTTTATCCCCATTTAGATAAGAAACGTGTGTGTGAGCAGTGGAGCATGAACGTGCTCTCACAGCAGCTCTGCAGTCAGATAGTTTGTGGTGGATTTGTATAACAGGAAAGCAAAACTGGCAGGCATTCAAGCACTCAGCTAACTGCTTATGCCTAAACCGGAGAAAAATGGCAAATAAAACCAAAATCCCAAGCAGCTGTCATGCCTGACACTGTGCCAAAAGCTACAGGTGGTCTGACCGAATGCCTCCCACACAGCCAACAGTATAAATCTCACACTGAGCAAATATGTGATAGTCAAAGAAACTCAATAAAAAGCTATGCACTGGAGTATGAATGATAAGTGTTTCAGATGTGACAGGCAGAGAAAAGATCACGACCAGTCATTTAAATCACACTATGGATAATCCTGTTTTCATGGCACTAGGTGCTAAAGGTTTATTACAAAAGATCACCAGAGGAAAGATATTTGACTTTTTTTTTAAAAAAATACTTTTTTTACAGGGTTCGAATTACAGGGGTGGGAGGTTCGAAGGGTGATGTCTCACACCTCCATTTAGATTAACACTTAAACACCCTCAAAAGGTTATGGTGTTTATAAAAAAAGTGTAAATACTTATTAGTTTTAATTCCAAATATTCTATAAAGTATGTTTTAACAAACCTTTAAGCAAGTCTGTGTTTTGCTCGCATTTGCGATAATGAGGATGCAACAACTTAATTTGCAGGTGTGAGGTAAACATTATTTCTGCCATAGAGGAGCATGGCAACAAAGAACTTGCACAATGAGTCTGATTTCTGCTTTGTTATTGTCAAATCTCGACTGATTGAACTTTAGCAGGATGCTGTGGACACATTGTCTGGGTCGCGGTATTGTTCCTTCCATGCTGCACACTGGTTGAGCACTTTCTGTTAGGAACAGTATAGCAGTACATAAAAACTACATAAAAAGTTCTACATATAATAATTATTTTAATAAAGATTATTAACATGTTTTAGAATAAACATTCTTGGTGAACTGTGCTGGGGATGCCAAGACAATTCGGGTTAAACAAGATAAACCTCAACAGATTGCACCTCAAATATTAGACATTGAAATTCTTTGTATAGTCATTGTATAATTCATACTGCAGAGAACTGACCACTATAAATCCAAAATCATATGCAGTAGCTTCAAAAGAATGTAACCCAACTTAGACTACCAGCCTTTGAGCAAACACACGTGACGCATGGCATTTGTGTGAGGGTGTGTGTGTGTGTGTGTGTGTGTGTGTGTGTTTGTTTGTGTGTGTGTGTATGTCTAAAGCTCTAAAGCACATTTCTGTGAACGAAGGCTAGTGCACTAGTTTAACTGCCTTTTAATAAACTTCTAAAACATTAATGAACATTTTACAGTTTACTGTAATGTCTGAAAAAAATTAGAATTTACAGAAGTATGTAAACCTCAAGCTTCTAGCTACATAAGCTTAAGAACATACAATGGGACAGCACACTAACAATAAGTTGGCCAAGCATTGGAGTCTGAATTTGTATACTTGATTAGAGTATATTTCTGGCTCAAGACTGACATGAACACATTCGTCTTTATGGAACACTGTTCAAAATATAATTAAAAAAAAATATGATATCACATCTTAACCTGCTTACTTTCATGTTTCTTTGTACCTGTACCATCAATGATTATGAGTGAAACGTGTACACTCTGATGAACAGGAAAAAATTAAAAAAAGAAACAGGAGATGAAAAAGGCCTTTAATGGGTTACACAAACAGAAGCAGTACCTGAGTGTCCCTTTTGAGCCAGCATCAAATACACACACACACACACTCACACATGCAAGAACATGGAAGCACACACATCTCAAACCACTGGCCCTTAATGGCAGAGCTCATGGAGACAGGAGGATCTGTGTTGAGCAGCATTTAGCCCTGTTTAGCACTCCATTTGGGCTCAAATAAATCAAGGCTGTTGGAAAGAAGCCTCCATTATGAGTTCAGGGAGTGCAGTGAGCTGTCATTCACTGGCCAGCCACCTTCACCTTTCAATTGCTAATTACAGGGAGCCACACACCTCACAGTGGAACACACACACACACACACACACACACACACGCACACACACAAAGTCTTTTTAAAGCTCTCACAAAAAGGAAAAAATATTTGTGGGAACGTCAACGGTCAGTGCTCTCTAGACCTCAAAACGTCTCTCTCTCTACATCTCTCTTAGTCTCTCTTTTCCTTCTTCTCTTGTACTGGAGGCTTGATGGAGTGGTTGTTCCATCACTGAGAAGAAGAACAGGATTTTCTATGGATGGGTCATGATTACTGACTAGTCCACAATTTGTCCATTCGTTCACCACTAGTAAACAACTAGTTTACTATTTGTGTTGTAAACCCCTCTAAATATTGCCTCTTTAAAGTTATTCCCAATAAAGAACAGTTGCAACAGACATAGACAATCATACAGAAGTCTCTGGCCATTACAGTACATAGTGTCCCATGTTGTGTTACACATCCAGAAATGAGCATTGCATTTTTAAGACAGCATGTATGTAAGGAATGCATCCAATCTGGGTGCGTCCAATTCAGGTGAACCCGGAATCAGCCTAATTACACAGGACTTGCTTAAGGCCGATCAGTAGACAAGTTTTTCAGGCAACCACAGTCGTCTCCTATAGACTAGTTGATTTTGAAAATATGTACATTTACATATCCATAGTTATTTCTCCAGCATTCATAGCTACATGTTTTATCCGCATAAATGATCAGAGGAATCAGACTTTGTTGGGAGAAGAATATCTGCCAACAAGCATCTAGAGCATGAAAGACATGACACAGGAAAGCCCATAGACTGTAGCCAATGTAAAATAATGAAGCCTCATCAAAGATCTAAGAGTGACAGAAACATGATGTGTAACTTGAGACAATGGGAGAGTGAGGTAGTAGAGACTACAATGTTGATTCAAAAACAAAACAAAGAGTTTGTTAAAGGATTTTCAATTTTCTGTTTTAATGGCAGTCATAAACTTACTGCTAAGGATGTTTAAAAAAAAGTTAATAGCAGTAGTACAGTAATCAAAGCATCTACTGTATATGTACAGTAAAGTATGATACTGTACCTAAACGAGCAGTGGTATAAATCTGTGTCATCATCGAGTAAGTGATAACTTAAGACATGCATAGATCATCCATCACAATTTGACCAAGGGGGAGCATATCAATTATGAAAAGGAGTGGACCCAGAATGGAAACCTGTGGGACACCCTGAGCAGTAGGGGATTTGTATTTCCTGATTGAAATAAAATATTTTCTGTCAGAAAGGTAAGAAGAAAACCAGAACAGACCAGTGCCAGTTGTACCAATTTCTGAGAGTCAAGAGATGAGTGTTTTGTGGCAGATAGTCTCAAAAGTAGAAAAGTTGTCTTAATTCCAACTGCAAATTATAATTTTTTGCTACTACTCAAGAGGAGGGAACCTGTAACATACCGAGCCAGCCAGCTGGACTAGTTACATCTGGAAATGATCAAGGATTATCGGGATCTTCCAAAATCAGACAACAACAAACCTTCAGTGACTGTCCCATGAAACAAGTGGATCTTACTAAGGGTCAATGGCTGGTGCCCCATACTCTGAGTACAAAGGAAAAGTTGGTCTTCAGCACCTCCACTGGCAACTGGCAGTATGGGACATTACCACTTGGCAACAATGAGGCCCCAGCCATAGGCTAATGGATGTCATTCTCCAGTCTCACCAAGTCTACAGCCCTTACATTGACAATTTAATAGTCCACTTGGAGAGGTAATAAGAGCACCATCAGCATCTGCAAAGGGTGCTGTCTTTGCTATAGAAAACTGGACTCATGGCAAAACCCAAGAAATTTAATCTTGGCTTCTCTGACTAAATTACCTGTGCGTTTAGTTTGGCAGAGGACTGGTGATAGCCCAGGAAACAAAGGTCTGCACTTACAATTCCTCTGAGGTTGGCTGGGTATAATCAATGTTCGATTATATCTCCCACTCCTTCTCTCTAGCTTGCTCCCTTCCTAATCTGACAAAGGAAAGGGCAGCACAAGAAGATCCAGTTGTCTAAACCAGTAGACATAGCCTCCCAAGCATTAACAACAGCGCTGACCTCCAAGCTGGTCCTACATCACCAAGTCTTTCATCTTGCACACAGATGAACTGGAATAAAGTTTGGGGCTTGTTGTCTCCCAAGAGTTCCAGGGGTGAGAGCCTAACTTCATATACATCACCAACAGGATGTTCCCCATGGAAACCCACTATGCCACTGTGGAAAATTCTGGCAGTGAAGTGGGCCAACCCCATTACCTCCTTAGCCAGCAATTGACCATGGCCCTTACACTGGTCGGCTAAGGCACAGATCAATGCTAACATCAGCCGGTGGTTCGTAGTGCTCCAGGACTACCACATCACTTTCAAACATTGGTCAATTTCAGCTTACGACAATGCAAATCGGCAACTTTCACAACTGGTAAGGTATGGTAGATGAACTACCCACCTTGTTGAGAGCCTCCAATGACATCAGTGTCATGATTAATGTGATGTGCACTGAAATGAAATTTTTGCGCTAAAACAGAGAATTTTGAAGACACTGGGCTGAAAACCAAAACTGAAAATGTTAAATATAATATAATATAATTTTTATTAGACTATCATTACAACCCTGGCCTTTTTCTCTCTGTCCCACGGTGGCAGATTGGGGCAGTTTCTGGTTGATTTTCTCTGCTCTCTCTTTGGGGTAGGATCATCTCTCCAGTGGAGTCAACGGTCCAATTAGCATGGTAAGACATTAGCTTACCATGCTAATTTCACTTAATTTATAATAAATCTATTTTCTTAATTGTATTTTGTGTTAGACTCCACTTTATGTTGTGGTCGGGAACAAGCTGCCCATAATGTAAATTGGGGGCTCGTCCAGGATCATATGGAGCAGTGCTGATGAGTACATATTTTGAGTGCTCACATTTTGTGAATGAGTTAACATGCCCACTTAATTCAGATTTTTTCTTCAGAGCCTAACGGTTGTACTATCAACAAACTGAATACTACTGCTGTTCCATTCACCTCTCAAGAAGCGTATGCTGTTGGATGTACGGCGCATTTCCAGCGGCTTTCCCTCCTTCTGCATGACAAGTGCATATTTCGCCCCTTGGCGCTTCAACAGCGCTAAAAGTGTGTAAATTCCTGCTAAAGAGTATATTTTCTCTATTAGAGCACACACATTGACATTGAACATCTTTTTAAAGATGCATCTTTATAAAGAGGCCTTTCCGTCTTTGTGTGATTCCTGGATTTGGTCGTTATCTCTCCACTTCTGACGGACACGGGTGCTGCCTCAAGTGTCTGGGCAACAATCACACAGAGGCTGCATTTGCGGATGGTTCATGTTCTCATTGCAAGAATATGATCATGGCAACATTGTGGTCACGGCTTTCCTTCTTCCGGGGGAAAGCCACTTTAACCGCCCCCGCGCTGTGCCTTCTACCCACGAGTATGAGGCCGGCCCGGCTGGCTCTGGAGGCAATTTGGGGAGTTCAATTGGCGTGGTCCCGCAAGTAATTCCCTGTGGACCTCCTGTTCCCCAGCATGCTCGTTTGCTCCCATCTGGTTCCGAAATGAGACCATCCCATCTCACGGCCAGCATGACATCTCTTTCGGGGCCTGCAAGAAGGATGAGTCTTCGATCGCTGTGGCGCACTGGCAATGTGGGACGCAGATGACTCCAGTGAGTCTGACGCAGAACTGACCTCCATGCTTGCCCGGGCTGCCGTGAGCATCGGGTTGGACTGGAACCCTCCACTCTCCCCTGAGCGCTTGTGGCTTGATGATTGGTTCCTGGGTTCGGGGTGCTACTCATACCACCCCCCCACCCTGTTCCCTTTCTTCCCGGAGGTGCATGATGAACCGACGAGGTCATGAAGGGCACCTTTCGCTGCCCGAAACAGCCTTCCATGTTCATCCGTACTCACTACTCTTGATGGCAGGGGCGGTCCATGGGTACACTGAGGTCCCTCAGGTGGATAAGGCAGTTGTAATGCACCTGTGCCCACAATACACCACCACCTGATCAACAGGCCACCTCCGCCCTGCTTGCCATGGCAATCCTGCAGGTACACTAGGCCAAGGCACTCAAAGAACTGCATGTGGGTAATCCTGATCCCGACGTGCTGTAGGAGCTGCGCTGGGCGACTGCCCTCGCCCTCCGGGCGATGAAGGTCACAGCGCAAGCACTCGGCCAGGCGATGTCCACTTTGGTGGTCCAGGAGTGCCGCCTGTGGCTGAATCTGGTTGAGATGAGGGACGCCAACAAGGCCCGATTTCTCAACACGCCCATTTCCCAGACATGACATTTTGGCGACACTGCTTTTTGAGGACTTCAATCAGCAGTTCTTGGCAGTGAAGAAGCAGACAGAGGCCATCCAGCACAGCTCAAGATCCCACACCCCATCTGCTCGCCGAGTGCATCCCCCTGCGGCAGCAAAAGCCCAGGCAGCTTCACCACAACCCGAGCCCAGTTCTCGGCCCCAACGTAGAACCCCCCCCCCCCACAGGAAGCTGACACTCCCCATCTCACGGGCCGGCACGAGGACCCAGATGGCTCCTAAGCGCCCCTGAGATGGATGACCCAGGGAGCAAGATGTCCGCTACGGAGCTGGTATCCAAACCATGCCATCCCCCGCTGGAGGTCCGGGAGGTTAATCCTTTGTTTCCTTTTCTCTTTTCTCCACATTGGGTCAGCACAGCCACCTCGGGATGAGGCAACACCCCCTGACATGGCGTCACCTGCTCCCCCCGCAGCAAGGCCCCACCTCCATGTACGTCAGACACATTCATCCCCTCAGTGCCCCTCGCCCGGAGCTTGGACAAGTGGCTAATGCTTTGCAAACTGTCGCGGTGGCTGTCCAGGACCATCCGACTTGACTACATGATTCAGTTCACCAGGCGTCGGCTTCACTTCGGTGCAGGGCGAGAACGCCTCCACTCTGAGTGCAGATATAGCGACCCTTCTTCACAAGGGCGTGATAGAGCCTGACCCTCCAGCTGAGATGGGGAAAGGGTTCTACAGCCCGTACTTCAATGTGCAAAATAAAGGGGGTGGGTTGCGGCCAATCTTGGACCTGTAAGTTCTGAAGCAGAAACACATTTTCACGTGTGTCCGGCATTAAGATTGGTTCGCGCCAGTAGACCTGAAGGACGCGTACTTTCACGTCTCAGTTCTACCTCGACACAGACCCTTCCTACGATTTGCTTTCAACGGCCAGGCATATCAGTACAAGGTCCTCCCCTTTGGCCTGTCTCTGTCCCCTTGTGTCTTCATAAAAGTCGCAGAGACAGCTGATTCTGGCTGATTCTGGCTGAGAATTGCTGTGCGCACACAGGCATTTGGTGCTTAGGCACCTCAGCCATCTAGGGCTTTGGGTCAACAGGGAAAATAGCAAGCTCTCCCCGGTTAAGAGCATCTCTTTTCTCGGCATGGTGTTAGACTCAGTCTCAATGAAAGAGTGCCTCACAAGCGAGCACGTGCAGTTGGTGCTGAATTTCCTGAAGTTATTCAGGCAGAGGACAGCAGTTCCACTGAAATATTTTCAGAGGCTCCTGGGCATATGGCTTCCTCAGTGGCAGTCACGCTGCTCGGTTGATGCATATGAGACAGCTTCAGCACTGGCTTCAGACTCGAGTCCAGAGATTGTCATGGCACCCATGGACAAACCTTGCGCTTCTATGGGCAGGAGTTCCCCTACAGCAAGTATCCAGATGTGTTGTGGTCACCACAGATGCCTCCAAACTGGGCTGGAAGCACCGTGTGCAATGGGCACGCAGCCAGCAGTTCCTGGTCAGGACCGCGACTGGGTTGGCATATCAACTGCCTGGAGTTTCTGGCTGTACTACTTGCCCTGCAGAGGCTATTGCCATTGATCCAGGGCAAGCATGTGTTGGTCTGGTCCGACAACACAGTGACAGTAGCATATATAAATCACTAAGGCAGCGTACACTCTCGTAGAATTTTGCAACTCGCCTGCCATCTCCTCCTCTGGAGTCAGCAGTAGCTGAGGTCGCTACAGGCCACTCATACCCCGGGCAGACTCAATGCCACAGCGGGCGCACTGTCGTGGCAGGCAACACTCAGCAGAGAGTGGAGACTCCACCTCCATGTGGTCCAGCTGATTTGGAGTCGATTCGGCAAAGCAAAGGTAGACCTGTAAGCTTGTAGGAATCCTCCTACTGCCCACTCTGGTATCCCCTGAAAGGAGCCCCCCTCGGGACAAGACACACTGACACACAGGGACTGGGAAAATGTGCATTTCCCCCAGTGAGCCTAGTTGCACAGACCCTGTGCAAAGTCAGGGAGGACGTGTCACCCTCGTGACCCCATATTGGCCCACCCAGACTTGGTTCTCGGACCTCACACTCCTCGAAACAGCACCTCCCTGGCAGATTCCCTTGAGAAAGGACCTTATTTCTCAGGGATGGGGCACCATCTGGTATCCGTGCCCAGACCTTTGGAACCTCCACAACTGGCCCTTGGATGGGATGTGGATGATCTATTGGCGAATTGGTATCTTGTTTGCGAATTGGTATTTCCGCTCTCCTCTCTAGTAATTTGGCACATAGTCTTAATGATAATATTTGACTAACTGGGGCCCAGGTCAGGAAGCAGACAAACTGGTTAATCCGAACGTCTGCTAGCTGCCTTGAGACGTCACACAGGTCACATAAACTACAACACAGAGATTGTATCACCTAGAGACTGTGTCTGTTCCCCAAACTACCAACCACAATACCCTCACTAAATCATTTAGAAGAAATTGGATTAAGGTCAAACTTGAACAAAACAAACCAATTAAAAATACACATCATATAAAAACAGGGCTACAAAACATTAGATCTCTTTCTACCAAAGCACTAATTATTAATGAAATGATTACAGATCATAGATTGGATGCATATATTAATTTAAATGAATCTACTCCCACAGGTTATTGTTATAAACATGAGCCTCGTCTGAAGGGTCGAGGAGGAGGTGTTACTACAATTTACAGTGAAGTTTTTGGTGTTACTTCTTAAATAAAAAATATCTGTCGTCTTTTGTCCTTGCTACAATGTATAGATCACCCGGGCCTTATTCTGATTTCCTTGATGAATTTGCAAATTTTTTATCAGATCTTGTAGTTACTGTAGTGTGACGGCCTGGCCGCACAAGATGTAATGTAGCTGCATAACCATCACACTCAAAGACACACACACACACTTTACACAATGCTCTCAATTTTACCTCTACCTTCCCTCTTTTCACATCCCAGTAATCTAGTAGTTAGAAACTTTAAATGCATAGTTAACGTTTTCATTTATATATTGTTCATAATAACTATTCAAGACAAACTGGTTTCTATTTGAATTATTTATTTATATTTTAGTACATCGTTAACTGGTTTGGAGTGCACACATGCTAGTTGCATTGTACTATTATTTGGCATTGTTTCTTATATTTATTTCTGTTGAGTTTAAGTTATCGGTATGTGGAGAGATCAATGGTGTTGATCCATGGTCATGATCAGCGGAACCGGCTCTCTGGAGAGTGACAAAGATTTTAAAACCTAAAGCCCAGAAGACCTTGATGAAATAACAAAAAATATAAATGCTTCTCTAGCACCCTTGATATTGTCGCTCCACTTCAATTAAAGGAAATTAAAGAAATAAGCCCTGCACCATGGTACAATGATCACACTCACGCTCTCAAGAGAGCAGCTCGGAAAATGGAGCGCATGTGGAAAAATACAAAATTAGAAGTATTTCGTGGTGGATGGAAGGATAGTGTCTGTAGCTACAGACAGGCACTAAAAGCTGCCAGGTCAGCTTATTTTAGTAAACTCATAGAAAATAACAACAACAATCCTAGATGTTTATTCAGAACTGTGGCTAAATTGGTTAGGAATAAAGCCTCAACTGAACCAGATATTAAATCACAGCACAAGAGTTTGTTTACATATAAAATATATATACTATTACATATAATATAATAATCAGAAATAAAATTGAAATTAAAGCTGCAAGCAGCGATGACGGGCCAAAGCCGGTGGCACCGCAACCCCGGTGCCTTTAGTTACCGGGCTCATTTCCACTTGGTGGCTTTCGGAAAACAAAGGATGATGGACACAGCAACAACTCAAAAATATAGCTGCAAGCAGCAATGCGATTCCTCCTCAAAATGGCAAATCATTTAAAATTGATCAATAGAGGGTTGGGGTTAAACCCTCCCAATGAAAAAATCCAAAAAACATGTCTTTCTGTTTGAATCCTAAACTAAACATTTTCAGTGTACAGGAAAATCCATCATGCCGGACCTTATGGATCCTGTAGGATTTTTTGTTTACAATGAGAAATGAGGTATGTTCGCCAGGTTTCAGAAAAACTAAATAATGGGGTGGAAATACAATCACTTTGAAAAAATGACATTTGGGCATGGCCTGTAGTGCCCCCTAAGGGCGAATGTGAGCCATTCTTGGTTTGTAGGTTCCTGTTGGCCTGTAGTATTAATGTACCAAATTAGAAAGTATTTGACAAAAAAAATGTGCAATTTGGGAATGGCCTTTAGTGCCCCCTAAGGGCGAATGTGAGACATTCTTGGTTTGTGGATTTCTGTTGGCCTGTAGTGTCAATATACCAAATTAGAACATTTTTGACCATAAAATGGGAATTTTGGGCATAGCCTGTAGCGCCCCCTAATGGCGAATATGGGCAATTCTTTGTTTGTGGGTTCCTGTTGGCCTGTAGTATCAATGTACCAAATCAGAACATTTTTGACCAGCAAATGGGAATTTAGGGCGTGGCCTGTAGCGCCCCCTAAGGGCGAATGTGGGCCATTCTTGGTTTGTGGATTCCTGTTGGCCTGTAGTATCAATATACAAAATTAGAACATTTTTGACCAGAAAATGGGAATTTTGGGCATGGCCTGTAGCGCCCCCTAAGGGCGAATGTGGGATATTCTTTACGCAGTACTTCAGAGTGATGTCATCTTGAAGTATATATATATATAGGTCTGTTTCTAACCCACACCTATAATATCACTTCTGAAGGCATGGATTAAACCACTGGAGTGGTATGGATTACTTTTATGCTGCATTTATGTGATTTTTGTAGCTTCTGAGTTCTGATCACCATTCAAGTCATTGAAAGGTCCAACAGGGTTGAGATAATCTTCTAAAAAGCTTAATTTGTGTTCACTAGAAGAAAGAAAATAATACACATCTGGCATGGAATGAGGGTGAGTATACGATGAGAGAAATTTATTTTTGGGGTGAAAACCATTTGTAGGCCTACTTTTTATTTACTTGGAAAATTGTTACTGTCTCTTTAAGAGGATTTTAAACGCATTTCATTCAAGGCACAGTCTGTGCGGCTTGTTTTATTGAGTTTAATCTTTTGAGAACTGTGAAGTCTCATTATTTTCGTGCTGTTACATCTGTATTCATTTCAGAGATTAATTGATTGAGATTGTGAAACTACAATACAAGGCTCGTGAGTTAGACGTGACGCTGCTCGCTGTTTCACACAAATATTTATTTGAGTTGTATAGTGTAAAATCGCTTGAAAGTTCAAACAGGAAAGTGTTAAAAACACATACAACAGACAAACATTGCTCGCATTGAAGATGCGAGTAAAAATGAGATCGCCTCACTATCGCGTGCTGTCAGTGAACACGCAGATGTAACATCATTCTCGGAAGTATTGATACTTTAGGATCGATCCGTCCATCCCTTCTTTCTTTAGACATATGTTTCATGTTTGTGTGATAAGTGTTCACGGAGTTTCACTTGATTTTTCTGACGTGTATCAGACAGATGATCGCTAAGACAGATTCGGCGCACCCTGTTTATTTTCGTTATTTTACAAAAGCTCAAGGTTTTGTTGTTATTGTAAGTGTACACAAATAAAAGTAGACCTTTTATAGTTTGTAATGATCTCTTCCATGTATCTGAATGGGCAAAAATGACGCAGTATTTTGTTTAAGTTTTTTCCGCTGTTTAGAACAATGCATCTGAAAGGACATTACAGCGCCATTGTTGACCCCCGTAATAATGCCAGAATTCAATAATGGTTCCCGATTTCAGATTCCTCGCAAACATTTATTTGAGTTGTAATGCCATTTGTTCAGTTGAATAGTGTAAAATCGCTTGAATATTCAAACTGGGAAGCAGTAAAACACATCTCACTGACCTTTGTGCAGTAACTCTCATCGGGGCTCGTGCGTTAGACGCGACGCATCTCGCGGTTTCACATAAAACTGCTCACAAACATTTATTTGAGTTGTTTCGTCATTTTTTTTTCCAGAAATAACTAGCAATACTCCTACAAATAAATGCTTCGTAACTAAAACGTTTTGACTTTCAATAGAAAATATAGACAACACATGTTAAATGATGTTCTTACCTTGCAAAAATCGCCTCAATATTTAATTTGAAGCAGTAAATCCAACACTAGAGTAAATCTCTCGTGATATCACCTTCCCATTGAAATGAAGGAAGACGGTGATGACGATACAGTTATTATTCTTGCCCAGTAACCCCTTAACCAATCACATGTGCCTATAGCTTCTATTGTCATGAGTATCTGGGCAGATTTCAGAAATAAAATCGGTGATTGGACGACGATGACACTGAGACAGGAACCATGGGAATAATTGTTCCCAAATTTGAACGCTCTGGCTGGAAATGGTTAAAGGTTGTTAAAAATTGCATCCGCCACTCAGTTGATGTATATATTTAGTGGGGACACATTGTTTGCCTTTTTTCTGGGATTCGACTGCAAAAGAGCTCAAGCAACTGTTGAACTCAGTCCCTGCCCATTCTGGACTCAGACCTGTTGTAAATCATTGAACAATGAGGCTTGGATGCCCTCTATTGGACATTTCTTGTAATTGCCACTCAGAGAATGAACAGACAGTGGATTAAACATGGGTTTACTTGTACTTTTCCATTTCAGTTGATATTTTGACTCTATTTTATTGATCTAAAATGTACTAAATATTTAAGATATCAAGGATACCTTCGGAATTGAAAATGTGCAATGCCTTGACATTAGTCTGTATTTTTCGACCATGTTCAGGGTGAAGGCGCTGGCGAAGTTTTGTCACTCTGCCACCTAGATGCATGATTGTTTCAACAAGGTCCGGTACCCGAACTGGGTGAGGCTGGGCTTTAGTTCTTTGTTGTATTCACCTGCTACGGCATGTGTAACATTTTTCTGTCAACTCTGCATACAGGTGAAACTCGAAAAATTAGAATATCGTGCAAAAGTTAATGTAAACCATACTATGTTGAACACAAGAGGGCAGTATAGCCCTATGTATTACTTCACAAGACCCATCCCCCCCCCTCCCCTCCTCACACACAGAGACTCAGAGAGTCACTGGCAAAATTGAGATTTTCTCCACATTCAAACCAAAATATCTGACTTTCTGTTGGTTGGAGCTAATGACTGTAAATTAGAAAGTTGTCCGGCTTGAGGAGAACTATATCAATACCAATTTTTGTACCTGTAGATGAAACTAACCCCCCACTTTTTTGTCAAAAGGTGGCGCTACTGAGCCCCTCACCACACCCATTTCTGAAACTTTGCACATGTCTACTGGCTAATAAATGTGACGTGTCTGTCGAGTTTCATGCAATTTCAATTATGTTAAGAGTCTCAAAAGCATCAATAAAGAATTGTAAAGTTTGAAGCGTTGCCACGGCAACAGTATCTAAGATATCAATAATCCTTTCACAGGTCTAAATCTGCCGTGTGTTTACATTATACACGTAAAGTTTGAAGCAAATCGCGTAAAAACAAGAGGGTGATTTCAAAGCATTTTGAAAGTGACACACTTCCTGCTGCCAGTTGGTGGCGCTATAACTTTGACTCACAATATTCACATCCATGTGATCGGCCTCTTACAACGAACACACTGCTGAAGTTTCATCAAGATCTGTTAATTTATGCAGAAGTTATAACACACTTCCTGTCTCACTTTTCTCGCCATAAATTTGTTTCCTCGCCACGGCCAAACCGTTCGAGATATCAAAAATCCGCTGGCAATTTTTCATCCTCAATGTCTTGACTTCATGCTGACTGAGATTCGTGGCGATTAAATGATTTCTCTAGGAGGAGTATTTCAAATTCCATTGCATACGTTTTCCAAACAACCCTAAATAGCCGACTTCCTGTTGGGCTGAGGTAAAAAGTAAGAGGATGAAGGATATATGAAACGATGAGATCTATATGTGTACCGACTTTCATATTATTACATGCAAGTGTGTTTGATTTATGGACCAAGTTTTCGGACCCCGTTCCAGGGGGCCCTGTCGAGCCCCCCTGCCACGCCCGGGTACCAGCTTCAGCCCAGCCCTGATGGCCGCGGGTTCTGACCCTTGTGCAAAGTTTCAAGAGTTTTAGAGCACGTTAAGGCCCCCAAAAGTGCCCGAATAGTCGATAAAATAATAATAATAATTAAAGCTGCAAGCAGCGATGACGGGCCCAAGCCGGTGGCACCGCAACCCTGGTGCCTTTAGTTACCGGGCTCATTTCCACTTGGTGGCTTTCGGAAAACAAAGGATGATGGACACAGCAACAACTCAAAAATATAGCTGCAAGCAGCAATGCGATTCCTCCTCAAAATGGCAAATCATTTAAAATTGATCAATAGAGGGTTGGGGTTAAACCCTCCCAATGAAAAAATCCAAAAAACATGTCTTTCTGTCTTAATCCTAAACTAAACATTTTCAGTGTACAGGAAAATCCATCATGTCGGACCTTATGGATCCTGTAGGGTTTTTTGTTTACAATGAGAAATGAGGTATGTTCACCAGGTTTCAGAAAAACTAAATAAATGTGTTGGAAATACAATCACTTTGAAAAAATGACATTTGGGCATGGCCTGTAGCGCCCCCTAAGGGTGAATGTGAGCCATTCTTGGTTTGTAGGTTCCTGTTGGCCTGTAGTATTAATGTACCAAATTGGAAAGTATTTGACAAAAAAATGTGCAATTTGGGAATGGCCTTTAGCGCCCCCTAAGGGCGAATGTGAGACATTCTTGGTTTGTGGATTTCGGTTGGCCTGTAGTGACAATATACCAAATTAGAACATTTTTGACCATAAAATGGGAATTTTGGGCATAGCCTGTAGCGCCCCCTAATGCGAATATGGGCAATTCTTTGTTTGTGGGTTCCTGTTGGCCTGTAGTATCAATGTACCAAATTAGAACATTTTTGACCAGCAAATGGGAATTTAGGGCGTGGCCTGTAGCGCCCCCTAAGGGCGAATGTGGGCCATTCTTGGTTTGTGGATTCCTGTTGGCCTGTAGTATCAATCTACAAAATTAGAACATTTTTGACCAGAAAATGGGAATTTTGGGCATGGCCTTTAGCGCCCCCTAAGGGCGAATGTGGGCCATTCTTGGTTTGTGGATTCCTGTTGGCCTGTAGTATCAATATACAAAATTAGAACATTTTTGACCAGAAAATGGGAATTTTGGTCATGGCCTGTAGCGCCCCCTAAGGGCGAATGCGGGATATTCTTTACGCAGTACTTCAGAGTGATGTCATCTTGAAGTATATATAGGTCTGTTTCTAACCCACACCTATAATATCACTTCTGAAGGCATGGATTAAACCACAGGAGTGGTATGGATTACTTTTATGCTGCATTTATGTGATTTTTGTAGCTTCTGAGTTCTGATCACCATTCAAGTCATTGAAAGGTCCAACAGGGTTGAGATAATCTAAAAAGCTTAATTTGTGTTCACTAGAAGAAAGAAAATAATACACATCTGGGATGGAATGAGGGTGAGTATACGATGAGAGAAATTTATTTTTGGGGTGAAAACCATTTGTAGGCTACTTTTTATTTACTTGGAAAATTGTTACTGTCTCTTTAAGATGATTTTAAACGCATTTCATTCAAGCCGTCAAGCCGTCTGTGCGGCTTGTTTTATTGAGATATAATCTTTTGAGAACTGTGAAGTCTCATTATTTTCGTGCTGTTACATCTGTATTCATTTCAGAGATTAATTGATTGAGATTGTGAAACTACATACAACCGACAAACCTCCATGAAGATGCGAGTAAAAATGAGATGCCTCGCGCTGTCAGGCACAACGCTGATAATCGTTCTCGGAAGTGTTGATACTAGATTTAGATTCGCGATATCTTCATCAACTGTTTATGTTCGCTTGAGACAAAACAGACAATATATCATGTATTTTGACATTTTGTTGTTATGAAATTGTCCGTTCAAACGCAAGAAGGAGCGAATGCGATCTCTCATCGGGGCTCGTGAGTTAGAAGTGACGCTGCTAGACGTGAGCAGGGAAGCGCATTTCACTGAATTTACGATGTTACACGCATAAACCTTCATCAACCCGTTAATCCAAAACGCAAATGCCGTTATTTTGCGTCTCTCGCTCCTGCTTGTGATTGACAAAGCTGTCAAACGGGACAATTTGCAAGCGTGCAAGTTTGGATCGGTCTTTTCACGTTTTAATAATTTGCAGTGTTCGACATCTACGTTCAAATCGAGCGGTGCAATATGCAATTCATCCAAAATAATTACAAAGTTATTTTCGCTCTTGTTCTACATATTTTTTTCAAGCGTCAGCTGATGTTTCTACAGTATTAATTTTCCTGCGCCACCACGAACAGAGTTGGAAATAAAACACGCATCCGGGCATTCAGATGGGTTAAAAAAAACTGCTTAAAAAACATCTGAACAGCGTCTGCTCTCGGTCTCACATTAATTCAGGTGGATTTTTCACAAGCGACAACATTGGCAAACAAAAGTGCTAGCTAATGTTTAATTAGCAAGTTTCACCGAAATGTATTAAAAATAGAGGCTAGCTGCCTGTCCGATGAACAAATAGAGTCACGTCATTTTTTTTCCAGAAATAACTAGCAATACTCCTGCAAATAAATGCTTCGTAACTAAAACGTTTTGACTTTCAATAGAAAATATAGACAACACATGTTCTTACCTTGCAAAAATCGCCTCAGTATTTAATTTGAAGCAGTAAATCCAACACTGGAGTAAATCTCTCGTGATATCACCTTCCCATTGAAATGAAGGAAGACGGTGATTACGAAACAGTTATTATTCTTGCCCAGGAACCCTTAACCAATCACATGTGCCATTAGCTTGTATTGTCATGAGTATCTGGGCAGATTTCAGAAATAAAATCCCCTTAACCAATCACATGTGTCTTTAGCTTGTATTGTCATGAGTATCTGGGCAGATTTCAGAAATGAAATCGGTGATTGGACGACGATGAAACTGAGACAGGAACCATGGGCATAATTGTTCCCAAATTTGAACGCTCTGGCTGTAAATGGTTAAAGGTTGTTAAAAATTGCATCCGCCACTCAGTTGATGTATATATTGAGTGGGGACACATTGTTTGCCTTTTTTCTGGGATTCGACTGCAAAAGAGCTCAAGCAACTGTTGAACTCAGTCCCTGCACATTCTGGACTCAGACCTGTTGTAAATCATTGAACAATGAGGCTTGGATGCCATCTATTGGACATTTCTTGTAATTGCCACTCAGAGAATGAACAGACAGTGGATTAAACTTTAGTTTTTTAGGCTTTAGTTCTTTGTTGTATTCACCTGCTACGGCGTGTGTAACATTTTTCTGTCAACTCTGCATACAGGTGAAACTCGAAAAATTAGAATATCGTGCAAAAGTTAATGTAACCCATACTATGTTGAACACAAGAGGGCAGTATAGCCCTATGTATTACTTCACAAGACCCCCTCCCTTCCTACTCCTCACACAGAGTCTCAAGAGAGTGACTTGCAAATTCTGACATTTTCTCCACATTCAAACCAAAATATCTGACATTCTGTGTGTTGGAGCTAATGACTGTAAATTAGAAAGTTGTCAGGCTTGAGGAGAACTATATCAATACCAATTTTTGTACCTGCAGATGAAACTAACCCCCCACTTTTTTGTCAAAAGGTGGCGCTACTGAGCCCCTCACCACACCCATTTCTGAAACTTTGCACATGTCTACTGGCTAATAAATGTGACGTCTCTGTCGAGTTTCATGCAATTTCAAGAATGTTAAGAGTCTCAAAAGCATCAATAAAGAAAAGTAAAGTTTGAAGCATTGCCACGGCAACAGTATCTAAGATATCAATAATCCTTTCACAGGTCTAAATCTGCCGTGTGTTTACATTATACACGTAAAGTTTGAAGCAAATCGGGTAAAAACAAGAGGGTGATTTCAAAGCATTTTGAAAGTGACACACTTCCTGCTGCCAGTTGGTGGCGCTATAACTTTGATTCACAATAGTCACATCCATGTGATCGGCCTCTTACAACGAACACACTGCTGAAGTTTCATCAAGATCTGTTAATTTATGCAGAAGTTATAACACACTTCCTGTCTCACTTTTCTCGCCATAAATTTGTTTCCTCGCCACGGCCAAACCGTTCGAGATATCAAAAATCCGCTGGCAATTTTTCATCCTCAATGTCTTGACTTCATGCTGACTGAGATTCGTGGCGATTAAATGATTTCTCTAGGAGGAGTATTTCAAATTCCATTGTATACGTTTTCCAAACAACCCTAAATAGCCGACTTCCTGTTGGGCTGAGGTAAAAAGTAAGAGCATGAAGTATATATGAAACGATGAGATCTATATGCGTACCGACTTTCATATTATTACATGCAAGTGTGTTTGATTTATGGACCAAGGTTTCGGACCCCGTTCCAGGGGGCGCTGTTAAGCCCCCCTGCCACGCCCGGGTACCATCTTCAGCCCAGCCCTGATGGCCGCGGGTTCTGACCCGTGTGCAAAGTTTCAAGAGTTTTAGAGCACGTAAAGGCCCCCAAAAGTGCCCGAATAGTCGATAATATAATAATAATAATAATAATTAAAGCTGCAAGCAGCGATGAAGGGCCCAAGCCGGTGGCACCGCAACCCTGGTGCCTTTAGTTACCGGGCTCATTTCCACTTGGTGGCTTTCGGAAAACAAAGGATGATGGACACAGCAACAACTCAAAAATATAGCTGCAAGCAGCAATGCGATTCCTCCTCAAAATGGCAAATCATTTAAAATTGATCAATAGAGGGTTGGGGTTAAACCCTCCCAATGAAAAAATTCAAAAAACATGTCTTTCTGTCAGAATCCTAAACTAAACATTTTCAGTGTACAGGAAAATCCATCATGTCGGACCTTATGGATCCTGTAGGGTTTTTTGTTTACAATGAGAAATGAGGTTTGTTCACCAGGTTTCAGAAAAACTAAATAAATGTGTTGGAAATACAAACACTTTGAAAAAATGACATTTGGGCATGGCCTGTAGCTCCCCCTAAGGGTGAATGTGAGCCATTCTTGGTTTGTAGGTTCCTGTTGGCCTGTAGTATTAATGTACCAATTTAGAAAGTATTTGACAAAAAAATGTGCAATTTGGGAATGGCCTTTAGCGCCCCCTAAGGGCGAATGTGAGACATTCTTGGTTTGTGGATTTCTGTTGGCCTGTAGTGTCAATATACCAAATTAGAACATTTTTGACCATAAAATGGGAATTTTGGGCATAGCCTGTAGCGCCCCCTAATGCGAATATGGGCAATTCTTTGTTTGTGGGTTCCTGTTGGCCTGTAGTATCAATGTACCAAATTAGAACATTTTTGACCAGCAAATGGGAATTTAGGGCATGGCCTGTAGCGCCCCCTAAGGGCGAATGTGGGCCATTCTTGGTTTGTGGATTCCTGTTGGCCTGTAGTATCAATCTACAAAATTAGAACATTTTTGACCAGAAAATGGGAATTTTGGGTATGGCCTGTAGCGCCCCCTAAGGGCGAATGTGGGCCATTCTTGGTTTGTGGATTCCTGTTGGCCTGTAGTATCAATATACAAAATTAGAACATTTTTGACCAGAAAATGGGAATTTTGGGCATGGCCTGTAGCGCCCCCTTAGGGCGAATGTGGGATATTCTTTACGCAGTACTTCAGAGTGATGTCATCTTTAAGTATATATATATATAGGTCTGTATCTAACCCACACCTATAATATCACTTCTGAAGGCATGGATTAAACCACAGGAGTGGTATGGATTACTTTTATGCTGCATTTATGTGATTTTTGTAGCTTCTGAGTTCTGATCACCATTCAAGTCATTGAAAGGTCCAACAGGGTTGAGATAATCTTCTAAAAAGCTTAATTTGTGTTCACTAGAAGAAAGAAAATAATACACATCTGGGATGGAATGAGGGTGAGTATACGATGAGAGAAATTTATTTTGGGGGTGAAAACCATTTGTAGGCTACTTTTTATTTACTTGGAAAATTGTTACTGTCTCTTTAAGAGGATTTTAAACGCATTTCATTCAAGCCGTCAAGCCGTCTGTGCGGCTTGTTTTATTGAGATATAATCTTTTGAGAACTGTGAATCTCATTATTTTCGTGCTGTTACATCTGTATTCATTTCAGAGATTAATTGATTGAGATTGTGAAACTACATACAACCGACAAACCTCCATGAAGATGCGAGTAAAAATGAGATGCCTCGCGCTGTCAGACACAAAGCTGATAATCATTCTCGGAAGTGTTGATACTAGATTTAGATTCGCGATTTCTTCATCAACTGTTTATGGTCACTTGAGACAAAACAGACAATATATCATGTATTTTGACATTTTGTTGTTATGAAATTGTCCGTTCAAACGCAAGAAGAAGCGAATGCGATCTCTCATCGGGGCTCGTGAGTTAGACGTGACGCTGCTCGCGGTTTCACACAAAACTGCTCACAAACATTTATTTGAGTTGTTTCGTCATTTTTTTTCCAGAAATAACTAGCAATACTCCTACAAATAAATGCTTCGTAACTAAAACGTTTTGACTTTCTATAGAAAATATAGACAACACGTTCTTACCTTGCAAAAATCGCCTCAGTATTTAATTTGAAGCAGTAAATCCAACACTGGAGTAAATCTCTCGTGATATCACCGTCCCATTGAAATGAAGGAAGACGGTGATGACGATACAGTTATTATTCTTGCCCAGTAACCCCTTAACCAATCACATGTGCCTTTAGCTTGTATTGTCATGAGTATCTGGGCAGATTTCAGAAATAAAATCGGTGATTGGACGACGATGACACTGAGACAGAAACTATGGGAATAATTGTTCCCAAATTTGAACGCTCTGGCTGTAAATGGTTAAAGGTTGTTAAAAATTGTATCCTCCACTCAGTTGATGTATATAGTGAGTGGGGACACAGTGTTTGCCTTTTTTCTGGGATTCGACGGCAAAAGAGCTCAAGCAACTGTTGAACTCAGTCCCTGCCCATTCTGGACTCAGCCTGTTGTAAATAATAGAACAATGAGGCTTGGATGCCATCTATTGGACATTTCTTGTAATTGCCACTCAGAGAATGAACAGACAGTGGATTAAATTTTAGTTTTTTAGGCTTTAGTTCTTTGTTGTATTCACCTGCTACGGCGTGTGTAACATTTTTCTGTCAACTCTGCATACAGGTGAAACTCGAAAAATTAGAATATCGTGCAAAAGTTAATGTAACCCATACTATGTTGAACACAAGAGGGCAGTATAGCCCTATGTATTACTTCACAAGACCCAACGTCCCCCCTCCCCTACAAACTCACAGAGTCTCAGAGAGTGACTTGCAAAACTGACATTTTCTCCACATTCAAACCAAAATATCTGACTTTCTGTTGGTCGGAGCTAATGACTGTAAATTAGAAAGTTGTCCGGCTTGAGGAGAACTATATCAATACCAATTTTTGTACCTGTAGATGAAACTAACCCCCCACTTTTTTGTCAAAAGGTGGCGCTACTGAGCCCCTCACCACACCCATTTCTGAAACTTTGCACATGTCTACTGGCTAATAAATGTGACGTGTCTGTCGAGTTTCATGCAATTTCAAGTATGTTAAGAGTCTCAAAAGCATCAATAAAGAAAAGTAAAGTTTGAAGCGTTGCCACGGCAACAGTATCAAAGATATCAATAATCCTTTCACAGGTCTAAATCTGCCGTGTGTTTACATTATACACGTAAAGTTTGAAGCAAATCGGGTAAAAACAAGAGGGTGATTTCAAAGCATTTTGAAAGTGACACACTTCCTGCTGCCAGTTGGTGGCGCTATAACTTTGACTCACAACAGTCACATCCATGTGATCGGCCTCTTACAACGAACAAACTGCTGAAATTTCATCAAGAACTGTTAATTTATGCAGAAGTTATAACACACTTCCTGTCTCACTTTTCTCGCCATAAATTTGTTTCCTCGCCACGGCCAAACCGTTCGAGATATCAAAAATCCGCTGGCAATTTTTCATCCTCAATGTCTTGACTTCATGCTGACTGAGATTCGTGGCGATTAAATGATTTCTCTAGGAGGAGTATTTCAAATTCCATTGTATACGTTTTCCAAACAACCCTAAATAGCCGACTTCCTGTTGGGCTGAGGTAAAAAGTAAGAGCATGAAGTATATATGAAACGATGAGATCTATGTGTGTACCGACTTTCATATTATTACATGCAAGTGTGTTTGATTTATGGACCAAGGTTTCGGACCCCGTTCCAGGGGGCGCTGTTAAGCCCCCCTGCCACGCCCGGGTACCATCTTCAGCCCAGCTCTGATGGCCGCGGGTTCTGACCCGTGTGCAAAGTTTCAAGAGTTTTAGAGCACGTAAAGGCCCCCAAAAGTGCCCGAATAGTCGATAATATAATAATAATAATAATAATTAAAGCTGCAAGCAGCGATGAAGGGCCCAAGCCGGTGGCACCGCAACCCTGGTGCCTTTAGTTACCGGGCTCATTTCCACTTGGTGGCTTTCGGAAAACAAAGGATGATGGACACAGCAACAACTCAAAAATATAGCTGCAAGCAGCAATGCGATTCCTCCTCAAAATGGCAAATCATTTAAAATTGATCAATAGAGGGTTGGGGTTAAACCCTCCCAATGAAAAAATTCAAAAAACATGTCTTTCTGTCAGAATCCTAAACTAAACATTTTCAGTGTACAGGAAAATCCATCATGTCGGACCTTATGGATCCTGTAGGGTTTTTTGTTTACAATGAGAAATGAGGTTTGTTCACCAGGTTTCAGAAAAACTAAATAAATGTGTTGGAAATACAAACACTTTGAAAAAATGACATTTGGGCATGGCCTGTAGCTCCCCCTAAGGGTGAATGTGAGCCATTCTTGGTTTGTAGGTTCCTGTTGGCCTGTAGTATTAATGTACCAATTTAGAAAGTATTTGACAAAAAAATGTGCAATTTGGGAATGGCCTTTAGCGCCCCCTAAGGGCGAATGTGAGACATTCTTGGTTTGTGGATTTCTGTTGGCCTGTAGTGTCAATATACCAAATTAGAACATTTTTGACCATAAAATGGGAATTTTGGGCATAGCCTGTAGCGCCCCCTAATGCGAATATGGGCAATTCTTTGTTTGTGGGTTCCTGTTGGCCTGTAGTATCAATGTACCAAATTAGAACATTTTTGACCAGCAAATGGGAATTTAGGGCATGGCCTGTAGCGCCCCCTAAGGGCGAATGTGGGCCATTCTTGGTTTGTGGATTCCTGTTGGCCTGTAGTATCAATCTACAAAATTAGAACATTTTTGACCAGAAAATGGGAATTTTGGGTATGGCCTGTAGCGCCCCCTAAGGGCGAATGTGGGCCATTCTTGGTTTGTGGATTCCTGTTGGCCTGTAGTATCAATATACAAAATTAGAACATTTTTGACCAGAAAATGGGAATTTTGGGCATGGCCTGTAGCGCCCCCTTAGGGCGAATGTGGGATATTCTTTACGCAGTACTTCAGAGTGATGTCATCTTTAAGTATATATATATATAGGTCTGTATCTAACCCACACCTATAATATCACTTCTGAAGGCATGGATTAAACCACAGGAGTGGTATGGATTACTTTTATGCTGCATTTATGTGATTTTTGTAGCTTCTGAGTTCTGATCACCATTCAAGTCATTGAAAGGTCCAACAGGGTTGAGATAATCTTCTAAAAAGCTTAATTTGTGTTCACTAGAAGAAAGAAAATAATACACATCTGGGATGGAATGAGGGTGAGTATACGATGAGAGAAATTTATTTTGGGGGTGAAAACCATTTGTAGGCTACTTTTTATTTACTTGGAAAATTGTTACTGTCTCTTTAAGAGGATTTTAAACGCATTTCATTCAAGCCGTCAAGCCGTCTGTGCGGCTTGTTTTATTGAGATATAATCTTTTGAGAACTGTGAATCTCATTATTTTCGTGCTGTTACATCTGTATTCATTTCAGAGATTAATTGATTGAGATTGTGAAACTACATACAACCGACAAACCTCCATGAAGATGCGAGTAAAAATGAGATGCCTCGCGCTGTCAGACACAAAGCTGATAATCATTCTCGGAAGTGTTGATACTAGATTTAGATTCGCGATTTCTTCATCAACTGTTTATGGTCACTTGAGACAAAACAGACAATATATCATGTATTTTGACATTTTGTTGTTATGAAATTGTCCGTTCAAACGCAAGAAGAAGCGAATGCGATCTCTCATCGGGGCTCGTGAGTTAGACGTGACGCTGCTCGCGGTTTCACACAAAACTGCTCACAAACATTTATTTGAGTTGTTTCGTCATTTTTTTTCCAGAAATAACTAGCAATACTCCTACAAATAAATGCTTCGTAACTAAAACGTTTTGACTTTCTATAGAAAATATAGACAACACGTTCTTACCTTGCAAAAATCGCCTCAGTATTTAATTTGAAGCAGTAAATCCAACACTGGAGTAAATCTCTCGTGATATCACCGTCCCATTGAAATGAAGGAAGACGGTGATGACGATACAGTTATTATTCTTGCCCAGTAACCCCTTAACCAATCACATGTGCCTTTAGCTTGTATTGTCATGAGTATCTGGGCAGATTTCAGAAATAAAATCGGTGATTGGACGACGATGACACTGAGACAGAAACTATGGGAATAATTGTTCCCAAATTTGAACGCTCTGGCTGTAAATGGTTAAAGGTTGTTAAAAATTGTATCCTCCACTCAGTTGATGTATATAGTGAGTGGGGACACAGTGTTTGCCTTTTTTCTGGGATTCGACGGCAAAAGAGCTCAAGCAACTGTTGAACTCAGTCCCTGCCCATTCTGGACTCAGCCTGTTGTAAATAATAGAACAATGAGGCTTGGATGCCATCTATTGGACATTTCTTGTAATTGCCACTCAGAGAATGAACAGACAGTGGATTAAATTTTAGTTTTTTAGGCTTTAGTTCTTTGTTGTATTCACCTGCTACGGCGTGTGTAACATTTTTCTGTCAACTCTGCATACAGGTGAAACTCGAAAAATTAGAATATCGTGCAAAAGTTAATGTAACCCATACTATGTTGAACACAAGAGGGCAGTATAGCCCTATGTATTACTTCACAAGACCCAACGTCCCCCCTCCCCTACAAACTCACAGAGTCTCAGAGAGTGACTTGCAAAACTGACATTTTCTCCACATTCAAACCAAAATATCTGACTTTCTGTTGGTCGGAGCTAATGACTGTAAATTAGAAAGTTGTCCGGCTTGAGGAGAACTATATCAATACCAATTTTTGTACCTGTAGATGAAACTAACCCCCCACTTTTTTGTCAAAAGGTGGCGCTACTGAGCCCCTCACCACACCCATTTCTGAAACTTTGCACATGTCTACTGGCTAATAAATGTGACGTGTCTGTCGAGTTTCATGCAATTTCAAGTATGTTAAGAGTCTCAAAAGCATCAATAAAGAAAAGTAAAGTTTGAAGCGTTGCCACGGCAACAGTATCAAAGATATCAATAATCCTTTCACAGGTCTAAATCTGCCGTGTGTTTACATTATACACGTAAAGTTTGAAGCAAATCGGGTAAAAACAAGAGGGTGATTTCAAAGCATTTTGAAAGTGACACACTTCCTGCTGCCAGTTGGTGGCGCTATAACTTTGACTCACAACAGTCACATCCATGTGATCGGCCTCTTACAACGAACAAACTGCTGAAATTTCATCAAGAACTGTTAATTTATGCAGAAGTTATAACACACTTCCTGTCTCACTTTTCTCGCCATAAATTTGTTTCCTCGCCACGGCCAAACCGTTCGAGATATCAAAAATCCGCTGGCAATTTTTCATCCTCAATGTCTTGACTTCATGCTGACTGAGATTCGTGGCGATTAAATGATTTCTCTAGGAGGAGTATTTCAAATTCCATTGTATACGTTTTCCAAACAACCCTAAATAGCCGACTTCCTGTTGGGCTGAGGTAAAAAGTAAGAGCATGAAGTATATATGAAACGATGAGATCTATGTGTGTACCGACTTTCATATTATTACATGCAAGTGTGTTTGATTTATGGACCAAGGTTTCGGACCCCGTTCCAGGGGGCGCTGTTAAGATGGTACCCCTGCCACGCCCGGGTACCATCTTCAGCCCAGCTCTGATGGCCGCGGGTTCTGACCCGTGTGCAAAGTTTCAAGAGTTTTAGAGCACGTTAAGGCCCCCAAAAGTGCCCGGATAGTCGATAAAATAATAATAATAATAATAATTAAAGCTGCAAGCAGCGATGACGGGCCCAAGCCGGTGGCACCGCAACCCTGGTGCCTTTAGTTACCGGGCTCATTTCCACTTGGTGGCTTTCGGAAAACAAAGGATGATGGACACAGCAACAACTCAAAAATATAGCTGCAAGCAGCAATGCGATTCCTCCTCAAAATGGCAAATCATTTAAAATTGATCAATAGAGGGTTGGGGTTAAACCCTCCCAATGAAAAAATCCAAAAAACATGTCTTTCTGTCTGAATCCTAAACTAAACATTTTCAGTGTACAGGAAAATCCATCATGCCGGACCTTATGGATCCTGTAGGGTTTTTTGTTTACAATGAGAAATGAGGTATGTTCACCAGGTTTCAGAAAACTAAATAAATGGGGTGGAAATACAATCACTTTAAAAAAATGACATTTGGGCATGGCATGTAGCGCCCCCTAAGGGCGAATGTGAGCCATTCTTGGTTTGTAGGTTCCTGTTGGCCTGTAGTATTAATGTACCAAATTAGAAAGTATTTGACAAAAAAATGTGCAATTTTGGGCATGGCCTGTAGCGCCCCCTTAGGGCGAATGTGGGATATTCTTTACGCAGTACTTCAGAGTGATGTCATCTTTAAGTATATATATATATAGGTCTGTATCTAACCCACACCTATAATATCACTTCTGAAGGCATGGATTAAACCACAGGAGTGGTATGGATTACTTTTATGCTGCATTTATGTGATTTTTGTAGCTTCTGAGTTCTGATCACCATTCAAGTCATTGAAAGGTCCAACAGGGTTGAGATAATCTTCTAAAAAGCTTAATTTGTGTTCACTAGAAGAAAGAAAACAATACACATCTGGGATGCAATGAGGGTGAGTATACGATGAGAGAAATTTATTTTTGGGGTGAAAACCATTTGTAGGCCTACTTTTTATTTACTTGGAAAATTGTTACTGTCTCTTTAAGAGGATTTTAAACGCATTTCATTCAAGGCACACTCTGTGCGGCTTGTTTTAGTGAGTTTAATCTTTTGAGAACTGTGAAGTCTCATTATTTTCGTGCTGTTACATCTGTATTCATTTCAGAGATTACTTGATTGAGATTGTGAAACTACATACAACCGACAAACCTCCATGAAGATGCGAGTAAAAATGAGATGCGCTGTCAGGCACAACGCTGATAATCATTCTCGGAAGTGTTGATACTAGATTTCGATTCGCGATTTCTTCATCAACTGTTTATGTTCACTTGGGACAAAACAGACAATATATCATGTAATTTGACATTTTGTAGTATGAAATTGTCCGTTCAAACGCAAGAAGAAGCGAATGCGATCTCTCATCGGGGCTCGTGCGTTAGACGCGACGCATCTCGCGGTTTCACACAAAACTGCTCACAAACATTTATTTGAGTTATTTTGTCATTTTTTTCCAGAAATAACTAGCAATACTCCTACAAATAAATGCTTCGTAACTAAAACGTTTTGACTTTCTATAGAAAATATAGACAACACACGTTCTTACCTTGCAAAAATCGCCTCAGTATTTAATTTGAAGCAGTAAATCCAACACTGGAGTAAATCTCTCGTGATATCACCTTTCCATTGAAATGAAGGAAGACGGTGATGACGATACAGTTATTATTCTTGCCCAGTAACCCCTTAACCAATCACATGTGCCTTTAGCTTGTATTGTCATGAGTATCTGGGCAGACTTCAGAAATAAAATCGGTGATCGGACGACGATGACACTGAGACAGGAACCATGGGAATAATTGTTCCCAAATTTGAACGCTCTGGCTGTAAATGGTTAAAGGTTGTTAAAAATTGTATCCTCCACTCAGTTGATGTATATATTGAGTGGGGACACATTGTTTGCCTTTTTTCTGGGATTCGACTGCAAAAGAGCTCAAGCAACTGTTGAACTCAGTCCCTGCCCATTCTGGACTCAGACCTGTTGTAAATCATTGAACAATGAGGCTTGGATGCCATCTATTGGACATTTCTTGTAATTGCCACTCAGAGAATGAACAGACAGTGGATTAAACTTTAGTTTTTTAGGCTTTAGTTCTTTGTTGTATTCACCTGCTACGGCGTGTGTAACATTTTTCTGTCAACTCTGCATACAGGTGAAACTCGAAAAATTAGAATATCGTGCAAAAGTTAATGTAACCCATACTATGTTGAACACAAGAGGGCAGTATAGCCCTATGTATTACTTCACAAGCCCCCCTCCCTTCCTACTCTTCACACACAAAGTCTTAGAGAGTGACTTGCAAAATTCTGACATTTTCTCCACATTCAAACCAAAATATCTGACTTTCTGTTGGTCGGAGCTAATGACTGTAAATTAGAAAGTTGTCCGGCTTGAGGAGAACTATATCAATACCAATTTTTGTACCTGTAGATGAAACTAACCCCCCACTTTTTTGTCAAAAGGTGGCGCTACTGAGCCCCTCACCACACCCATTTCTGAAACTTTGCACATGTCTACTGGCTAATAAATGTGACGTCTCTGTCGAGTTTCATGCAATTTCAAGTATGTTAAGAGTCTCAAAAGCATCAATAAAGAAAAGTAAAGTTTGAAGTGTTGCCACGGCAACAGTATCTAAGATATCAATAATCCTTTCACAGGTCTAAATCTGCCGTGTGTTTACATTATACACGTAAAGTTTGAAGCAAATCGGGTAAAAACAAGAGGGTGATTTCAAAGCATTTTGAAAGTGACACACTTCCTGCTGCCAGTTGGTGGCGCTATAACTTTGACTCACAATAGTCACATCCATGTGATCGGCCTCTTACAACGAACACACTGCTGAAGTTTCATCAAGATCTGTTAATTTATGCAGAAGTTATAACACACTTCCTGTCTCACTTTTCTCGCCATAAATTTGTTTCCTCGCCACGGCCAAACCGTTCGAGATATCAAAAATCCGCTGGCAATTTTTCATCCTCAATGTCTTGACTTCATGCTGACTGAGATTCGTGGCGATTAAATGATTTCTCTAGGAGGAGTATTTCAAATTCCATTGTATACGTTTTCCAAACAACCCTAAATAGCCGACTTCCTGTTGGGCTGAGGTAAAAAGTAAGAGCATGAAGTATATATGAAACGATGAGATCTATATGTGTACCGACTTTCATATTATTACATGCAAGTGTGTTTGATTTATGGACCAAGGTTTCGGACCCCGTTCCAGGGGGCGCTGCTGAGCCCCCCTGCCACGCCCGGGTACCATCTTCAGCCCAGCCCTGATGGCCGCAGGTTCTGACCCGTGTGCAAAGTTTCAAGAGTTTTAGAGCATGTTAAGGCCCCCAAAAGTGCCCGAATAGTCGATAAAATAATAATAATAATAATAATTAAAGCTGCAAGCAGCGATGACGGGCCCAAGCCGGTGGCACCGCAACCCTGGTGCCTTTAGTTACCGGGATCATTTCCACTTGGTGGCTTTCGGAAAACAAAGGATGATGGACACAGCAACAACTCAAAAATATAGCTGCAAGCAGCAATGCGATTCCTCCTCAAAATGGCAAATCATTTAAAATTGATCAATAGAGGGTTGGGGTTAAACCCTCCCAATGAAAAAATCCAAAAAACATGTCTTTCTGTCTGAATCCTAAACTAAACATTTTCAGTGTACAGGAAAATCCATCATGCCGGACCTTATGGATCCTGTAGGGTTTTTTGTTTACAATGAGAAATGAGGTATGTTCACCAGGTTTCAGAAAAACTAAATAAATGGGGTGGAAATACAATCACTTTGAAAAATTGACATTTGGGCATGGCCTGTACCGCCCCCTAAGGGCGAATGTGAGCCATTCTTGGTTTGTAGGTTCCTGTTGGCCTGTAGTATTAATGTACCAAATTAGAAAGTATTTGACAAAAAAATGTGCAATTTGGGAATGTCCTTTAGCACCCCCTAAGGGCAAATGTGAGACATTCTTGGTTTGTGGATTTCTGTTGGCCTGTAGTGTCAATATACCAAATTAGAACATTTTTGACCATAAAATGGGAATTTTGGGCATAGCCTGTAGCGCCCCCTAATGGCGAATATGGGCAATTCTTTGTTTGTGGGTTCCTGTTGGCCTGTAGTATCAATGTACCAAATTAGAACATTTTTGACCAGCAAATGGGAATTTAGGGCGTGGCCTGTAGCGCCCCATAAGGGCGAATGTGGGCCACTCTTGGTTTGTGAATTCCTGTTGGCCTGTAGTATCAATATACAACATTAGAACATTTTTGACCAGAAAATGGGAATTTTGGGCATGGCCTGTAGCGCCCCCTAAGGGCGAATGTGGGATATTCTTTACGCAGTACTTCAGAGTGATGTCATCTTGAAGTATATATATATAGGTCTATTTCTAACCCACACCTATAATATCACTTCTGAAGGCATGGATTTAACCACTGGAGTGGTATGGATTACTTTTATGCTGCATTTATTTGATTTTTGTAGCTTCTGAGTTCTGATCACCATTCAAGTCATTGAAAGGTCCAACAGGGTTGAGATAATCTTCTAAAAAGCTTAATTTGTGTTCACTAGAAGAAAGAAAACAATACACATCTGGGATGCAATGAGGGTGAGTATACGATGAGAGAAATTTATTTTTGGGGTGAAAACCATTTGTAGGCCTACTTTTTATTTACTTGGAAAATTGTTACTGTCTCTTTAAGAGGATTTTAAACGCATTTCATTCAAGGCACAGTCTGTGCGGCTTGTTTTAGTGAGTTTAATCTTTTGAGAACTGTGAAGTCTCATTATTTTCGTGCTGTTACATCTGTATTCATTTCAGAGATTACTTGATTGAGATTGTGAAACTACATACAACCGACAAACCTCCATGAAGATGCGAGTAAAAATGAGATGCCTCGCGCTGTCAGACACAACGCTGATAATCATTCTCGGAAGTGTTGATACTAGATTTCGATTCGCGATTTCTTCATCAACTGTTTATGTTCACTTGGGACAAAACAGACAATATATCATGTAATTTGACATTTTGTAGTATGAAATTGTCCGTTCAAACGCAAGAAGAAGCGAATGCGATCTCTCATCGGGGCTCGTGCGTTAGACGCGACGCATCTCGCGGTTTCACACAAAACTGCTCACAAACATTTATTTGAGTTGTTTTGTCATTTTTTTCCAAAAATAACTAGCAATACTCCTACAAATAAATGCTTCGTAACTAAAACGTTTTGACTTTCTATAGAAAATATAGACAACACACGTTCTTACCTTGCAAAAATCGCCTCAGTATTTAATTTGAAGCAGTAAATCCAACACTGGAGTAAATCTCTCGTGATATCACCTTTCCATTGAAATGAAGGAAGACGGTGATGACGATACAGTTATTATTCTTGCCCAGTAACCCCTTAACCAATCACATGTGCCTTTAGCTTGTATTGTCATGAGTATCTGGGCAGACTTCAGAAATAAAATCGGTGATCGGACGACGATGACACTGAGACAGGAACCATGGGAATAATTGTTCCCAAATTTGAACGCTCTGGCTGTAAATGGTTAAAGGTTGTTAAAAATTGTATCCTCCACTCAGTTGATGTATATATTGAGTGGGGACACATTGTTTGACTTTTTTTCTGGGATTCGACTGCAAAAGAGCTCAAGCAACTGTTGAACTCAGTCCCTGCCCATTCTGGACTCAGACCTGTTGTAAATCATTGAACAATGAGGCTTGGATGCCATCTATTGGACATTTCTTGTAATTGCCACTCAGAGAATGAACAGACAGTGGATTAAACTTTAGTTTTTTAGGCTTTAGTTCTTTGTTGTATTCACCTGCTACGGCGTGTGTAACATTTTTCTGTCAACTCTGCATACAGGTGAAACTCGAAAAATTAGAATATCGTGCAAAAGTTAATGTAACCCATACTATGTTGAACACAAGAGGGCAGTATAGCCCTATGTATTACTTCACAAGCCCCCCTCCCTTCCTACTCCTCACACACAAAGTCTTAGAGAGTGACTTGCAAAATTCTGACATTTTCTCCACATTCAAACCAAAATATCTGACTTTCTGTTGGTCGGAGCTAATGACTGTAAATTAGAAAGTTGTCCGGCTTGAGGAGAACTATATCAATACCAATTTTTGTACCTGTAGATGAAACTAACCCCCCACTTTTTTGTCAAAAGGTGGCGCTACTGAGCCCCTCACCACACCCATTTCTGAAACTTTGCACATGTCTACTGGCTAATAAATGTGACGTCTCTGTCGAGTTTCATGCAATTTCAAGTATGTTAAGAGTCTCAAAAGCATCAATAAAGAAAAGTAAAGTTTGAAGCGTTGCCACGGCAACAGTATCTAAGATATCAATAATCCTTTCACAGGTCTAAATCTGCCGTGTGTTTACATTATACACGTAAAGTTTGAAGCAAATCGGGTAAAAACAAGAGGGTGATTTCAAAGCATTTTGAAAGTGACACACTTCCTGCTGCCAGTTGGTGGCGCTATAACTTTGACTCACAATAGTCACATCCATGTGATCGGCCTCTTACAACGAACACACTGCTGAAGTTTCATCAAGATCTGTTAATTTATGCAGAAGTTATAACACACTTCCTGTCTCACTTTTCTCGCCATAAATTTGTTTCCTCGCCACGGCCAAACCGTTCGAGATATCAAAAATCCGCTGGCAATTTTTCATCCTCAATGTCTTGACTTCATGCTGACTGAGATTCGTGGCGATTAAATGATTTCTCTAGGAGGAGTATTTCAAATTCCATTGTATACGTTTTCCAAACAACCCTAAATAGCCGACTTCCTGTTGGGCTGAGGTAAAAAGTAAGAGCATGAAGTATATATGAAACGATGAGATCTATATGTGTACCGACTTTCATATTATTACATGCAAGTGTGTTTGATTTATGGACCAAGGTTTCGGACCCCGTTCCAGGGGGCGCTGCTGAGCCCCCCTGCCACGCCCGGGTACCATCTTCAGCCCAGCCCTGATGGCCGCAGGTTCTGACCCGTGTGCAAAGTTTCAAGAGTTTTAGAGCATGTTAAGGCCCCCAAAAGTGCCCGAATAGTCGATAAAATAATAATAATAATAATAATAATAATAATAATAATAATAATAATCCTAAGGAAAACAATAGGGCCTTCGCCTTTTCAGGCTTGGGCCCTAATTAAAGCTGCAAGCAGCGATGACGGGCCCAAGCCGGTGGCACCGCAACCCTGGTGCCTTTAGTTACCGGGCTCATTTCCACTTGGTGGCTTTCGGAAAACAAAGGATGGTGGACACAGCAACAACTCAAAAATATAGCTGCAAGCAGCAATGCGATTCCTCCTCAAAATGGCAAATCATTTAAAATTGATCAATAGAGGGTTGGGGTTAAACCCTCCCAATGAAAAAATCCAAAAAACATGTCTTTCTGTCTGAATCCTAAACTAAACATTTTCAGTGTACAGGAAAATCCATCATGCCAGACCTTATGGATCCTGGAGGGTTTTTTGTTTACAATGAGAAATGAGGTATGTTCACCAGGTTTCAGAAAAACTAAATAAATGGGGTGGAAATACAATCACTTTGAAAAATTGACATTTGGGCATGGCCTGTAGCGCCCCCTAAGGGCGAATGTGAGCCATTCTTGGTTTGTAGGTTCCTGTTGGCCTGTAGTATTAATGTACCAAATTAGAAAGTATTTGACAAAAAAATGTGCAATTTGGGAATGTCCTTTAGCGCCCCCTAAGGGCAAATGTGAGACATTCTTGGTTTGTGGATTTCTGTTGGCCTGTAGTGTCAATAGACCAAATTAGAAAATTTTTGACCATAAAATGGGAATTTTGGGCATAGCCTGTAGCGCCCCCTAATGGCGAATATGGGCAATTCTTTGTTTGTGGGTTCCTGTTGGCCTGTAGTATCAATATACCAAATTAGAACATTTTTGACCAGCAAATGGGAATTTAGGGCGTGGCCTGTAGCGCCCCCTAAGGGCGAATGTGGGCCATTCTTGGTTTGTGGATTACTGTTGGCCTGTAGGATCAATATACAAAATTAGAACATTTTTGCCCAGAAAATGGGAATTTTGGGCATGGCCTGTAGCGCCCCCTAAGGGCGAATGTGGGATATTCTTTACGCAGTACTTCAGAGTGATGTCATCTTGAAGTATATATATATAGGTCTGTTTCTAACCCACACCTATAATATCACTTCTGAAGGCATGGATTAAACCAATGGAGTGGTATGGATTACTTTTATGCTGCATTTATGTGATTTTTGTAGCTTCTGAGTTCTGATCACCATTCAAGTCATTGAAAGGTCCAACAGGGTTGAGATAATCTTCTAAAAAGCTTAATTTGTGTTCACTAGAAGAAAGAAAATAATACACATCTGGGATGGAATGAGGGTGAGTATACGATGAGAGAAATTTATTTTGGGGGTGAAAACCATTTGTAGGCCTACTTTTTATTTACTTGGAAAATTGTTACTGTCTCTTTAAGAGGATTTTAAACGCATTTCATTCAAGGCACAGTCTGTGCGGCTTGTTTTAGTGAGTTTAATCTTTTGAGAACTGTGAAGTCTCATTATTTTCGTGCTGTTACATCTGTATTCATTTCAGAGATTACTTGATTGAGATTGTGAAACTACATACAACCGACAAACCTCCATGAAGATGCGAGTAAAAATGAGATGCCTCGCGCTGTCAGACACAACGCTGATAATCATTCAAGGAAGTGTTGATACTAGATTTAGATTCGCGATTTCTTCATCAACTGTTTATGTTCACTTGGGACAAAACAGACAATATATCATGTAATTTGACATTTTGTTTATGAAATTGTCCGTTCAAACGCAAGATGAAGCGAATGCGATCTCTCATCGGGGCTCGTGCGTTAGACGCGACGCATCTCGCGGTTTCACACAAAACTGCTCACAAACATTTATTTGAGTTGTTTTGTCATTTTTTTCCAAAAATAACTAGCAATACTCCTACAAATAAATGCTTCGTAACTAAAACGTTTTGACTTTCTATAGAAAATATAGACAACACGTTCTTACCTTGCAAAAATCGCCTCAGTATTTAATTTGAAGCAGTAAATCCAACAATGGAGTAAATCTCTCGTGATATCACCTTTCCATTGAAATGAAGGAAGACGGTGATGACGATACAGTTATTATTCTTGCCCAGTAACCCCTTAACCAATCACATGTGCCTTTAGCTTGTATTGTCATGAGTATCTGGGCAGATTTCAGAAATAAAATCGGTGATCGGACGACGATGACACTGAGACAGGAACCATGGGAATAATTGTTCCCAAATTTGAACGCTCTGGCTGTAAATAGTTAAAGGTTGTTAAAAATTGTATCCTCCACTCAGTTGATGTATATATTGAGTGGGGACACATTGTTTGCCTTTTTTCTGGGATTCGACTGCAAAAGAGCTCAAGCAACTGTTGAACTCAGTCCCTGCCCATTCTGGACTCAGACCTGTTGTAAATCATTGAACAATGAGGCTTGGATGCCATCTATTGGACATTTCTTGTAATTGCCACTCAGAGAATGAACAGACAGTGGATTAAACTTTAGTTTTTTAGGCTTTAGTTCTTTGTTGTATTCACCTGCTACGGCGTGTGTAACATTTTTCTGTCAACTCTGCATACAGGTGAAACTCGAAAAATTAGAATATCGTGCAAAAGTTAATGTAACCCATACTATGTTGAACACAAGAGGGCAGTATAGCCCTATGTATTACTTCACAAGACCCCCTCCCTTCCTACTCCTCACACACAGAGGCTCACAGAGTGACTTGCAAAATTCTGACATTTTCTCCACATTCAAACCAAAATATCTGACTTTCTGTTGGTCGGAGCTAATGACTGTAAATTAGAAAGTTGTCCGGCTTGAGGAGAACTATATCAATACCAATTTTTGTACCTGTAGATGAAACTAACCCCCCACTTTTTTGTCAAAAGGTGGCGCTACTGAGCCCCTCACCACACCCATTTCTGAAACTTTGCACATGTCTACTGGCTAATAAATGTGACGTCTCTGTCGAGTTTCATGCAATTTCAAGTAGGTTAAGAGTCTCAAAAGCATCAATAAAGAAAAGTAAAGTTTGAAGCGTTGCCACGGCAACAGTATCTAAGATATCAATAATCCTTTCACAGGTCTAAATCTGCCGTGTGTTTACATTATACACGTAAAGTTTGAAGCAAATCGGGTAAAAACAAGAGGGTGATTTCAAAGCATTTTGAAAGTGACACACTTCCTGCTGCCAGTTGGTGGCGCTATAACTTTGACTCACAATAGTCACATCCATGTGATCGGCCTCTTACAACGAACACACTGCTGAAGTTTCATCAAGATCTGTTAATTTATGCAGAAGTTATAACACACTTCCTGTCTCACTTTTCTCGCCATAAATTTGTTTCCTCGCCACGGCCAAACCGTTCGAGATATCAAAAATCCGCTGGCAATTTTTCATCCTCGATGTCTTGACTTCATGCTGACTGAGATTCGTGGCGATTAAATGATTTCTCTAGGAGGAGTATTTCAAATTCCATTGTATACGTTTTCCAAACAACCCTAAATAGCCGACTTCCTGTTGGGCTGAGGTAAAAAGTAAGAGCATGAAGTATATATGAAACGATGAGATCTATATGTGTACCGACTTTCATATTATTACATGCAAGTGTGTTTGATTTATGGACCAAGGTTTCGGACCCCGTTCCAGGGGGCGCTGCTGAGCCCCCCTGCCACGCCCGGGTACCATCTTCAGCCCAGCCCTGATGGCCGCAGGTTCTGACCCGTGTGCAAAGTTTCAAGAGTTTTAGAGCATGTTAAGGCCCCCAAAAGTGCCCGAATAGTCGATAAAATAATAATAATAATAATAATAATAATAATAATAATAATAATAATCCTAAGGAAAACAATAGGGCCTTCGCCTTTTCAGGCTTGGGCCCTAATTAAAGCTGCAAGCAGCGATGACGGGCCCAAGCCGGTGGCACCGCAACCCTGGTGCCTTTAGTTACCGGGCTCATTTCCACTTGGTGGCTTTCGGAAAACAAAGGATGGTGGACACAGCAACAACTCAAAAATATAGCTGCAAGCAGCAATGCGATTCCTCCTCAAAATGGCAAATCATTTAAAATTGATCAATAGAGGGTTGGGGTTAAACCCTCCCAATGAAAAAATCCAAAAAACATGTCTTTCTGTCTGAATCCTAAACTAAACATTTTCAGTGTACAGGAAAATCCATCATGCCAGACCTTATGGATCCTGGAGGGTTTTTTGTTTACAATGAGAAATGAGGTATGTTCACCAGGTTTCAGAAAAACTAAATAAATGGGGTGGAAATACAATCACTTTGAAAAATTGACATTTGGGCATGGCCTGTAGCGCCCCCTAAGGGCGAATGTGAGCCATTCTTGGTTTGTAGGTTCCTGTTGGCCTGTAGTATTAATGTACCAAATTAGAAAGTATTTGACAAAAAAATGTGCAATTTGGGAATGTCCTTTAGCGCCCCCTAAGGGCAAATGTGAGACATTCTTGGTTTGTGGATTTCTGTTGGCCTGTAGTGTCAATAGACCAAATTAGAAAATTTTTGACCATAAAATGGGAATTTTGGGCATAGCCTGTAGCGCCCCCTAATGGCGAATATGGGCAATTCTTTGTTTGTGGGTTCCTGTTGGCCTGTAGTATCAATATACCAAATTAGAACATTTTTGACCAGCAAATGGGAATTTAGGGCGTGGCCTGTAGCGCCCCCTAAGGGCGAATGTGGGCCATTCTTGGTTTGTGGATTACTGTTGGCCTGTAGGATCAATATACAAAATTAGAACATTTTTGCCCAGAAAATGGGAATTTTGGGCATGGCCTGTAGCGCCCCCTAAGGGCGAATGTGGGATATTCTTTACGCAGTACTTCAGAGTGATGTCATCTTGAAGTATATATATATAGGTCTGTTTCTAACCCACACCTATAATATCACTTCTGAAGGCATGGATTAAACCAATGGAGTGGTATGGATTACTTTTATGCTGCATTTATGTGATTTTTGTAGCTTCTGAGTTCTGATCACCATTCAAGTCATTGAAAGGTCCAACAGGGTTGAGATAATCTTCTAAAAAGCTTAATTTGTGTTCACTAGAAGAAAGAAAATAATACACATCTGGGATGGAATGAGGGTGAGTATACGATGAGAGAAATTTATTTTGGGGGTGAAAACCATTTGTAGGCCTACTTTTTATTTACTTGGAAAATTGTTACTGTCTCTTTAAGAGGATTTTAAACGCATTTCATTCAAGGCACAGTCTGTGCGGCTTGTTTTAGTGAGTTTAATCTTTTGAGAACTGTGAAGTCTCATTATTTTCGTGCTGTTACATCTGTATTCATTTCAGAGATTACTTGATTGAGATTGTGAAACTACATACAACCGACAAACCTCCATGAAGATGCGAGTAAAAATGAGATGCCTCGCGCTGTCAGACACAACGCTGATAATCATTCTCGGAAGTGTTGATACTAGATTTAGATTCGCGATTTCTTCATCAACTGTTTATGTTCACTTGGGACAAAACAGACAATATATCATGTAATTTGACATTTTGTTTATGAAATTGTCCGTTCAAACGCAAGATGAAGCGAATGCGATCTCTCATCGGGGCTCGTGCGTTAGACGCGACGCATCTCGCGGTTTCACACAAAACTGCTCACAAACATTTATTTGAGTTGTTTTGTCATTTTTTTCCAAAAATAACTAGCAATACTCCTACAAATAAATGCTTCGTAACTAAAACGTTTTGACTTTCTATAGAAAATATAGACAACACGTTCTTACCTTGCAAAAATCGCCTCAGTATTTAATTTGAAGCAGTAAATCCAACAATGGAGTAAATCTCTCGTGATATCACCTTTCCATTGAAATGAAGGAAGACGGTGATGACGATACAGTTATTATTCTTGCCCAGTAACCCCTTAACCAATCACATGTGCCTTTAGCTTGTATTGTCATGAGTATCTGGGCAGATTTCAGAAATAAAATCGGTGATCGGACGACGATGACACTGAGACAGGAACCATGGGAATAATTGTTCCCAAATTTGAACGCTCTGGCTGTAAATAGTTAAAGGTTGTTAAAAATTGTATCCTCCACTCAGTTGATGTATATATTGAGTGGGGACACATTGTTTGCCTTTTTTCTGGGATTCGACTGCAAAAGAGCTCAAGCAACTGTTGAACTCAGTCCCTGCCCATTCTGGACTCAGACCTGTTGTAAATCATTGAACAATGAGGCTTGGATGCCCTCTATTGGACATTTCTTGTAATTGCCACTCAGAGAATGAACAGACAGTGGATTAAACTTTAGTTTTTTAGGCTTTAGTTCTTTGTTGTATTCACCTGCTACGGCGTGTGTAACATTTTTCTGTCAACTCTGCATACAGGTGAAACTCGAAAAATTAGAATATCGTGCAAAAGTTAATGTAACCCATACTATGTTGAACACAAGAGGGCAGTATAGCCCTATGTATTACTTCACAAGACCCCCTCCCTTCCTACTCCTCACACACAGAGGCTCACAGAGTGACTTGCAAAATTCTGACATTTTCTCCACATTCAAACCAAAATATCTGACTTTCTGTTGGTCGGAGCTAATGACTGTAAATTAGAAAGTTGTCCGGCTTGAGGAGAACTATATCAATACCAATTTTTGTACCTGTAGATGAAACTAACCCCCCACTTTTTTGTCAAAAGGTGGCGCTACTGAGCCCCTCACCACACCCATTTCTGAAACTTTGCACATGTCTACTGGCTAATAAATGTGACGTCTCTGTCGAGTTTCATGCAATTTCAAGTAGGTTAAGAGTCTCAAAAGCATCAATAAAGAAAAGTCAAGTTTGAAGCGTTGCCACGGCAACAGTATCTAAGATATCAATAATCCTTTCACAGGTCTAAATCTGCCGTGTGTTTACATTATACACGTAAAGTTTGAAGCAAATCGGGTAAAAACAAGAGGGTGATTTCAAAGCATTTTGAAAGTGACACACTTCCTGCTGCCAGTTGGTGGCGCTATAACTTTGACTCACAATAGTCACATCCATGTGATCGGCCTCTTACAACGAACACACTGCTGAAGTTTCATCAAGATCTGTTAATTTATGCAGAAGTTATAACACACTTCCTGTCTCACTTTTCTCGCCATAAATTTGTTTCCTCGCCACGGCCAAACCGTTCGAGATATCAAAAATCCGCTGGCAATTTTTCATCCTCAATGTCTTGACTTCATGCTGACTGAGATTCGTGCCGATTAAATGATTTCTCTAGGAGGAGTATTTCAAATTCCATTGTATACGTTTTCCAAACAACCCTAAATAGCCGACTTCCTGTTGGGCTGAGGTAAAAAGTAAGAGCATGAAGTATATATGAAACGATGAGATCTATATGTGTACCGACTTTCATATTATTACATGCAAGTGTGTTTGATTTATGGACCAAGGTTTCGGACCCCGTTCCAGGGGGCGCTGCTGAGCCCCCCTGCCACGCCCGGGTACCATCTTCAGCCCAGCCCTGATGGCCGCAGGTTCTGACCCGTGTGCAAAGTTTCAAGAGTTTTAGAGCATGTTAAGGCCCCCAAAAGTGCCCGAATAGTCGATAAAATAATAATAATAATAATAATAATAATAATAATAATAATAATAATCCTAAGGAAAACAATAGGGCCTTCGCCTTTTCAGGCTTGGGCCCTAATAATAATAATAATAATAATAATAATTAAAGCTGCAAGCAGCGATGACGGGCCCAAGCCGGTGGCACCGCAACCCTGGTGCCTTTAGTTACCGGGCTCATTTCCACTTGGTGGCTTTCGGAAAACAAAGGATGATGGACACAGCAACAACTCAAAAATATAGCTGCAAGCAGCAATGCGATTCCTCCTCAAAATGGCAAATCATTTAAAATTGATCAATAGAGGGTTGGGGTTAAACCCTCCCAATGAAAAAATCCAAAAAACATGTCTTTCTGTCTGAATCCTAAACTAAACATTTTCAGTGTACAGGAAAATCCATCATGCCGGACCTTATGGATCCTGTAGGGTTTTTTGTTTACAATGAGAAATGAGGTATGTTCACCAGGTTTCAGAAAAACTAAATAAATGGGGTGGAAATACAATCACTTTGAAAAATTGACATTTGGGCATGGCCTGTACCGCCCCCTAAGGGCGAATGTGAGCCATTCTTGGTTTGTAGGTTCCTGTTGGCCTGTAGTATTAATGTACCAAATTAGAAAGTATTTGACAAAAAAATGTGCAATTTGGGAATGTCCTTTAGCACCCCCTAAGGGCAAATGTGAGACATTCTTGGTTTGTGGATTTCTGTTGGCCTGTAGTGTCAATATACCAAATTAGAAAATTTTTGACCATAAAATGGGAATTTTGGGCATAGCCTGTAGCGCCCCCTAATGGCGAATATGGGCAATTCTTTGTTTGTGGGTTCCTGTTGGCCTGTAGTATCAATGTACCAAATTAGAACATTTTTGACCAGCAAATGGGAATTTAGGGCGTGGCCTGTAGCGCCCCATAAGGGCGAATGTGGGCCACTCTTGGTTTGTGAATTCCTGTTGGCCTGTAGTATCAATATACAACATTAGAACATTTTTGACCAGAAAATGGGAATTTTGGGCATGGCCTGTAGCGCCCCCTAAGGGCGAATGTGGGATATTCTTTACGCAGTACTTCAGAGTGATGTCATCTTGAAGTATATATATATAGGTCTATTTCTAACCCACACCTATAATATCACTTCTGAAGGCATGGATTTAACCACTGGAGTGGTATGGATTACTTTTATGCTGCATTTATTTGATTTTTGCAGCTTCTAAGTTCTGATCACCATTCAAGTCATTGAAAGGTCCAACAGGGTTGAGATAATCTTCTAAAAAGCTTAATTTGTGTTCACTAGAAGAAAGAAAACAATACACATCTGGGATGCAATGAGGGTGAGTATACGATGAGAGAAATTTATTTTTGGGGTGAAAACCATTTGTAGGCCTACTTTTTATTTACTTGGAAAATTGTTACTGTCTCTTTAAGAGGATTTTAAACGCATTTCATTCAAGGCACAGTCTGTGCGGCTTGTTTTAGTGAGTTTAATCTTTTGAGAACTGTGAAGTCTCATTATTTTCGTGCTGTTACATCTGTATTCATTTCAGAGATTACTTGATTGAGATTGTGAAACTACATACAACCGACAAACCTCCATGAAGATGCGAGTAAAAATGAGATGCCTCGCGCTGTCAGACACAACGCTGATAATCATTCTCGGAAGTGTTGATACTAGATTTCGATTCGCGATTTCTTCATCAACTGTTTATGTTCACTTGGGACAAAACAGACAATATATCATGTAATTTGACATTTTGTAGTATGAAATTGTCCGTTCAAACGCAAGAAGAAGCGAATGCGATCTCTCATCGGGGCTCGTGCGTTAGACGCGACGCATCTCGCGGTTTCACACAAAACTGCTCACAAACATTTATTTGAGTTGTTTTGTCATTTTTTTCCAGAAATAACTAGCAATACTCCTACAAATAAATGCTTCGTCACTAAAACGTTTTGACTTTCTATAGAAAATATAGACAACACACGTTCTTACCTTGCAAAAATCGCCTCAGTATTTAATTTGAAGCAGTAAATCCAACACTGGAGTAAATCTCTCGTGATATCACCTTTCCATTGAAATGAAGGAAGACGGTGATGACGATACAGTTATTATTCTTGCCCAGTAACCCCTTAACCAATCACATGTGCCTTTAGCTTGTATTGTCATGAGTATCTGGGCAGACTTCAGAAATAAAATCGGTGATCGGACGACGATGACACTGAGACAGGAACCATGGGAATAATTGTTCCCAAATTTGAACGCTCTGGCTGTAAATGGTTAAAGGTTGTTAAAAATTGTATCCTCCACTCAGTTGATGTATATATTGAGTGGGGACACATTGTTTGCCTTTTTTCTGGGATTCGACTGCAAAAGAGCTCAAGCAACTGTTGAACTCAGTCCCTGCCCATTCTGGACTCAGACCTGTTGTAAATCATTGAACAATGAGGCTTGGATGCCATCTATTGGACATTTCTTGTAATTGCCACTCAGAGAATGAACAGACAGTGGATTAAACTTTAGTTTTTTAGGCTTTAGTTCTTTGTTGTATTCACCTGCTACGGCGTGTGTAACATTTTTCTGTCAACTCTGCATACAGGTGAAACTCGAAAAATTAGAATATCGTGCAAAAGTTAATGTAACCCATACTATGTTGAACACAAGAGGGCAGTATAGCCCTATGTATTACTTCACAAGACCCCCTCCCTTCCTACTCCTCACACACAAAGTCTTAGAGAGTGACTTGCAAAATTCTGACATTTTCTCCACATTCAAACCAAAATATCTGACTTTCTGTTGGTCGGAGCTAATGACTGTAAATTAGAAAGTTGTCCGGCTTGAGGAGAACTATATCAATACCAATTTTTGTACCTGTAGATGAAACTAACCCCCCACTTTTTTGTCAAAAGGTGGCGCTACTGAGCCCCTCACCACACCCATTTCTGAAACTTTGCACATGTCTACTGGCTAATAAATGTGACGTCTCTGTCGAGTTTCATGCAATTTCAAGTATGTTAAGAGTCTCAAAAGCATCAATAAAGAAAAGTAAAGTTTGAAGTGTTGCCACGGCAACAGTATCTAAGATATCAATAATCCTTTCACAGGTCTAAATCTGCCGTGTGTTTACATTATACACGTAAAGTTTGAAGCAAATCGGGTAAAAACAAGAGGGTGATTTCAAAGCATTTTGAAAGTGACACACTTCCTGCTGCCAGTTGGTGGCGCTATAACTTTGACTCACAATAGTCACATCCATGTGATCGGCCTCTTACAACGAACACACTGCTGAAGTTTCATCAAGATCTGTTAATTTATGCAGAAGTTATAACACACTTCCTGTCTCACTTTTCTCGCCATAAATTTGTTTCCTCGCCACGGCCAAACCGTTCGAGATATCAAAAATCCGCTGGCAATTTTTCATCCTCAATGTCTTGACTTCATGCTGACTGAGATTCGTGGCGATTAAATGATTTCTCTAGGAGGAGTATTTCAAATTCCATTGTATACGTTTTCCAAACAACCCTAAATAGCCGACTTCCTGTTGGGCTGAGGTAAAAAGTAAGAGCATGAAGTATATATGAAACGATGAGATCTATATGTGTACCGACTTTCATATTATTACATGCAAGTGTGTTTGATTTATGGACCATGGTTTCGGACCCCGTTCCAGGGGGCGCTGCTGAAACCCCCTGCCACGCCCGGGTACCATCTTCAGCCCAGCCCTGATGGCCGCAGGTTCTGACCCGTGTGCAAAGTTTCAAGAGTTTTAGAGCATGTTAAGGCCCCCAAAAGTGCCCGAATAGTCGATAAAATAATAATAATAATAATAATAATAATAATAATAATAATAATAATAATCCTAAGGAAAACAATAGGGCCTTCGCCTTTTCAGGCTTGGGCCCTAATAATAATCCTAAGGAAAACAATAGGGCCTTCGCCTTTTCAGGCTTGGGCCCTAATAATAATCCTAAGGAAAACAATAGGGCCTTCGCCTTTTCAAGGCTTGGGCCCTAATTAAAGCTGCAAGCAGCGATGACGGGCCCAAGCCGGTGGCACCGCAACCCTGGTGCCTTTAGTTACCGGGCTCATTTCCACTTGGTGGCTTTCGGAAAACAAAGGATGATGGACACAGCAACAACTCAAAAATATAGCTGCAAGCAGCAATGCGATTCCTCCTCAAAATGGCAAATCATTTAAAATTGATCAATAGAGGGTTGGGGTTAAACCCTCCCAATGAAAAAATCCAAAAAACATGTCTTTCTGTCTGAATCCTAAACTAAACATTTTCAGTGTACAGGAAAATCCATCATGCCGGACCTTATGGATCCTGTAGGGTTTTTTGTTTACAATGAGAAATGAGGTATGTTCACCAGGTTTCAGAAAAACTAAATAAATGGGGTGGAAATACAATCACTTTGGAAAATTGACATTTGGGCATGGCCTGTACCGCCCCCTAAGGGCGAATGTGAGCCATTCTTGGTTTGTAGGTTCCTGTTGGCCTGAAGTATTAATGTACCAAATTAGAAAGTATTTGACAAAAAAATGTGCAATTTGGGAATGTCCTTTAGCACCCCCTAAGGGCAAATGTGAGACATTCTTGGTTTGTGGATTTCTGTTGGCCTGTAGTGTCAATATACCAAATTAGAAAATTTTTGACCATAAAATGGGAATTTTGGGCATAGCCTGTAGCGCCCCCTAATGGCGAATATGGGCAATTCTTTGTTTGTGGGTTCCTGTTGGCCTGTAGTATCAATGTACCAAATTAGAACATTTTTGACCAGCAAATGGGAATTTAGGGCGTGGCCTGTAGCGCCCCATAAGGGCGAATGTGGGCCACTCTTGGTTTGTGAATTCCTGTTGGCCTGTAGTATCAATATACAACATTAGAACATTTTTGACCAGAAAATGGGAATTTTGGGCATGGCCTGTAGCGCCCCCTAAGGGCGAATGTGGGATATTCTTTACGCAGTACTTCAGAGTGATGTCATCTTGAAGTATATATATATATAGGTCTATTTCTAACCCACACCTATAATATCACTTCTGAAGGCATGGATTTAACCACTGGAGTGGTATGGATTACTTTTATGCTGCATTTATTTGATTTTTGTAGCTTCTGAGTTCTGATCACCATTCAAGTCATTGAAAGGTCCAACAGGGTTGAGATAATCTTCTAAAAAGCTTAATTTGTGTTCACTAGAAGAAAGAAAACAATACACATCTGGGATGCAATGAGAGTGAGTATACGATGAGAGAAATTTATTTTTGGGGTGAAAACCATTTGTAGGCCTACTTTTTATTTACTTGGAAAATTGTTACTGTCTCTTTAAGAGGATTTTAAACGCATTTCATTCAAGGCACAGTCTGTGCGGCTTGTTTTAGTGAGTTTAATCTTTTGAGAACTGTGAAGTCTCATTATTTTCGTGCTGTTACATCTGTATTCATTTCAGAGATTACTTGATTGAGATTGTGAAACTACATACAACCGACAAACCTCCATGAAGATGCGAGTAAAAATGAGATGCCTCGCGCTGTCAGACACAACGCTGATAATCATTCTCGGAAGTGTTGATACTAGATTTCGATTCGCGATTTCTTCATCAACTGTTTATGTTCACTTGGGACAAAACAGACAATATATCATGTAATTTGACATTTTGTAGTATGAAATTGTCCGTTCAAACGCAAGAAGAAGCGAATGCGATCTCTCATCGGGGCTCGTGCGTTAGACGCGACGCATCTCGCGGTTTCACACAAAACTGCTCACAAACATTTATTTGAGTTGTTTTGTCATTTTTTTCCAGAAATAACTAGCAATACTCCTACAAATAAATGCTTCGTAACTAAAACGTTTTGACTTTCTATAGAAAATATAGACAACACACGTTCTTACCTTGCAAAAATCGCCTCAGTATTTAATTTGAAGCAGTAAATCCAACACTGGAGTAAATCTCTCGTGATATCACCTTTCCATTGAAATGAAGGAAGACGGTGATGACGATACAGTTATTATTCTTGCCCAGTAACCCCTTAACCAATCACATGTGCCTTTAGCTTGTATTGTCATGAGTATCTGGGCAGACTTCAGAAATAAAATCGGTGATCGGACGACGATGACACTGAGACAGGAACCATGGGAATAATTGTTCCCAAATTTGAACGCTCTGGCTGTAAATGGTTAAAGGTTGTTAAAAATTGTATCCTCCACTCAGTTGATGTATATATTGAGTGGGGACACATTGTTTGCCTTTTTTCTGGGATTCGACTGCAAAAGAGCTCAAGCAACTGTTGAACTCAGTCCCTGCCCATTCTGGACTCAGACCTGTTGTAAATCATTGAACAATGAGGCTTGGATGCCATCTATTGGACATTTCTTGTAATTGCCACTCAGAGAATGAACAGACAGTGGATTAAACTTTAGTTTTTTAGGCTTTAGTTCTTTGTTGTATTCACCTGCTACGGCGTGTGTAACATTTTTCTGTCAACTCTGCATACAGGTGAAACTCGAAAAATTAGAATATCGTGCAAAAGTTAATGTAACCCATACTATGTTGAACACAAGAGGGCAGTATAGCCCTATGTATTACTTCACAAGCCCCCCTCCCTTCCTACTCCTCACACACAAAGTCTTAGAGAGTGACTTGCAAAATTCTGACATTTTCTCCACATTCAAACCAAAATATCTGACTTTCTGTTGGTCGGAGCTAATGACTAAATTAGAAAGTTGTCCGGCTTGAGGAGAACTATATCAATACCAATTTTTGTACCTGTAGATGAAACTAACCCCCCACTTTTTTGTCAAAAGGTGGCGCTACTGAGCCCCTCACCACACCCATTTCTGAAACCTTGCACATGTCTACTGGCTAATAAATGTGACGTCTCTGTCGAGTTTCATGCAATTTCAAGTATGTTAAGAGTCTCAAAAGCATCAATAAAGAAAAGTAAAGTTTGAAGTGTTGCCACGGCAACAGTATCTAAGATATCAATAATCCTTTCACAGGTCTAAATCTGCCGTGTGTTTACATTATACACGTAAAGTTTGAAGCAAATCGGGTAAAAACAAGAGGGTGATTTCAAAGCATTTTGAAAGTGACACACTTCCTGCTGCCAGTTGGTGGCGCTATAACTTTGACTCACAATAGTCACATCCATGTGATCGGCCTCTTACAACGAACACACTGCTGAAGTTTCATCAAGATCTGTTAATTTATGCAGAAGTTATAACACACTTCCTGTCTCACTTTTCTCGCCATAAATTTGTTTCCTCGCCACGGCCAAACCGTTCGAGATATCAAAAATCCGCTGGCAATTTTTCATCCTCAATGTCTTGACTTCATGCTGACTGAGATTCGTGGTGATTAAATGATTTCTCTAGGAGGAGTATTTCAAATTCCATTGTATACGTTTTCCAAACAACCCTAAATAGCCGACTTCCTGTTGGGCTGAGGTAAAAAGTAAGAGCATGAAGTATATATGAAACGATGAGATCTATATGTGTACCGACTTTCATATTATTACATGCAAGTGTGTTTGATTTATGGACCAAGGTTTCGGACCCCGTTCCAGGGGGCGCTGCTGAGCCCCCCTGCCACGCCCGGGTACCATCTTCAGCCCAGCCCTGATGGCCGCAGGTTCTGACCCGTGTGCAAAGTTTCAAGAGTTTTAGAGCATGTTAAGGCCCCCAAAAGTGCCCGAATAGTCGATAAAATAATAATAATAATAATAATAATAATAATAATAATTAAAGCTGCAAGCAGCGATGACGGGCCCAAGCCGGTGGCACAGCAACCCTGGTGCCTTTAGTTACCGGGCTCATTTCCACTTGGTGGCTTTCGGAAAACAAAGGATGATGGACACAGCAACAACTCAAAAATATAGCTGCAAGCAACAATGCGATTCCTCCTCAAAATGGCAAATCATTTAAAATTGATCAATAGAGGGTTGGGGTTAAACCCTCCCAATGAAAAAATCCAAAAAACATGTCTTTCTGTCTGAATCCTAAACTAAACATTTTCAGTGTACAGGAAAATCCATCATGCCGGACCTTATGGATCCTGTAGGGTTTTTTGTTTACAATGAGAAATGAGGTATGTTCACCAGGTTTCAGAAAACTAAATAAATGGGGTGGAAATACAATCACTTTAAAAAAATGACATTTGGGCATGGCATGTAGCGCCCCCTAAGGGCGAATGTGAGCCATTCTTGGTTTGTAGGTTCCTGTTGGCCTGTAGTATTAATGTACCAAATTAGAAAGTATTTGACAAAAAAATTTGCAATTTGGGAATGGCCTTTAGCGCCCCCTAAGGGCGAATGTGAGACATTCTTGGTTTGTGGATTTCTGTTGGCCTGTAGTGTCAATATACCAAATTAGAAAATTTTTGACCATAAAATGGGAATTTTGGGCATAGCCTGTAGCGCCCCCTAATGGCGAATATGGGCAATTCTTTGTTTGTGGGTTCCTGTTGGCCTGTAGTATCAATGTACCAAATTAGAACATTTTTGACCAGCAAATGGGAATTTAGGGCGTGGCCTGTAGCGCCCCATAAGGGCGAATGTGGGCCACTCTTGGTTTGTGAATTCCTGTTGGCCTGTAGTATCAATATACAACATTAGAACATTTTTGACCAGAAAATGGGAATTTTGGGCATGGCCTGTAGCGCCCCCTAAGGGCGAATGTGGGATATTCTTTACGCAGTACTTCAGAGTGATGTCATCTTGAAGTATATATATATAGGTCTATTTCTAACCCACACCTATAATATCACTTCTGAAGGCATGGATTTAACCACTGGAGTGGTATGGATTACTTTTATGCTGCATTTATTTGATTTTTGTAGCTTCTGAGTTCTGATCACCATTCAAGTCATTGAAAGGTCCAACAGGGTTGAGATAATCTTCTAAAAAGCTTAATTTGTGTTCACTAGAAGAAAGAAAACAATACACATCTGGGATGCAATGAGGGTGAGTATACGATGAGAGAAATTTATTTTTGGGGTGAAAACCATTTGTAGGCCTACTTTTTATTTACTTGGAAAATTGTTACTGTCTCTTTAAGAGGATTTTAAACGCATTTCATTCAAGGCACAGTCTGTGCGGCTTGTTTTAGTGAGTTTAATCTTTTGAGAACTGTGAAGTCTCATTATTTTCGTGCTGTTACATCTGTATTCATTTCAGAGATTACTTGATTGAGATTGTGAAACTACATACAACCGACAAACCTCCATGAAGATGCGAGTAAAAATGAGATGCGCTGTCAGGCACAACGCTGATAATCATTCTCGGAAGTGTTGATACTAGATTTCGATTCGCGATTTCTTCATCAACTGTTTATGTTCACTTGGGACAAAACAGACAATATATCATGTAATTTGACATTTTGTAGTATGAAATTGTCCGTTCAAACGCAAGAAGAAGCGAATGCGATCTCTCATCGGGGCTCGTGCGTTAGACGCGACGCATCTCGCGGTTTCACACAAAACTGCTCACAAACATTTATTTGAGTTATTTTGTCATTTTTTTCCAGAAATAACTAGCAATACTCCTACAAATAAATGCTTCGTAACTAAAACGTTTTGACTTTCTAAAGAAAATATAGACAACACACGTTCTTACCTTGCAAAAATCGCCTCAGTATTTAATTTGAAGCAGTAAATCCAACACTGGAGTAAATCTCTCGTGATATCACCTTTCCATTGAAATGAAGGAAGACGGTGATGACGATACAGTTATTATTCTTGCCCAGTAACCCCTTAACCAATCACATGTGCCTTTAGCTTGTATTGTCATGAGTATCTGGGCAGACTTCAGAAATAAAATCGGTGATCGGACGACGATGACACTGAGACAGGAACCATGGGAATAATTGTTCCCAAATTTGAACGCTCTGGCTGTAAATGGTTAAAGGTTGTTAAAAATTGTATCCTCCACTCAGTTGATGTATATATTGAGTGGGGACACATTGTTTGCCTTTTTTCTGGGATTCGACTGCAAAAGAGCTCAAGCAACTGTTGAACTCAGTCCCTGCCCATTCTGGACTCAGACCTGTTGTAAATCATTGAACAATGAGGCTTGGATGCCATCTATTGGACATTTCTTGTAATTGCCACTCAGAGAATGAACAGACAGTGGATTAAACTTTAGTTTTTTAGGCTTTAGTTCTTTGTTGTATTCACCTGCTACGGCGTGTGTAACATTTTTCTGTCAACTCTGCATACAGGTGAAACTCGAAAAATTAGAATATCGTGCAAAAGTTAATGTAACCCATACTATGTTGAACACAAGAGGGCAGTATAGCCCTATGTATTACTTCACAAGCCCCCCTCCCTTCCTACTCCTCACACACAAAGTCTTAGAGAGTGACTTGCAAAATTCTGACATTTTCTCCACATTCAAACCAAAATATCTGACTTTCTGTTGGTCGGAGCTAATGACTGTAAATTAGAAAGTTGTCCGGCTTGAGGAGAACTATATCAATACCAATTTTTGTACCTGTAGATGAAACTAACCCCCCACTTTTTTGTCAAAAGGTGGCGCTACTGAGCCCCTCACCACACCCATTTCTGAAACTTTGCACATGTCTACTGGCTAATAAATGTGACGTCTCTGTCGAGTTTCATGCAATTTCAAGTATGTTAAGAGTCTCAAAAGCATCAATAAAGAAAAGTAAAGTTTGAAGTGTTGCCACGGCAACAGTATCTAAGATATCAATAATCCTTTCACAGGTTTAAATCTGCCGTGTGTTTACATTATACACGTAAAGTTTGAAGCAAATCGGGTAAAAACAAGAGGGTGATTTCAAAGCATTTTGAAAGTGACACACTTCCTGCTGCCAGTTGGTGGCGCTATAACTTTGACTCACAATAGTCACATCCATGTGATCGGCCTCTTACAACGAACACACTGCTGAAGTTTCATCAAGATCTGTTAATTTATGCAGAAGTTATAACACACTTCCTGTCTCACTTTTCTCGCCATAAATTTGTTTCCTCGCCACGGCCAAACCGTTCGAGATATCAAAAATCCGCTGGCAATTTTTCATCCTCAATGTCTTGACTTCATGCTGACTGAGATTCGTGGCGATTAAATGATTTCTCTAGGAGGAGTATTTCAAATTCCATTGTATACGTTTTCCAAACAACCCTAAATAGCCGACTTCCTGTTGGGCTGAGGTAAAAAGTAAGAGCATGAAGTATATATGAAACGATGAGATCTATATGTGTACCGACTTTCATATTATTACATGCAAGTGTGTTTGATTTATGGACCAAGGTTTCGGACCCCGTTCCAAGGGGCGCTGCTGAGCCCCCCTGCCACGCCCGGGTACCATCTTCAGCCCAGCCCTGATGGCCGCAGGTTCTGACCCGTGTGCAAAGTTTCAAGAGTTTTAGAGCATGTTAAGGCCCCCAAAAGTGCCCGAATAGTCGATAAAATAATAATAATAATAATAATAATAATAATAATAATAATAATAATAATAATCCTAAGGAAAACAATAGGGCCTTCGCCTTTTCAGGCTTGGGCCCTAATAATAATAATAATAATAATAATAATTAAAGCTGCAAGCAGCGATGACGGGCCCAAGCCGGTGGCACCGCAACCCTGGTGCCTTTAGTTACCGGGCTCATTTCCACTTGGTGGCTTTCGGAAAACAAAGGATGATGGACACAGCAACAACTCAAAAATATAGCTGAAAGCAGCAATGCGATTCCTCCTCAAAATGGCAAATCATTTAAAATTGATCAATAGAGGGTTGGGGTTAAACCCTCCCAATGAAAAAATCCAAAAAACATGTCTTTCTGTCTGAATCCTAAACTAAACATTTTCAGTGTACAGGAAAATCCATCATGCCGGACCTTATGGATCCTGTAGGGTTTTTTGTTTACAATGAGAAATGAGGTATGTTCACCAGGTTTCAGAAAAACTAAATAAATGGGGTGGAAATACAATCACTTTGAAAAATTGACATTTGGGCATGGCCTGTAGCGCCCCCTAAGGGCGAATGTGAGCCATTCTTGGTTTGTAGGTTCCTGTTGGCCTGTAGTATTAATGTACCAAATTAGAAAGTATTTGACAAAAAAATGTGCAATTTGGGAATGTCCTTTAGCACCCCCTAAGGGCAAATGTGAGACATTCTTGGTTTGTGGATTTCTGTTGGCCTGTAGTGTCAATATACCAAATTAGAAAATTTTTGACCATAAAATGGGAATTTTGGGCATAGCCTGTAGCGCCCCCTAATGGCGAATATGGGCAATTCTTTGTTTGTGGGTTCCTGTTGGCCTGTAGTATCAATGTACCAAATTAGAACATTTTTGACCAGCAAATGGGAATTTAGGGCGTGGCCTGTAGCGCCCCATAAGGGCGAATGTGGGCCACTCTTGGTTTGTGAATTCCTGTTGGCCTGTAGTATCAATATACAACATTAGAACATTTTTGACCAGAAAATGGGAATTTTGGGCATGGCCTGTAGCGCCCCCTAAGGGCGAATGTGGGATATTCTTTACGCAGTACTTCAGAGTGATGTCATCTTGAAGTATATATATATAGGTCTATTTCTAACCCACACCTATAATATCACTTCTGAAGGCATGGATTTAACCACTGGAGTGGTATGGATTACTTTTATGCTGCATTTATTTGATTTTTGTAGCTTCTGAGTTCTGATCACCATTCAAGTCATTGAAAGGTCCAACAGGGTTGAGATAATCTTCTAAAAAGCTTAATTTGTGTTCACTAGAAGAAAGAAAACAATACACATCTGGGATGCAATGAGGGTGAGTATACGATGAGAGAAATTTATTTTTGGGGTGAAAACCATTTGTAGGCCTACTTTTTATTTACTTGGAAAATTGTTACTGTCTCTTTAAGAGGATTTTAAACGCATTTCATTCAAGGCACAGTCTGTGCGGCTTGTTTTATTGAGTTTAATCTTTTGAGAACTGTGAAGTCTCATTATTTTCGTGCTGTTACATCTGTATTCATTTCAGAGATTACTTGATTGAGATTGTGAAACTACATACAACCGACAAACCTCCATGAAGATGCGAGTAAAAATGAGATGCCTCGCGCTGTCAGACACAACGCTGATAATCATTCTCGGAAGTGTTGATACTAGATTTAGATTCGCGATTTCTTCATCAACTGTTTATGTTCACTTGGGACAAAACAGACAATATATCATGTAATTTGACATTTTGTTTATGAAATTGTCCGTTCAAACGCAAGATGAAGCGAATGCGATCTCTCATCGGGGCTCGTGCGTTAGACGCGACGCATCTCGCGGTTTCACACAAAACTGCTCACAAACATTTATTTGAGTTGTTTTGTCATTTTTTTCAAGAAATAACTAGCAATACTCCTACAAATAAATGCTTCGTAACTAAAACGTTTTGACTTTCTATAGAAAATATAGACAACACGTTCTTACCTTGCAAAAATCGCCTCAGTATTTAATTTGAAGCAGTAAATCCAACAATGGAGTAAATCTCTCGTGATATCACCTTTCCATTGAAATGAAGGAAGACGGTGATGACGATACAGTTATTATTCTTGCCCAGTAACCCCTTAACCAATCACATGTGCCTTTAGCTTGTATTGTCATGAGTATCTGGGCAGATTTCAGAAATAAAATCGGTGATCGGACGACGATGACACTGAGACAGGAACCATGGGAATAATTGTTCCCAAATTTGAACGCTCTGGCTGTAAATAGTTAAAGGTTGTTAAAAATTGTATCCTCCACTCAGTTGATGTATATATTGAGTGGGGACACATTGTTTGCCTTTTTTCTGGGATTCGACTGCAAAAGAGCTCAAGCAACTGTTGAACTCAGTCCCTGCCCATTCTGGACTCAGACCTGTTGTAAATCATTGAACAATGAGGCTTGGATGCCCTCTATTGGACATTTCTTGTAATTGCCACTCAGAGAATGAACAGACAGTGGATTAAACTTTAGTTTTTTAGGCTTTAGTTCTTTGTTGTATTCACCTGCTACGGCGTGTGTAACATTTTTCTGTCAACTCTGCATACAGGTGAAACTCGAAAAATTAGAATATCGTGCAAAAGTTAATGTAACCCATACTATGTTGAACACAAGAGGGCAGTATAGCCCTATGTATTACTTCACAAGCCCCCCTCCCTTCCTACTCCTCACACACAAAGTCTTAGAGAGTGACTTGCAAAATTCTGACATTTTCTCCACATTCAAACCAAAATATCTGACTTTCTGTTGGTCGGAGCTAATGACTGTAAATTAGAAAGTTGTCCGGCTTGAGGAGAACTATATCAATACCAATTTTTGTACCTGTAGATGAAACTAACCCCCCACTTTTTTGTCAAAAGGTGGCGCTACTGAGCCCCTCACCACACCCATTTCTGAAACTTTGCACATGTCTACTGGCTAATAAATGTGACGTCTCTGTCGAGTTTCATGCAATTTCAAGTATGTTAAGAGTCTCAAAAGCATCAATAAAGAAAAGTAAAGTTTGAAGCATTGCCACGGCAACAGTATCTAAGATATCAATAATCCTTTCACAGGTCTAAATCTGCCGTGTGTTTACATTATACACGTAAAGTTTGAAGCAAATCGGGTAAAAACAAGAGGGTGATTTCAAAGCATTTTGAAAGTGACACACTTCCTGCTGCCAGTTGGTGGCGCTATAACTTTGACTCACAATAGTCACATCCATGTGATCGGCCTCTTACAACGAACACACTGCTGAAGTTTCATCAAGATCTGTTAATTTATGCAGAAGTTATAACACACTTCCTGTCTCACTTTTCTCGCCATAAATTTGTTTCCTCGCCACGGCCAAACCGTTCGAGATATCAAAAATCCGCTGGCAATTTTTCATCCTCAATGTCTTGACTTCATGCTGACTGAGATTCGTGGTGATTAAATGATTTCTCTAGGAGGAGTATTTCAAATTCCATTGTATACGTTTTCCAAACAACCCTAAATAGCCGACTTCCTGTTGGGCTGAGGTAAAAAGTAAGAGCATGAAGTATATATGAAACGATGAGATCTATATGTGTACCGACTTTCATATTATTACATGCAAGTGTGTTTGATTTATGGACCAAGGTTTCGGACCCCGTTCCAGGGGGCGCTGCTGAGCCCCCCTGCCACGCCCGGGTACCATCTTCAGCCCAGCCCTGATGGCCGCAGGTTCTGACCCGTGTGCAAAGTTTCAAGAGTTTTAGAGCATGTTAAGGCCCCCAAAAGTGCCCGAATAGTCGATAAAATAATAATAATAATAATAATAATAATAATAATAATCCTAAGGAAAACAATAGGGCCTTCGCCTTTTCAGGCTTGGGCCCTAATAATAATAATAATAATAATAATAATTAAAGCTGCAAGCAGCGATGACGGGCCCAAGCCGGTGGCACCGCAACCCTGGTGCCTTTAGTTACCGGGCTCATTTCCACTTGGTGGCTTTCGGAAAACAAAGGATGATGGACACAGCAACAACTCAAAAATATAGCTGCAAGCAGCAATGCGATTCCTCCTCAAAATGGCAAATCATTTAAAATTGATCAATAGAGGGTTGGGGTTAAACCCTCCCAATGAAAAAATCCAAAAAACATGTCTTTCTGTCTGAATCCTAAACTAAACATTTTCAGTGTACAGGAAAATCCATCATGCCGGACCTTATGGATCCTGTAGGGTTTTTTGTTTACAATGAGAAATGAGGTATGTTCACCAGGTTTCAGAAAAACTAAATAAATGGGGTGGAAATACAATCACTTTGAAAAATTGACATTTGGGCATGGCCTGTACCGCCCCCTAAGGGCGAATGTGAGCCATTCTTGGTTTGTAGGTTCCTGTTGGCCTGTAGTATTAATGTACCAAATTAGAAAGTATTTGACAAAAAAATGTGCAATTTGGGAATGTCCTTTAGCACCCCCTAAGGGCAAATGTGAGACATTCTTGGTTTGTGGATTTCTGTTGGCCTGTAGTGTCAATATACCAAATTAGAAAATTTTTGACCATAAAATGGGAATTTTGGGCATAGCCTGTAGCGCCCCCTAATGGCGAATATGGGCAATTCTTTGTTTGTGGGTTCCTGTTGGCCTGTAGTATCAATGTATCAAATTAGAACATTTTTGACCAGCAAATGGGAATTTAGGGCGTGGCCTGTAGCGCCCCATAAGGGCGAATGTGGGCCACTCTTGGTTTGTGAATTCCTGTTGGCCTGTAGTATCAATATACAACATTAGAACATTTTTGACCAGAAAATGGGAATTTTGGGCATGGCCTGTAGCGCCCCCTAAGGGCGAATGTGGGATATTCTTTACGCAGTACTTCAGAGTGATGTCATCTTGAAGTATATATATATAGGTCTATTTCTAACCCACACCTATAATATCACTTCTGAAGGCATGGATTTAACCACTGGAGTGGTATGGATTACTTTTATGCTGCATTTATTTGATTTTTGCAGCTTCTAAGTTCTGATCACCATTCAAGTCATTGAAAGGTCCAACAGGGTTGAGATAATCTTCTAAAAAGCTTAATTTGTGTTCACTAGAAGAAAGAAAACAATACACATCTGGGATGCAATGAGGGTGAGTATACGATGAGAGAAATTTATTTTTGGGGTGAAAACCATTTGTAGGCCTACTTTTTATTTACTTGGAAAATTGTTACTGTCTCTTTAAGAGGATTTTAAACGCATTTCATTCAAGGCACAGTCTGTGCGGCTTGTTTTAGTGAGTTTAATCTTTTGAGAACTGTGAAGTCTCATTATTTTCGTGCTGTTACATCTGTATTCATTTCAGAGATTACTTGATTGAGATTGTGAAACTACATACAACCGACAAACCTCCATGAAGATGCGAGTAAAAATGAGATGCCTCGCGCTGTCAGACACAACGCTGATAATCATTCTCGGAAGTGTTGATACTAGATTTCGATTCGCGATTTCTTCATCAACTGTTTATGTTCACTTGGGACAAAACAGACAATATATCATGTAATTTGACATTTTGTAGTATGAAATTGTCCGTTCAAACGCAAGAAGAAGCGAATGCGATCTCTCATCGGGGCTCGTGCGTTAGACGCGACGCATCTCGCGGTTTCACACAAAACTGCTCACAAACATTTATTTGAGTTGTTTTGTCATTTTTTTCCAGAAATAACTAGCAATACTCCTACAAATAAATGCTTCGTCACTAAAACGTTTTGACTTTCTATAGAAAATATAGACAACACACGTTCTTACCTTGCAAAAATCGCCTCAGTATTTAATTTGAAGCAGTAAATCCAACACTGGAGTAAATCTCTCGTGATATCACCTTTCCATTGAAATGAAGGAAGACGGTGATGACGATACAGTTATTATTCTTGCCCAGTAACCCCTTAACCAATCACATGTGCCTTTAGCTTGTATTGTCATGAGTATCTGGGCAGACTTCAGAAATAAAATCGGTGATCGGACGACGATGACACTGAGACAGGAACCATGGGAATAATTGTTCCCAAATTTGAACGCTCTGGCTGTAAATGGTTAAAGGTTGTTAAAAATTGTATCCTCCACTCAGTTGATGTATATATTGAGTGGGGACACATTGTTTGCCTTTTTTCTGGGATTCGACTGCAAAAGAGCTCAAGCAACTGTTGAACTCAGTCCCTGCCCATTCTGGACTCAGACCTGTTGTAAATCATTGAACAATGAGGCTTGGATGCCATCTATTGGACATTTCTTGTAATTGCCACTCAGAGAATGAACAGACAGTGGATTAAACTTTAGTTTTTTAGGCTTTAGTTCTTTGTTGTATTCACCTGCTACGGCGTGTGTAACATTTTTCTGTCAACTCTGCATACAGGTGAAACTCGAAAAATTAGAATATCGTGCAAAAGTTAATGTAACCCATACTATGTTGAACACAAGAGGGCAGTATAGCCCTATGTATTACTTCACAAGACCCCCTCCCTTCCTACTCCTCACACACAAAGTCTTAGAGAGTGACTTGCAAAATTCTGACATTTTCTCCACATTCAAACCAAAATATCTGACTTTCTGTTGGTCGGAGCTAATGACTGTAAATTAGAAAGTTGTCCGGCTTGAGGAGAACTATATCAATACCAATTTTTGTACCTGTAGATGAAACTAACCCCCCACTTTTTTGTCAAAAGGTGGCGCTACTGAGCCCCTCACCACACCCATTTCTGAAACTTTGCACATGTCTACTGGCTAATAAATGTGACGTCTCTGTCGAGTTTCATGCAATTTCAAGTATGTTAAGAGTCTCAAAAGCATCAATAAAGAAAAGTAAAGTTTGAAGTGTTGCCACGGCAACAGTATCTAAGATATCAATAATCCTTTCACAGGTCTAAATCTGCCGTGTGTTTACATTATACACGTAAAGTTTGAAGCAAATCGGGTAAAAACAAGAGGGTGATTTCAAAGCATTTTGAAAGTGACACACTTCCTGCTGCCAGTTGGTGGCGCTATAACTTTGACTCACAATAGTCACATCCATGTGATCGGCCTCTTACAACGAACACACTGCTGAAGTTTCATCAAGATCTGTTAATTTATGCAGAAGTTATAACACACTTCCTGTCTCACTTTTCTCGCCATAAATTTGTTTCCTCGCCACGGCCAAACCGTTCGAGATATCAAAAATCCGCTGGCAATTTTTCATCCTCAATGTCTTGACTTCATGCTGACTGAGATTCGTGGCGATTAAATGATTTCTCTAGGAGGAGTATTTCAAATTCCATTGTATACGTTTTCCAAACAACCCTAAATAGCCGACTTCCTGTTGGGCTGAGGTAAAAAGTAAGAGCATGAAGTATATATGAAACGATGAGATCTATATGTGTACCGACTTTCATATTATTACATGCAAGTGTGTTTGATTTATGGACCATGGTTTCGGACCCCGTTCCAGGGGGCGCTGCTGAAACCCCCTGCCACGCCCGGGTACCATCTTCAGCCCAGCCCTGATGGCCGCAGGTTCTGACCCGTGTGCAAAGTTTCAAGAGTTTTAGAGCATGTTAAGGCCCCCAAAAGTGCCCGAATAGTCGATAAAATAATAATAATAATAATAATAATAATAATAATAATAATAATAATAATCCTAAGGAAAACAATAGGGCCTTCGCCTTTTCAGGCTTGGGCCCTAATAATAATCCTAAGGAAAACAATAGGGCCTTCGCCTTTTCAGGCTTGGGCCCTAATAATAATCCTAAGGAAAACAATAGGGCCTTCGCCTTTTCAAGGCTTGGGCCCTAATTAAAGCTGCAAGCAGCGATGACGGGCCCAAGCCGGTGGCACCGCAACCCTGGTGCCTTTAGTTACCGGGCTCATTTCCACTTGGTGGCTTTCGGAAAACAAAGGATGATGGACACAGCAACAACTCAAAAATATAGCTGCAAGCAGCAATGCGATTCCTCCTCAAAATGGCAAATCATTTAAAATTGATCAATAGAGGGTTGGGGTTAAACCCTCCCAATGAAAAAATCCAAAAAACATGTCTTTCTGTCTGAATCCTAAACTAAACATTTTCAGTGTACAGGAAAATCCATCATGCCGGACCTTATGGATCCTGTAGGGTTTTTTGTTTACAATGAGAAATGAGGTATGTTCACCAGGTTTCAGAAAAACTAACTAAATGGGGTGGAAATACAATCACTTTGGAAAATTGACATTTGGGCATGGCCTGTACCGCCCCCTAAGGGCGAATGTGAGCCATTCTTGGTTTGTAGGTTCCTGTTGGCCTGAAGTATTAATGTACCAAATTAGAAAGTATTTGACAAAAAAATGTGCAATTTGGGAATGTCCTTTAGCACCCCCTAAGGGCAAATGTGAGACATTCTTGGTTTGTGGATTTCTGTTGGCCTGTAGTGTCAATATACCAAATTAGAAAATTTTTGACCATAAAATGGGAATTTTGGGCATAGCCTGTAGCGCCCCCTAATGGCGAATATGGGCAATTCTTTGTTTGTGGGTTCCTGTTGGCCTGTAGTATCAATGTACCAAATTAGAACATTTTTGACCAGCAAATGGGAATTTAGGGCGTGGCCTGTAGCGCCCCATAAGGGCGAATGTGGGCCACTCTTGGTTTGTGAATTCCTGTTGGCCTGTAGTATCAATATACAACATTAGAACATTTTTGACCAGAAAATGGGAATTTTGGGCATGGCCTGTAGCGCCCCCTAAGGGCGAATGTGGGATATTCTTTACGCAGTACTTCAGAGTGATGTCATCTTGAAGTATATATATATATAGGTCTATTTCTAACCCACACCTATAATATCACTTCTGAAGGCATGGATTTAACCACTGGAGTGGTATGGATTACTTTTATGCTGCATTTATTTGATTTTTGTAGCTTCTGAGTTCTGATCACCATTCAAGTCATTGAAAGGTCCAACAGGGTTGAGATAATCTTCTAAAAAGCTTAATTTGTGTTCACTAGAAGAAAGAAAACAATACACATCTGGGATGCAATGAGAGTGAGTATACGATGAGAGAAATTTATTTTTGGGGTGAAAACCATTTGTAGGCCTACTTTTTATTTACTTGGAAAATTGTTACTGTCTCTTTAAGAGGATTTTAAACGCATTTCATTCAAGGCACAGTCTGTGCGGCTTGTTTTAGTGAGTTTAATCTTTTGAGAACTGTGAAGTCTCATTATTTTCGTGCTGTTACATCTGTATTCATTTCAGAGATTACTTGATTGAGATTGTGAAACTACATACAACCGACAAACCTCCATGAAGATGCGAGTAAAAATGAGATGCCTCGCGCTGTCAGACACAACGCTGATAATCATTCTCGGAAGTGTTGATACTAGATTTCGATTCGCGATTTCTTCATCAACTGTTTATGTTCACTTGGGACAAAACAGACAATATATCATGTAATTTGACATTTTGTAGTATGAAATTGTCCGTTCAAACGCAAGAAGAAGCGAATGCGATCTCTCATCGGGGCTCGTGCGTTAGACGCGACGCATCTCGCGGTTTCACACAAAACTGCTCACAAACATTTATTTGAGTTGTTTTGTCATTTTTTTCCAGAAATAACTAGCAATACTCCTACAAATAAATGCTTCGTAACTAAAACGTTTTGACTTTCTATAGAAAATATAGACAACACACGTTCTTACCTTGCAAAAATCGCCTCAGTATTTAATTTGAAGCAGTAAATCCAACACTGGAGTAAATCTCTCGTGATATCACCTTTCCATTGAAATGAAGGAAGACGGTGATGACGATACAGTTATTATTCTTGCCCAGTAACCCCTTAACCAATCACATGTGCCTTTAGCTTGTATTGTCATGAGTATCTGGGCAGACTTCAGAAATAAAATCGGTGATCGGACGACGATGACACTGAGACAGGAACCATGGGAATAATTGTTCCCAAATTTGAACGCTCTGGCTGTAAATGGTTAAAGGTTGTTAAAAATTGTATCCTCCACTCAGTTGATGTATATATTGAGTGGGGACACATTGTTTGCCTTTTTTCTGGGATTCGACTGCAAAAGAGCTCAAGCAACTGTTGAACTCAGTCCCTGCCCATTCTGGACTCAGACCTGTTGTAAATCATTGAACAATGAGGCTTGGATGCCATCTATTGGACATTTCTTGTAATTGCCACTCAGAGAATGAACAGACAGTGGATTAAACTTTAGTTTTTTAGGCTTTAGTTCTTTGTTGTATTCACCTGCTACGGCGTGTGTAACATTTTTCTGTCAACTCTGCATACAGGTGAAACTCGAAAAATTAGAATATCGTGCAAAAGTTAATGTAACCCATACTATGTTGAACACAAGAGGGCAGTATAGCCCTATGTATTACTTCACAAGCCCCCCTCCCTTCCTACTCCTCACACACAAAGTCTTAGAGAGTGACTTGCAAAATTCTGACATTTTCTCCACATTCAAACCAAAATATCTGACTTTCTGTTGGTCGGAGCTAATGACTAAATTAGAAAGTTGTCCGGCTTGAGGAGAACTATATCAATACCAATTTTTGTACCTGTAGATGAAACTAACCCCCCACTTTTTTGTCAAAAGGTGGCGCTACTGAGCCCCTCACCACACCCATTTCTGAAACCTTGCACATGTCTACTGGCTAATAAATGTGACGTCTCTGTCGAGTTTCATGCAATTTCAAGTATGTTAAGAGTCTCAAAAGCATCAATAAAGAAAAGTAAAGTTTGAAGTGTTGCCACGGCAACAGTATCTAAGATATCAATAATCCTTTCACAGGTCTAAATCTGCCGTGTGTTTACATTATACACGTAAAGTTTGAAGCAAATCGGGTAAAAACAAGAGGGTGATTTCAAAGCATTTTGAAAGTGACACACTTCCTGCTGCCAGTTGGTGGCGCTATAACTTTGACTCACAATAGTCACATCCATGTGATCGGCCTCTTACAACGAACACACTGCTGAAGTTTCATCAAGATCTGTTAATTTATGCAGAAGTTATAACACACTTCCTGTCTCACTTTTCTCGCCATAAATTTGTTTCCTCGCCACGGCCAAACCGTTCGAGATATCAAAAATCCGCTGGCAATTTTTCATCCTCAATGTCTTGACTTCATGCTGACTGAGATTCGTGGTGATTAAATGATTTCTCTAGGAGGAGTATTTCAAATTCCATTGTATACGTTTTCCAAACAACCCTAAATAGCCGACTTCCTGTTGGGCTGAGGTAAAAAGTAAGAGCATGAAGTATATATGAAACGATGAGATCTATATGTGTACCGACTTTCATATTATTACATGCAAGTGTGTTTGATTTATGGACCAAGGTTTCGGACCCCGTTCCAGGGGGCGCTGCTGAGCCCCCCTGCCACGCCCGGGTACCATCTTCAGCCCAGCCCTGATGGCCGCAGGTTCTGACCCGTGTGCAAAGTTTCAAGAGTTTTAGAGCATGTTAAGGCCCCCAAAAGTGCCCGAATAGTCGATAAAATAATAATAATAATAATAATAATAATAATAATAATTAAAGCTGCAAGCAGCGATGACGGGCCCAAGCCGGTGGCACCGCAACCCTGGTGCCTTTAGTTACCGGGCTCATTTCCACTTGGTGGCTTTCGGAAAACAAAGGATGATGGACACAGCAACAACTCAAAAATATAGCTGCAAGCAGCAATGCGATTCCTCCTCAAAATGGCAAATCATTTAAAATTGATCAATAGAGGGTTGGGGTTAAACCCTCCCAATGAAAAAATCCAAAAAACATGTCTTTCTGTCTGAATCCTAAACTAAACATTTTCAGTGTACAGGAAAATCCATCATGCCGGACCTTATGGATCCTGTAGGGTTTTTTGTTTACAATGAGAAATGAGGTATGTTCACCAGGTTTCAGAAAAACTAAATAAATGGGGTGGAAATACAATCACTTTAAAAAAATGACATTTGGGCATGGCATGTAGCGCCCCCTAAGGGCGAATGTGAGCCATTCTTGGTTTGTAGGTTCCTGTTGGCCTGTAGTATTAATGTACCAAATTAGAAAGTATTTGACAAAAAAATTTGCAATTTGGGAATGGCCTTTAGCGCCCCCTAAGGGCGAATGTGAGACATTCTTGGTTTGTGGATTTCTGTTGGCCTGTAGTGTCAATATACCAAATTAGAAAATTTTTGACCATAAAATGGGAATTTTGGGCATAGCCTGTAGCGCCCCCTAATGGCGAATATGGGCAATTCTTTGTTTGTGGGTTCCTGTTGGCCTGTAGTATCAATGTACCAAATTAGAACATTTTTGACCAGCAAATGGGAATTTAGGGCGTGGCCTGTAGCGCCCCATAAGGGCGAATGTGGGCCACTCTTGGTTTGTGAATTCCTGTTGGCCTGTAGTATCAATATACAACATTAGAACATTTTTGACCAGAAAATGGGAATTTTGGGCATGGCCTGTAGCGCCCCCTAAGGGCGAATGTGGGATATTCTTTACGCAGTACTTCAGAGTGATGTCATCTTGAAGTATATATATATAGGTCTATTTCTAACCCACACCTATAATATCACTTCTGAAGGCATGGATTTAACCACTGGAGTGGTATGGATTACTTTTATGCTGCATTTATTTGATTTTTGTAGCTTCTGAGTTCTGATCACCATTCAAGTCATTGAAAGGTCCAACAGGGTTGAGATAATCTTCTAAAAAGCTTAATTTGTGTTCACTAGAAGAAAGAAAACAATACACATCTGGGATGCAATGAGGGTGAGTATACGATGAGAGAAATTTATTTTTGGGGTGAAAACCATTTGTAGGCCTACTTTTTATTTACTTGGAAAATTGTTACTGTCTCTTTAAGAGGATTTTAAACGCATTTCATTCAAGGCACACTCTGTGCGGCTTGTTTTAGTGAGTTTAATCTTTTGAGAACTGTGAGTCTTATTATTTTCGTGCTGTTACATCTGTATTCATTTCAGAGATTACTTGATTGAGATTGTGAAACTACATACAACCGACAAACCTCCATGAAGATGCGAGTAAAAATGAGATGCGCTGTCAGGCACAACGCTGATAATCATTCTCGGAAGTGTTGATACTAGATTTCGATTCGCGATTTCTTCATCAACTGTTTATGTTCACTTGGGACAAAACAGACAATATATCATGTAATTTGACATTTTGTAGTATGAAATTGTCCGTTCAAACGCAAGAAGAAGCGAATGCGATCTCTCATCGGGGCTCGTGCGTTAGACGCGACGCATCTCGCGGTTTCACACAAAACTGCTCACAAACATTTATTTGAGTTATTTTGTCATTTTTTTCCAGAAATAACTAGCAATACTCCTACAAATAAATGCTTCGTAACTAAAACGTTTTGACTTTCTAAAGAAAATATAGACAACACACGTTCTTACCTTGCAAAAATCGCCTCAGTATTTAATTTGAAGCAGTAAATCCAACACTGGAGTAAATCTCTCGTGATATCACCTTTCCATTGAAATGAAGGAAGACGGTGATGACGATACAGTTATTATTCTTGCCCAGTAACCCCTTAACCAATCACATGTGCCTTTAGCTTGTATTGTCATGAGTATCTGGGCAGACTTCAGAAATAAAATCGGTGATCGGACGACGATGACACTGAGACAGGAACCATGGGAATAATTGTTCCCAAATTTGAACGCTCTGGCTGTAAATGGTTAAAGGTTGTTAAAAATTGTATCCTCCACTCAGTTGATGTATATATTGAGTGGGGACACATTGTTTGCCTTTTTTCTGGGATTCGACTGCAAAAGAGCTCAAGCAACTGTTGAACTCAGTCCCTGCCCATTCTGGACTCAGACCTGTTGTAAATCATTGAACAATGAGGCTTGGATGCCATCTATTGGACATTTCTTGTAATTGCCACTCAGAGAATGAACAGACAGTGGATTAAACTTTAGTTTTTTAGGCTTTAGTTCTTTGTTGTATTCACCTGCTACGGCGTGTGTAACATTTTTCTGTCAACTCTGCATACAGGTGAAACTCGAAAAATTAGAATATCGTGCAAAAGTTAATGTAACCCATACTATGTTGAACACAAGAGGGCAGTATAGCCCTATGTATTACTTCACAAGCCCCCCTCCCTTCCTACTCCTCACACACAAAGTCTTAGAGAGTGACTTGCAAAATTCTGACATTTTCTCCACATTCAAACCAAAATATCTGACTTTCTGTTGGTCGGAGCTAATGACTGTAAATTAGAAAGTTGTCCGGCTTGAGGAGAACTATATCAATACCAATTTTTGTACCTGTAGATGAAACTAACCCCCCACTTTTTTGTCAAAAGGTGGCGCTACTGAGCCCCTCACCACACCCATTTCTGAAACTTTGCACATGTCTACTGGCTAATAAATGTGACGTCTCTGTCGAGTTTCATGCAATTTCAAGTATGTTAAGAGTCTCAAAAGCATCAATAAAGAAAAGTAAAGTTTGAAGTGTTGCCACGGCAACAGTATCTAAGATATCAATAATCCTTTCACAGGTTTAAATCTGCCGTGTGTTTACATTATACACGTAAAGTTTGAAGCAAATCGGGTAAAAACAAGAGGGTGATTTCAAAGCATTTTGAAAGTGACACACTTCCTGCTGCCAGTTGGTGGCGCTATAACTTTGACTCACAATAGTCACATCCATGTGATCGGCCTCTTACAACGAACACACTGCTGAAGTTTCATCAAGATCTGTTAATTTATGCAGAAGTTATAACACACTTCCTGTCTCACTTTTCTCGCCATAAATTTGTTTCCTCGCCACGGCCAAACCGTTCGAGATATCAAAAATCCGCTGGCAATTTTTCATCCTCAATGTCTTGACTTCATGCTGACTGAGATTCGTGGCGATTAAATGATTTCTCTAGGAGGAGTATTTCAAATTCCATTGTATACGTTTTCCAAACAACCCTAAATAGCCGACTTCCTGTTGGGCTGAGGTAAAAAGTAAGAGCATGAAGTATATATGAAACGATGAGATCTATATGTGTACCGACTTTCATATTATTACATGCAAGTGTGTTTGATTTATGGACCAAGGTTTCGGACCCCGTTCCAAGGGGCGCTGCTGAGCCCCCCTGCCACGCCCGGGTACCATCTTCAGCCCAGCCCTGATGGCCGCAGGTTCTGACCCGTGTGCAAAGTTTCAAGAGTTTTAGAGCATGTTAAGGCCCCCAAAAGTGCCCGAATAGTCGATAAAATAATAATAATAATAATAATAATAATAATAATAATAATAATAATCCTAAGGAAAACAATAGGGCCTTCGCCTTTTCAGGCTTGGGCCCTAATAATAATAATAATAATAATAATAATTAAAGCTGCAAGCAGCGATGACGGGCCCAAGCCGGTGGCACCGCAACCCTGGTGCCTTTAGTTACCGGGCTCATTTCCACTTGGTGGCTTTCGGAAAACAAAGGATGATGGACACAGCAACAACTCAAAAATATAGCTGCAAGCAGCAATGCGATTCCTCCTCAAAATGGCAAATCATTTAAAATTGATCAATAGAGGGTTGGGGTTAAACCCTCCCAATGAAAAAATCCAAAAAACATGTCTTTCTGTCTGAATCCTAAACTAAACATTTTCAGTGTACAGGAAAATCCATCATGCCGGACCTTATGGATCCTGTAGGGTTTTTTGTTTACAATGAGAAATGAGGTATGTTCACCAGGTTTCAGAAAAACTAAATAAATGGGGTGGAAATACAATCACTTTGAAAAATTGACATTTGGGCATGGCCTGTACCGCCCCCTAAGGGCGAATGTGAGCCATTCTTGGTTTGTAGGTTCCTGTTGGCCTGTAGTATTAATGTACCAAATTAGAAAGTATTTGACAAAAAAATGTGCAATTTGGGAATGTCCTTTAGCACCCCCTAAGGGCAAATGTGAGACATTCTTGGTTTGTGGATTTCTGTTGGCCTGTAGTGTCAATATACCAAATTAGAAAATTTTTGACCATAAAATGGGAATTTTGGGCATAGCCTGTAGCGCCCCCTAATGGCGAATATGGGCAATTCTTTGTTTGTGGGTTCCTGTTGGCCTGTAGTATCAATGTACCAAATTAGAACATTTTTGACCAGCAAATGGGAATTTAGGGCGTGGCCTGTAGCGCCCCATAAGGGCGAATGTGGGCCACTCTTGGTTTGTGAATTCCTGTTGGCCTGTAGTATCAATATACAACATTAGAACATTTTTGACCAGAAAATGGGAATTTTGGGCATGGCCTGTAGCGCCCCCTAAGGGCGAATGTGGGATATTCTTTACGCAGTACTTCAGAGTGATGTCATCTTGAAGTATATATATATAGGTCTATTTCTAACCCACACCTATAATATCACTTCTGAAGGCATGGATTTAACCACTGGAGTGGTATGGATTACTTTTATGCTGCATTTATTTGATTTTTGTAGCTTCTGAGTTCTGATCACCATTCAAGTCATTGAAAGGTCCAACAGGGTTGAGATAATCTTCTAAAAAGCTTAATTTGTGTTCACTAGAAGAAAGAAAACAATACACATCTGGGATGCAATGAGGGTGAGTATACGATGAGAGAAATTTATTTTTGGGGTGAAAACCATTTGTAGGCCTACTTTTTATTTACTTGGAAAATTGTTACTGTCTCTTTAAGAGGATTTTAAACGCATTTCATTCAAGGCACAGTCTGTGCGGCTTGTTTTATTGAGTTTAATCTTTTGAGAACTGTGAAGTCTCATTATTTTCGTGCTGTTACATCTGTATTCATTTCAGAGATTACTTGATTGAGATTGTGAAACTACATACAACCGACAAACCTCCATGAAGATGCGAGTAAAAATGAGATGCCTCGCGCTGTCAGACACAACGCTGATAATCATTCTCGGAAGTGTTGATACTAGATTTAGATTCGCGATTTCTTCATCAACTGTTTATGTTCACTTGGGACAAAACAGACAATATATCATGTAATTTGACATTTTGTTTATGAAATTGTCCGTTCAAACGCAAGATGAAGCGAATGCGATCTCTCATCGGGGCTCGTGCGTTAGACGCGACGCATCTCGCGGTTTCACACAAAACTGCTCACAAACATTTATTTGAGTTGTTTTGTCATTTTTTTCCAGAAATAACTAGCAATACTCCTACAAATAAATGCTTCGTAACTAAAACGTTTTGACTTTCTATAGAAAATATAGACAACACGTTCTTACCTTGCAAAAATCGCCTCAGTATTTAATTTGAAGCAGTAAATCCAACAATGGAGTAAATCTCTCGTGATATCACCTTTCCATTGAAATGAAGGAAGACGGTGATGACGATACAGTTATTATTCTTGCCCAGTAACCCCTTAACCAATCACATGTGCCTTTAGCTTGTATTGTCATGAGTATCTGGGCAGATTTCAGAAATAAAATCGGTGATCGGACGACGATGACACTGAGACAGGAACCATGGGAATAATTGTTCCCAAATTTGAACGCTCTGGCTGTAAATAGTTAAAGGTTGTTAAAAATTGTATCCTCCACTCAGTTGATGTATATATTGAGTGGGGACACATTGTTTGCCTTTTTTCTGGGATTCGACTGCAAAAGAGCTCAAGCAACTGTTGAACTCAGTCCCTGCCCATTCTGGACTCAGACCTGTTGTAAATCATTGAACAATGAGGCTTGGATGCCCTCTATTGGACATTTCTTGTAATTGCCACTCAGAGAATGAACAGACAGTGGATTAAACTTTAGTTTTTTAGGCTTTAGTTCTTTGTTGTATTCACCTGCTACGGCGTGTGTAACATTTTTCTGTCAACTCTGCATACAGGTGAAACTCGAAAAATTAGAATATCGTGCAAAAGTTAATGTAACCCATACTATGTTGAACACAAGAGGGCAGTATAGCCCTATGTATTACTTCACAAGCCCCCCTCCCTTCCTACTCCTCACACACAAAGTCTTAGAGAGTGACTTGCAAAATTCTGACATTTTCTCCACATTCAAACCAAAATATCTGACTTTCTGTTGGTCGGAGCTAATGACTGTAAATTAGAAAGTTGTCCGGCTTGAGGAGAACTATATCAATACCAATTTTTGTACCTGTAGATGAAACTAACCCCCCACTTTTTTGTCAAAAGGTGGCGCTACTGAGCCCCTCACCACACCCATTTCTGAAACTTTGCACATGTCTACTGGCTAATAAATGTGACGTCTCTGTCGAGTTTCATGCAATTTCAAGTATGTTAAGAGTCTCAAAAGCATCAATAAAGAAAAGTAAAGTTTGAAGCATTGCCACGGCAACAGTATCTAAGATATCAATAATCCTTTCACAGGTCTAAATCTGCCGTGTGTTTACATTATACACGTAAAGTTTGAAGCAAATCGGGTAAAAACAAGAGGGTGATTTCAAAGCATTTTGAAAGTGACACACTTCCTGCTGCCAGTTGGTGGCTCTATAACTTTGACTCACAATATTCACATCCATGTGATCGGCCTCTTACAACGAACACACTGCTGAAGTTTCATCAAGATCTGTTAATTTATGCAGAAGTTATAACACACTTCCTGTCTCACTTTTCTCGCCATAAATTTGTTTCCTCGCCACGGCCAAACCGTTCGAGATATCAAAAATCCGCTGGCAATTTTTCATCCTCAATGTCTTGACTTCATGCTGACTGAGATTCGTGGCGATTAAATGATTTCTCTAGGAGGAGTATTTCAAATTCCATTGTATACGTTTTCCAAACAACCCTAAATAGCCGACTTCCTGTTGGGCTGAGGTAAAAAGTAAGAGCATGAAGTATATATGAAACGATGAGATCTATATGTGTACCGACTTTCATATTATTACATGCAAGTGTGTTTGATTTATGGACCAAGGTTTCGGACCCCGTTCCAGGGGGCGCTGCTGAGCCCCCCTGCCACGCCCGGGTACCATCTTCAGCCCAGCCCTGATGGCCGCAGGTTCTGACCCGTGTGCAAAGTTTCAAGAGTTTTAGAGCATGTTAAGGCCCCCAAAAGTGCCCGAATAGTCGATAAAATAATAATAATAATAATAATAATAATAATTAAAGCTGCAAGCAGCGATGACGGGCCCAAGCCGGTGGCACCGCAACCCTGGTGCCTTTAGTTACCGGGCTCATTTCCACTTGGTGGCTTTCGGAAAACAAAGGATGATGGACACAGCAACAACTCAAAAATATAGCTGCAAGCAGCAATGCGATTCCTCCTCAAAATGGCAAATCATTTAAAATTGATCAATAGAGGGTTGGGGTTAAACCCTCCCAATGAAAAAATCCAAAAAACATGTCTTTCTGTCTGAATCCTAAACTAAACATTTTCAGTGTACAGGAAAATCCATCATGCCGGACCTTATGGATCCTGTAGGGTTTTTTGTTTACAATGAGAAATGAGGTATGTTCACCAGGTTTCAGAAAAACTAAATAAATGGGGTGGAAATACAATCACTTTGAAAAATTGACATTTGGGCATGGCCTGTACCGCCCCCTAAGGGCGAATGTGAGCCATTCTTGGTTTGTGGATTTCTGTTGGCCTGTAGTGTCAATATACCAAATTAGAAAATTTTTGACCATAAAATGGGAATTTTGGGCATAGCCTGTAGCGCCCCCTAATGGCGAATATGGGCAATTCTTTGTTTGTGGGTTCCTGTTGGCCTGTAGTATCAATGTGCCAAATTAGAACATTTTTGACCAGCAAATGGGAATTTAGGGCGTGGCCTGTAGCGCCCCATAAGGGCGAATGTGGGCCACTCTTGGTTTGTGAATTCCTGTTGGCCTGTAGTATCAATATACAACATTAGAACATTTTTGACCAGAAAATGGGAATTTTGGGCATGGCCTGTAGCGCCCCCTAAGGGCGAATGTGGGATATTCTTTACGCAGTACTTCAGAGTGATGTCATCTTGAAGTATATATATATAGGTCTATTTCTAACCCACACCTATAATATCACTTCTGAAGGCATGGATTTAACCACTGGAGTGGTATGGATTACTTTTATGCTGCATTTATTTGATTTTTGTAGCTTCTGAGTTCTGATCACCATTCAAGTCATTGAAAGGTCCAACAGGGTTGAGATAATCTTCTAAAAAGCTTAATTTGTGTTCACTAGAAGAAAGAAAACAATACACATCTGGGATGCAATGAGGGTGAGTATACGATGAGAGAAATTTATTTTTGGGGTGAAAACCATTTGTAGGCCTACTTTTTATTTACTTGGAAAATTGTTACTGTCTCTTTAAGAGGATTTTAAACGCATTTCATTCAAGGCACAGTCTGTGCGGCTTGTTTTAGTGAGTTTAATCTTTTGAGAACTGTGAAGTCTCATTATATTCGTGCTGTTACATCTGTATTCATTTCAGAGATTACTTGATTGAGATTGTGAAACTACATACAACCGACAAACCTCCATGAAGATGCGAGTAAAAATGAGATGCCTCGCGCTGTCAGACACAACGCTGATAATCATTCTCGGAAGTGTTGATACTAGATTTCGATTCGCGATTTCTTCATCAACTGTTTATGTTCACTTGGGACAAAACAGACAATATATCATGTAATTTGACATTTTGTAGTATGAAATTGTCCGTTCAAACGCAAGAAGAAGCGAATGCGATCTCTCATCGGGGCTCGTGCGTTAGACGCGACGCATCTCGCGGTTTCACACAAAACTGCTCACAAACATTTATTTGAGTTGTTTTGTCATTTTTTTCCAAAAATAACTAGCAATACTCCTACAAATAAATGCTTCGTAACTAAAACGTTTTGACTTTCTATAGAAAATATAGACAACACACGTTCTTACCTTGCAAAAATCGCCTCAGTATTTAATTTGAAGCAGTAAATCCAACACTGGAGTAAATCTCTCGTGATATCACCTTTCCATTGAAATGAAGGAAGACGGTGATGACGATACAGTTATTATTCTTGCCCAGTAACCCCTTAACCAATCACATGTGCCTTTAGCTTGTATTGTCATGAGTATCTGGGCAGACTTCAGAAATAAAATCGGTGATCGGACGACGATGACACTGAGACAGGAACCATGGGAATAATTGTTCCCAAATTTGAACGCTCTGGCTGTAAATGGTTAAAGGTTGTTAAAAATTGTATCCTCCACTCAGTTGATGTATATATTGAGTGGGGACACATTGTTTGCCTTTTTTTCTGGGATTCGACTGCAAAAGAGCTCAAGCAACTGTTGAACTCAGTCCCTGCCCATTCTGGACTCAGACCTGTTGTAAATCATTGAACAATGAGGCTTGGATGCCATCTATTGGACATTTCTTGTAATTGCCACTCAGAGAATGAACAGAAAGTGGATTAAACTTTAGTTTTTTAGGCTTTAGTTCTTTGTTGTATTCACCTGCTACGGCGTGTGTAACATTTTTCTGTCAACTCTGCATACAGGTGAAACTCGAAAAATTAGAATATCGTGCAAAAGTTAATGTAACCCATACTATGTTGAACACAAGAGGGCAGTATAGCCCTATGTATTACTTCACAAGCCCCCCTCCCTTCCTACTCCTCACACACAAAGTCTTAGAGAGTGACTTGCAAAATTCTGACATTTTCTCCACATTCAAACCAAAATATCTGACTTTCTGTTGGTCGGAGCTAATGACTGTAAATTAGAAAGTTGTCCGGCTTGAGGAGAACTATATCAATACCAATTTTTGTACCTGTAGATGAAACTAACCCCCCACTTTTTTGTCAAAAGGTGGCGCTACTGAGCCCCTCACCACACCCATTTCTGAAACTTTGCACATGTCTACTGGCTAATAAATGTGACGTCTCTGTCGAGTTTCATGCAATTTCAAGTATGTTAAGAGTCTCAAAAGCATCAATAAAGAAAAGTAAAGTTTGAAGCGTTGCCACGGCAACAGTATCTAAGATATCAATAATCCTTTCACAGGTCTAAATCTGCCGTGTGTTTACATTATACACGTAAAGTTTGAAGCAAATCGGGTAAAAACAAGAGGGTGATTTCAAAGCATTTTGAAAGTGACACACTTCCTGCTGCCAGTTGGTGGCGCTATAACTTTGACTCACAATAGTCACATCCATGTGATCGGCCTCTTACAACGAACACACTGCTGAAGTTTCATCAAGATCTGTTAATTTATGCAGAAGTTATAACACACTTCCTGTCTCACTTTTCTCGCCATAAATTTGTTTCCTCGCCACGGCCAAACCGTTCGAGATATCAAAAATCCGCTGGCAATTTTTCATCCTCAATGTCTTGACTTCATGCTGACTGAGATTCGTGGCGATTAAATGATTTCTCTAGGAGGAGTATTTCAAATTCCATTGTATACGTTTTCCAAACAACCCTAAATAGCCGACTTCCTGTTGGGCTGAGGTAAAAAGTAAGAGCATGAAGTATATATGAAACGATGAGATCTATATGTGTACCGACTTTCATATTATTACATGCAAGTGTGTTTGATTTATGGACCAAGGTTTCGGACCCCGTTCCAGGGGGCGCTGCTGAGCCCCCCTGCCACGCCCGGGTACCATCTTCAGCCCAGCCCTGATGGCCGCAGGTTCTGACCCGTGTGCAAAGTTTCAAGAGTTTTAGAGCATGTTAAGGCCCCCAAAAGTGCCCGAATACTCGATAAAATAATAATAATAATAATAATAATAATAATAATAATAATAATAATAATCCTAAGGAAAACAATAGGGCCTTCGCCTTTTCAGGCTTGGGCCCTAATAATAATAATAATAATAATCCTAAGGAAAACAATAGGGCCTTCGCCTTTTCAGGCTTGGGCCCTAATAATAATCCTAAGGAAAACAATAGGGCCTTCGCCTTTTCAGGCTTGGGCCCTAATAATAATTAAAGCTGCAAGCAGCGATGACGGGCCCAAGCCGGTGGCACCGCAACCCTGGTGCCTTTAGTTACCGGGCTCATTTCCACTTGGTGGCTTTCGGAAAACAAAGGATGATGGACACAGCAACAACTCAAAAATATAGCTGCAAGCAGCAATGCGATTCCTCCTCAAAATGGCAAATCATTTATAATTGATCAATAGAGGGTTGGGGTTAAACCCTCCCAATGAAAAAATCCAAAAAACATGTCTTTCTGTCTGAATCCTAAACTAAACATTTTCAGTGTACAGGAAAATCCATCATGCCGGACCTTATGGATCCTGTAGGGTTTTTTGTTTACAATGAGAAATGAGGTATGTTCACCAGGTTTCAGAAAAACTAAATAAATGGGGTGGAAATACAATCACTTTGAAAAAATGACATTTGGGCATGGCCTGTAGCGCCCCCTAAGGGCGAATGTGAGCCATTCTTGGTTTATAGGTTCCTGTTGGCCTGTAGTATTAATGTACCAAATTAGAAAGTATTTGACAAAAAAATGTGCAATTTGGGAATGGCCTTTAGCGCCCCCTAAGGGCGAAGGTGAGACATTCTTGGTTTGTGGATTTCTGTTGGCCTGTAGTGTCAATATACCAAATTAGAAAATTTTTGACCAGCAAATGGGAATTTTGGGCATAACCTGTAGTGCCCCCTAATGGCGAATATGGGCAATTCTTTGTTTGTGGGTTCCTGTTGGCCTGTAGTATCAATGTACCAAATTAGAACATTTTTGACCGTCAAATGGGAATTTATGGCATGGCCTGTAGTGCCCCCTAAGTGCGAATGTCGGCCATTCTTGGTTTGTGGATTCCTGTTGGCCTGTAGTATCAATATACAAAATTAGAACATTTTTGACCAGAAAATGGGAATTTTGGGCAAGGCCTGTAACGCCCCCTAAGGGCGAATGTGGGATATTCTTTACGCAGTACTTCAGAGTGATGTCATCTTGAAGTATATATATATAGGTCTGTTTCTAACCCACACCTATAATATCACTTCTGAAGGCATGGATTAAACCACAGGAGTGGTATGGATTACTTTTATGCTGCATTTATGTGATTTTTGTAGCTTCTGAGTTCTGATCACCATTCAAGTCATTGAAAGGTCCAACAGGGTTGAGATAATCTTCTAAAAAGCTTAATTTGTGTTCACTAGAAGAAAGAAAATAATACACATCTGGGATGGAATGAGGGTGAGTATACGATGAGAGAAATTTATTTTTGGGGTGAAAACCATTTGTAGGCTACTTTTTATTTACTTGGAAAATTGTTACTGTCTCTTTAAGATGATTTGAAACGCATTTCATTCAAGCCGTCAAGCCGTCTGTGCGGCTTGTTTTATTGACATATAATCTTTTGAGAACTGTGAAGTCTCATTATTTTCGTGCTGTTACATCTGTATTCATTTCAGAGATTAATTGATTGAGATTGTGAAACTACATACAACCGACAAACCTCCATGGAGATGCGAGTAAAAATGAGATGCCTCGCGCTGTCAGGCACAACGCTGATAATCGTTCTCGGAAGTGTTGATACTAGATTTAGATTCGCGATATCTTCATCAACTGTTTATGTTCACTTGAGACAAAACAGACAATATATCATGTATTTTGACATTTTGTTGTTATGAAATTGTCCGTTCAAACGCAAGAAGAAGCGAATGCGATCTCTCATCGGGGCTCGTGAGTTAGAAGTGACGCTGCTAGACGTGAGCAGGGAAGCGCATTTCACTGAATTTACGATGTTACACGTATAAACCTTCATCAACCCGTTAATCCAAAACGCAAATGCCGTTATTTTGTGTCTCTCGCTCCTGCTTGTGATTGACAAAGCTGTCAAACGGGACAATTTGCAAGCGTGCAAGTTTGGATCGGTCTTTTCACGTTTTAATAATTTGCAGTGTTCGACATCTACGTTCAAATCGAGCGGTGCAATATGCAATTCATCCAAAATAATTACAAAGTTATTTTCGCTCTTGTTCTACATATTTTTTTCAAGCGTCAGCTGATGTTTCTACAGTATTCATTTTCCTGCGCCACCACGAAAAGAGTTGGAAATAAAACACGCATCCGGGCATTCAGATGGGTTAAAAAAAACTGCTTAAAAAACATCTGAACAGCGTCTGCTCTCGGTCTCACATTAATTCAGGTGGATTTTTCACAAGCGACAACATTGGCAAACAAAAGTGCTAGCTAATGTTTAATTAGCAAGTTTCACCGAAATGTATTAAAAATAGAGGCTAGCTGCCTGTCCGATGAACAAATAGAGTCACGTCATTTTTTTTCCAGAAATAACTAGCAATACTCCTGCAAATAAATGCTTCGTAACTAAAACGTTTTGACTTTCAATAGAAAATATAGACAACACATGTTCTTACCTTGCAAAAATCGCCTCAGTATTTAATTTGAAGCAGTAAATCCAACACTGGAGTAAATCTCTCGTGATATCACCTTCCCATTGAAATGAAGGAAGACGGTGATGACGAAACAGTTATTATTCTTGCCCAGGAACCCTTAACCAATCACATGTGCCATTAGCTTGTATTGTCATGAGTATCTGGGCAGATTTCAGAAATAAAATCCCCTTAACCAATCACATGTGTCTTTAGCTTGTATTGTCATGAGTATCTGGGCAGATTTCAGAAATGAAATCGGTGATTGGACGACGATGAAACTGAGACAGGAACCATGGGAATAATTGTTCCCAAATTTGAACGCTCTGGCTGTAAATGGTTAAAGGTTGTTAAAAATTGCATCCGCCACTCAGTTGATGTATATATTGAGTGGGGACACATTGTTTGCTTTTTATCTGGGATTCGACTGCAAAAGAGCTCAAGCAACTGTTGAACTCAGTCCCTGCACATTCTGGACTCAGACCTGTTGTAAATCATTGAACAATGAGGCTTGGATGCCATCTATTGGACATTTCTTGTAATTGCCACTCAGAGAATGAACAGACAGTGGATTAAACTTTAGTTTTTTAGGCTTTAATTCTTTGTTGTATTCACCTGCTACGGCGTGTGTAACATTTTTCTGTCAACTCTGCATACAGGTGAAACTCGAAAAATTAGAATATCGTGCAAAAGTTAATGTAACCCATACTATGTTGAACACAAGAGGGCAGTATAGCCCTATGTATTACTTCACAAGACCCCCTCCCTTCCTACTCCTCACACAGAGTCTCAAGAGAGTGACTTGCAAATTCTGACATTTTCTCCACATTCAAACCAAAATATCTGACATTCTGTGTGTTGGAGCTAATGACTGTAAATTAGAAAGTTGTCAGGCTTGAGGAGAACTATATCAATACCAATTTTTGTACCTGCAGATGAAACTAACCCCCCACTTTTTTGTCAAAAGGTGGCGCTACTGAGCCCCTCACCACACCCATTTCTGAAACTTTGCACATGTCTACTGGCTAATAAATGTGACGTCTCTGTCGAGTTTCATGCAATTTCAAGTATGTTAAGAGTCTCAAAAGCATCAATAAAGAAAAGTAAAGTTTGAAGCATTGCCACGGCAACAGTATCTAAGATATCAATAATCCTTTCACAGGTCTAAATCTGCCGTGTGTTTACATTATACACGTAAAGTTTGAAGCAAATCGGGTAAAAACAAGAGGGTGATTTCAAAGCATTTTGAAAGTGACACACTTCCTGCTGCCAGTTGGTGGCGCTATAACTTTGATTCACAATAGTCACATCCATGTGATCGGCCTCTTACAACGAACACACTGCTGAAGTTTCATCAAGATCTGTTAATTTATGCAGAAGTTATAACACACTTCCTGTCTCACTTTTCTCGCCATAAATTTGTTTCCTCGCCACGGCCAAACCGTTCGAGATATCAAAAATCCGCTGGCAATTTTTCATCCTCAATGTCTTGACTTCATGCTGACTGAGATTCGTGGCGATTAAATGATTTCTCTAGGAGGAGTATTTCAAATTCCATTGTATACGTTTTCCAAACAACCCTAAATAGCCGACTTCCTGTTGGGCTGAGGTAAAAAGTAAGAGCATGAAGTATATATGAAATGATGAGATCTATATGTGTACCGACTTTCATATTATTACATGCAAGTGTGTTTGATTTATGGACCAAGGTTTCGGACCCCGTTCCAGGGGGCGCTGTTAAGCCCCCCTGCCACGCCCGGGTACCATCTTCAGCCCAGCCCTGATGGCCGCGGGTTCTGACCCGTGTGCAAAGTTTCAAGAGTTTTAGAGCACGTAAAGGCCCCCAAAAGTGCCCGAATAGTCGATAAAATAATAATAATAATTAAAGCTGCAAGCAGCGATGACGGGCCCAAGCCGGTGGCACCGCAACCCTGGTGCCTTTAGTTACCGGGCTCATTTCCACTTGGTGGCTTTCGGAAAACAAAGGATGATGGACACAGCAACAACTCAAAAATATAGCTGCAAGCAGCAATGCGATTCCTCCTCAAAATGGCAAATCATTTAAAATTGATCAATAGAGGGTTGGGGTTAAACCCTCCCAATGAAAAAATCCAAAAAACATGTCTTTCTGTCTGAATCCTAAACTAAACATTTTCAGTGTACAGGAAAATCCATCATGCCGGACCTTATGGATCCTGTAGGGTTTTTTGTTTACAATGAGAAATGAGGTATGTTCACCAGGTTTCAGAAAAACTAAATAAATGGGGTGGAAATACAATCACTTTAAAAAAATGACATTTGGGCATGGCCTGTAGCGCCCCCTAAGGGCGAATGTGAGCCATTCTTGGTTTGTAGGTTCCTGTTGTCCTGTAGTATTAATGTACCAAATTAGAAAGTATTTGACAAAAAAATGTGCAATTTGGGAATGGCCTTTAGCGCCCCCTAAGGGCGAATGTGAGACATTCTTGGTTTGTGGATTTCTGTTGGCCTGTAGTGTCAATATACCAAATTAGAAAATTTTTGACCATAAAATGGGAATTTTGGGCATAGCCTGTAGCGCCCCCTAATGGCGAATATGGGCAATTCTTTGTTTGTGGGTTCCTGTTGGCCTGTAGTATCAATGTACCAAATTAGAACATGTTTGACCAGCAAATGGGAATTTAGGGCGTGGCCTGTAGCGCCCCCTAAGGGCGAATGTGGGCCATTCTTGGTTTGTGGGTTCCTGTTGGCCTGTAGTATCAATGTACCAAATTAGAACATTTTTGACCAGCAAATGGGAATTTTGGGCATGGCCTGTAGCGCCCCCTAAGGGCGAATGTGGGATATTCTTTACGCAGTACTTCAGAGTGATGTCATCTTGAAGTATAAATATATAGGTCTATTTCTAACCCACACCTATAATATCACTTCTGAAGGCATAGCTTTAACCACTGGAGTGGTATGGATTACTTTTATGCTGCATTTATGTGATTTTTGTAGCTTCTGAGTTCTGATCACCATTCAAGTCATTGAAAGGTCCAACAGGGTTGAGATAATCTTCTAAAAAGCTTAATTTGTGTTCACTAGAAGAAAGAAAACAATACACATCTGGGATGGAATGAGGGTGAGTATACGATGAGAGAAATTTATTTTTGGGGTGAAAACCATTTGTAGGCCTACTTTTTATTTACTTGGAAAATTGTTACTGTCTCTTTAAGAGGATTTTAAACGCATTTCATTCAAGGCACAGTCTGTGCGGCTTGTTTTATTGAGTTTAATCTTTTGAGAACTGTGAAGTCTCATTATTTTCGTGCTGTTACATCTGTATTCATTTCAGAGATTACTTGATTGAGATTGTGAAACTACATACAACCGACAAACCTCCATGAAGATGCGAGTAAAAATGAGATGCCTCGCGCTGTCAGACACAACGCTGATAATCATTCTCGGAAGTGTTGATACTAGATTTAGATTCGCGATTTCTTCATCAACTGTTTATGTTCACTTGGGACAAAACAGACAATATATCATGTATTTTGACATTTTGTAGTATGAAATTGTCCATTCAAACGCAAGAAGAAGCGAATGCGATCTCTCATCGGGGCTCGTGCGTTAGACGCGACGCATCTCGCGGTTTCACACAAAACTGCTCACAAACATTTATTTGAGTTGTTTTGTCATTTTTTTCCAGAAATAACTAGCAATATTCCTACAAATAAATGCTTCGTAACTAAAACGTTTTGACTTTCTATAGAAAATATAGACAACACGTTCTTACCTTGCAAAAATCGCCTCAGTATTTAATTTGAAGCAGTAAATCCAACACTGGAGTAAATCTCTCGTGATATCACCTTCCCATTGAAATGAAGGAAGACGGTGATGACGATACAGTTATTATTCTTGCCCAGTAACCCCTTAACCAATCACATGTGCCTTTAGCTTGTATTGTCATGAGTATCTGGGCAGATTTCAGAAATAAAATCGGTGATCGGACGACGATGACACTGAGACAGGAACCATGGGAATAATTGTTCCCAAATTTGAACGCTCTGGCTGTAAATGGTTAAAGGTTGTTAAAAATTGTATCCTCCACTCAGTTGATGTATATATTGAGTGGGGACACATTGTTTGCCTTTTTTCTGGGATTCGACTGCAAAAGAGCTCAAGCAACTGTTGAACTCAGTCCCTGCCCATTCTGGACTCAGACCTGTTGTAAATCATTGAACAATGAGGCTTGGATGCCCTCTATTGGACATTTATTGTAATTGCCACTCAGAGAATGAACAGACAGTGGATTAAACTTTAGTTTTTTAGGCTTTAGTTCTTTGTTGTATTCACCTGCTACGGCGTGTGTAACATTTTTCTGTCAACTCTGCATACAGGTGAAACTCGAAAAATTTGAATATCGTGCAAAAGTTAATGTAACCCATACTATGTTGAACACAAGAGGGCAGTATAGCCCTATGTATTACTTCACAAGCCCCCCTCCCTTCCTACTCCTCACACACAAAGTCTTAGAGAGTGACTTGCAAAATTCTGACATTTTCTCCACATTCAAACCAAAATATCTGACTTTCTGTTGGTCGGAGCTAATGACTGTAAATTAGAAAGTTGTCCGGCTTGAGGAGAACTATATCAATACCAATTTTTGTACCTGTAGATGAAACTAACCCCCCACTTTTTTGTCAAAAGGTGGCGCTACTGAGCCCCTCACCACACCCATTTCTGAAACTTTGCACATGTCTACTGGCTAATAAATGTGACGTCTCTGTCGAGTTTCATGCAATTTCAAGTATGTTAAGAGTCTCAAAAGCATCAATAAAGAAAAGTAAAGTTTGAAGTGTTGCCACGGCAACAGTATCTAAGATATCAATAATCCTTTCACAGGTCTAAATCTGCCGTGTGTTTACATTATACACGTAAAGTTTGAAGCAAATCGGGTAAAAACAAGAGGGTGATTTCAAAGCATTTTGAAAGTGACACACTTCCTGCTGCCAGTTGGTGGCGCTATAACTTTGACTCACAATAGTCACATCCATGTGATCGGCCTCTTACAACGAACACACTGCTGAAGTTTCATCAAGATCTGTTAATTTATGCAGAAGTTATAACACACTTCCTGTCTCACTTTTCTCGCCATAAATTTGTTTCCTCGCCACGGCCAAACCGTTCGAGATATCAAAAATCCGCTGGCAATTTTTCATCCTCAATGTCTTGACTTCATGCTGACTGAGATTCGTGGCGATTAAATGATTTCTCTAGGAGGAGTATTTCAAATTCCATTGTATACGTTTTCCAAACAACCCTAAATAGCCGACTTCCTGTTGGGCTGAGGTAAAAAGTAAGAGCATGAAGTATATATGAAACGATGAGATCTATATGTGTACCGACTTTCATATTATTACATGCAAGTGTGTTTGATTTATGGACCAAGGTTTCGGACCCCGTTCCAGGGGGCGCTGCTGAGCCCCCCTGCCACGCCCGGGTACCATCTTCAGCCCAGCCCTGATGGCCGCAGGTTCTGACCCGTGTGCAAAGTTTCAAGAGTTTTAGAGCATGTTAAGGCCCCCAAAAGTGCCCGAATAGTCGATAAAATAATAATAATAATAATAATAATTAAAGCTGCAAGCAGCGATGAAGGGCCCAAGCCGGTGGCACCGCAACCCTGGTGCCTTTAGTTACCGGGCTCATTTCCACTTGGTGGCTTTCGGAAAACAAAGGATGATGGACACAGCAACAACTCAAAAATATAGCTGCAAGCAGCAATGCGATTCCTCCTCAAAATGGCAAATCATTTAAAATTGATCAATAGAGGGTTGGGGTTAAACCCTCCCAATGAAAAAATCCAAAAAACATGTCTTTCTGTCAGAATCCTAAACTAAACATTTTCAGTGTACAGGAAAATCCATCATGTCGGACCTTATGGATCCTGTAGGGTTTTTTGTTTACAATGAGAAATGAGGTTTGTTCACCAGGTTTCAGAAAAACTAAATAAATGTGTTGGAAATACAAACACTTTGAAAAAATGACATTTGGGCATGGCCTGTAGCTCCCCCTAAGGGTGAATGTGAGCCATTCTTGGTTTGTAGGTTCCTGTTGGCCTGTAGTATTAATGTACCAATTTAGAAAGTATTTGACAAAAAAATGTGCAATTTGGGAATGGCCTTTAGCGCCCCCTAAGGGCGAATGTGAGACATTCTTGGTTTGTGGATTTCTGTTGGCCTGTAGTGTCAATATACCAAATTAGAACATTTTTGACCAGCAAATGGGAATTTAGGGCATGGCCTGTAGCGCCCCCTAAGGGCGAATGTGGGCCATTCTTGGTTTGTGGATTCCTGTTGGCCTGTAGTATCAATCTACAAAATTAGAACATTTTTGACCAGAAAATGGGAATTTTGGGTATGGCCTGTAGCGCCCCCTAAGGGCGAATGTGGGCCATTCTTGGTTTGTGGATTCCTGTTGGCCTGTAGTATCAATATACAAAATTAGAACATTTTTGACCAGAAAATGGGAATTTTGGGCATGGCCTGTAGCGCCCCCTTAGGGCGAATGTGGGATATTCTTTACGCAGTACTTCAGAGTGATGTCATCTTTAAGTATATATATATATAGGTCTGTATCTAACCCACACCTATAATATCACTTCTGAAGGCATGGTTTAAACCACAGGAGTGGTATGGATTACTTTTATGCTGCATTTATGTGATTTTTGTAGCTTCTGAGTTCTGATCACCATTCAAGTCATTGAAAGGTCCAACAGGGTTGAGATAATCTTCTAAAAAGCTTAATTTGTGTTCACTAGAAGAAAGAAAATAATACACATCTGGGATGGAATGAGGGTGAGTATACGATGAGAGAAATTTATTTTGGGGGTGAAAACCATTTGTAGGCTACTTTTTATTTACTTGGAAAATTGTTACTGTCTCTTTAAGAGGATTTTAAACGCATTTCATTCAAGCCGTCAAGCCGTCTTTGCGGCTTGTTTTATTGAGATATAATCTTTTGAGAACTGTGAATCTCATTATTTTCGTGCTGTTACATCTGTATTCATTTCAGAGATTAATTGATTGAGATTGTGAAACTACATACAACCGACAAACCTCCATGAAGATGCGAGTAAAAATGAGATTCCTCGCGCTGTCAGACACAAAGCTGATAATCATTCTCGGAAGTGTTGATACTAGATTTAGATTCGCGATTTCTTCATCAACTGTTTATGGTCACTTGAGACAAAACAGACAATATATCATGTATTTTGACATTTTGTTGTTATGAAATTGTCCGTTCAAACGCAAGAAGAAGCGAATGCGATCTCTCATCGGGGCTCGTGAGTTAGACGTGACGCTGCTCGCGGTTTCACACAAAACTGCTCACAAACATTTATTTGAGTTGTTTCGTCATTTTTTTTCCAGAAATAACTAGCAATACTCCTACAAATAAATGCTTCGTAACTAAAACGTTTTGACTTTCTATAGAAAATATAGACAACACGTTCTTACCTTGCAAAAATCGCCTCAGTATTTAATTTGAAGCAGTAAATCCAACACTGGAGTAAATCTCTCGTGATATCACCGTCCCATTGAAATGAAGGAAGACGGTGATGACGATACAGTTATTATTCTTGCCCAGTAACCCCTTAACCAATCACATGTGCCTTTAGCTTGTATTGTCATGAGTATCTGGGCAGATTTCAGAAATAAAATCGGTGATTGGACGACGATGACACTGAGACAGAAACTATGGGAATAATTGTTCCCAAATTTGAACGCTCTGGCTGTAAATGGTTAAAGGTTGTTAAAAATTGTATCCGCCACTCAGTTGATGTATATAGTGAGTGGGGACACAGTGTTTGCCTTTTTTCTGGGATTCGACGGCAAAAGAGCTCAAGCAACTGTTGAACTCAGTCCCTGCCCATTCTGGACTCAGCCTGTTGTAAATCATTGAACAATGAGGCTTGGATGCCATCTATTGGACATTTCTTGTAATTGCCACTCAGAGAATGAACAGACAGTGGATTAAATTTTAGTTTTTTAGGCTTTAGTTCTTTGTTGTATTCACCTGCTACGGCGTGTGTAACATTTTTCTGTCAACTCTGCATACAGGTGAAACTCGAAAAATTAGAATATCGTGCAAAAGTTAATGTAACCCATACTATGTTGAACACAAGAGGGCAGTATAGCCCTATGTATTACTTCACAAGACCCAACGTCCCCCCTCCCCTACAAACACACAGAGACTCGGAGAGTGACTTGCAAAATTCTGACATTTTCTCCACATTCAAACCAAAATATCTGACTTTCTGTTGGTCGGAGCTAATGACTGTAAATTAGAAAGTTGTCCGGCTTGAGGAGAACTATATCAATACCAATTTTTGTACCTGTAGATGAAACTAACCCCCCACTTTTTTGTCAAAAGGTGGCGCTACTGAGCCCCTCACCACACCCATTTCTGAAACTTTGCACATGTCTACTGGCTAATAAATGTGACGTCTCTGTCGAGTTTCATGCAATTTCAAGTATGTTAAGAGTCTCAAAAGCATCAATAAAGAAAAGTAAAGTTTGAAGCATTGCCACGGCAACAGTATCTAAGATATCAATAATCCTTTCACAGGTCTAAATCTGCCGTGTGTTTACATTATACACGTAAAGTTTGAAGCAAATCGGGTAAAAACAAGAGGGTGATTTCAAAGCATTTTGAAAGTGACACACTTCCTGCTGCCAGTTGGTGGCGCTATAACTTTGACTCACAATAGTCACATCCATGTGATCGGCCTCTTACAACGAACACACTGCTGAAGTTTCATCAAGATCTGTTAATTTATGCAGAAGTTATAACACACTTCCTGTCTCACTTTTCTTGCCATAAATTTGTTTCCTCGCCACGGCCAAACCGTTCGAGATATCAAAAATCCGCTGGCAATTTTTCATCCTCAATGTCTTGACTTCATGCTGACTGAGATTCGTGGCGATTAAATGATTTCTCTAGGAGGAGTATTTCAAATTCCATTGTATACGTTTTCCAAACAACCCTAAATAGCCGACTTCCTGTTGGGCTGAGGTAAAAAGTAAGAGCATGAAGTATATATGAAACGATGAGATCTATATGTGTACCGACTTTCATATTATTACATGCAAGTGTGTTTGATTTATGGACCAAGGTTTCGGACCCCGTTCCAGGGGGCGCTGCTGAGCCCCCCTGCCACGCCCGGGTACCATCTTCAGCCCAGCCCTGATGGCCGCAGGTTCTGACCCGTGTGCAAAGTTTCAAGAGTTTTAGAGCATGTTAAGGCCCCCAAAAGTGCCCGAATAGTCGATAAAATAATAATAATAATAATAATAATTAAAGCTGCAAGCAGCGATGACGGGCCCAAGCCGGTGGCACCGCAACCCTGGTGCCTTTAGTTACCGGGCTCATTTCCACTTGGTGGCTTCGGAAAACAAAGGATGATGGACACAGCAACAACTCAAAAATATAGCTGCAAGCAGCAATGCGATTCCTCCTCAAAATGGCAAATCATTTAAAATTGATCAATAGAGGGTTGGGGTTAAACCCTCCCATGAAAAAATCCAAAAAACATGTCTTTCTGTCTGAATCCTAAACTAAACATTTTCAGTGTACAGGAAAATCCATCATGCCGGACCTTATGGATCCTGTAGGGTTTTTTGTTTACAATGAGAAATGAGGTATGTTCACCAGGTTTCAGAAAAACTAAATAAATGGGGTGGAAATACAATCACTTTGAAAAATTGACATTTGGGCATGGCCTGTACCGCCCCCTAAGGGCGAATGTGAGCCATTCTTGGTTTGTAGGTTCCTGTTGGCCTGTAGTATTAATGTACCAAATTAGAAAGTATTTGACAAAAAAATGTGCAATTTGGGAATGTCCTTTAGCACCCCCTAAGGGCAAATGTGAGACATTCTTGGTTTGTGGATTTCTGTTGGCCTGTAGTGTCAATATACCAAATTAGAAAATTTTTGACCATAAAATGGGAATTTTGGGCATAGCCTGTAGTGCCCCCTAATGGCGAATATGGGCAATTCTTTGTTTGTGGGTTCCTGTTGGCCTGTAGTATCAATGTACCAAATTAGAACATTTTTGACCAGCAAATGGGAATTTAGGGCGTGGCCTGTAGCGCCCCATAAGGGCGAATGTGGGCCACTCTTGGTTTGTGAATTCCTGTTGGCCTGTAGTATCAATATACAACATTAGAACATTTTTGACCAGAAAATGGGAATTTTGGGCATGGCCTGTAGCGCCCCCTAAGGGCGAATGTGGGATATTCTTTACGCAGTACTTCAGAGTGATGTCATCTTGAAGTATATATATATAAGTCTATTTCTAACCCACACCTATAATATCACTTCTGAAGGCATGGATTTAACCACTGGAGTGGTATGGATTACTTTTATGCTGCATTTATTTGATTTTTGCAGCTTCTGAGTTCTGATCACCATTCAAGTCATTGAAAGGTCCAACAGGGTTGAGATAATCTTCTAAAAAGCTTAATTTGTGTTCACTAGAAGAAAGAAAACAATACACATCTGGGATGCAATGAGGGTGAGTATACGATGAGAGAAATTTATTTTTGGGGTGAAAACCATTTGTAGGCCTACTTTTTATTTACTTGGAAAATTGTTACTGTCTCTTTAAGAGGATTTTAAACGCATTTCATTCAAGGCACAGTCTGTGCGGCTTGTTTTAGTGAGTTTAATCTTTTGAGAACTGTGAAGTCTCATTATTTTCGTGCTGTTACATCTGTATTCATTTCAGAGATTACTTGATTGAGATTGTGAAACTACATACAACCGACAAACCTCCATGAAGATGCGAGTAAAATTGAGATGCCTCGCGCTGTCAGACACAACGCTGATAATCATTCTCGGAAGTGTTGATACTAGATTTCGATTCGCGATTTCTTCATCAACTGTTTATGTTCACTTGGGACAAAACAGACAATATATCATGTAATTTGACATTTTGTAGTATGAAATTGTCCGTTCAAACGCAAGAAGAAGCGAATGCGATCTCTCATCGGGGCTCGTGCGTTAGACGCGACGCATCTCGCGGTTTCACACAAAACTGCTCACAAACATTTATTTGAGTTGTTTTGTCATTTTTTTCCAGAAATAACTAGCAATACTCCTACAAATAAATGCTTCGTCACTAAAACGTTTTGACTTTCTATAGAAAATATAGACAACACACGTTCTTACCTTGCAAAAATCGCCTCAGTATTTAATTTGAAGCAGTAAATCCAACACTGGAGTAAATCTCTCGTGATATCACCTTTCCATTGAAATGAAGGAAGACGGTGATGACGATACAGTTATTATTCTTGCCCAGTAACCCCTTAACCAATCACATGTGCCTTTAGCTTGTATTGTCATGAGTATCTGGGCAGACTTCAGAAATAAAATCGGTGATCGGACGACGATGACACTGAGACAGGAACCATGGGAATAATTGTTCCCAAATTTGAACGCTCTGGCTGTAAATGGTTAAAGGTTGTTAAAAATTGTATCCTCCACTCAGTTGATGTATATATTGAGTGGGGACACATTGTTTGCCTTTTTTCTGGGATTCGACTGCAAAAGAGCTCAAGCAACTGTTGAACTCAGTCCCTGCCCATTCTGGACTCAGACCTGTTGTAAATCATTGAACAATGAGGCTTGGATGCCATCTATTGGACATTTCTTGTAATTGCCACTCAGAGAATGAACAGACAGTGGATTAAACTTTAGTTTTTTAGGCTTTAGTTCTTTGTTGTATTCACCTGCTACGGCGTGTGTAACATTTTTCTGTCAACTCTGCATACAGGTGAAACTCGAAAAATTAGAATATCGTGCAAAAGTTAATGTAACCCATACTATGTTGAACACAAGAGGGCAGTATAGCCCTATGTATTACTTCACAAGCCCCCCTCCCTTCCTACTCCTCACACACAAAGTCTTAGAGAGTGACTTGCAAAATTCTGACATTTTCTCCACATTCAAACCAAAATATCTGACTTTCTGTTGGTCGGAGCTAATGACTGTAAATTAGAAAGTTGTCCGGCTTGAGGAGAACTATATCAATACCAATTTTTGTACCTGTAGATGAAACTAACCCCCCACTTTTTTGTCAAAAGGTGGCGCTACTGAGCCCCTCACCACACCCATTTCTGAAACTTTGCACATGTCTACTGGCTAATAAATGTGACGTCTCTGTCGAGTTTCATGCAATTTCAAGTATGTTAAGAGTCTCAAAAGCATCAATAAAGAAAAGTAAAGTTTGAAGTGTTGCCACGGCAACAGTATCTAAGATATCAATAATCCTTTCACAGGTCTAAATCTGCCGTGTGTTTACATTATACACGTAAAGTTTGAAGCAAATCGGGTAAAAACAAGAGGGTGATTTCAAAGCATTTTGAAAGTGACACACTTCCTGCTGCCAGTTGGTGGCGCTATAACTTTGACTCACAATAGTCACATCCATGTGATCGGCCTCTTACAACGAACACACTGCTGAAGTTTCATCAAGATCTGTTAATTTATGCAGAAGTTATAACACACTTCCTGTCTCACTTTTCTCGCCATAAATTTGTTTCCTCGCCACGGCCAAACCGTTCGAGATATCAAAAATCCGCTGGCAATTTTTCATCCTCAATGTCTTGACTTCATGCTGACTGAGATTCGTGGCGATTAAATGATTTCTCTAGGAGGAGTATTTCAAATTCCATTGTATACGTTTTCCAAACAACCCTAAATAGCCGACTTCCTGTTGGGCTGAGGTAAAAAGTAAGAGCATGAAGTATATATGAAACGATGAGATCTATATGTGTACCGACTTTCATATTATTACATGCAAGTGTGTTTGATTTATGGACCATGGTTTCGGACCCCGTTCCAGGGGGCGCTGCTGAAACCCCCTGCCACGCCCGGGTACCATCTTCAGCCCAGCCCTGATGGCCGCAGGTTCTGACCCGTGTGCAAAGTTTCAAGAGTTTTAGAGCATGTTAAGGCCCCCAAAAGTGCCCGAATAGTCGATAAAATAATAATAATAATAATAATAATAATAATAATAATAATAATAATAATCCTAAGGAAAACAATAGGGCCTTCGCCTTTTCAGGCTTGGGCCCTAATAATAATAATAATAATCCTAAGGAAAACAATAGGGCCTTCGCCTTTTCAGGCTTGGGCCCTAATAATAATTAAAGCTGCAAGCAGCGATGACGGGCCCAAGCCGGTGGCACCGCAACCCTGGTGCCTTTAGTTACCGGGCTCATTTCCACTTGGTGGCTTCGGAAAACAAAGGATGATGGACACAGCAACAACTCAAAAATATAGCTGCAAGCAGCAATGCGATTCCTCCTCAAAATGGCAAATCATTTAAAATTGATCAATAGAGGGTTGGGGTTAAACCCTCCCATGAAAAAATCCAAAAAACATGTCTTTCTGTCTGAATCCTAAACTAAACATTTTCAGTGTACAGGAAAATCCATCATGCCGGACCTTATGGATCCTGTAGGGTTTTTTGTTTACAATGAGAAATGAGAAAAACTAAATAAATGGGGTGGAAATACAATCACTTTGAAAAATTGACATTTGGGCGTGGCCTGTACCGCCCCCTAAGGGCGAATGTGAGCCATTCTTGGTTTGTAGGTTCCTGTTGGCCTGTAGTATTAATGTACCAAATTAGAAAGTATTTGACAAAAAAATGTGCAATTTGGGAATGTCCTTTAGCACCCCCTAAGGGCAAATGTGAGACATTCTTGGTTTGTGGATTTCTGTTGGCCTGTAGTGTCAATATACCAAATTAGAAAATTTTTGACCATAAAATGGGAATTTTGGGCATAGCCTGTAGCGCCCCCTAATGGCGAATATGGGCAATTCTTTGTTTGTGGGTTCCTGTTGGCCTGTAGTATCAATGTACCAAATTAGAACATTTTTGACCAGCAAATGGGAATTTAGGGCGTGGCCTGTAGCGCCCCATAAGGGCGAATGTGGGCCACTCTTGGTTTGTGAATTCCTGTTGGCCTGTAGTATCAATATACAACATTAGAACATTTTTGACCAGAAAATGGGAATTTTGGGCATGGCCTGTAGCGCCCCCTAAGGGCGAATGTGGGATATTCTTTACGCAGTACTTCAGAGTGATGTCATCTTGAAGTATATATATATAGGTCTATTTCTAACCCACACCTATAATATCACTTCTGAAGGCATGGATTTAACCACTGGAGTGGTATGGATTACTTTTATGCTGCATTTATGTGATTTTTGTAGCTTCTGAGTTCTGATCACCATTCAAGTCATTGAAAGGTCCAACAGGGTTGAGATAATCTTCTAAAAAGCTTAATTTGTGTTCACTAGAAGAAAGAAAACAATACACATCTGGGATGGAATGAGGGTGAGTAAACGATGAGTGAAATTTATTTTTGGGGTGAAAACCATTTGTAGGCCTACTTTTTATTTACTTGGAAAATTTTTACTGTCTCTTTAAGAGGATTTTAAACGCATTTCATTCAAGGCACAGTCTGTGCGGCTTGTTTTAGTGAGTTTAATCTTTTGAGAACTGTGAAGTCTCATTATTTTCGTGCTGTTACATCTGTATTCATTTCAGAGATTAATTGATTGAGATTGTGAAACTACATACAACCGACAAACCTCCATGAAGATGCGAGTAAATATGAGATGCCTCGCGCTGTCAGACACAACGCTGATAATCATTCTCGGAAGTGTTGATACTAGATTTAGATTCGCGATTTCTTCATCAACTGTTTATGTTCACTTGGGACAAAACAGACAATATATCATGTATTTTGACATTTTGTTGTTATGAAATTGTCCGTTCAAACGCAAGAAGAAGCGAATGCGATCTCTCATCGGGGCTCGTGAGTTAGACGTGACGCTGCTCGCTGTTTCACACAAATATTTATTTGAGTTGTTTTGCCATTTGTTGAGTTGAATGGTTTAAAATCGCTTGAAAGTTCAAACAGGAAAGTGTTAAAAACACATACAACAGACAAACATTGCTCGCACTGAAGATGTGTTCATTGAAGAAAAGTGTTCGCGGAGTTTCACTTGATTTTTCTGACGTGCATCAGACCGCTAAGACAGATTCGGCGCACTCGGTTTATTTTCGTTATTTTACAAAAGCTCAAGGTTTTGTTGTTATTGTAAGTGTACACAAATAACAGTAGACCTTTTATAGTTTGTAATGATCTCTTCCATGTATCTGAATGGGCAAAAATGACGCAGTATTTTGTTTAAGTTTTTTCCGCTGTTTAGAACAATGCATCTGAAAGGACCTTACAGCGCCATTGTTGACCCCCGTAATAATGCCAGAATTCAATAATGGTTCCCGATTTCAGATTCCTCGCAAACATTTATTTGAGTTGTAATGCCATTTGTTGAGTTGAATAGTGTAAAATCGCTTGAATATTCAAACTGGGAAGCAGTAACTCTCATCGGGGCTCGTGCGTTAGACGCGACGCATCTCGCGGTTTCACACAAAACTGCTCACAAACATTTATTTGAGTTGTTTCGTCATTTTTTTCCAGAAATAACTAGCAATACTCCTACAAATAAATGCTTCGTAACTAAAACGTTTTGACTTTCTATAGAAAATATAGACAACACGTTCTTACCTTGCAAAAATCGCCTCAGTATTTAATTTGAAGCAGTAAATCCAACACTGGAGTAAATCTCTCGTGATATCACCTTCCCATTGAAATGAAGTTAGACGGTGATGACGATACAGTTATTATTCTTGCCCAGTAACCCCTTAACCAATCACATGTGCCTTTAGCTTGTATTGTCATGAGTATCTGGGCAGATTTCAGAAATAAAATCGGTGATTGGACGACGATGACACTGAGACAGGAACCATGGGAATAATTGTTCCCAAATTTGAACGCTCTGGCTGTAAATGGTTAAAGGTTGTTAAAAATTGTATCCGCCCCTCAGTTGATGTATATATTGAGTGGGGACACATTGTTTGCCTTTTTTCTGGGATTCGACTGCAAAAGAGCTCAAGCAACTGTTGAACTCAGTCCCTGCCCATTCTGGACTCAGACCTGTTGTAAATCATTGAACAATGAGGCTTGGATGCCATCTATTGGACATTTCTTGTAATTGCCACTCAGAGAATGAACAGACAGTGGATTAAACTTTAGTTTTTTAGGCTTTAGTTCTTGTATTCACCTGCTACAGCGTGTGTAACATTTTTCTGTCAACTCTGCATACAGGTGAAACTCGAAAAATTAGAATATCGTGCAAAAGTTAATGTAACCCATACTATGTTGAACACAAGAGGGCAGTATAGCCCTATGTATTACATCACAAGACCCCCTCCCTTCCTACTCCTCACACACAGAGTCTTAGAGACTGACTTGCAAAATTCTGACATTTTCTCCACATTCAAACCAAAATATCTGACTTTCTGTTGGTCGGAGCTAATGACTGTAAATTAGAAAGTTGTCCGGCTTGAGGAGAACTATATCAATACCAATTTTTGTACCTGTAGATGAAACTAACCCCCCACTTTTTTGTCAAAAGGTGGCGCTACTGAGCCCCTCACCACACCCATTTCTGAAACTTTGCACATGTCTACTGGCTAATAAATGTGACGTCTCTGTCGAGTTTCATGCAATTTCAAGTATGTTAAGAGTCTCAAAAGCATCAATAAAGAAAAGTAAAGTTTGAAGCGTTGCCACGGCAACAGTATCTAAGATATCAATAATCCTTTCACAGGTCTAAATCTGCCGTGTGTTTACATTATACACGTAAAGTTTGAAGCAAATCGGGTAAAAACAAGAGGGTGATTTCAAAGCATTTTGAAAGTGACACACTTCCTGCTGCCAGTTGGTGGCGCTATAACTTTGACTCACAATAGTCACATCCATGTGATCGGCCTCTTACAACGAACACACTGCTGAAGTTTCATCAAGATCTGTTAATTTATGCAGAAGTTATAACACACTTCCTGTCTCACTTTTCTCGCCATAAATTTGTTTCCTCGCCACGGCCAAACCGTTCGAGATATCAAAAATCCGCTGGCAATTTTTCATCCTCAATGTCTTGACTTCATGCTGACTGAGATTCGTGGCGATTAAATGATTTCTCTAGGAGGAGTATTTCAAATTCCATTGTATACGTTTTCCAAACAACCCTAAATAGCCGACTTCCTGTTGGGCTGAGGTAAAAAGTAAGAGCATGAAGTATATATGAAACGATGAGATCTATATGTGTACCGACTTTCATATTATTACATGCAAGTGTGTTTGATTTATGGACCAAGGTTTCGGACCCCGTTCCAGGGGGCGCTGCTGAGCCCCCCTGCCACGCCCGGGTACCATCTTCAGCCCAGCCCTGATGGCCGCAGGTTCTGACCTGTGTGCAAAGTTTCAAGAGTTTTAGAGCATGTTAAGGCCCCCAAAAGTGCCCGAATAGTCGATAAAATAATAATAATAATAATAATTAAAGCTGCAAGCAGCGATGAAGGGCCCAAGCCGGTGGCACCGCAACCCTGGTGCCTTTAGTTACCGGGCTCATTTCCACTTGGTGGCTTTCGGAAAACAAAGGATGATGGACACAGCAACAACTCAAAAATATAGCTGCAAGCAGCAATGCGATTCCTCCTCAAAATGGCAAATCATTTAAAATTGATCAATAGAGGGTTGGGGTTAAACCCTCCCAATGAAAAAATCCAAAAAACATGTCTTTCTGTCAGAATCCTAAACTAAACATTTTCAGTGTACAGGAAAATCCATCATGTCGGACCTTATGGATCCTGTAGGGTTTTTTGTTTACAATGAGAAATGAGGTTTGTTCACCAGGTTTCAGAAAAACTAAATAAATGTGTTGGAAATACAAACACTTTGAAAAAATGACATTTGGGCATGGCCTGTAGCTCCCCCTAAGGGTGAATGTGAGCCATTCTTGGTTTGTAGGTTCCTGTTGGCCTGTAGTATTAATGTACCAATTTAGAAAGTATTTGACAAAAAAATGTGCAATTTGGGAATGGCCTTTAGCGCCCCTAAGGGCGAATGTGAGACATTCTTGGTTTGTGGATTTCTGTTGGCCTGTAGTGTCAATATACCAAATTAGAACATTTTTGACCAGCAAATGGGAATTTAGGGCATGGCCTGTAGCGCCCCCTAAGGGCGAATGTGGGCCATTCTTGGTTTGTGGATTCCTGTTGGCCTGTAGTATCAATCTACAAAATTAGAACATTCCTGTTGGCCTGTAGTATCAATCTACAAAATTAGAACATTTTTGACCAGAAAATGGGAATTTTGGGTATGGCCTGTAGCGCCCCCTAAGGGCGAATGTGGGCCATTCTTGGTTTGTGGATTCCTGTTGGCCTGTAGTATCAATATACAAAATTAGAACATTTTTGACCAGAAAATGGGAATTTTGGGCATGGCCTGTAGCGCCCCCTTAGGGCGAATGTGGGATATTCTTTACGCAGTACTTCAGAGTGATGTCATCTTTAAGTATATATATATATATAGGTCTGTATCTAACCCACACCTATAATATCACTTCTGAAGGCATGGATTAAACCACAGGAGTGGTATGGATTACTTTTATGCTGCATTTATGTGATTTTTGTAGCTTCTGAGTTCTGATCACCATTCAAGTCATTGAAAGGTCCAACAGGGTTGAGATAATCTTCTAAAAAGCTTAATTTGTGTTCACTAGAAGAAAGAAAATAATACACATCTGGGATGGAATGAGGGTGAGTATACGATGAGAGAAATTTATTTTGGGGGTGAAAACCATTTGTAGGCTACTTTTTATTTACTTGGAAAATTGTTACTGTCTCTTTAAGAGGATTTTAAACGCATTTCATTCAAGCCGTCAAGCCGTCTTTGCGGCTTGTTTTATTGAGATATAATCTTTTGAGAACTGTGAATCTCATTATTTTCGTGCTGTTACATCTGTATTCATTTCAGAGATTAATTGATTGAGATTGTGAAACTACATACAACCGACAAACCTCCATGAAGATGCGAGTAAAAATGAGATTCCTCGCGCTGTCAGACACAAAGCTGATAATCATTCTCGGAAGTGTTGATACTAGATTTAGATTCGCGATTTCTTCATCAACTGTTTATGGTCACTTGAGACAAAACAGACAATATATCATGTATTTTGACATTTTGTTGTTATGAAATTGTCCGTTCAAACGCAAGAAGAAGCGAATGCGATCTCTCATCGGGGCTCGTGAGTTAGACGTGACGCTGCTCGCGGTTTCACACAAAACTGCTCACAAACATTTATTTGAGTTGTTTCGTCATTTTTTTTCCAGAAATAACTAGCAATACTCCTACAAATAAATGCTTCGTAACTAAAACGTTTTGACTTTCTATAGAAAATATAGACAACACGTTCTTACCTTGCAAAAATCGCCTCAGTATTTAATTTGAAGCAGTAAATCCAACACTGGAGTAAATCTCTCGTGATATCACCGTCCCATTGAAATGAAGGAAGACGGTGATGACGATACAGTTATTATTCTTGCCCAGTAACCCCTTAACCAATCACATGTGCCTTTAGCTTGTATTGTCATGAGTATCTGGGCAGATTTCAGAAATAAAATCGGTGATTGGACGACGATGACACTGAGACAGAAACTATGGGAATAATTGTTCCCAAATTTGAACGCTCTGGCTGTAAATGGTTAAAGGTTGTTAAAAATTGTATCCGCCACTCAGTTGATGTATATAGTGAGTGGGGACACAGTGTTTGCCTTTTTTCTGGGATTCGACGGCAAAAGAGCTCAAGCAACTGTTGAACTCAGTCCCTGCCCATTCTGGACTCAGCCTGTTGTAAATAATAGAACAATGAGGCTTGGATGCCATCTATTGGACATTTCTTGTAATTGCCACTCAGAGAATGAACAGACAGTGGATTAAATTTTAGTTTTTTAGGCTTTAGTTCTTTGTTGTATTCACCTGCTACGGCGTGTGTAACATTTTTCTGTCAACTCTGCATACAGGTGAAACTCGAAAAATTAGAATATCGTGCAAAAGTTAATGTAACCCATACTATGTTGAACACAAGAGGGCAGTATAGCCCTATGTATTACTTCACAAGACCCAACGTCCCCCCTCCCCTACAAACTCACAGAGTCTCAGAGAGTGACTTGCAAAATTCTGACATTTTCTCCACATTCAAACCAAAATATCTGACTTTCTGTTGGTCGGAGCTAATGACTGTAAATTAGAAAGTTGTCCGGCTTGAGGAGAACTATATCAATACCAATTTTTGTACCTGTAGATGAAACTAACCCCCCACTTTTTTGTCAAAAGGTGGCGCTACTGAGCCCCTCACCACACCCATTTCTGAAACTTTGCACATGTCTACTGGCTAATAAATGTGACGTCTCTGTCGAGTTTCATGCAATTTCAAGTATGTTAAGAGTCTCAAAAGCATCAATAAAGAAAAGTAAAGTTTGAAGCGTTGCCACGGCAACAGTATCTAAGATATCAATAATCCTTTCACAGGTCTAAATCTGCCGTGTGTTTACATTATACACGTAAAGTTTGAAGCAAATCGGGTAAAAACAAGAGGGTGATTTCAAAGCATTTTGAAAGTGACACACTTCCTGCTGCCAGTTGGTGGCGCTATAACTTTGACTCACAATAGTCACATCCATGTGATCGGCCTCTTACAACGAACACACTGCTGAAGTTTCATCAAGATCTGTTAATTTATGCAGAAGTTATAACACACTTCCTGTCTCACTTTTCTCGCCATAAATTTGTTTCCTCGCCACGGCCAAACCGTTCGAGATATCAAAAATCCGCTGGCAATTTTTCATCCTCAATGTCTTGACTTCATGCTGACTGAGATTCGTGGCGATTAAATGATTTCTCTAGGAGGAGTATTTCAAATTCCATTGTATACGTTTTCCAAACAACCCTAAATAGCCGACTTCCTGTTGGGCTGAGGTAAAAAGTAAGAGCATGAAGTATATATGAAACGATGAGATCTATATGTGTACCGACTTTCATATTATTACATGCAAGTGTGTTTGATTTATGGACCAAGGTTTCGGACCCCGTTCCAGGGGGCGCTGCTGAGCCCCCCTGCCACGCCCGGGTACCATCTTCAGCCCAGCCCTGATGGCCGCAGGTTCTGACCCGTGTGCAAAGTTTCAAGAGTTTTAGAGCATGTTAAGGCCCCCAAAAGTGCCCGAATAGTCGATAAAATAATAATAATAATAATAATAATAATAATAATAATAATCCTAAGGAAAACAATAGGGCCTTCGCCTTTTCAGGCTTGGGCCCTAATAATAATAATAATAATAATAATAATAATAATAATAATAATAATAATCCTAAGGAAAACAATAGGGCCTTCGCCTTTTCAGGCTTGGGCCCTAATAATAATCCTAAGGAAAACAATAGGGCCTTCGCCTTTTCAGGCTTGGGCCCTAATTAAAGCTGCAAGCAGCGATGACGGGCCCAAGCCGGTGGCACCGCAACCCTGGTGCCTTTAGTTACCGGGCTCATTTCCACTTGGTGGCTTTCGGAAAACAAAGGATGATGGACACAGCAACAACTCAAAAATATAGCTGCAAGCAGCAATGCGATTCCTCCTCAAAATGGCAAATCATTTAAAATTGATCAATAGAGGGTTGGGGTTAAACCCTCCCAATGAAAAAATCCAAAAAACATGTCTTTCTGTCTGAATCCTAAACTAAACATTTTCAGTGTACAGGAAAATCCATCATGCCGGACCTTATGGATCCTGTAGGGTTTTTTGTTTACAATGAGAAATGAGGTATGTTCACCAGGTTTCAGAAAAACTAAATAAATGGGGTGGAAATACAATCACTTTGAAAAATTGACATTTGGGCATGGCCTGTACCGCCCCCTAAGGGCGAATGTGAGCCATTCTTGGTTTGTAGGTTCCTGTTGGCCTGTAGTATTAATGTACCAAATTAGAAAGTATTTGACAAAAAAATGTGCAATTTGGGAATGTCCTTTAGCACCCCCTAAGGGCAAATGTGAGACATTCTTGGTTTGTGGATTTCTGTTGGCCTGTAGTGTCAATATACCAAATTAGAAAATTTTTGACCATAAAATGGGAATTTTGGGCATAGCCTGTAGCGCCCCCTAATGGCGAATATGGGCAATTCTTTGTTTGTGGGTTCCTGTTGGCCTGTAGTATCAATGTACCAAATTAGAACATTTTTGACCAGCAAATGGGAATTTAGGGCGTGGCCTGTAGCGCCCCATAAGGGCGAATGTGGGCCACTCTTGGTTTGTGAATTCCTGTTGGCCTGTAGTATCAATATACAACATTAGAACATTTTTGACCAGAAAATGGGAATTTTGGGCATGGCCTGTAGCGCCCCCTAAGGGCGAATGTGGGATATTCTTTACGCAGTACTTCAGAGTGATGTCATCTTGAAGTATATATATATAGGTCTATTTCTAACCCACACCTATAATATCACTTCTGAAGGCATGGATTTAACCACTGGAGTGGTATGGATTACTTTTATGCTGCATTTATTTGATTTTTGTAGCTTCTGAGTTCTGATCACCATTCAAGTCATTGAAAGGTCCAACAGGGTTGAGATAATCTTCTAAAAAGCTTAATTTGTGTTCACTAGAAGAAAGAAAACAATACACATCTGGGATGCAATGAGGGTGAGTATACGATGAGAGAAATTTATTTTTGGGGTGAAAACCATTTGTAGGCCTACTTTTTATTTACTTGGAAAATTGTTACTGTCTCTTTAAGAGGATTTTAAACGCATTTCATTCAAGGCACAGTCTGTGCGGCTTGTTTTAGTGAGTTTAATCTTTTGAGAACTGTGAAGTCTCATTATTTTCGTGCTGTTACATCTGTATTCATTTCAGAGATTACTTGATTGAGATTGTGAAACTACATACAACCGACAAACCTCCATGAAGATGCGAGTAAAAATGAGATGCCTCGCGCTGTCAGACACAACGCTGATAATCATTCTCGGAAGTGTTGATACTAGATTTCGATTCGCGATTTCTTCATCAACTGTTTATGTTCACTTGGGACAAAACAGACAATATATCATGTAATTTGACATTTTGTAGTATGAAATTGTCCGTTCAAACGCAAGAAGAAGCGAATGCGATCTCTCATCGGGGCTCGTGCGTTAGACGCGACGCATCTCGCGGTTTCACACAAAACTGCTCACAAACATTTATTTGAGTTGTTTTGTCATTTTTTTCCAAAAATAACTAGCAATACTCCTACAAATAAATGCTTTGTAACTAAAACGTTTTGACTTTCTATAGAAAATATAGACAACACACGTTCTTAACTTGCAAAAATCGCCTCAGTATTTAATTTGAAGCAGTAAATCCAACACTGGAGTAAATCTCTCGTGATATCACCTTTCCATTGAAATGAAGGAAGACGGTGATGACGATACAGTTATTATTCTTGCCCAGTAACCCCTTAACCAATCACATGTGCCTTTAGCTTGTATTGTCATGAGTATCTGGGCAGACTTCAGAAATAAAATCGGTGATCGGACGACGATGACACTGAGACAGGAACCATGGGAATAATTGTTCCCAAATTTGAACGCTCTGGCTGTAAATGGTTAAAGGTTGTTAAAAATTGTATCCTCCACTCAGTTGATGTATATATTGAGTGGGGACACATTGTTTGCCTTTTTTTCTGGGATTCGACTGCAAAAGAGCTCAAGCAACTGTTGAACTCAGTCCCTGCCCATTCTGGACTCAGACCTGTTGTAAATCATTGAACAATGAGTCTTGGATGCCATCTATTGGACATTTCTTGTAATTGCCACTCAGAGAATGAACAGACAGTGGATTAAACTTTAGTTTTTTAGGCTTTAGTTCTTTGTTGTATTCACCTGCTACGGCGTGTGTAACATTTTTCTGTCAACTCTGCATACAGGTGAAACTCGAAAAATTAGAATATCGTGCAAAAGTTAATGTAACCCATACTATGTTGAACACAAGAGGGCAGTATAGCCCTATGTATTACTTCACAAGCCCCCCTCCCTTCCTACTCCTCACACACAAAGTCTTAGAGAGTGACTTGCAAAATTCTGACATTTTCTCCACATTCAAACCAAAATATCTGACTTTCTGTTGGTCGGAGCTAATGACTGTAAATTAGAAAGTTGTCCGGCTTGAGGAGAACTATATCAATACCAATTTTTGTACCTGTAGATGAAACTAACCCCCCACTTTTTTGTCAAAAGGTGGCGCTACTGAGCCCCTCACCACACCCATTTCTGAAACTTTGCACATGTCTACTGGCTAATAAATGTGACGTCTCTGTCGAGTTTCATGCAATTTCAAGTATGTTAAGAGTCTCAAAAGCATCAATAAAGAAAAGTAAAGTTTGAAGTGTTGCCACGGCAACAGTATCTAAGATATCAATAATCCTTTCACAGGTCTAAATCTGCCGTGTGTTTACATTATACACGTAAAGTTTGAAGCAAATCGGGTAAAAACAAGAGGGTGATTTCAAAGCATTTTGAAAGTGACACACTTCCTGCTGCCAGTTGGTGGCGCTATAACTTTGACTCACAATAGTCACATCCATGTGATCGGCCTCTTACAACGAACACACTGCTGAAGTTTCATCAAGATCTGTTAATTTATGCAGAAGTTATAACACACTTCCTGTCTCACTTTTCTCGCCATAAATTTGTTTCCTCGCCACGGCCAAACCGTTCGAGATATCAAAAATCCGCTGGCAATTTTTCATCCTCAATGTCTTGACTTCATGCTGACTGAGATTCGTGGCGATTAAATGATTTCTCTAGGAGGAGTATTTCAAATTCCATTGTATACGTTTTCCAAACAACCCTAAATAGCCGACTTCCTGTTGGGCTGAGGTAAAAAGTAAGAGCATGAAGTATATATGAAACGATGAGATCTATATGTGTACCGACTTTCATATTATTACATGCAAGTGTGTTTGATTTATGGACCATGGTTTCGGACCCCGTTCCAGGGGGCGCTGCTGAAACCCCCTGCCACGCCCGGGTACCATCTTCAGCCCAGCCCTGATGGCCGCAGGTTCTGACCCGTGTGCAAAGTTTCAAGAGTTTTAGAGCATGTTAAGGCCCCCAAAAGTGCCCGAATAGTCGATAAAATAATAATAATAATAATAATAATAATAATAATAATAATAATAATTAAAGCTGCAAGCAGCGATGACGGGCCCAAGCCGGTGGCACCGCAACCCTGGTGCCTTTAGTTACCGGGCTCATTTCCACTTGGTGGCTTTCGGAAAACAAAGGATGGTGGACACAGCAACAACTCAAAATTAAAGCTGCAAGCAGCGATGACGGGCCCAAGCCGGTGGCACCGCAACCCTGGTGCCTTTAGTTACCGGGCTCATTTCCACTTGGTGGCTTTCAGAAAACAAAGGATGGTGGACACAGCAACAACTCAAAAATATAGCTGCAAGCAGCAATGCGATTCCTCCTCAAAATGGCAAATCATTTAAAATTGATCAATAGAGGGTTGGGGTTAAACCCTCCCAATGAAAAAATCCAAAAAACATGTCTTTCTGTCTGAATCCTAAACTAAACATTTTCAGTGTACAGGAAAATCCATCATGCCAGACCTTATGGATCCTGGAGGGTTTTTTGTTTACAATGAGAAATGAGGTATGTTCACCAGGTTTCAGAAAAACTAAATAAATGGGGTGGAAATACAATCACTTTGAAAAATTGACATTTGGGCATGGCCTGTTGCGCCCCCTAAGGGCGAATGTGAGCCATTCTTGGTTTGTAGGTTCCTGTTGGCCTGTAGTATTAATGTACCAAATTAGAAAGTATTTGACAAAAAAATGTGCAATTTGGGAATGTCCTTTAGCGCCCCCTAAGGGCAAATGTGAGACATTCTTGGTTTGTGGATTTCTGTTGGCCTGTAGTGTCAATAGACCAAATTAGAAAATTTTTGACCATAAAATGGGAATTTTGGGCATAGCCTGTAGCGCCCCCTAATGGCGAATATGGGCAATTCTTTGTTTGTGGGTTCCTGTTGGCCTGTAGTATCAATGTACCAAATTAGAACATTTTTGACCAGCAAATGGGAATTTAAGGCGTGGCCTGTAGCGCCCCCTAAGGGCGAATGTGGGCCATTCTTGGTTTGTGGATTACTGTTGGCCTGTAGGATCAATATACAAAATTAGAACATTTTTGCCCAGAAAATGGGAATTTTGGGCATGGCCTGTAGCGCCCCCTAAGGGCAAATGTGGGATATTCTTTACGCAGTACTTCAGAGTGATGTCATCTTGAAGTATATATATATAGGTCTGTTTCTAACCCACACCTATAATATCACTTCTGAAGGCATGGATTAAACCAATGGAGTGGTATGGATTACTTTTATGCTGCATTTATGTGATTTTTGTAGCTTCTGAGTTCTGATCACCATTCAAGTCATTGAAAGGTCCAACAGGGTTGAGATAATCTTCTAAAAAGCTTAATTTGTGTTCACTAGAAGAAAGAAAATAATACACATCTGGGATGGAATGAGGGTGAGTATACGATGAGAGAAATTTATTTTGGGGGTGAAAACCATTTGTAGGCCTACTTTTTATTTACTTGGAAAATTGTTACTGTCTCTTTAAGAGGATTTTAAACGCATTTCATTCAAGGCACAGTCTGTGCGGCTTGTTTTATTGAGTTTAATCTTTTGAGAACTGTGAAGTCTCATTATTTTCGTGCTGTTACATCTGTATTCATTTCAGAGATTACTTGATTGAGATTGTGAAACTACATACAACCGACAAACCTCCATGAAGATGCGAGTAAAAATGAGATGCCTCGCGCTGTCAGACACAACGCTGATAATCATTCTCGGAAGTGTTGATACTAGATTTCGATTCGCGATTTCTTCATCAACTGTTTATGTTCACTTGGGACAAAACAGACAATATATCATGTAATTTGACATTTTGTTTATGAAATTGTCCGTTCAAACGCAAGATGAAGCGAATGCGATCTCTCATCGGGGCTCGTGAGTTAGACGCGACGCATCTCGCGGTTTCACACAAAACTGCTCACAAACATTTATTTGAGTTGTTTTGTCATTTTTTTCCAGAAATAACTAGCAATACTCCTACAAATAAATGCTTCGTAACTAAAACGTTTTGACTTTCTATAGAAAATATAGACAACACGTTCTTACCTTGCAAAAATCGCCTCAGTATTTAATTTGAAGCAGTAAATCCAACAATGGAGTAAATCTCTCGTGATATCACCTTTCCATTGAAATGAAGGAAGACGGTGATGACGATACAGTTATTATTCTTGCCCAGTAACCCCTTAACCAATCACATATGCCTTTAGCTTGTATTGTCATGAGTATCTGGGCAGATTTCAGAAATAAAATCGGTGATCGGACGACGATGACACTGAGACAGGAACCATGGGAATAATTGTTCCCAAATTTGAACGCTCTGGCTGTAAATAGTTAAAGGTTGTTAAAAATTGTATCCTCCACTCAGTTGATGTATATATTGAGTGGGGACACATTGTTTGCCTTTTTTCTGGGATTCGACTGCAAAAGAGCTCAAGCAACTGTTGAACTCAGTCCCTGCCCATTCTGGACTCAGACCTGTTGTAAATCATTGAACAATGAGGCTTGGATGCCCTCTATTGGACATTTCTTGTAATTGCCACTCAGAGAATGAACAGACAGTGGATTAAACTTTAGTTTTTTAGGCTTTAGTTCTTTGTTGTATTCACCTGCTACGGCGTGTGTAACATTTTTCTGTCAACTCTGCATACAGGTGAAACTCGAAAAATTAGAATATCGTGCAAAAGTTAATGTAACCCATACTATGTTGAACACAAGAGGGCAGTATAGCCCTATGTATTACTTCACAAGACCCCCTCCCTTCCTACTCCTCACACACAGAGGCTCACAGAGTGACTTGCAAAATTCTGACATTTTCTCCACATTCAAACCAAAATATCTGACTTTCTGTTGGTCGGAGCTAATGACTGTAAATTAGAAAGTTGTCCGGCTTGAGGAGAACTATATCAATACCAATTTTTGTACCTGTAGATGAAACTAACCCCCCACTTTTTTGTCAAAAGGTGGCGCTACTGAGCCCCTCACCACACCCATTTCTGAAACTTTGCACATGTCTACTGGCTAATAAATGTGACGTCTCTGTCGAGTTTCATGCAATTTCAAGTAGGTTAAGAGTCTCAAAAGCATCAATAAAGAAAAGTAAAGTTTGAAGCGTTGCCACGGCAACAGTATCTAAGATATCAATAATCCTTTCACAGGTCTAAATCTGCCGTGTGTTTACATTATACACGTAAAGTTTGAAGCAAATCGGGTAAAAACAAGAGGGTGATTTCAAAGCATTTTGAAAGTGACACACTTCCTGCTGCCAGTTGGTGGCGCTATAACTTTGACTCACAATAGTCACATCCATGTGATCGGCCTCTTACAACGAACACACTGCTGAAGTTTCATCAAGATCTGTTAATTTATGCAGAAGTTATAACACACTTCCTGTCTCACTTTTCTCGCCATAAATTTGTTTCCTCGCCACGGCCAAACCGTTCGAGATATCAAAAATCCGCTGGCAATTTTTCATCCTCAATGTCTTGACTTCATGCTGACTGAGATTCGTGCCGATTAAATGATTTCTCTAGGAGGAGTATTTCAAATTCCATTGTATACGTTTTCCAAACAACCCTAAATAGCCGACTTCCTGTTGGGCTGAGGTAAAAAGTAAGAGCATGAAGTATATATGAAACGATGAGATCTATATGTGTACCGACTTTCATATTATTACATGCAAGTGTGTTTGATTTATGGACCAAGGTTTCGGACCCGGTTCCAGGGGGCGCTGCTGAGCCCCCCTGCCACGCCCGGGTACCATCTTCAGCCCAGCCCTGATGGCCGCAGGTTCTGACCCGTGTGCAAAGTTTCAAGAGTTTTAGAGCATGTTAAGGCCCCCAAAAGTGCCCGAATAGTCGATAAAATAATAATAATAATAATAATAATAATAATAATAATAATAATAATAATAATAATAATAATAATAATCCTAAGGAAAACAATAGGGCCTTCGCCTTTTCAGGCTTGGGCCCTAAATATAGCTGCAAGCAGCAATGCGATTCCTCCTCAAAATGGCAAATCATTTAAAATTGATCAATAGAGGGTTGGGGTTAAACCCTCCCAATGAAAAAATCCAAAAAACATGTCTTTCTGTCTGAATCCTAAACTAAACATTTTCAGTGTACAGGAAAATCCATCATGCCAGACCTTATGGATCCTGGAGGGTTTTTTGTTTACAATGAGAAATGAGGTATGTTCACCAGGTTTCAGAAAAACTAAATAAATGGGGTGGAAATACAATCACTTTGAAAAATTGACATTTGGGCATGGCCTGTAGCGCCCCCTAAGGGCGAATGTGAGCCATTCTTGGTTTGTAGGTTCCTGTTGGCCTGTAGTATTAATGTACCAAATTAGAAAGTATTTGACAAAAAAATGTGCAATTTGGGAATGTCCTTTAGCGCCCCCTAAGGGCAAATGTGAGACATTCTTGGTTTGTGGATTTCTGTTGGCCTGTAGTGTCAATAGACCAAATTAGAAAATTTTTGACCATAAAATGGGAATTTTGGGCATAGCCTGTAGCGCCCCCTAATGGCGAATATGGGCAATTCTTTGTTTGTGGGTTCCTGTTGGCCTGTAGTATCAATGTACCAAATTAGAACATTTTTGACCAGCAAATGGGAATTTAGGGCGTGGCCTGTAGCGCCCCCTAAGGGCGAATGTGGGCCATTCTTGGTTTGTGGATTACTGTTGGCCTGTAGGATCAATATACAAAATTAGAACATTTTTGCCCAGAAAATGGGAATTTTGGGCATGGCCTGTAGCGCCCCCTAAGGGCGAATGTGGGATATTCTTTACGCAGTACTTCAGAGTGATGTCATCTTGAAGTATATATATATAGGTCTGTTTCTAACCCACACCTATAATATCACTTCTGAAGGCATGGATTAAACCAATGGAGTGGTATGGATTACTTTTATGCTGCATTTATGTGATTTTTGTAGCTTCTGAGTTCTGATCACCATTCAAGTCATTGAAAGGTCCAACAGGGTTGAGATAATCTTCTAAAAAGCTTAATTTGTGTTCACTAGAAGAAAGAAAATAATACACATCTGGGATGGAATGAGGGTGAGTATACGATGAGAGAAATTTATTTTGGGGGTGAAAACCATTTGTAGGCCTACTTTTTATTTACTTGGAAAATTGTTACTGTCTCTTTAAGAGGATTTTAAACGCATTTCATTCAAGGCACAGTCTGTGCGGCTTGTTTTATTGAGTTTAATCTTTTGAGAACTGTGAAGTCTCATTATTTTCGTGCTGTTACATCTGTATTCATTTCAGAGATTACTTGATTGAGATTGTGAAACTACATACAACCGACAAACCTCCATGAAGATGCGAGTAAAAATGAGATGCCTCGCGCTGTCAGACACAACGCTGATAATCATTCTCGGAAGTGTTGATACTAGATTTAGATTCGCGATTTCTTCATCAACTGTTTATGTTCACTTGGGACAAAACAGACAATATATCATGTAATTTGACATTTTGTTTATGAAATTGTCCGTTCAAACGCAAGATGAAGCGAATGCGATCTCTCATCGGGGCTCGTGCGTTAGACGCGACGCATCTCGCGGTTTCACACAAAACTGCTCACAAACATTTATTTGAGTTGTTTTGTCATTTTTTTCCAGAAATAACTAGCAATACTCCTACAAATAAATGCTTCGTAACTAAAACGTTTTGACTTTCTATAGAAAATATAGACAACACGTTCTTACCTTGCAAAAATCGCCTCAGTATTTAATTTGAAGCAGTAAATCCAACAATGGAGTAAATCTCTCGTGATATCACCTTTCCATTGAAATGAAGGAAGACGGTGATGACGATACAGTTATTATTCTTGCCCAGTAACCCCTTAACCAATCACATGTGCCTTTAGCTTGTATTGTCATGAGTATCTGGGCAGATTTCAGAAATAAAATCGGTGATCGGACGACGATGACACTGAGACAGGAACCATGGGAATAACTGTTCCCAAATTTGAACGCTCTGGCTGTAAATAGTTAAAGGTTGTTAAAAATTGTATCCTCCACTCAGTTGATGTATATATTGAGTGGGGACACATTGTTTGCCTTTTTTCTGGGATTCGACTGCAAAAGAGCTCAAGCAACTGTTGAACTCAGTCCCTGCCCATTCTGGACTCAGACCTGTTGTAAATCATTGAACAATGAGGCTTGGATGCCCTCTATTGGACATTTCTTGTAATTACCACTCAGAGAATGAACAGACAGTGGATTAAACTTTAGTTTTTTAGGCTTTAGTTCTTTGTTGTATTCACCTGCTACGGCGTGTGTAACATTTTTCTGTCAACTCTGCATACAGGTGAAACTCGAAAAATTAGAATATCGTGCAAAAGTTAATGTAACCCATACTATGTTGAACACAAGAGGGCAGTATAGCCCTATGTATTACTTCACAAGACCCCCTCCCTTCCTACTCCTCACACACAGAGGCTCACAGAGTGACTTGCAAAATTCTGACATTTTCTCCACATTCAAACCAAAATATCTGACTTTCTGTTGGTCGGAGCTAATGACTGTAAATTAGAAAGTTGTCCGGCTTGAGGAGAACTATATCAATACCAATTTTTGTACCTGTAGATGAAACTAACCCCCCACTTTTTTGTCAAAAGGTGGCGCTACTGAGCCCCTCACCACACCCATTTCTGAAACTTTGCACATGTCTACTGGCTAATAAATGTGACGTCTCTGTCGAGTTTCATGCAATTTCAAGTAGGTTAAGAGTCTCAAAAGCATCAATAAAGAAAAGTAAAGTTTGAAGCGTTGCCACGGCAACAGTATCTAAGATATCAATAATCCTTTCACAGGTCTAAATCTGCCGTGTGTTTACATTATACACGTAAAGTTTGAAGCAAATCGGGTTAAAACAAGAGGGTGATTTCAAAGCATTTTGAAAGTGACACACTTCCTGCTGCCAGTTGGTGGCGCTATAACTTTGACTCACAATAGTCACATCCATGTGATCGGCCTCTTACAACGAACACACTGCTGAAGTTTCATCAAGATCTGTTAATTTATGCAGAAGTTATAACACACTTCCTGTCTCACTTTTCTCGCCATAAATTTGTTTCCTCGCCACGGCCAAACCGTTCGAGATATCAAAAATCCGCTGGCAATTTTTCATCCTCAATGTCTTGACTTCATGCTGACTGAGATTCGTGCCGATTAAATGATTTCTCTAGGAGGAGTATTTCAAATTCCATTGTATACGTTTTCCAAACAACCCTAAATAGCCGACTTCCTGTTGGGCTGAGGTAAAAAGTAAGAGCATGAAGTATATATGAAACGATGAGATCTATATGTGTACCGACTTTCATATTATTACATGCAAGTGTGTTTGATTTATGGACCAAGGTTTCGGACCCCGTTCCAGGGGGCGCTGCTGAGCCCCCCTGCCACGCCCGGGTACCATCTTCAGCCCAGCCCTGATGGCCGCAGGTTCTGACCCGTGTGCAAAGTTTCAAGAGTTTTAGAGCATGTTAAGGCCCCCAAAAGTGCCCGAATAGTCGATAAAATAATAATAATAATAATAATAATAATAATAATAATAATAATAATAATAATTAAAGCTGCAAGCAGCGATGACGGGCCCAAGCCGGTGGCACCGCAACCCTGGTGCCTTTAGTTACCGGGCTCATTTCCACTTGGTGGCTTTCGGAAAACAAAGGATGATGGACACAGCAACAACTCAAAAATATAGCTGCAAGCAGCAATGCGATTCCTCCTCAAAATGGCAAATCATTTAAAATTGATCAATAGAGGGTTGGGGTTAAACCCTCCCAATGAAAAAATCCAAAAAACATGTCTTTCTGTCTGAATCCTAAACTAAACATTTTCAGTGTACAGGAAAATCCATCATGCCGGACCTTATGGATCCTGTAGGGTTTTTTGTTTACAATGAGAAATGAGGTATGTTCACCAGGTTTCAGAAAAACTAAATAAATGGGGTGGAAATACAATCACTTTGAAAAATTGACATTTGGGCATGGCCTGTACCGCCCCCTAAGGGCGAATGTGAGCCATTCTTGGTTTGTAGGTTCCTGTTGGCCTGTAGTATTAATGTACCAAATTAGAAAGTATTTGACAAAAAAATGTGCAATTTGGGAATGTCCTTTAGCACCCCCTAAGGGCAAATGTGAGACATTCTTGGTTTCTGGATTTCTGTTGGCCTGTAGTGTCAATATACCAAATTAGAAAATTTTTGACCATAAAATGGGAATTTTGGGCATAGCCTGTAGCGCCCCCTAATGGCGAATATGGGCAATTCTTTGTTTGTGGGTTCCTGTTGGCCTGTAGTATCAATGTACCAAATTAGAACATTTTTGACCAGCAAATGGGAATTTAGGGCGTGGCCTGTAGCGCCCCATAAGGGCGAATGTGGGCCACTCTTGGTTTGTGAATTCCTGTTGGCCTGTAGTATCAATATACAACATTAGAACATTTTTGACCAGAAAATGGGAATTTTGGGCATGGCCTGTAGCGCCCCCTAAGGGCGAATGTGGGATATTCTTTACGCAGTACTTCAGAGTGATGTCATCTTGAAGTATATATATATAGGTCTATTTCTAACCCACACCTATAATATCACTTCTGAAGGCATGGATTTAACCACTGGAGTGGTATGGATTACTTTTATGCTGCATTTATTTGATTTTTGCAGCTTCTGAGTTCTGATCACCATTCAAGTCATTGAAAGGTCCAACAGGGTTGAGATAATCTTCTAAAAAGCTTAATTTGTGTTCACTAGAAGAAAGAAAACAATACACATCTGGGATGCAATGAGGGTGAGTATACGATGAGAGAAATTTATTTTTGGGGTGAAAACCATTTGTAGGCCTACTTTTTATTTACTTGGAAAATTGTTACTGTCTCTTTAAGAGGATTTTAAACGCATTTCATTCAAGGCACAGTCTGTGCGGCTTGTTTTAGTGAGTTTAATCTTTTGAGAACTGTGAAGTCTCATTATTTTCGTGCTGTTACATCTGTATTCATTTCAGAGATTACTTGATTGAGATTGTGAAACTACATACAACCGACAAACCTCCATGAAGATGCGAGTAAAAATGAGATGCCTCGCGCTGTCAGACACAACGCTGATAATCATTCTCGGAAGTGTTGATACTAGATTTCGATTCGCGATTTCTTCATCAACTGTTTATGTTCACTTGGGACAAAACAGACAATATATCATGTAATTTGACATTTTGTAGTATGAAATTGTCCGTTCAAACGCAAGAAGAAGCGAATGCGATCTCTCATCGGGGCTCGTGCGTTAGACGCGACGCATCTCGCGGTTTCACACAAAACTGCTCACAAACATTTATTTGAGTTGTTTTGTCATTTTTTTCCAGAAATAACTAGCAATACTCCTACAAATAAATGCTTCGTCACTAAAACGTTTTGACTTTCTATAGAAAATATAGACAACACACGTTCTTACCTTGCAAAAATCGCCTCAGTATTTAATTTGAAGCAGTAAATCCAACACTGGAGTAAATCTCTCGTGATATCACCTTTCCATTGAAATGAAGGAAGACGGTGATGACGATACAGTTATTATTCTTGCCCAGTAACCCCTTAACCAATCACATGTGCCTTTAGCTTGTATTGTCATGAGTATCTGGGCAGACTTCAGAAATAAAATCGGTGATCGGACGACGATGACACTGAGACAGGAACCATGGGAATAATTGTTCCCAAATTTGAACGCTCTGGCTGTAAATGGTTAAAGGTTGTTAAAAATTGTATCCTCCACTCAGTTGAAGTATATATTGAGTGGGGACACATTGTTTGCCTTTTTTCTGGGATTCGACTGCAAAAGAGCTCAAGCAACTGTTGAACTCAGTCCCTGCCCATTCTGGACTCAGACCTGTTGTAAATCATTGAACAATGAGGCTTGGATGCCATCTATTGGACATTTCTTGTAATTGCCACTCAGAGAATGAACAGACAGTGGATTAAACTTTAGTTTTTTAGGCTTTAGTTCTTTGTTGTATTCACCTGCTACGGCGTGTGTAACATTTTTCTGTCAACTCTGCATACAGGTGAAACTCGAAAAATTAGAATATCGTGCAAAAGTTAATGTAACCCATACTATGTTGAACACAAGAGGGCAGTATAGCCCTATGTATTACTTCACAAGACCCCCTCCCTTCCTACTCCTCACACACAAAGTCTTAGAGAGTGACTTGCAAAATTCTGACATTTTCTCCACATTCAAACCAAAATATCTGACTTTCTGTTGGTCGGAGCTAATGACTGTAAATTAGAAAGTTGTCCGGCTTGAGGAGAACTATATCAATACCAATTTTTGTACCTGTAGATGAAACTAACCCCCCACTTTTTTGTCAAAAGGTGGCGCTACTGAGCCCCTCACCACACCCATTTCTGAAACTTTGCACATGTCTACTGGCTAATAAATGTGACGTCTCTGTCGAGTTTCATGCAATTTCAAGTATGTTAAGAGTCTCAAAAGCATCAATAAAGAAAAGTAAAGTTTGAAGTGTTGCCACGGCAACAGTATCTAAGATATCAATAATCCTTTCACAGGTCTAAATCTGCCGTGTGTTTACATTATACACGTAAAGTTTGAAGCAAATCGGGTAAAAACAAGAGGGTGATTTCAAAGCATTTTGAAAGTGACACACTTCCTGCTGCCAGTTGGTGGCGCTATAACTTTGACTCACAATAGTCACATCCATGTGATCGGCCTCTTACAACGAACACACTGCTGAAGTTTCATCAAGATCTGTTAATTTATGCAGAAGTTATAACACACTTCCTGTCTCACTTTTCTCGCCATAAATTTGTTTCCTCGCCACGGCCAAACCGTTCGAGATATCAAAAATCCGCTGGCAATTTTTCATCCTCAATGTCTTGACTTCATGCTGACTGAGATTCATAGCGATTAAATGATTTCTCTAGGAGGAGTATTTCAAATTCCATTGTATACGTTTTCCAAACAACCCTAAATAGCCGACTTCCTGTTGGGCTGAGGTAAAAAGTAAGAGCATGAAGTATATATGAAACGATGAGATCTATATGTGTACCGACTTTCATATTATTACATGCAAGTGTGTTTGATTTATGGACCATGGTTTCGGACCCCGTTCCAGGGGGCGCTGCTGAAACCCCCTGCCACGCCCGGGTACCATCTTCAGCCCAGCCCTGATGGCCGCAGGTTCTGACCCGTGTGCAAAGTTTCAAGAGTTTTAGAGCATGTTAAGGCCCCCAAAAGTGCCCGAATAGTCGATAAAATAATAATAATAATAATAATAATAATAATAATAATAATAATAATAATCCTAAGGAAAACAATAGGGCCTTCGCCTTTTCAGGCTTGGGCCCTAATAATCCTAAGGAAAACAATAGGGCCTTCGCCTTTTCAGGCTTGGGCCCTAATAATAATCCTAAGGAAAACAATAGGGCCTTCGCCTTTTCAGGCTTGGGCCCTAATTAAAGCTGCAAGCAGCGATGACGGGCCCAAGCCGGTGGCACCGCAACCCTGGTGCCTTTAGTTACCGGGCTCATTTCCACTTGGTGGCTTTCGGAAAACAAAGGATGATGGACACAGCAACAACTCAAAAATATAGCTGCAAGCAGCAATGCGATTCCTCCTCAAAATGGCAAATCATTTAAAATTGATCAATAGAGGGTTGGGGTTAAACCCTCCCAATGAAAAAATCCAAAAAACATGTCTTTCTGTCTGAATCCTAAACTAAACATTTTCAGTGTACAGGAAAATCCATCATGCCGGACCTTATGGATCCTGTAGGGTTTTTTGTTTACAATGAGAAATGAGGTATGTTCACCAGGTTTCAGAAAAACTAAATAAATGGGGTGGAAATACAATCACTTTGAAAAATTGACATTTGGGCATGGCCTGTACCGCCCCCTAAGGGCGAATGTGAGCCATTCTTGGTTTGTAGGTTCCTGTTGGCCTGTAGTATTAATGTACCAAATTAGAAAGTATTTGACAAAAAAATGTGCAATTTGGGAATGTCCTTTAGCACCCCCTAAGGGCAAATGTGAGACATTCTTGGTTTGTGGATTTCTGTTGGCCTGTAGTGTCAATATACCAAATTAGAAAATTTTTGACCATAAAATGGGAATTTTGGGCATAGCCTGTAGCGCCCCCTAATGGCGAATATGGGCAATTCTTTGTTTGTGGGTTCCTGTTGGCCTGTAGTATCAATGTACCAAATTAGAACATTTTTGACCAGCAAATGGGAATTTAGGGCGTGGCCTGTAGCGCCCCATAAGGGCGAATGTGGGCCACTCTTGGTTTGTGAATTCCTGTTGGCCTGTAGTATCAATATACAACATTAGAACATTTTTGACCAGAAAATGGGAATTTTGGGCATGGCCTGTAGCGCCCCCTAAGGGCGAATGTGGGATATTCTTTACGCAGTACTTCAGAGTGATGTCATCTTGAAGTATATATATATAGGTCTATTTCTAACCCACACCTATAATATCACTTCTGAAGGCATGGATTTAACCACTGGAGTGGTATGGATTACTTTTATGCTGCATTTATTTGATTTTTGTAGCTTCTGAGTTCTGATCACCATTCAAGTCATTGAAAGGTCCAACAGGGTTGAGATAATCTTCTAAAAAGCTTAATTTGTGTTCACTAGAAGAAAGAAAACAATACACATCTGGGATGCAATGAGGGTGAGTATACGATGAGAGAAATTTATTTTTGGGGTGAAAACCATTTGTAGGCCTACTTTTTATTTACTTGGAAAATTGTTACTGTCTCTTTAAGAGGATTTTAAACGCATTTCATTCAAGGCACAGTCTGTGCGGCTTGTTTTAGTGAGTTTAATCTTTTGAGAACTGTGAAGTCTCATTATTTTCGTGCTGTTACATCTGTATTCATTTCAGAGATTACTTGATTGAGATTGTGAAACTACATACAACCGACAAACCTCCATGAAGATGCGAGTAAAAATGAGATGCCTCGCGCTGTCAGACACAACGCTGATAATCATTCTCGGAAGTGTTGATACTAGATTTCGATTCGCGATTTCTTCATCAACTGTTTATGTTCACTTGGGACAAAACAGACAATATATCATGTAATTTGACATTTTGTAGTATGAAATTGTCCGTTCAAACGCAAGAAGAAGCGAATGCGATCTCTCATCGGGGCTCGTGCGTTAGACGCGACGCATCTCGCGGTTTCACACAAAACTGCTCACAAACATTTATTTGAGTTGTTTTGTCATTTTTTTCCAGAAATAACTAGCAATACTCCTACAAATAAATGCTTCGTCACTAAAACGTTTTGACTTTCTATAGAAAATATAGACAACACACGTTCTTACCTTGCAAAAATCGCCTCAGTATTTAATTTGAAGCAGTAAATCCAACACTGGAGTAAATCTCTCGTGATATCACCTTTCCATTGAAATGAAGGAAGACGGTGATGACGATACAGTTATTATTCTTGCCCAGTAACCCCTTAACCAATCACATGTGCCTTTAGCTTGTATTGTCATGAGTATCTGGGCAGACTTCAGAAATAAAATCGGTGATCGGACGACGATGACACTGAGACAGGAACCATGGGAATAATTGTTCCCAAATTTGAACGCTCTGGCTGTAAATGGTTAAAGGTTGTTAAAAATTGTATCCTCCACTCAGTTGATGTATATATTGAGTGGGGACACATTGTTTGCCTTTTTTCTGGGATTCGACTGCAAAAGAGCTCAAGCAACTGTTGAACTCAGTCCCTGCCCATTCTGGACTCAGACCTGTTGTAAATCATTGAACAATGAGGCTTGGATGCCATCTATTGGACATTTCTTGTAATTGCCACTCAGAGAATGAACAGACAGTGGATTAAACTTTAGTTTTTTAGGCTTTAGTTCTTTGTTGTATTCACCTGCTACGGCGTGTGTAACATTTTTCTGTCAACTCTGCATACAGGTGAAACTCGAAAAATTAGAATATCGTGCAAAAGTTAATGTAACCCATACTATGTTGAACACAAGAGGGCAGTATAGCCCTATGTATTACTTCACAAGACCCCCTCCCTTCCTACTCCTCACACACAAAGTCTTAGAGAGTGACTTGCAAAATTCTGACATTTTCTCCACATTCAAACCAAAATATCTGACTTTCTGTTGGTCGGAGCTAATGACTGTAAATTAGAAAGTTGTCCGGCTTGAGGAGAACTATATCAATACCAATTTTTGTACCTGTAGATGAAACTAACCCCCCACTTTTTTGTCAAAAGGTGGCGCTACTGAGCCCCTCACCACACCCATTTCTGAAACTTTGCACATGTCTACTGGCTAATAAATGTGACGTCTCTGTCGAGTTTCATGCAATTTCAAGTATGTTAAGAGTCTCAAAAGCATCAATAAAGAAAAGTAAAGTTTGAAGTGTTGCCACGGCAACAGTATCTAAGATATCAATAATCCTTTCACAGGTCTAAATCTGCCGTGTGTTTACATTATACACGTAAAGTTTGAAGCAAATCGGGTAAAAACAAGAGGGTGATTTCAAAGCATTTTGAAAGTGACACACTTCCTGCTGCCAGTTGGTGGCGCTATAACTTTGACTCACAATAGTCACATCCATGTGATCGGCCTCTTACAACGAACACACTGCTGAAGTTTCATCAAGATCTGTTAATTTATGCAGAAGTTATAACACACTTCCTGTCTCACTTTTCTCGCCATAAATTTGTTTCCTCGCCACGGCCAAACCGTTCGAGATATCAAAAATCCGCTGGCAATTTTTCATCCTCAATGTCTTGACTTCATGCTGACTGAGATTCATAGCGATTAAATGATTTCTCTAGGAGGAGTATTTCAAATTCCATTGTATACGTTTTCCAAACAACCCTAAATAGCCGACTTCCTGTTGGGCTGAGGTAAAAAGTAAGAGCATGAAGTATATATGAAACGATGAGATCTATATGTGTACCGACTTTCATATTATTACATGCAAGTGTGTTTGATTTATGGACCATGGTTTCGGACCCCGTTCCAGGGGGCGCTGCTGAAACCCCCTGCCACGCCCGGGTACCATCTTCAGCCCAGCCCTGATGGCCGCAGGTTCTGACCCGTGTGCAAAGTTTCAAGAGTTTTAGAGCATGTTAAGGCCCCCAAAAGTGCCCGAATAGTCGATAAAATAATAATAATAATAATAATAATAATAATAATAATAATAATAATAATAATAATAATCCTAAGGAAAACAATAGGGCCTTCGCCTTTTCAGGCTTGGGCCCTAATAATCCTAAGGAAAACAATAGGGCCTTCGCCTTTTCAGGCTTGGGCCCTAATAATAATCCTAAGGAAAACAATAGGGCCTTCGCCTTTTCAGGCTTGGGCCCTAATTAAAGCTGCAAGCAGCGATGACGGGCCCAAGCCGGTGGCACCGCAACCCTGGTGCCTTTAGTTACCGGGCTCATTTCCACTTGGTGGCTTTCGGAAAACAAAGGATGATGGACACAGCAACAACTCAAAAATATAGCTGCAAGCAGCAATGCGATTCCTCCTCAAAATGGCAAATCATTTAAAATTGATCAATAGAGGGTTGGGGTTAAACCCTCCCAATGAAAAAATCCAAAAAACATGTCTTTCTGTCTGAATCCTAAACTAAACATTTTCAGTGTACAGGAAAATCCATCATGCCGGACCTTATGGATCCTGTAGGGTTTTTTGTTTACAATGAGAAATGAGGTATGTTCACCAGGTTTCAGAAAAACTAAATAAATGGGGTGGAAATACAATCACTTTGAAAAATTGACATTTGGGCATGGCCTGTACCGCCCCCTAAGGGCGAATGTGAGCCATTCTTGGTTTGTAGGTTCCTGTTGGCCTGTAGTATTAATGTACCAAATTAGAAAGTATTTGACAAAAAAATGTGCAATTTGGGAATGTCCTTTAGCACCCCCTAAGGGCAAATGTGAGACATTCTTGGTTTGTGGATTTCTGTTGGCCTGTAGTGTCAATATACCAAATTAGAAAATTTTTGACCATAAAATGGGAATTTTGGGCATAGCCTGTAGCGCCCCCTAATGGCGAATATGGGCAATTCTTTGTTTGTGGGTTCCTGTTGGCCTGTAGTATCAATGTACCAAATTAGAACATTTTTGACCAGCAAATGGGAATTTAGGGCGTGGCCTGTAGCGCCCCATAAGGGCGAATGTGGGCCACTCTTGGTTTGTGAATTCCTGTTGGCCTGTAGTATCAATATACAACATTAGAACATTTTTGACCAGAAAATGGGAATTTTGGGCATGGCCTGTAGCGCCCCCTAAGGGCGAATGTGGGATATTCTTTACGCAGTACTTCAGAGTGATGTCATCTTGAAGTATATATATATAGGTCTATTTCTAACCCACACCTATAATATCACTTCTGAAGGCATGGATTTAACCACTGGAGTGGTATGGATTACTTTTATGCTGCATTTATTTGATTTTTGTAGCTTCTGAGTTCTGATCACCATTCAAGTCATTGAAAGGTCCAACAGGGTTGAGATAATCTTCTAAAAAGCTTAATTTGTGTTCACTAGAAGAAAGAAAACAATACACATCTGGGATGCAATGAGGGTGAGTATACGATGAGAGAAATTTATTTTTGGGGTGAAAACCATTTGTAGGCCTACTTTTTATTTACTTGGAAAATTGTTACTGTCTCTTTAAGAGGATTTTAAACGCATTTCATTCAAGGCACAGTCTGTGCGGCTTGTTTTAGTGAGTTTAATCTTTTGAGAACTGTGAAGTCTCATTATTTTCGTGCTGTTACATCTGTATTCATTTCAGAGATTACTTGATTGAGATTGTGAAACTACATACAACCGACAAACCTCCATGAAGATGCGAGTAAAAATGAGATGCCTCGCGCTGTCAGACACAACGCTGATAATCATTCTCGGAAGTGTTGATACTAGATTTCGATTCGCGATTTCTTCATCAACTGTTTATGTTCACTTGGGACAAAACAGACAATATATCATGTAATTTGACATTTTGTAGTATGAAATTGTCCGTTCAAACGCAAGAAGAAGCGAATGCGATCTCTCATCGGGGCTCGTGCGTTAGACGCGACGCATCTCGCGGTTTCACACAAAACTGCTCACAAACATTTATTTGAGTTGTTTTGTCATTTTTTTCCAAAAATAACTAGCAATACTCCTACAAATAAATGCTTCGTAACTAAAACGTTTTGACTTTCTATAGAAAATATAGACAACACACGTTCTTACCTTGCAAAAATCGCCTCAGTATTTAATTTGAAGCAGTAAATCCAACACTGGAGTAAATCTCTCGTGATATCACCTTTCCATTGAAATGAAGGAAGACGGTGATGACGATACAGTTATTATTCTTGCCCAGTAACCCTTAACCAATCACATGTGCCTTTAGCTTGTATTGTCATGAGTATCTGGGCAGACTTCAGAAATAAAATCGGTGATCGGACGACGATGACACTGAGACAGGAACCATGGGAATAATTGTTCCCAAATTTGAACGCTCTGGCTGTAAATGGTTAAAGGTTGTTAAAAATTGTATCCTCCACTCAGTTGATGTATATATTGAGTGGGGACACATTGTTTGCCTTTTTTTCTGGGATTCGACTGCAAAAGAGCTCAAGCAACTGTTGAACTCAGTCCCTGCCCATTCTGGACTCAGACCTGTTGTAAATCATTGAACAATGAGGCTTGGATGCCATCTATTGGACATTTCTTGTAATTGCCACTCAGAGAATGAACAGACAGTGGATTAAACTTTAGTTTTTTAGGCTTTAGTTCTTTGTTGTATTCACCTGCTACGGCGTGTGTAACATTTTTCTGTCAACTCTGCATACAGGTGAAACTCGAAAAATTAGAATATCGTGCAAAAGTTAATGTAACCCATACTATGTTGAACACAAGAGGGCAGTATAGCCCTATGTATTACTTCACAAGCCCCCCTCCCTTCCTACTCCTCACACACAAAGTCTTAGAGAGTGACTTGCAAAATTCTGACATTTTCTCCACATTCAAACCAAAATATCTGACTTTCTGTTGGTCGGAGCTAATGACTGTAAATTTGAAAGTTGTCCGGCTTGAGGAGAACTATATCAATACCAATTTTTGTACCTGTAGATGAAACTAACCCCCCACTTTTTTGTCAAAAGGTGGCGCTACTGAGCCCCTCACCACACCCATTTCTGAAACTTTGCACATGTCTACTGGCTAATAAATGTGACGTCTCTGTCGAGTTTCATGCAATTTCAAGTATGTTAAGAGTCTCAAAAGCATCAATAAAGAAAAGTAAAGTTTGAAGCGTTGCCACGGCAACAGTATCTAAGATATCAATAATCCTTTCACAGGTCTAAATCTGCCGTGTGTTTACATTATACACGTAAAGTTTGAAGCAAATCGGGTAAAAACAAGAGGGTGATTTCAAAGCATTTTGAAAGTGACACACTTCCTGCTGCCAGTTGGTGGCGCTATAACTTTGACTCACAATAGTCACATCCATGTGATCGGCCTCTTACAACGAACACACTGCTGAAGTTTCATCAAGATCTGTTAATTTATGCAGAAGTTATAACACACTTCCTGTCTCACTTTTCTCGCCATAAATTTGTTTCCTCGCCACGGCCAAACCGTTCGAGATATCAAAAATCCGCTGGCAATTTTTCATCCTCAATGTCTTGACTTCATGCTGACTGAGATTCGTGGTGATTAAATGATTTCTCTAGGAGGAGTATTTCAAATTCCATTGTATACGTTTTCCAAACAACCCTAAATAGCCGACTTCCTGTTGGGCTGAGGTAAAAAGTAAGAGCATGAAGTATATATGAAACGATGAGATCTATATGTGTACCGACTTTCATATTATTACATGCAAGTGTGTTTGATTTATGGACCAAGGTTTCGGACCCCGTTCCAGGGGGCGCTGCTGAGCCCCCCTGCCACGCCCGGGTACCATCTTCAGCCCAGCCCTGATGGCCGCAGGTTCTGACCCGTGTGCAAAGTTTCAAGAGTTTTAGAGCATGTTAAGGCCCCCAAAAGTGCCCGAATAGTCGATAAAATAATAATAATAATAATAATAATAATAATAATTAAAGCTGCAAGCAGCGATGACGGGCCCAAGCCGGTGGCACCGCAACCCTGGTGCCTTTAGTTACCGGGCTCATTTCCACTTGGTGGCTTTCGGAAAACAAAGGATGATGGACACAGCAACAACTCAAAAATATAGCTGCAAGCAGCAATGCGATTCCTCCTCAAAATGGCAAATCATTTAAAATTGATCAATAGAGGGTTGGGGTTAAACCCTCCCAATGAAAAAATCCAAAAAACATGTCTTTCTGTCTGAATCCTAAACTAAACATTTTCAGTGTACAGGAAAATCCATCATGCCGGACCTTATGGATCCTGTAGGGTTTTTTGTTTACAATGAGAAATGAGGTATGTTCACCAGGTTTCAGAAAAACTAAATAAATGGGGTGGAAATACAATCACTTTGAAAAATTGACATTTGGGCATGGCCTGTACCGCCCCCTAAGGGCGAATGTGAGCCATTCTTGGTTTGTAGGTTCCTGTTGGCCTGTAGTATTAATGTACCAAATTAGAAAGTATTTGACAAAAAAATGTGCAATTTGGGAATGTCCTTTAGCACCCCCTAAGGGCAAATGTGAGACATTCTTGGTTTGTGGATTTCTGTTGGCCTGTAGTGTCAATATACCAAATTAGAAAATTTTTGACCATAAAATGGGAATTTTGGGCATAGCCTGTAGCGCCCCCTAATGGCGAATATGGGCAATTCTTTGTTTGTGGGTTCCTGTTGGCCTGTAGTATCAATGTACCAAATTAGAACATTTTTGACCAGCAAATGGGAATTTAGGGCGTGGCCTGTAGCGCCCCATAAGGGCGAATGTGGGCCACTCTTGGTTTGTGAATTCCTGTTGGCCTGTAGTATCAATATACAACATTAGAACATTTTTGACCAGAAAATGGGAATTTTGGGCATGGCCTGTAGCGCCCCCTAAGGGCGAATGTGGGATATTCTTTACGCAGTACTTCAGAGTGATGTCATCTTGAAGTATATATATATAGGTCTATTTCTAACCCACACCTATAATATCACTTCTGAAGGCATGGATTTAACCACTGGAGTGGTATGGATTACTTTTATGCTGCATTTATTTGATTTTTGCAGCTTCTGAGTTCTGATCACCATTCAAGTCATTGAAAGGTCCAACAGGGTTGAGATAATCTTCTAAAAAGCTTAATTTGTGTTCACTAGAAGAAAGAAAACAATACACATCTGGGATGCAATGAGGGTGAGTATACGATGAGAGAAATTTATTTTTGGGGTGAAAACCATTTGTAGGCCTACTTTTTATTTACTTGGAAAATTGTTACTGTCTCTTTAAGAGGATTTTAAACGCATTTCATTCAAGGCACAGTCTGTGCGGCTTGTTTTAGTGAGTTTAATCTTTTGAGAACTGTGAAGTCTCATTATTTTCGTGCTGTTACATCTGTATTCATTTCAGAGATTACTTGATTGAGATTGTGAAACTACATACAACCGACAAACCTCCATGAAGATGCGAGTAAAAATGAGATGCCTCGCGCTGTCAGACACAACGCTGATAATCATTCTCGGAAGTGTTGATACTAGATTTCGATTCGCGATTTCTTCATCAACTGTTTATGTTCACTTGGGACAAAACAGACAATATATCATGTAATTTGACATTTTGTAGTATGAAATTGTCCGTTCAAACGCAAGAAGAAGCGAATGCGATCTCTCATCGGGGCTCGTGCGTTAGACGCGACGCATCTCGCGGTTTCACACAAAACTGCTCACAAACATTTATTTGAGTTGTTTTGTCATTTTTTTCCAGAAATAACTAGCAATACTCCTACAAATAAATGCTTCGTAACTAAAACGTTTTGACTTTCTATAGAAAATATAGACAACACACGTTCTTACCTTGCAAAAATCGCCTCAGTATTTAATTTGAAGCAGTAAATCCAACACTGGAGTAAATCTCTCGTGATATCACCTTTCCATTGAAATGAAGGAAGACGGTGATGACGATACAGTTATTATTCTTGCCCAGTAACCCCTTAACCAATCACATGTGCCTTTAGCTTGTATTGTCATGAGTATCTGGGCAGACTTCAGAAATAAAATCGGTGATCGGACGACGATGACACTGAGACAGGAACCATGGGAATAATTGTTCCCAAATTTGAACGCTCTGGCTGTAAATGGTTAAAGGTTGTTAAAAATTGTATCCTCCACTCAGTTGATGTATATATTGAGTGGGGACACATTGTTTGCCTTTTTTCTGGGATTCGACTGCAAAAGAGCTCAAGCAACTGTTGAACTCAGTCCCTGCCCATTCTGGACTCAGACCTGTTGTAAATCATTGAACAATGAGGCTTGGATGCCATCTATTGGACATTTCTTGTAATTGCCACTCAGAGAATGAACAGACAGTGGATTAAACTTTAGTTTTTTAGGCTTTAGTTCTTTGTTGTATTCACCTGCTACGGCGTGTGTAACATTTTTCTGTCAACTCTGCATACAGGTGAAACTCGAAAAATTAGAATATCGTGCAAAAGTTAATGTAACCCATACTATGTTGAACACAAGAGGGCAGTATAGCCCTATGTATTACTTCACAAGACCCCCTCCCTTCCTACTCCTCACACACAAAGTCTTAGAGAGTGACTTGCAAAATTCTGACATTTTCTCCACATTCAAACCAAAATATCTGACTTTCTGTTGGTCGGAGCTAATGACTGTAAATTAGAAAGTTGTCCGGCTTGAGGAGAACTATATCAATACCAATTTTTGTACCTGTAGATGAAACTAACCCCCCACTTTTTTGTCAAAAGGTGGCGCTACTGAGCCCCTCACCACACCCATTTCTGAAACTTTGCACATGTCTACTGGCTAATAAATGTGACGTCTCTGTCGAGTTTCATGCAATTTCAAGTATGTTAAGAGTCTCAAAAGCATCAATAAAGAAAAGTAAAGTTTGAAGTGTTGCCACGGCAACAGTATCTAAGATATCAATAATCCTTTCACAGGTCTAAATCTGCCGTGTGTTTACATTATACACGTAAAGTTTGAAGCAAATCGGGTAAAAACAAGAGGGTGATTTCAAAGCATTTTGAAAGTGACACACTTCCTGCTGCCAGTTGGTGGCGCTATAACTTTGACTCACAATAGTCACATCCATGTGATCGGCCTCTTACAACGAACACACTGCTGAAGTTTCATCAAGATCTGTTAATTTATGCAGAAGTTATAACACACTTCCTGTCTCACTTTTCTCGCCATAAATTTGTTTCCTCGCCACGGCCAAACCGTTCGAGATATCAAAAATCCGCTGGCAATTTTTCATCCTCAATGTCTTGACTTCATGCTGACTGAGATTCGTGGCGATTAAATGATTTCTCTAGGAGGAGTATTTCAAATTCCATTGTATACGTTTTCCAAACAACCCTAAATAGCCGACTTCCTGTTGGGCTGAGGTAAAAAGTAAGAGCATGAAGTATATATGAAACGATGAGATCTATATGTGTACCGACTTTCATATTATTACGTGCAAATGTGTTTGATTTATGGACCAAGGTTTCGGACCCCGTTCCAGGGGGCGCTGCTGAGCCCCCCCTGCCACGCCCGGGTACCATCTTCAGCCCAGCCCTGATGGCCGCAGGTTCTGACCCGTGTGCAAAGTTTCAAGAGTTTTAGAGCATGTTAAGGCCCCCAAAAGTGCCCGAATAGTCGATAAAATAATAATAATAATAATAATAATAATTAAAGCTGCAAGCAGCGATGACGGGCCCAAGCCGGTGGCACCGCAACCCTGGTGCCTTTAGTTACCGGGCTCATTTCCACTTGGTGGCTTTCGGAAAACAAAGGATGATGGACACAGCAACAACTCAAAAATATAGCTGCAAGCAGCAATGCGATTCCTCCTCAAAATGGCAAATCATTTAAAATTGATCAATAGAGGGTTGGGGTTAAACCCTCCCAATGAAAAAATCCAAAAAACATGTCTTTCTGTCTGAATCCTAAACTAAACATTTTCAGTGTACAGGAAAATCCATCATGCCGGACCTTATGGATCCTGTAGGGTTTTTTGTTTACAATGAGAAATGAGGTATGTTCACCAGGTTTCAGAAAAACTAAATAAATGGGGTGGAAATACAATCACTTTGAAAAATTGACATTTGGGCATGGCCTGTACCGCCCCCTAAGGGCGAATGTGAGCCATTCTTGGTTTGTAGGTTCCTGTTGGCCTGTAGTATTAATGTACCAAATTAGAAAGTATTTGACAAAAAAATGTGCAATTTGGGAATGTCCTTTAGCACCCCCTAAGGGCAAATGTGACACATTCTTGGTTTGTGGATTTCTGTTGGCCTGTAGTGTCAATATACCAAATTAGAAAATTTTTGACCATAAAATGGGAATTTTGGGCATAGCCTGTAGCGCCCCCTAATGGCGAATATGGGCAATTCTTTGTTTGTGGGTTCCTGTTGGCCTGTAGTATCAATGTACCAAATTAGAACATTTTTGACCAGGAAATGGGAATTTAGGGCGTGGCCTGTAGCGCCCCATAAGGGCGAATGTGGGCCACTCTTGGTTTGTGAATTCCTGTTGGCCTGTAGTATCAATATACAACATTAGAACATTTTTGACCAGAAAATGGGAATTTTGGGCATGGCCTGTAGCGCCCCCTAAGGGCGAATGTGGGATATTCTTTACGCAGTACTTCAGAGTGATGTCATCTTGAAGTATATATATATAGGTCTATTTCTAACCCACACCTATAATATCACTTCTGAAGGCATGGATTTAACCACTGGAGTGGTATGGATTACTTTTATGCTGCATTTATTTGATTTTTGTAGCTTCTGAGTTCTGATCACCATTCAAGTCATTGAAAGGTCCAACAGGGTTGAGAATCTTCTAAAAAGCTTAATTTGTGTTCACTAGAAGAAAGAAAACAATACACATCTGGGATGCAATGAGGGTGAGTATACGATGAGAGAAATTTATTTTTGGGGTGAAAACCATTTGTAGGCTACTTTTTATTTACTTGGAAAATTGTTACTGTCTCTTTAAGAGGATTTTAAACGCATTTCATTCAAGGCACAGTCTGTGCGGCTTGTTTTAGTGAGTTTAATCTTTTGAGAACTGTGAAGTCTCATTATTTTCGTGCTGTTACATCTGTATTCATTTCAGAGATTACTTGATTGAGATTGTGAAACTACATACAACCGACAAACCTCCATGAAGATGCGAGTAAAAATGAGATGCCTCGCGCTGTCAGACACAACGCTGATAATCATTCTCGGAAGTGTTGATACTAGATTTCGATTCGCGATTTCTTCATCAACTGTTTATGTTCACTTGGGACAAAACAGACAATATATCATGTAATTTGACATTTTGTAGTATGAAATTGTCCGTTCAAACGCAAGAAGAAGCGAATGCGATCTCTCATCGGGGCTCGTGCGTTAGACGCGACGCATCTCGCGGTTTCACACAAAACTGCTCACAAACATTTATTTGAGTTGTTTTGTCATTTTTTTTCCAGAAATAACTAGCAATACTCCTACAAATAAATGCTTCGTAACTAAAACGTTTTGACTTTCTATAGAAAATATAGACAACACACGTTCTTACCTTGCAAAAATCGCCTCAGTATTTAATTTGAAGCAGTAAATCCAACACTGGAGTAAATCTCTCGTGATATCACCTTTCCATTGAAATGAAGGAAGACGGTGATGACGATACAGTTATTATTCTTGCCCAGTAACCCCTTAACCAATCACATGTGCCTTTAGCTTGTATTGTCATGAGTATCTGGGCAGACTTCAGAAATAAAATCGGTGATCGGACGACGATGACACTGAGACAGGAACCATGGGAATAATTGTTCCCAAATTTGAACGCTCTGGCTGTAAATGGTTAAAGGTTGTTAAAAATTGTATCCTCCACTCAGTTGATGTATATAGTGAGTGGGGACACATTGTTTGCCTTTTTTCTGGGATTCGACTGCAAAAGAGCTCAAGCAACTGTTGAACTCAGTCCCTGCCCATTCTGGACTCAGACCTGTTGTAAATCATTGAACAATGAGGCTTGGATGCCATCTATTGGACATTTCTTGTAATTGCCACTCAGAGAATGAACAGACAGTGGATTAAACTTTAGTTTTTTAGGCTTTAGTTCTTTGTTGTATTCACCTGCTACGGCGTGTGTAACATTTTTCTGTCAACTCTGCATACAGGTGAAACTCGAAAAATTAGAATATCGTGCAAAAGTTAATGTAACCCATACTATGTTGAACACAAGAGGGCAGTATAGCCCTATGTATTACTTCACAAGCCCCCCTCCCTTCCTACTCCTCACACACAAAGTCTTAGAGAGTGACTTGCAAAATTCTGACATTTTCTCCACATTCAAACCAAAATATCTGACTTTCTGTTGGTCGGAGCTAATGACTGTAAATTAGAAAGTTGTCCGGCTTGAGGAGAACTATATCAATACCAATTTTTGTACCTGTAGATGAAACTAACCCCCCACTTTTTTGTCAAAAGGTGGCGCTACTGAGCCCCTCACCACACCCATTTCTGAAACTTTGCACATGTCTACTGGCTAATAAATGTGACGTCTCTGTCGAGTTTCATGCAATTTCAAGTATGTTAAGAGTCTCAAAAGCATCAATAAAGAAAAGTAAAGTTTGAAGTGTTGCCACGGCAACAGTATCTAAGATATCAATAATCCTTTCACAGGTCTAAATCTGCCGTGTGTTTACATTATACACGTAAAGTTTGAAGCAAATCGGGTAAAAACAAGAGGGTGATTTCAAAGCATTTTGAAAGTGACACACTTCCTGCTGCCAGTTGGTGGCGCTATAACTTTGACTCACAATAGTCACATCCATGTGATCGGCCTCTTACAACGAACACACTGCTGAAGTTTCATCAAGATCTGTTAATTTATGCAGAAGTTATAACACACTTCCTGTCTCACTTTTCTCGCCATAAATTTGTTTCCTCGCCACGGCCAAACCGTTCGAGATATCAAAAATCCGCTGGCAATTTTTCATCCTCAATGTCTTGACTTCATGCTGACTGAGATTCGTGGCGATTAAATGATTTCTCTAGGAGGAGTATTTCAAATTCCATTGTATACGTTTTCCAAACAACCCTAAATAGCCGACTTCCTGTTGGGCTGAGGTAAAAAGTAAGAGCATGAAGTATATATGAAACGATGAGATCTATATGTGTACCGACTTTCATATTATTACATGCAAGTGTGTTTGATTTATGGACCAAGGTTTCGGACCCCGTTCCAGGGGGCGCTGCTGAGCCCCCCTGCCACGCCCGGGTACCATCTTCAGCCCAGCCCTGATGGCCGCAGGTTCTGACCCGTGTGCAAAGTTTCAAGAGTTTTAGAGCATGTTAAGGCCCCCAAAAGTGCCCGAATAGTCGATAAAATAATAATAATAATAATAATAATAATAATAATAATTAAAGCTGCAAGCAGCGATGACGGGCCCAAGCCGGTGGCACCGCAACCCTGGTGCCTTTAGTTACCGGGCTCATTTCCACTTGGTGGCTTTCGGAAAACAAAGGATGATGGACACAGCAACAACTCAAAAATATAGCTGCAAGCAGCAATGCGATTCCTCCTCAAAATGGCAAAACATTTAAAATTGATCAATAGAGTGTCGGGGTTAAACCCTCCCAATGAAAAAATCCAAAAAACATGTCTTTCTGTCTGAATCCTAAACTAAACATTTTCAGTGTACAGGAAAATCCATCATGTCGGACCTTATGGATCCTGTAGGGTTTTTTGTTTACAATGAGAAATGAGGTATGTTCACCATGTTTCAGAAAAACTAAATAAATGGGGTGGAAATACAATCACTTTGAAAAAATGACATTTGGGCATGGCCTGTAGCGCCCCCTAAGGGTGAATGTGAGCCATTCTTGGTTTGTAGGTTCCTGTTGGCCTGTAGTATTAATGTACCAAATTAGAAAGTATTTGACAAAAAAATTTGCAATTTGGGAATGGCCTTTAGCGCCCCCTAAGGGCGAATGTGAGACATTCTTGGTTTGTGGATTTCTGTTGGCCTGTAGTGTCAATATACCAAATTAGAACATTTTTGACCATAAAATGGGAATTTTGGGCATAGCCTGTAGCGCCCCCTAATGCGAATATGGGCAATTCTTTGTTTGTGGGTTCCTGTTGGCCTGTAGTATCAATGTACCAAATTAGAACATTTTTGACCAGCAAATGGGAATTTAGGGCGTGGCCTGTAGCGCCCCCTAAGGGCGAATGTGGGCCATTCTTGGTTTGTGGATTCCTGTTGGCCTGTAGTATCAATCTACAAAATTAGAACATTTTTGACCAGAAAATGGGAATTTTGGGCATGGCCTGTAGCGCCCCCTAAGGGCGAATGTGGGCCATTCTTGGTTTGTGGAAACCTGTTGGCCTGTAGTATCAATATACAAAATTGGAACATTTTTGACCAGAAAATGGGAATTTTGGGCATGGCCTGTAGCGCCCCCTAAGGGCAAATGTGGGATATTCTTTACGCAGTACTTCAGAGTGATGTCATCTTTAAGTATATATATATAGGTCTGTTTCTAATCCACACCTATAATATCACTTCTGAAGGCATGGATTAAACCACAGGAGTGGTATGGATTACTTTTATGCTGCATTTATGTGATTTTTGAAGCTTCTGAGTTCTGATCACCATTCAAGTCATTGAAAGGTCCAACAGGGTTGAGATAATCTTCTAAAAAGCTTAATTTGTGTTCACTAGAAGAAAGAAAATAATACACATCTGGGATGGAATGAGGGTGAGTATACGATGAGAGAAATTTATTTTTGGGGTGAAAACCATTTGTAGGCCTACTTTTTATTTACTTGGAAAATTGTTACTGTCTCTTTAAGAGGATTTTAAACGCATTTCATTCAAGCCGTCAAGCCGTCTGTGCGGCTTGTTTTATTGAGATATAATCTTTTGAGAACTGTGAAGTCTCATTATTTTCGTGCTGTTACATCTGTATTCATTTCAGAGATTAATTGATTGAGATTGTGAAACTACATACAACCGACAAACCTCCATGAAGATGCGAGTAAAAATGAGATGCCTCGCGCTGTCAGACACAACGCTGAAAATCATTCTCGGAAGAGTTGATACTAGATTTAGATTCGCGATTTCTTCATCAACTGTTTATTTTCACTTGAGACAAAACAGACAATATATCATGTATTTTGACATTTTGTTGTTATGAAATTGTCCGTTCAAACGCAAGAAGAAGCGAATGCGATCTCTCATCGGGGCTCGTGAGTTAGACGTGACGCTGCTCGCGGTTTCACACAAAACTGCTCACAAACATTTATTTGAGTTGTTTCGTCATTTTTTTTCCAGAAATAACTAGCAATACTCCTACAAATAAATGCTTCGTAACTAAAAGGTTTTGACTTTCTATAGAAAATATAGACAACACGTTCTTACCTTGCAAAAATCGCCTCAGTATTTAATTTGAAGCAGTAAATCCAACACTGGAGTAAATCTCTCGTGATATCACCTTCCCATTGAAATGAAGGAAGACGGTGATGACGATACAGTTATTATTCTTGCCCAGTAACCCCTTAACCAATCACATGTGCCTTTAGCTTGTATTGTCATGAGTATCTGGGCAGATTTCAGAAATAAAATCGGTGATCGGACGACGATGACACTGAGACAGAAACCATGGGAATAATTGTTCCCAAATTTGAACGCTCTGGCTGTAAATGGTTAAAGGTTGTTAAAAATTGTAACCGCCACTCAGTTGATGTTGAGTGGGGACACATTGTTTGCCTTTTTTCTGGGATTCGACTGCAAAAGAGCTCAAGCAACTGTTGAACTCAGTCCCTGCCCATTCTGGACTCAGACCTGTTGTAAATCATTGAACAATGAGGCTTGGATGCCATCTATTGGACATTTCTTGTAATTGCCACTCAGAGAATGAACAGACAGTGGATTACACTTTAGTTTTTTAGGCTTTAGTTCTTTGTTGTATTCACCTGCTACGGCGTGTGTAACATTTTTCTGTCAACTCTGCATACAGGTGAAACTCGAAAAATTTGAATATCGTGCAAAAGTTAATGTAACCCATACTATGTTGAACACAAGAGGGCAGTATAGCCTTATGTATTACTTCACAAGACCCAACGTCCCCCCTCCCCTACAAACACACAGAGACTCAGAGAGTGACTTGCAAATTCTGACATTTTCTCCACATTCAAACCAAAATATCTGACTTTCTGTTGGTCGGAGCTAATGACTGTAAATTAGAAAGTTGTCCGGCTTGAGGAGAACTATATCAATACCAATTTTTGTACCTGTACATGAAACTAACCCCCCACTTTTTTGTCAAAAGGTGGCGCTACTGAGCCCCTCACCACACCCATTTCTGAAACTTTGCACATGTCTACTGGCTAATAAATGTGACGTGTCTGTCGAGTTTCATGCAATTTCAAGTATGTTAAGAGTCTCAAAAGCATCAATAAAGAAAAGTAAAGTTTGAAGCGTTGCCACGGCAACAGTATCTAAGATATCAATAATCCTTTCACAGGTCTAAATCTGCCGTGTGTTTACTTTATACATGTAAAGTTTGAAGCAAATCGGGTAAAAGCAAGAGGGTGATATCAAAGCATTTTGAAAGTGACACACTTCCTGCTGCCAGTTGGTGGCGCTATAACTTTGACTCACAATAGTCACATCCATGTGATCGGCCTCTTACAACGAACACACTGCTGAAGTTTCATCAAGATCTGTTAATTTATGCAGAAGTTATAACACACTTCCTGTCTCACTTTTCTTGCCATAAATTTGTTTCCTCGCCACGGCCAAACCGTTCGAGATATCAAAAATCCGCTGGCAATTTTTCATCCTCAATGTCTTGACTTCATGCTGACTGAGATTCGTGGCGATTAAATGATTTCTCTAGGAGGAGTATTTCAAATTCCTTTGTATACGTTTTCCAAACAACCCTAAATAGCCGACTTCCTGTTGGGCTGAGGTAAAATGTAAGAGCATGAAGTATATATGAAACGATGAGATCTATATGTGTACCAACTTTCATATTATTACATGCAAGTGTGTTTGATTTATGGGCCAAGGTTTCGGACCCCGTTCCAGGGGGCGCTGTTAAGCCCCCCTGCCACGCCCGGGTACCATCTTCAGCCCAGCCCTGATGGCCGCGGGTTCTGACCCGTGTGCAAAGTTTCAAGAGTTTTAGAGCACGTTAAGGCCCCCAAAAGTGCCCGAATAGTCGATAAAATAATAATAATAATAATAATAATAATTAAAGCTGCAAGCAGCGATGACGGGCCCAAGCCGGTGGCACCGCAACCCTGGTGCCTTTAGTTACCGGGCTCATTTCCACTTGGTGGCTTTCGGAAAACAAAGGATGATGGACACAGCAACAACTCAAAAATATAGCTGCAAGCAGCAATGCGATTCCTCCTCAAAATGGCAAATCATTTAAAATTGATCAATAGAGGGTTGGGGTTAAACCCTCCCAATGAAAAAATCCAAAAAACATGTCTTTCTGTCTGAATCCTAAACTAAACATTTTCAGTGTACAGGAAAATCCATCATGCCGGACCTTATGGATCCTGTAGGGTTTTTTGTTTACAATGAGAAATGAGGTATGTTCACCAGGTTTCAGAAAACTAAATAAATGGGGTGGAAATACAATCACTTTAAAAAAATGACATTTGGGCATGGCATGTAGCGCCCCCTAAGGGCGAATGTGAGCCATTCTTGGTTTGTAGGTTCCTGTTGGCCTGTAGTATTAATGTAACAAATTAGAAAGTATTTGACAAAAAAATGTGCAATTTGGGAATGGCCTTTAGCGCCCCCTAAGGGCGAATGTGAGACATTCTTGGTTTGTGGATTTCTGTTGGCCTGTAGTGTCAATATACCAAATTAGAAAATTTTTGACCATAAAATGGGAATTTTGGGCATAGCCTGTAGCGCCCCCTAATGGCGAATATGGGCAATTCTTTGTTTGTGGGTTCCTGTTGGCCTGTAGTATCAATGTACCAAATTAGAACATTTTTGACCAGCAAATGGGAATTTAGGGTGTGGCCTGTAGCGCCCCATAAGGGCGAATGTGGGCCACTCTTGGTTTGTGAATTCCTGTTGGCCTGTAGTATCAATATACAACATTAGAACATTTTTGACCAGAAAATGGGAATTTTGGGCATGGCCTGTAGCGCCCCCTAAGGGCGAATGTGGGATATTCTTTACGCAGTACTTCAGAGTGATGTCATCTTTAAGTATATATATATAGGTCTATTTCTAACCCACACCTATAATATCACTTCTGAAGGCATGGATTTAACCACTGGAGTGGTATGGATTACTTTTATGCTGCATTTATTTGATTTTTGTAGCTTCTGAGTTCTGATCACCATTCAAGTCATTGAAAGGTCCAACAGGGTTGAGATAATCTTCTAAAAAGCTTAATTTGTGTTCACTAGAAGAAAGAAAACAATACACATCTGGGATGCAATGAGGGTGAGTATACGATGAGAGAAATTTATTTTTGGGGTGAAAACCATTTGTAGGCCTACTTTTTATTTACTTGGAAAATTGTTACTGTCTCTTTAAGAGGATTTTAAACGCATTTCATTCAAGGCACACTCTGTGCGGCTTGTTTTAGTGAGTTTAATCTTTTGAGAACTGTGAAGTCTCATTATTTTCGTGCTGTTACATCTGTATTCATTTCAGAGATTACTTGATTGAGATTGTGAAACTACATACAACCGACAAACCTCCATGAAGATGCGAGTAAAAATGAGATGCGCTGTCAGGCACAACGCTGATAATCATTCTAGGAAGTGTTGATACTAGATTTCGATTCGCGATTTCTTCATCAACTGTTTATGTTCACTTGGGACAAAACAGACAATATATCATGTAATTTGACATTTTGTAGTATGAAATTGTCCGTTCAAACGCAAGAAGAAGCGAATGCGATCTCTCATCGGGGCTCGTGCGTTAGACGCGACGCATCTCGCGGTTTCACACAAAACTGCTCACAAACATTTATTTGAGTTATTTTGTCATTTTTTTCCAGAAATAACTAGCAATACTCCTACAAATAAATGCTTCGTAACTAAAACGTTTTGACTTTCTATAGAAAATATAGACAACACACGTTCTTACCTTGCAAAAATCGCCTCAGTATTTAATTTGAAGCAGTAAATCCAACACTGGCGTAAATCTCTCGTGATATCACCTTCCCATTGAAATGAAGGAAGACGGTGATGACGATACAGTTATTATTCTTGCCCAGTAACCCCTTAACCAATCACATGTGCCTTTAGCTTGTATTGTCATGAGTATCTGGGCAGACTTCAGAAATAAAATCGGTGATCGGACGACGATGACACTGAGACAGGAACCATGGGAATAATTGTTCCCAAATTTGAACGCTCTGGCTGTAAATGGTTAAAGGTTGTTAAAAATTGTATCCTCCACTCAGTTGATGTATATATTGAGTGGGGACACATTGTTTGCCTTTTTTTCTGGGATTCGACTGCAAAAGAGCTCAAGCAACTGTTGAACTCAGTCCCTGCCCATTCTGGACTCAGACCTGTTGTAAATCATTGAACAATGAGGCTTGGATGCCATCTATTGGACATTTCTTGTAATTGCCACTCAGAGAATGAACAGACAGTGGATTAAACTTTAGTTTTTTAGGCTTTAGTTCTTTGTTGTATTCACCTGCTACGGCGTGTGTAACATTTTTCTGTCAACTCTGCATACAGGTGAAACTCGAAAAATTAGAATATCGTGCAAAAGTTAATGTAACCCATACTATGTTGAACACAAGAGGGCAGTATAGCCCTATGTATTACTTCACAAGCCCCCCTCCCTTCCTACTCCTCACACACAAAGTCTTAGAGAGTGACTTGCAAAATTCTGACATTTTCTCCACATTCAAACCAAAATATCTGACTTTCTGTTGGTCGGAGCTAATGACTGTAAATTAGAAAGTTGTCCGGCTTGAGGAGAACTATATCAATACCAATTTTTGTACCTGTAGATGAAACTAACCCCCCACTTTTTTGTCAAAAGGTGGCGCTACTGAGCCCCTCACCACACCCATTTCTGAAACTTTGCACATGTCTACTGGCTAATAAATGTGACGTCTCTGTCGAGTTTCATGCAATTTCAAGTATGTTAAGAGTCTCAAAAGCATCAATAAAGAAAAGTAAAGTTTGAAGTGTTGCCACGGCAACAGTATCTAAGATATCAATAATCCTTTCACAGGTCTAAATCTGCCGTGTGTTTACATTATACACGTAAAGTTTGAAGCAAATCGGGTAAAAACAAGAGGGTGATTTCAAAGCATTTTGAAAGTGACACACTTCCTGCTGCCAGTTGGTGGCGCTATAACTTTGACTCACAATAGTCACATCCATGTGATCGGCCTCTTACAACGAACACACTGCTGAAGTTTCATCAAGATCTGTTAATTTATGCAGAAGTTATAACACACTTCCTGTCTCACTTTTCTCGCCATAAATTTGTTTCCTCGCCACGGCCAAACCGTTCGAGATATCAAAAATCCGCTGGCAATTTTTCATCCTCAATGTCTTGACTTCATGCTGACTGAGATTCGTGGCGATTAAATGATTTCTCTAGGAGGAGTATTTCAAATTCCATTGTATACGTTTTCCAAACAACCCTAAATAGCCGACTTCCTGTTGGGCTGAGGTAAAAAGTAAGAGCATGAAGTATATATGAAACGATGAGATCTATATGTGTACCGACTTTCATATTATTACATGCAAGTGTGTTTGATTTATGGACCAAGGTTTCGGACCCCGTTCCAGGGGGCGCTGCTGAGCCCCCCTGCCACGCCCGGGTACCATCTTCAGCCCAGCCCTGATGGCCGCAGGTTCTGACCCGTGTGCAAAGTTTCAAGAGTTTTAGAGCATGTTAAGGCCCCCAAAAGTGCCCGAATAGTCGATAAAATAATAATAATAATAATAATAATTAAAGCTGCAAGCAGCGATGACGGGCCCAAGCCGGTGGCACCGCAACCCTGGTGCCTTTAGTTACCGGGCTCATTTCCACTTGGTGGCTTTCGGAAAACAAAGGATGGTGGACACAGCAACAACTCAAAAATATAGCTGCAAGCAGCAATGCGATTCCTCCTCAAAATGGCAAATCATTTAAAATTGATCAATAGAGGGTTGGGGTTAAACCCTCCCAATGAAAAAATCCAAAAAACATGTCTTTCTGTCTGAATCCTAAACTAAACATTTTCAGTGTACAGGAAAATCCATCATGCCGGACCTTATGGATCCTGGAGGGTTTTTTGTTTACAATGAGAAATGAGGTATGTTCACCAGGTTTCAGAAAAACTAAATAAATGGGGTGGAAATACAATCACTTTGAAAAATTGACATTTGGGCATGGCCTGTAGCGCCCCCTAAGGGCGAATGTGAGCCATTCTTGGTTTGTAGGTTCCTGTTGGCCTGTAGTATTAATGTACCAAATTAGAAAGTATTTGACAAAAAAATGTGCAATTTGGGAATGTCCTTTAGCGCCCCCTAAGGGCAAATGTGAGACATTCTTGGTTTGTGGATTTCTGTTGGCCTGTAGTGTCAATAGACCAAATTAGAAAATTTTTGACCATAAAATGGGAATTTTGGGCATAGCCTGTAGCGCCCCCTAATGGCGAATATGGGCAATTCTTTGTTTGTGGGTTCCTGTTGGCCTGTAGTATCAATGTACCAAATTAGAACATTTTTGACCAGCAAATGGGAATTTAGGGCGTGGCCTGTAGCGCCCCCTAAGGGCGAATGTGGGCCATTCTTGGTTTGTGGATTACTGTTGGCCTGTAGGATCAATATACAAAATTAGAACATTTTTGCCCAGAAAATGGGAATTTTGGGCATGGCCTGTAGCGCCCCCTAAGGGCGAATGTGGGATATTCTTTACGCAGTACTTCAGAGTGATGTCATCTTGAAGTATATATATATAGGTCTGTTTCTAACCCACACCTATAATATCACTTCTGAAGGCATGGATTAAACCAATGGAGTGGTATGGATTACTTTTATGCTGCATTTATGTGATTTTTGTAGCTTCTGAGTTCTGATCACCATTCAAGTCATTGAAAGGTCCAACAGGGTTGAGATAATCTTCTAAAAAGCTTAATTTGTGTTCACTAGAAGAAAGAAAATAATACACATCTGGGATGGAATGAGGGTGAGTATACGATGAGAGAAATTTATTTTGGGGGTGAAAACCATTTGTAGGCTACTTTTTATTTACTTGGAAAATTGTTACTGTCTCTTTAAGAGGATTTTAAACGCATTTCATTCAAGGCACAGTCTTTGCGGCTTGTTTTATTGAGATATAATCTTTTGAGAACTGTGAATCTCATTATTTTCGTGCTGTTACATCTGTATTCATTTCAGAGATTAATTGATTGAGATTGTGAAACTACATACAACCGACAAACCTCCATGAAGATGCGAGTAAAAATGAGATTCCTCGCGCTGTCAGACACAAAGCTGATAATCATTCTCGGAAGTGTTGATACTAGATTTAGATTCGCGATTTCTTCATCAACTGTTTATGGTCACTTGAGACAAAACAGACAATATATCATGTATTTTGACATTTTGTTGTTATGAAATTGTCCGTTCAAACGCAAGAAGAAGCGAATGCGATCTCTCATCGGGGCTCGTGAGTTAGACGTGACGCTGCTCGCGGTTTCACACAAAACTGCTCACAAACATTTATTTGAGTTGTTTCGTCATTTTTTTTCCAGAAATAACTAGCAATACTCCTACAAATAAATGCTTCGTAACTAAAACGTTTTGACTTTCTATAGAAAATATAGACAACACGTTCTTACCTTGCAAAAATCGCCTCAGTATTTAATTTGAAGCAGTAAATCCAACACTGGAGTAAATCTCTCGTGATATCACCGTCCCATTGAAATGAAGGAAGACGGTGATGACGATACAGTTATTATTCTTGCCCAGTAACCCCTTAACCAATCACATGTGCCTTTAGCTTGTATTGTCATGAGTATCTGGGCAGATTTCAGAAATAAAATCGGTGATTGGACGACGATGACACTGAGACAGAAACTATGGGAATAATTGTTCCCAAATTTGAACGCTCTGGCTGTAAATGGTTAAAGGTTGTTAAAAATTGTATCCGCCACTCAGTTGATGTATATAGTGAGTGGGGACGCAGTGTTTGCCTTTTTTCTGGGATTCGACGGCAAAAGAGCTCAAGCAACTGTTGAACTCAGTCCCTGCCCATTCTGGACTCAGCCTGTTGTAAATAATAGAACAATGAGGCTTGGATGCCATCTATTGGACATTTCTTGTAATTGCCACTCAGAGAATGAACAGACAGTGGATTAAATTTTAGTTTTTTAGGCTTTAGTTCTTTGTTGTATTCACCTGCTACGGCGTGTGTAACATTTTTCTGTCAACTCTGCATACAGGTGAAACTCGAAAAATTAGAATATCGTGCAAAAGTTAATGTAACCCATACTATGTTGAACACAAGAGGGCAGTATAGCCCTATGTATTACTTCACAAGACCCAACGTCCCCCCTCCCCTACAAACTCACAGAGTCTCAGAGAGTGACTTGCAAAATTCTGACATTTTCTCCACATTCAAACCAAAATATCTGACTTTCTGTTGGTCGGAGCTAATGACTGTAAATTAGAAAGTTGTCCGGCTTGAGGAGAACTATATCAATACCAATTTTTGTACCTGTAGATGAAACTAACCCCCCACTTTTTTGTCAAAAGGTGGCGCTACTGAGCCCCTCACCACACCCATTTCTGAAACTTTGCACATGTCTACTGGCTAATAAATGTGACGTCTCTGTCAAGTTTCATGCAATTTCAAGTATGTTAAAAGTCTCAAAAGCATCAATAAAGAAAAGTAAAGTTTGAAGCGTTGCCACGTCAACAGTATCTAAGATATCAATAATCCTTTCACAGGTCTAAATCTGCCGTGTGTTTACATTATACACGTAAAGTTTGAAGCAAATCGGGTAAAAACAAGAGGGTGATTTCAAAGCATTTTGAAAGTGACACACTTCCTGCTGCCAGTTGGTGGCGCTATAACTTTGACTCACAATAGTCACATCCATGTGATCGGCCTCTTACAACGAACACACTGCTGAAGTTTCATCAAGATCTGTTAATTTATGCAGAAGTTATAACACACTTCCTGTCTCACTTTTCTCGCCATAAATTTGTTTCCTCGCCACGGCCAAACCGTTCGAGATATCAAAAATCCGCTGGCAATTTTTCATCCTCAATGTCTTGACTTCATGCTGACTGAGATTCGTGCCGATTAAATGATTTCTCTAGGAGGAGTATTTCAAATTCCATTGTATACGTTTTCCAAACAACCCTAAATAGCCGACTTCCTGTTGGGCTGAGGTAAAAAGTAAGAGCATGAAGTATATATGAAACGATGAGATCTATATGTGTACCGACTTTCATATTATTACATGCAAGTGTGTTTGATTTATGGACCAAGGTTTCGGACCCCGTTCCAGGGGGCGCTGCTGAGCCCCCCTGCCACGCCCGGGTACCATCTTCAGCCCAGCCCTGATGGCCGCAGGTTCTGACCCGTGTGCAAAGTTTCAAGAGTTTTAGAGCATGTTAAGGCCCCCAAAAGTGCCCGAATAGTCGATAAAATAATAATAATAATAATAATAATAATAATAATCCTAAGGAAAACAATAGGGCCTTCGCCTTTTCAGGCTTGGGCCCTAATAATAATAATCCTAAGGAAAACAATAGGGCCTTCGCCTTTTCAGGCTTGGGCCCTAATAATAATAATAATCCTAAGGAAAACAATAGGGCCTTCGCCTTTTCAGGCTTGGGCCCTAATAATAATCCTAAGGAAAACAATAGGGCCTTCGCCTTTTCAAGGCTTGGGCCCTAATAATAATAATAATAATTAAAGCTGCAAGCAGCGATGACGGGCCCAAGCCGGTGGCACCGCAACCCTGGTGCCTTTAGTTACCAGGCTCATTTCCACTTGGTGGCTTTCGGAAAACAAAGGATGATGGACACAGCAACAACTCAAAAATATAGCTGCAAGCAGCAATGCGATTCCTCCTCAAAATGGCAAATCATTTAAAATTGATCAATAGAGGGTTGGGGTTAAACCCTCCCAATGAAAAAATCCAAAAAACATGTCTTTCTGTCTGAATCCTAAACTAAACATTTTCAGTGTACAGGAAAATCCATCATGCCGGACCTTATGGATCCTGTAGGGTTTTTTGTTTACAATGAGAAATGAGGTATGTTCACCAGGTTTCAGAAAACTAAATAAATGGGGTGGAAATACAATCACTTTAAAAAAATGACATTTGGGCATGGCATGTAGCGCCCCCTAAGGGCGAATGTGAGCCATTCTTGGTTTGTAGGTTCCTGTTGGCCTGTAGTATTAATGTACCAAATTAGAAAGTATTTGACAAAAAAATGTGCAATTTGGGAATGGCCTTTAGCGCCCCCTAAGGGCGAATGTGAGACATTCTTGGTTTGTGGATTTCTGTTGGCCTGTAGTGTCAATATACCAAATTAGAAAATTTTTGACCATAAAATGGGAATTTTGGGCATAGCCTGTAGCGCCCCCTAATGGCGAATATGGGCAATTCTTTGTTTGTGGGTTCCTGTTGGCCTGTAGTATCAATGTACCAAATTAGAACATTTTTGACCAGCAAATGGGAATTTAGGGCGTGGCCTGTAGCGCCCCATAAGGGCGAATGTGGGCCACTCTTGGTTTGTGAATTCCTGTTGGCCTGTAGTATCAATATACAACATTAGAACATTTTTGACCAGAAAATGGGAATTTTGGGCATGGCCTGTAGCGCCCCCTAAGGGCGAATGTGGGATATTCTTTACGCAGTACTTCAGAGTGATGTCATCTTTAAGTATATATATATAGGTCTATTTCTAACCCACACCTATAATATCACTTCTGAAGGCATGGATTTAACCACTGGAGTGGTATGGATTACTTTTATGCTGCATTTATTTGATTTTTGTAGCTTCTGAGTTCTGATCAGCATTCAAGTCATTGAAAGGGCCAACAGGGTTGAGATGATCTTCTAAAAAGCTTAATTTGTGTTCACTAGAAGAAAGAAAACAATACACATCTGGGATGCAATGAGGGTGAGTATACGATGAGAGAAATTTATTTTTGGGGTGAAAACCATTTGTAGGCCTACTTTTTATTTACTTGGAAAATTGTTACTGTCTCTTTAAGAGGATTTTAAACGCATTTCATTCAAGGCACACTCTGTGCGGCTTGTTTTAGTGAGTTTAATCTTTTGAGAACTGTGAAGTCTCATTATTTTCGTGCTGTTACATCTGTATTCATTTCAGAGATTACTTGATTGAGATTGTGAAACTACATACAACCGACAAACCTCCATGAAGATGCGAGTAAAAATGAGATGCGCTGTCAGGCACAACGCTGATAATCATTCTCGGAAGTGTTGATACTAGATTTCGATTCGCGATTTCTTCATCAACTGTTTATGTTCACTTGGGACAAAACAGACAATATATCATGTAATTTGACATTTTGTAGTATGAAATTGTCCGTTCAAACGCAAGAAGAAGCGAATGCGATCTCTCATCGGGGCTCGTGCGTTAGACGCGACGCATCTCGCGGTTTCACACAAAACTGCTCACAAACATTTATTTGAGTTATTTTGTCATTTTTTTCCAGAAATAACTAGCAATACTCCTACAAATAAATGCTTCGTAACTAAAACGTTTTGACTTTCTATAGAAAATATAGACAACACACGTTCTTACCTTGCAAAAATCGCCTCAGTATTTAATTTGAAGCAGTAAATCCAACACTGGAGTAAATCTCTCGTGATATCACCTTTCCATTGAAATGAAGGAAGACGGTGATGACGATACAGTTATTATTCTTGCCCAGTAACCCCTTAACCAATCACATGTGCCTTTAGCTTGTATTGTCATGAGTATCTGGGCAGACTTCAGAAATAAAATCGGTGATCGGACGACGATGACACTGAGACAGGAACCATGGGAATAATTGTTCCCAAATTTGAACGCTCTGGCTGTAAATGGTTAAAGGTTGTTAAAAATTGTATCCTCCACTCAGTTGATGTATATATTGAGTGGGGACACATTGTTTGCCTTTTTTCTGGGATTCGACTGCAAAAGAGCTCAAGCAACTGTTGAACTCAGTCCCTGCCCATTCTGGACTCAGACCTGTTGTAAATCATTGAACAATGAGGCTTGGATGCCATCTATTGGACATTTCTTGTAATTGCCACTCAGAGAATGAACAGACAGTGGATTAAACTTTAGTTTTTTAGGCTTTAGTTCTTTGTTGTATTCACCTGCTACGGCGTGTGTAACATTTTTCTGTCAACTCTGCATACAGGTGAAACTCGAAAAATTAGAATATCGTGCAAAAGTTAATGTAACCCATACTATGTTGAACACAAGAGGGCAGTATAGCCCTATGTATTACTTCACAAGCCCCCCTCCCTTCCTACTCCTCACACACAAAGTCTTAGAGAGTGACTTGCAAAATTCTGACATTTTCTCCACATTCAAACCAAAATATCTGACTTTCTGTTGGTCGGAGCTAATGACTGTAAATTAGAAAGTTGTCCGGCTTGAGGAGAACTATATCAATACCAATTTTTGTACCTGTAGATGAAACTAACCCCCCACTTTTTTGTCAAAAGGTGGCGCTACTGAGCCCCTCACCACACCCATTTCTGAAACTTTGCACATGTCTACTGGCTAATAAATGTGACGTCTCTGTCGAGTTTCATGCAATTTCAAGTATGTTAAGAGTCTCAAAAGCATCAATAAAGAAAAGTAAAGTTTGAAGTGTTGCCACGGCAACAGTATCTAAGATATCAATAATCCTTTCACAGGTCTAAATCTGCCGTGTGTTTACATTATACACGTAAAGTTTGAAGCAAATCGGGTAAAAACAAGAGGGTGATTTCAAAGCATTTTGAAAGTGACACACTTCCTGCTGCCAGTTGGTGGCGCTATAACTTTGACTCACAATTGTCACATCCATGTGATCGGCCTCTTACAACGAACACACTGCTGAAGTTTCATCAAGATCTGTTAATTTATGCAGAAGTTATAACACACTTCCTGTCTCACTTTTCTCGCCATAAATTTGTTTCCTCGCCACGGCCAAACCGTTCGAGATATCAAAAATCCGCTGGCAATTTTTCATCCTCAATGTCTTGACTTCATGCTGACTGAGATTCGTGGCGATTAAATGATTTCTCTAGGAGGAGTATTTCAAATTCCATTGTATACGTTTTCCAAACAACCCTAAATAGCCGACTTCCTGTTGGGCTGAGGTAAAAAGTAAGAGCATGAAGTATATATGAAACGATGAGATCTATATGTGTACCGACTTTCATATTATTACATGCAAGTGTGTTTGATTTATGGACCAAGGTTTCGGACCCCGTTCCAGGGGGCGCTGCTGAGCCCCCCTGCCACGCCCGGGTAACATCTTCAGCCCAGCCCTGATGGCCGCAGGTTCTGACCCGTGTGCAAAGTTTCAAGAGTTTTAGAGCATGTTAAGGCCCCCAAAAGTGCCCGAATAGTCGATAAAATAATAATAATAATAATAATAATAATAATAATAATTAAAGCTGCAAGCAGCGATGACGGGCCCAAGCCGGTGGCACCGCAACCCTGGTGCCTTTAGTTACCGGGCTCATTTCCACTTGGTGGCTTTCGGAAAACAAAGGATGATGGACACAGCAACAACTCAAAAATATAGCTGCAAGCAGCAATGCGATTCCTCCTCAAAATGGCAAATCATTTAAAATTGATCAATAGAGGGTTGGGGTTAAACCCTCCCAATGACAAAATCCAAAAAACATGTCTTTCTGTCTGAATCCTAAACTAAACATTTTCAGTGTACAGGAAAATCCATCATGCCGGACCTTATGGATCCTGTAGGGTTTTTTGTTTACAATGAGAAATGAGGTATGTTCACCAGGTTTCAGAAAAACTAAATAAATGGGGTGGAAATACAATCACTTTGAAAAATTGACATTTGGGCATGGCGTGTACCGCCCCCTAAGGGCGAATGTGAGCCATTCTTGGTTTGTAGGTTCCTGTTGGCCTGTAGTATTAATGTACCAAATTAGATAGTATTTGACAAAAAAATGTGCAATTTGGGAATGTCCTTTAGCACCCCCTAAGGGCAAATGTGAGACATTCTTGGTTTGTGGATTTCTGTTGGCCTGTAGTGTCAATATACCAAATTAGAAAATTTTTGACAATAAAATGGGAATTTTGGGCATAGCCTGTAGCGCCCCCTAATGGCGAATATGGGCAATTCTTTGTTTGTGGGTTCCTGTTGGCCTGTAGTATCAATGTACCAAATTAGAACATTTTTGACCAGCAAATGGGAATTTAGGGCGTGGCCTGTAGCGCCCCATAAGGGCGAATGTGGGCCACTCTTGGTTTGTGAATTCCTGTTGGCCTGTAGTATCAATATACAACATTAGAACATTTTTGACCAGAAAATGGGAATTTTGGGCATGGCCTGTAGCGCCCCCTAAGGGCGAATGTGGGATATTCTTTACGCAGTACTTCAGAGTGATGTCATCTTGAAGTATATATATATAGGTCTATTTCTAACCCACACCTATAATATCACTTCTGAAGGCATGGATTTAACCACTGGAGTGGTATGGATTACTTTTATGCTGCATTTATTTGATTTTTGCAGCTTCTGAGTTCTGATCACCATTCAAGTCATTGAAAGGTCCAACAGGGTTGAGATAATCTTCTAAAAAGCTTAATTTGTGTTCACTAGAAGAAAGAAAACAATACACATCTGGGATGCAATGAGGGTGAGTATACGATGAGAGAAATTTATTTTTGGGGTGAAAACCATTTGTAGGCCTACTTTTTATTTACTTGGAAAATTGTTACTGTCTCTTTAAGAGGATTTTAAACGCATTTCATTCAAGGCACAGTCTGTGCGGCTTGTTTTAGTGAGTTTAATCTTTTGAGAACTGTGAAGTCTCATTATTTTCGTGCTGTTACATCTGTATTCATTTCAGAGATTACTTGATTGAGATTGTGAAACTACATACAACCGACAAACCTCCATGAAGATGCGAGTAAAAATGAGATGCCTCGCGCTGTCAGACACAACGCTGATAATCATTCTCGGAAGTGTTGATACTAGATTTCGATTCGCGATTTCTTCATCAACTGTTTATGTTCACTTGGGACAAAACAGACAATATATCATGTAATTTGACATTTTGTAGTATGAAATTGTCCGTTCAAACGCAAGAAGAAGCGAATGCGATCTCTCATCGGGGCTCGTGCGTTAGACGCGACGCATCTCGCGGTTTCACACAAAACTGCTCACAAACATTTATTTGAGTTGTTTTGTCATTTTTTTCCATAAATAACTAGCAATACTCCTACAAATAAATGCTTCGTCACTAAAACGTTTTGACTTTCTATAGAAAATATAGACAACACACGTTCTTACCTTGCAAAAATCGCCTCAGTATTTAATTTGAAGCAGTAAATCCAACACTGGAGTAAATCTCTCGTGATATCACCTTTCCATTGAAATGAAGGAAGACGGTGATGACGATACAGTTATTATTCTTGCCCAGTAACCCCTTAACCAATCACATGTGCCTTTAGCTTGTATTGTCATGAGTATCTGGGCAGACTTCAGAAATAAAATCGGTGATCGGACGACGATGACACTGAGACAGGAACCATGGGAATAATTGTTCCCAAATTTGAACGCTCTGGCTGTAAATGGTTAAAGGTTGTTAAAAATTGTATCCTCCACTCAGTTGATGTATATATTGAGTGGGGACACATTGTTTGCCTTTTTTCTGGGATTCGACTGCAAAAGAGCTCAAGCAACTGTTGAACTCAGTCCCTGCCCATTCTGGACTCAGACCTGTTGTAAATCATTGAACAATGAGGCTTGGATGCCATCTATTGGACATTTCTTGTAATTGCCACTCAGAGAATGAACAGACAGTGGATTAAACTTTAGTTTTTTAGGCTTTAGTTCTTTGTTGTATTCACCTGCTACGGTGTGTGTAACATTTTTCTGTCAACTCTGCATACAGGTGAAACTCGAAAAATTAGAATATCGTGCAAAAGTTAATGTAACCCATACTATGTTGAACACAAGAGGGCAGTATAGCCCTATGTATTACTTCACAAGACCCCCTCCCTTCCTACTCCTCACACACAAAGTCTTAGAGAGTGACTTGCAAAATTCTGACATTTTCTCCACATTCAAACCAAAATATCTGACTTTCTGTTGGTCGGAGCTAATGACTGTAAATTAGAAAGTTGTCCGGCTTGAGGAGAACTATATCAATACCAATTTTTGTACCTGTAGATGAAACTAACCCCCCACTTTTTTGTCAAAAGGTGGCGCTACTGAGCCCCTCACCACACCCATTTCTGAAACTTTGCACATGTCTACTGGCTAATAAATGTGACGTCTCTGTCGAGTTTCATGCAATTTCAAGTATGTTAAGAGTCTCAAAAGCATCAATAAAGAAAAGTAAAGTTTGAAGTGTTGCCACGGCAACAGTATCTAAGATATCAATAATCCTTTCACAGGTCTAAATCTGCCGTGTGTTTACATTATACACGTAAAGTTTGAAGCAAATCGGGTAAAAACAAGAGGGTGATTTCAAAGCATTTTGAAAGTGACACACTTCCTGCTGCCAGTTGGTGGCGCTATACCTTTGACTCACAATAGTCACATCCATGTGATCAGCCTCTTACAACGAACACACTGCTGAAGTTTCAGCAAGATCTGTTAATTTATGCAGAAGTTATAACACACTTCCTGTCTCACTTTTCTCGCCATAAATTTGTTTCCTCGCCACGGCCAAACCGTTCGAGATATCAAAAATCCGCTGGCAATTTTTCATCCTCAATGTCTTGACTTCATGCTGACTGAGATTCGTGGCGATTAAATGATTTCTCTAGGAGGAGTATTTCAAATTCCATTGTATACGTTTTCCAAACAACCCTAAATAGCCGACTTCCTGTTGGGCTGAGGTAAAAAGTAAGAGCATGAAGTATATATGAAACGATGAGATCTATATGTGTACCGACTTTCATATTATTACATGCAAGTGTGTTTGATTTATGGACCATGGTTTCGGACCCCGTTCCAGGGGGCGCTGCTGAAACCCCCTGCCACGCCCGGGTACCATCTTCAGCCCAGCCCTGATGGCCGCAGGTTCTGACCCGTGTGCAAAGTTTCAAGAGTTTTAGAGCATGTTAAGGCCCCCAAAAGTGCCCGAATAGTCGATAAAATAATAATAATAATAATAATAATAATAATAATAATCCTAAGGAAAACAATAGGGCCTTCGCCTTTTCAGGCTTGGGCCCTAATAATAATAATAATAATAATCCTAAGGAAAACAATAGGGCCTTCGCCTTTTCAGGCTTGGGCCCTAATAATAATCCTAAGGAAAACAATAGGGCCTTCGCCTTTTCAAGGCTTGGGCCCTAATAATAATAATAATAATTAAAGCTGCAAGCAGCGATGACGGGCCCAAGCCGGTGGCACCGCAACCCTGGTGCCTTTAGTTACCGGGCTCATTTCCACTTGGTGGCTTTCGGAAAACAAAGGATGATGGACACAGCAACAACTCAAAAATATAGCTGCAAGTTGCAATGCGATTCCTCCTCAAAATGGCAAATCATTTAAAATTGATCAATAGAGGGTTGGAGTTAAACCCTCCCAATGAAAAAATCCAAAAAACATGTCTTTCTGTCTGAATCCTAAACTAAACATTTTCAGTGTACAGGAAAATCCATCATGCCGGACCTTATGGATCCTGTAGGGTTTTTTGTTTACAATGAGAAATGAGGTATGTTCACCAGGTTTCAGAAAAACTAAATAAATGGGGTGGAAATACAATCACTTTAAAAAAATGTCATTTGGGCATGGCCTGTAGCGCCCCCTAAGGGCGAATGTGAGAAATTCTTGGTTTGTGGATTTCTGTTGGCCTGTAGTGTCAATATACCAAATTAGAACATTTTTGACCAGCAAATGGGAATTTTGGGCATAGCCTGTAGCGCCCCCTAATGGCGAATATGGGCAATTCTTTGTTTGTGGGTTCCTGTTGGCCTGTAGTATCAATGTATCAAATTAGAACATTTTTGACCAGCAAATGGGAATTTAGGGCGTGGCCTGTAGCGCCCCATAAGGGCGAATGTGGGCCACTCTTGGTTTGTGAATTCCTGTTGGCCTGTAGTATCAATATACAACATTAGAACATTTTTGACCAGAAAATGGGAATTTTGGGCATGGCCTGTAGCGCCCCCTAAGGGCGAATGTGGGATATTCTTTACGCAGTACTTCAGAGTGATGTCATCTTGAAGTATATATATATAGGTCTATTTCTAACCCACACCTATAATATCACTTCTGAAGGCATGGATTTAACCACTGGAGTGGTATGGATTACTTTTATGCTGCATTTATTTGATTTTTGTAGCTTCTGAGTTCTGATCACCATTCAAGTCATTGAAAGGTCCAACAGGGTTGAGATAATCTTCTAAAAAGCTTAATTTGTGTTCACTAGAAGAAAGAAAACAATACACATCTGGGATGCAATGAGGGTGAGTATACGATGAGAGAAATTTATTTTTGGGGTGAAAACCATTTGTAGGCCTACTTTTTATTTACTTGGAAAATTGTTACTGTCTCTTTAAGAGGATTTTAAACGCATTTCATTCAAGGCACAGTCTGTGCGGCTTGTTTTAGTGAGTTTAATCTTTTGAGAACTGTGAAGTCTCATTATTTTCGTGCTGTTACATCTGTATTCATTTCAGAGACTACTTGATTGAGATTGTGAAACTACATACAACCGACAAACCTCCATGAAGATGCGAGTAAAAATGAGATGCCTCGCGCTGTCAGACACAACGCTGATAATCATTCTCGGAAGTGTTGATACTAGATTTCGATTCGCGATTTCTTCATCAACTGTTTATGTTCACTTGGGACAAAACAGACAATATATCATGTAATTTGACATTTTGTAGTATGAAATTGTCCGTTCAAACGCAAGAAGAAGCGAATGCGATCTCTCATCGGGGCTCGTGCGTTAGACGCGACGCATCTCGCGGTTTCACACAAAACTGCTCACAAACATTTATTTGAGTTGTTTTGTCATTTTTTTCCAGAAATAACTAGCAATACTCCTACAAATAAATGCTTCGTCACTAAAACGTTTTGACTTTCTATAGAAAATATAGACAACACACGTTCTTACCTTGCAAAAATCGCCTCAGTATTTAATTTGAAGCAGTAAATCCAACACTGGAGTAAATCTCTCGTGATATCACCTTTCCATTGAAATGAAGGAAGACGGTGATGACGATACAGTTATTATTCTTGCCCAGTAACCCCTTAACCAATCACATGTGCCTTTAGCTTGTATTGTCATGAGTATCTGGGCAGACTTCAGAAATAAAATCGGTGATCGGACGACGATGACACTGAGACAGGAACCATGGGAATAATTGTTCCCAAATTTGAACGCTCTGGCTGTAAATGGTTAAAGGTTGTTAAAAATTGTATCCTCCACTCAGTTGATGTATATATTGAGTGGGGACACATTGTTTGCCTTTTTTCTGGGATTCGACTGCAAAAGAGCTCAAGCAACTGTTGAACTCAGTCCCTGCCCATTCTGGACTCAGACCTGTTGTAAATCATTGAACAATGAGGCTTGGATGCCATCTATTGGACATTTCTTGTAATTGCCACTCAGAGAATGAACAGACAGTGGATTAAACTTTAGTTTTTTAGGCTTTAGTTCTTTGTTGTATTCACCTGCTACGGCGTGTGTAACATTTTTCTGTCAACTCTGCATACAGGTGAAACTCGAAAAATTAGAATATCGTGCAAAAGTTAATGTAACCCATACTATGTTGAACACAAGAGGGCAGTATAGCCCTATGTATTACTTCACAAGACCCCCTCCCTTCCTACTCCTCACACACAAAGTCTTAGAGAGTGACTTGCAAAATTCTGACATTTTCTCCACATTCAAACCAAAATATCTGACTTTCTGTTGGTCGGAGCTAATGACTGTAAATTAGAAAGTTGTCCGGCTTGAGGAGAACTATATCAATACCAATTTTTGTACCTGTAGATGAAACTAACCCCCCACTTTTTTGTCAAAAGGTGGCGCTACTGAGCCCCTCACCACACCCATTTCTGAAACTTTGCACATGTCTACTGGCTAATAAATGTGACGTCTCTGTCGAGTTTCATGCAATTTCAAGTATGTTAAGAGTCTCAAAAGCATCAATAAAGAAAAGTAAAGTTTGAAGTGTTGCCACGGCAACAGTATCTAAGATATCAATAATCCTTTCACAGGTCTAAATCTGCCGTGTGTTTACATTATACACGTAAAGTTTGAAGCAAATCGGGTAAAAACAAGAGGGTGATTTCAAAGCATTTTGAAAGTGACACACTTCCTGCTGCCAGTTGGTGGCGCTATAACTTTGACTCACAATAGTCACATCCATGTGATCGGCCTCTTACAACGAACACACTGCTGAAGTTTCATCAAGATCTGTTAATTTATGCAGAAGTTATAACACACTTCCTGTCTCACTTTTCTCGCCATAAATTTGTTTCCTCGCCACGGCCAAACCGTTCGAGATATCAAAAATCCGCTGGCAATTTTTCATCCTCAATGTCTTGACTTCATGCTGACTGAGATTCGCGGCGATTAAATGATTTCTCTAGGAGGAGTATTTCAAATTCCATTGTATACGTTTTCCAAACAACCCTAAATAGCCGACTTCCTGTTGGGCTGAGGTAAAAAGTAAGAGCATGAAGTATATATGAAACGATGAGATCTATATGTGTACCGACTTTCATATTATTACATGCAAGTGTGTTTGATTTATGGACCATGGTTTCGGACCCCGTTCCAGGGGGCGCTGCTGAAACCCCCTGCCACGCCCGGGTACCATCTTCAGCCCAGCCCTGATGGCCGCAGGTTCTGACCCGTGTGCAAAGTTTCAAGAGTTTTAGAGCATGTTAAGGCCCCCAAAAGTGCCCGAATAGTCGATAAAATAATAATAATAATAATAATAATAATAATAATAATTAAAGCTGCAAGCAGCGATGACGGGCCCAAGCCGGTGGCACCGCAACCCTGGTGCCTTTAGTTACCGGGCTCATTTCCACTTGGTGGCTTTCGGAAAACAAAGGATGATGGACACAGCAACAACTCAAAAATATAGCTGCAAGCAGCAATGCGATTCCTCCTCAAAATGGCAAATCATTTAAAATTGATCAATAGAGGGTTGGGGTTAAACCCTCCCAATGCAAAAATCCAAAAAACATGTCTTTCTGTCTGAATCCTAAACTAAACATTTTCAGTGTACAGGAAAATCCATCATGCCGGACCTTATGGATCCTGTAGGGTTTTTTGTTTACAATGAGAAATGAGGTATGTTCACCAGGTTTCAGAAAAACTAAATAAATGGGGTGGAAATACAATCACTTTGAAAAATTGACATTTGGGCATGGCCTGTACCGCCCCCTAAGGGCGAATGTGAGCCATTCTTGGTTTGTAGGTTCCTGTTGGCCTGTAGTATTAATGTACCAAATTAGAAAGTATTTGACAAAAAAATGTGCAATTTGGGAATGTCCTTTAGCACCCCCTAAGGGCAAATGTGAGACATTCTTGGTTTGTGGATTTCTGTTGGCCTGTAGTGTCAATATACCAAATTAGAAAATTTTTGACCATAAAATGGGAATTTTGGGCATAGCCTGTAGCGCCCCCTAATGGCGAATATGGGCAATTCTTTGTTTGTGGGTTCCTGTTGGCCTGTAGTATCAATGTACCAAATTAGAACATTTTTGACCAGCAAATGGGAATTTAGGGCGTGGCCTGTAGCGCCCCATAAGGGCGAATGTGGGCCACTCTTGGTTTGTGAATTCCTGTTGGCCTGTAGTATCAATATACAACATTAGAACATTTTTGACCAGAAAATGGGAATTTTGGGCATGGCCTGTAGCGCCCCCTAAGGGCGAATGTGGGATATTCTTTACGCAGTACTTCAGAGTGATGTCATCTTGAAGTATATATATATAGGTCTATTTCTAACCCACACCTATAATATCACTTCTGAAGGCATGGATTTAACCACTGGAGTGGTATGGATTACTTTTATGCTGCATTTATTTGATTTTTGCAGCTTCTGAGTTCTGATCACCATTCAAGTCATTGAAAGGTCCAACAGGGTTGAGATAATCTTCTAAAAAGCTTAATTTGTGTTCACTAGAAGAAAGAAAACAATACACATCTGGGATGCAATGAGGGTGAGTATACGATGAGAGAAATTTATTTTTGGGGTGAAAACCATTTGTAGGCCTACTTTTTATTTACTTGGAAAATTGTTACTGTCTCTTTAAGAGGATTTTAAACGCATTTCATTCAAGGCACAGTCTGTGCGGCTTGTTTTAGTGAGTTTAATCTTTTGAGAACTGTGAAGTCTCATTATTTTCGTGCTGTTACATCTGTATTCATTTCAGAGATTACTTGATTGAGATTGTGAAACTACATACAACCGACAAACCTCCATGAAGATGCGAGTAAAAATGAGATGCCTCGCGCTGTCAGACACAACGCTGATAATCATTCTCGGAAGTGTTGATACTAGATTTCGATTCGCGATTTCTTCATCAACTGTTTATGTTCACTTGGGACAAAACAGACAATATATCATGTAATTTGACATTTTGTAGTATGAAATTGTCCGTTCAAACGCAAGAAGAAGCGAATGCGATCTCTCATCGGGGCTCGTGCGTTAGACGCGACGCATCTCGCGGTTTCACACAAAACTGCTCACAAACATTTATTTGAGTTGTTTTGTCATTTTTTTCCAGAAATAACTAGCAATACTCCTACAAATAAATGCTTCGTCACTAAAACGTTTTGACTTTCTATAGAAAATATAGACAACACACGTTCTTACCTTGCAAAAATCGCCTCAGTATTTAATTTGAAGCAGTAAATCCAACACTGGAGTAAATCTCTCGTGATATCACCTTTCCATTGAAATGAAGGAAGACGGTGATGACGATACAGTTATTATTCTTGCCCAGTAACCCCTTAACCAATCACATGTGCCTTTAGCTTGTATTGTCATGAGTATCTGGGCAGACTTCAGAAATAAAATCGGTGATCGGACGACGATGACACTGAGACAGGAACCATGGGAATAATTGTTCCCAAATTTGAACGCTCTGGCTGTAAATGGTTAAAGGTTGTTAAAAATTGTATCCTCCACTCAGTTGATGTATATATTGAGTGGGGACACATTGTTTGCCTTTTTTCTGGGATTCGACTGCAAAAGAGCTCAAGCAACTGTTGAACTCAGTCCCTGCCCATTCTGGACTCAGACCTGTTGTAAATCATTGAACAATGAGGCTTGGATGCCATCTATTGGACATTTCTTGTAATTGCCACTCAGAGAATGAACAGACAGTGGATTAAACTTTAGTTTTTTAGGCTTTAGTTCTTTGTTGTATTCACCTGCTACGGCGTGTGTAACATTTTTCTGTCAACTCTGCATACAGGTGAAACTCGAAAAATTAGAATATCGTGCAAAAGTTAATGTAACCCATACTATGTTGAACACAAGAGGGCAGTATAGCCCTATGTATTACTTCACAAGACCCCCTCCCTTCCTACTCCTCACACACAAAGTCTTAGAGAGTGACTTGCAAAATTCTGACATTTTCTCCACATTCAAACCAAAATATCTGACTTTCTGTTGGTCGGAGCTAATGACTGTAAATTAGAAAGTTGTCCGGCTTGAGGAGAACTATATCAATACCAATTTTTGTACCTGTAGATGAAACTAACCCCCCACTTTTTTGTCAAAAGGTGGCGCTACTGAGCCCCTCACCACACCCATTTCTGAAACTTTGCACATGTCTACTGGCTAATAAATGTGACGTCTCTGTCGAGTTTCATGCAATTTCAAGTATGTTAAGAGTCTCAAAAGCATCAATAAAGAAAAGTAAAGTTTGAAGTGTTGCCACGGCAACAGTATCTAAGATATCAATAATCCTTTCACAGGTCTAAATCTGCCGTGTGTTTACATTATACACGTAAAGTTTGAAGCAAATCGGGTAAAAACAAGAGGGTGATTTCAAAGCATTTTGAAAGTGACACACTTCCTGCTGCCAGTTGGTGGCGCTATAACTTTGACTCACAATAGTCACATCCATGTGATCGGCCTCTTACAACGAACACACTGCTGAAGTTTCATCAAGATCTGTTAATTTATGCAGAAGTTATAACACACTTCCTGTCTCACTTTTCTCGCCATAAATTTGTTTCCTCGCCACGGCCAAACCGTTCGAGATATCAAAAATCCGCTGGCAATTTTTCATCCTCAATGTCTTGACTTCATGCTGACTGAGATTCGTGGCGATTAAATGATTTCTCTAGGAGGAGTATTTCAAATTCCATTGTATACGTTTTCCAAACAACCCTAAATAGCCGACTTCCTGTTGGGCTGAGGTAAAAAGTAAGAGCATGAAGTATATATGAAACGATGAGATCTATATGTGTACCGACTTTCATATTATTACATGCAAGTGTGTTTGATTTATGGACCATGGTTTCGGACCCCGTTCCAGGGGGCGCTGCTGAAACCCCCTGCCACGCCCGGGTACCATCTTCAGCCCAGCCCTGATGGCCGCAGGTTCTGACCCGTGTGCAAAGTTTCAAGAGTTTTAGAGCATGTTAAGGCCCCCAAAAGTGCCCGAATAGTCGATAAAATAATAATAATAATAATAATAATAATAATAATAATAATAATAATAATTAAAGCTGCAAGCAGCGATGACGGGCCCAAGCCGGTGGCACCGCAACCCTGGTGCCTTTAGTTACCGGGCTCATTTCCACTTGGTGGCTTTCGGAAAACAAAGGATGATGGACACAGCAACAACTCAAAATTAAAGCTGCAAGCAGCGATGACGGGCCCAAGCCGGTGGCACCGCAACCCTGGTGCCTTTAGTTACCGGGCTCATTTCCACTTGGTGGCTTTCGGAAAACAAAGGATGATGGACACAGCAACAACTCAAAAATATAGCTGCAAGCAGCAATGCGATTCCTCCTCAAAATGGCAAATCATTTAAAATTGATCAATAGAGGGTTGGGGTTAAACCCTCCCAATGAAAAAATCCAAAAAACATGTCTTTCTGTCTGAATCCTAAACTAAACATTTTCAGTGTACAGGAAAATCCATCATGCCGGACCTTATGGATCCTGTAGGGTTTTTTGTTTACAATGAGAAATGAGGTATGTTCACCAGGTTTCAGAAAACTAAATAAATGGGGTGGAAATACAATCACTTTAAAAAAATGACATTTGGGCATGGCATGTAGCGTCCCCTAAGGGCGAATGTGAGCCATTCTTGGTTTGTAGGTTCCTGTTGGCCTGTAGTATTAATGTACCAAATTAGAAAGTATTTGACAAAAAAATGTGCAATTTGGGAATGGCCTTTAGCGCCCCCTAAGGGCGAATGTGAGACATTCTTGGTTTGTGGATTTCTGTTGGCCTGTAGTGTCAATATACCAAATTAGAAAATTTTTGACCATAAAATGGGAATTTTGGGCATAGCCTGTAGCGCCCCCTAATGGCGAATATGGGCAATTCTTTGTTTGTGGGTTCCTGTTGGCCTGTAGTATCAATGTACCAAATTAGAACATTTTTGACCAGCAAATGGGAATTTAGGGCGTGGCCTGTAGCGCCCCATAAGGGCGAATGTGGGCCACTCTTGGTTTGTGAATTCCTGTTGGCCTGTAGTATCAATATACAACATTAGAACATTTTTGACCAGAAAATGGGAATTTTGGGCATGGCCTGTAGCGCCCCCTAAGGGCGAATGTGGGATATTCTTTACGCAGTACTTCAGAGTGATGTCATCTTTAAGTATATATATATAGGTCTATTTCTAACCCACACCTATAATATCACTTCTGAAGGCATGGATTTAACCACTGGAGTGGTATGGATTACTTTTATGCTGCATTTATTTGATTTTTGTAGCTTCTGAGTTCTGATCACCATTCAAGTCATTGAAAGGGCCAACAGGGTTGAGATAATCTTCTAAAAAGCTTAATTTGTGTTCACTAGAAGAAAGAAAACAATACACATCTGGGATGCAATGAGGGTGAGTATACGATGAGAGAAATTTATTTTTGGGGTGAAAACCATTTGTAGGCCTACTTTTTATTTACTTGGAAAATTGTTACTGTCTCTTTAAGAGGATTTTAAACGCATTTCATTCAAGGCACACTCTGTGCGGCTTGTTTTAGTGAGTTTAATCTTTTGAGAACTGTGAAGTCTCATTATTTTCGTGCTGTTACATCTGTATTCATTTCAGAGATTACTTGATTGAGATTGTGAAACTACATACAACCGACAAACCTCCATGAAGATGCGAGTAAAAATGAGATGCGCTGTCAGGCACAACGCTGATAATCATTCTCGGAAGTGTTGATACTAGATTTCGATTCGCGATTTCTTCATCAACTGTTTATGTTCACTTGGGACAAAACAGACAATATATCATGTAATTTGACATTTTGTAGTATGAAATTGTCCGTTCAAACGCAAGAAGAAGCGAATGCGATCTCTCATCGGGGCTCGTGCGTTAGACGCGACGCATCTCGCGGTTTCACACAAAACTGCTCACAAACATTTATTTGAGTTATTTTGTCATTTTTTTCCAGAAATAACTAGCAATACTCCTACAAATAAATGCTTCGTAACTAAAACGTTTTGACTTTCTATAGAAAATATAGACAACACACGTTCTTACCTTGCAAAAATCGCCTCAGTATTTAATTTGAAGCAGTAAATCCAACACTGGAGTAAATCTCTCGTGATATCACCTTTCCATTGAAATGAAGGAAGACGGTGATGACGATACAGTTATTATTCTTGCCCAGTAACCCCTTAACCAATCACATGTGCCTTTAGCTTGTATTGTCATGAGTATCTGGGCAGACTTCAGAAATAAAATCGGTGATCGGACGACGATGACACTGAGACAGGAACCATGGGAATAATTGTTCCCAAATTTGAACGCTCTGGCTGTAAATGGTTAAAGGTTGTTAAAAATTGTATCCTCCACTCAGTTGATGTATATATTGAGTGGGGACACATTGTTTGCCTTTTTTCTGGGATTCGACTGCAAAAGAGCTCAAGCAACTGTTGAACTCAGTCCCTGCCCATTCTGGACTCAGACCTGTTGTAAATCATTGAACAATGAGGCTTGGATGCCATCTATTGGACATTTCTTGTAATTGCCACTCAGAGAATGAACAGACAGTGGATTAAACTTTAGTTTTTTAGGCTTTAGTTCTTTGTTGTATTCACCTGCTACGGCGTGTGTAACATTTTTCTGTCAACTCTGCATACAGGTGAAACTCGAAAAATTAGAATATCGTGCAAAAGTTAATGTAACCCATACTATGTTGAACACAAGAGGGCAGTATAGCCCTATGTATTACTTCACAAGCCCCCCTCCCTTCCTACTCCTCACACACAAAGTCTTAGAGAGTGACTTGCAAAATTCTGACATTTTCTCCACATTCAAACCAAAATATCTGACTTTCTGTTGGTCGGAGCTAATGACTGTAAATTAGAAAGTTGTCCGGCTTGAGGAGAACTATATCAATACCAATTTTTGTACCTGTAGATGAAACTAACCCCCCACTTTTTTGTCAAAAGGTGGCGCTACTGAGCCCCTCACCACACCCATTTCTGAAACTTTGCACATGTCTACTGGCTAATAAATGTGACGTCTCTGTCGAGTTTCATGCAATTTCAAGTATGTTAAGAGTCTCAAAAGCATCAATAAAGAAAAGTAAAGTTTGAAGTGTTGCCACGGCAACAGTATCTAAGATATCAATAATCCTTTCACAGGTCTAAATCTGCCGTGTGTTTACATTATACACGTAAAGTTTGAAGCAAATCGGGTAAAAACAAGAGGGTGATTTCAAAGCATTTTGAAAGTGACACACTTCCTGCTGCCAGTTGGTGGCGCTATAACTTTGACTCACAATAGTCACATCCATGTGATCGGCCTCTTACAACGAACACACTGCTGAAGTTTCATCAAGATCTGTTAATTTATGCAGAAGTTATAACACACTTCCTGTCTCACTTTTCTCGCCATAAATTTGTTTCCTCGCCACGGCCAAACCGTTCGAGATATCAAAAATCCGCTGGCAATTTTTCATCCTCAATGTCTTGACTTCATGCTGACTGAGATTCGTGGCGATTAAATGATTTCTCTAGGAGGAGTATTTCAAATTCCATTGTATACGTTTTCCAAACAACCCTAAATAGCCGACTTCCTGTTGGGCTGAGGTAAAAAGTAAGAGCATGAAGTATATATGAAACGATGAGATCTATATGTGTACCGACTTTCATATTATTACATGCAAGTGTGTTTGATTTATGGACCAAGGTTTCGGACCCCGTTCCAGGGGGCGCTGCTGAGCCCCCCTGCCACGCCCGGGTACCATCTTCAGCCCAGCCCTGATGGCCGCAGGTTCTGACCCGTGTGCAAAGTTTCAAGAGTTTTAGAGCATGTTAAGGCCCCCAAAAGTGCCCGAATAGTCGATAAAATAATAATAATAATAATAATAATAATAATAATAATAATCCTAAGGAAAACAATAGGGCCTTCGCCTTTTCAGGCTTGGGCCCTAATAATAATAATTAAAGCTGCAAGCAGTGATGAAGGGCCCAAGCCGGTGGCACCGCAACCCTGGTGCCTTTAGTTACCGGGCTCATTTCCACTTGGTGGCTTTCGGAAAACAAAGGATGATGGACACAGCAACAACTCAAAAATATAGCTGCAAGCAGCAATGCGATTCCTCCTCAAAATGGCAAATCATTTAAAATTGATCAATAGAGGGTTGGGGTTAAACCCTCCCAATGAAAAAATCCAAAAAACATGTCTTTCTGTCAGAATCCTAAACTAAACATTTTCAGTGTACAGGAAAATCCATCATGTCGGACCTTATGGATCCTGTAGGGTTTTTTGTTTACAATGAGAAATGAGGTTTGTTCACCAGGTTTCAGAAAAACTAAATAAATGTGTTGGAAATACAAAAACTCTGAAAAAATGACATTTGGGCATGGCCTGTAGCTCCCCCTAAGGGTGAATGTGAGCCATTCTTGGTTTGTAGGTTCCTGTTGGCCTGTAGTATTAATGTACCAATTTAGAAAGTATTTGACAAAAAAATGTGCAATTTGAGAATGGCCTTTAGCGCCCCCTAAGGGCGAATGTGAGACATTCTTGGTTTGTGGATTTCTGTTGGCCTGTAGTGTCAATATACCAAATTAGAACATTTTTGACCAGCAAATGGGAATTTAGGGCATGGCCTGTAGCGCCCCCTAAGGGCGAATGTGGGCCATTCTTGGTTTGTGGATTCCTGTTGGCCTGTAGTATCAATCTACAAAATTAGAACATTTTTGACCAGAAAATGGGAATTTTGGGTATGGCCTGTAGCGCCCCCTAAGGGCGAATGTGGGCCATTCTTGGTTTGTGGATTCCTGTTGGCCTGTAGTATCAATATACAAAATTAGAACATTTTTGACCAGAAAATGGGAATTTTGGGCATGGCCTGTAGCGCCCCCTTAGGGCGAATGTGGGATATTCTTTACGCAGTACTTCAGAGTGATGTCATCTTTAAGTATATATATATATAGGTCTGTATCTAACCCACACCTATAATATCACTTCTGAAGGCATGGTTTAAACCACAGGAGTGGTATGGATTACTTTTATGCTGCATTTATGTGATTTTTGTAGCTTCTGAGTTCTGATCACCATTCAAGTCATTGAAAGGTCCAACAGGGTTGAGATAATCTTCTAAAAAGCTTAATTTGTGTTCACTAGAAGAAAGAAAATAATACACATCTGGGATGGAATGAGGGTGAGTATACGATGAGAGAAATTTATTTTGGGGGTGAAAACCATTTGTAGGCTACTTTTTATTTACTTGGAAAATTGTTACTGTCTCTTTAAGAGGATTTTAAACGCATTTCATTCAAGCCGTCAAGCCGTCTTTGCGGCTTGTTTTATTGAGATATAATCTTTTGAGAACTGTGAATCTCATTATTTTCGTGCTGTTACATCTGTATTCATTTCAGAGATTAATTGATTGAGATTGTGAAACTACATACAACCGACAAACCTCCATGAAGATGCGAGTAAAAATGAGATTCCTCGCGCTGTCAGACACAAAGCTGATAATCATTCTCGGAAGTGTTGATACTAGATTTAGATTCGCGATTTCTTCATCAACTGTTTATGGTCACTTGAGACAAAACAGACAATATATCATGTATTTTGACATTTTGTTGTTATGAAATTGTCCGTTCAAACGCAAGAAGAAGCGAATGCGATCTCTCATCGGGGCTCGTGAGTTAGACGTGACGCTGCTCGCGGTTTCACACAAAACTGCTCACAAACATTTATTTGAGTTGTTTTGTCATTTTTTTTCCAGAAATAACTAGCAATACTCCTACAAATAAATGCTTCGTAACTAAAACGTTTTGACTTTCTATAGAAAATATAGACAACACGTTCTTACCTTGCAAAAATCGCCTCAGTATTTAATTTGAAGCAGTAAATCCAACACTGGAGTAAATCTCTCGTGATATCACCGTCCCATTGAAATGAAGGAAGACGGTGATGACGATACAGTTATTATTCTTGCCCAGTAACCCCTTAACCAATCACATGTGCCTTTAGCTTGTATTGTCATGAGTATCTGGGCAGATTTCAGAAATAAAATCGGTGATTGGACGACGATGACACTGAGACAGAAACTATGGGAATAATTGTTCCCAAATTTGAACGCTCTGGCTGTAAATGGTTAAAGGTTGTTAAAAATTGTATCCGCCACTCAGTTGATGTATATAGTGAGTGGGGACACAGTGTTTGCCTTTTTTCTGGGATTCGACGGCAAAAGAGCTCAAGCAACTGTTGAACTCAGTCCCTGCCCATTCTGGACTCAGCCTGTAGTAAATCATTGAACAATGAGGCTTGGATGCCATCTATTGGACATTTCTTGTAATTGCCACTCAGAGAATGAACAGACAGTGGATTAAATTTTAGTTTTTTAGGCTTTAGTTCTTTGTTGTATTCACCTGCTACGGCGTGTGTAACATTTTTCTGTCAACTCTGCATACAGGTGAAACTCGAAAAATTAGAATATCGTGCAAAAGTTAATGTAACCCATACTATGTTGAACACAAGAGGGCAGTATAGCCCTATGTATTACTTCACAAGACCCAACGTCCCCCCTCCCCTACAAACACACAGAGACTCGGAGAGTGACTTGCAAAATTCTGACATTTTCTCCACATTCAAACCAAAATATCTGACTTTCTGTTGGTCGGAGCTAATGACTGTAAATTAGAAAGTTGTCCGGCTTGAGGAGAACTATATCAATACCAATTTTTGTACCTGTAGATGAAACTAACCCCCCACTTTTTTGTCAAAAGGTGGCGCTACTGAGCCCCTCACCACACCCATTTCTGAAACTTTGCACATGTCTACTGGCTAATAAATGTGACGTCTCTGTCGAGTTTCATGCAATTTCAAGTATGTTAAGAGTCTCAAAAGCATCAATAAAGAAAAGTAAAGTTTGAAGCGTTGCCACGGCAACAGTATCTAAGATATCAATAATCCTTTCACAGGTCTAAATCTGCCGTGTGTTTACATTATACACGTAAAGTTTGAAGCAAATCGGGTAAAAACAAGAGGGTGATTTCAAAGCATTTTGAAAGTGACACACTTCCTGCTGCCAGTTGGTGGCGCTATAACTTTGACTCACAATAGTCACATCCATGTGATCGGCCTCTTACAACGAACACACTGCTGAAGTTTCATCAAGATCTGTTAATTTATGCAGAAGTTATAACACACTTCCTGTCTCACTTTTCTCGCCATAAATTTGTTTCCTCGCCACGGCCAAACCGTTCGAGATATCAAAAATCCGCTGGCAATTTTTCATCCTCAATGTCTTGACTTCATGCTGACTGAGATTCGTGGCGATTAAATGATTTCTCTAGGAGGAGTATTTCAAATTCCATTGTATACGTTTTCCAAACAACCCTAAATAGCCGACTTCCTGTTGGGCTGAGGTAAAAAGTAAGAGCATGAAGTATATATGAAACGATGAGATCTATATGTGTACCGACTTTCATATTATTACATGCAAGTGTGTTTGATTTATGGACCAAGGTTTCGGACCCCGTTCCAGGGGGCGCTGCTGAGCCCCCCTGCCACGCCCGGGTACCATCTTCAGCCCAGCCCTGATGGCCGCAGGTTCTGACCCGTGTGCAAAGTTTCAAGAGTTTTAGAGCATGTTAAGGCCCCCAAAAGTGCCCGAATAGTCGATAAAATAATAATAATAATAATAATAATAATAATCCTAAGGAAAACAATAGGGCCTTCGCCTTTTCAGGCTTGGGCCCTAATAATTAAAGCTGCAAGCAGCGATGACGGGCCCAAGCCGGTGGCACCGCAACCCTGGTGCCTTTAGTTACCGGGCTCATTTCCACTTGGTGGCTTTCGGAAAACAAAGGATGACTGACACAGCAACAACTCAAAAATATAGCTGCAAGCAGCAATGCGATTCCTCCTCAAAATGGCAAATCATTTAAAATTGATCAATAGAGGGTTGGGGTTAAACCCTCCCAATGAAAAAATCCAAAAAACATGTCTTTCTGTCTGAATCCTAAACTAAACATTTTCAGTGTACAGGAAAATCCATCATGCCGGACCTTATGGATCCTGTAGGGTTTTTTGTTTACAATGAGAAATGAGGTATGTTCACCAGGTTTCAGAAAAACTAAATAAATGGGGTGGAAATACAATCACTTTGAAAAATTGACATTTGGGCATGGCCTGTACCGCCCCCTAAGGGCGAATGTGAGCCATTCTTGGTTTGTAGGTTCCTGTTGGCCTGTAGTATTAATGTACCAAATTAGAAAGTATTTGACAAAAAAATGTGCAATTTGGGAATGTCCTTTAGCACCCCCTAAGGGCAAATGTGAGACATTCTTGGTTTGTGGATTTCTGTTGGCCTGTAGTGTCAATATACCAAATTAGAAAATTTTTGACCATAAAATGGGAATTTTGGGCATAGCCTGTAGCGCCCCCTAATGGCGAATATGGGCAATTCTTTGTTTGTGGGTTCCTGTTGGCCTGTAGTATCAATGTACCAAATTAGAACATTTTTGACCAGCAAATGGGAATTTAGGGCGTGGCCTGTAGCGCCCCATAAGGGCGAATGTGGGCCACTCTTGGTTTGTGAATTCCTGTTGGCCTGTAGTATCAATATACAACATTAGAACATTTTTGACCAGAAAATGGGAATTTTGGGCATGGCCTGTAGCGCCCCCTAAGGGCGAATGTGGGATATTCTTTACGCAGTACTTCAGAGTGATGTCATCTTGAAGTATATATATATAGGTCTATTTCTAACCCACACCTATAATATCACTTCTGAAGGCATGGATTTAACCACTGGAGTGGTATGGATTACTTTTATGCTGCATTTATTTGATTTTTGCAGCTTCTGAGTTCTGATCACCATTCAAGTCATTGAAAGGTCCAACAGGGTTGAGATAATCTTCTAAAAAGCTTAATTTGTGTTCACTAGAAGAAAGAAAACAATACACATCTGGGATGCAATGAGGGTGAGTATACGATGAGAGAAATTTATTTTTGGGGTGAAAACCATTTGTAGGCCTACTTTTTATTTACTTGGAAAATTGTTACTGTCTCTTTAAGAGGATTTTAAACGCATTTCATTCAAGGCACAGTCTGTGCGGCTTGTTTTAGTGAGTTTAATCTTTTGAGAACTGTGAAGTCTCATTATTTTCGTGCTGTTACATCTGTATTCATTTCAGAGATTACTTGATTGAGATTGTGAAACTACATACAACCGACAAACCTCCATGAAGATGCGAGTAAAAATAAGATGCCTCGCGCTGTCAGACACAACGCTGATAATCATTCTCGGAAGTGTTGATACTAGATTTCGATTCGCGATTTCTTCATCAACTGTTTATGTTCACTTGGGACAAAACAGACAATATATCATGTAATTTGACATTTTGTAGTATGAAATTGTCCGTTCAAACGCAAGAAGAAGCGAATGCGATCTCTCATCGGGGCTCGTGCGTTAGACGCGACGCATCTCGCGGTTTCACACAAAACTGCTCACAAACATTTATTTGAGTTGTTTTGTCATTTTTTTCCAGAAATAACTAGCAATACTCCTACAAATAAATGCTTCGTCACTAAAACGTTTTGACTTTCTATAGAAAATATAGACAACACACGTTCTTACCTTGCAAAAATCGCCTCAGTATTTAATTTGAAGCAGTAAATCCAACACTGGAGTAAATCTCTCGTGATATCACCTTTCCATTGAAATGAAGGAAGACGGTGATGACGATACAGTTATTATTCTTGCCCAGTAACCCCTTAACCAATCACATGTGCCTTTAGCTTGTATTGTCATGAGTATCTGGGCAGACTTCAGAAATAAAATCGGTGATCGGACGACGATGACACTGAGACAGGAACCATGGGAATAATTGTTCCCAAATTTGAACGCTCTGGCTGTAAATGGTTAAAGGTTGTTAAAAATTGTATCCTCCACTCAGTTGATGTATATATTGAGTGGGGACACATTGTTTGCCTTTTTTCTGGGATTCGACTGCAAAAGAGCTCAAGCAACTGTTGAACTCAGTCCCTGCCCATTCTGGACTCAGACCTGTTGTAAATCATTGAACAATGAGGCTTGGATGCCATCTATTGGACATTTCTTGTAATTGCCACTCAGAGAATGAACAGACAGTGGATTAAACTTTAGTTTTTTAGGCTTTAGTTCTTTGTTGTATTCACCTGCTACGGCGTGTGTAACATTTTTCTGTCAACTCTGCATACAGGTGAAACTCGAAAAATTAGAATATCGTGCAAAAGTTAATGTAACCCATACTATGTTGAACACAAGAGGGCAGTATAGCCCTATGTATTACTTCACAAGCCCCCCTCCCTTCCTACTCCTCACACACAAAGTCTTAGAGAGTGACTTGCAAAATTCTGACATTTTCTCCACATTCAAACCAAAATATCTGACTTTCTGTTGGTCGGAGCTAATGACTGTAAATTAGAAAGTTGTCCGGCTTGAGGAGAACTATATCAATACCAATTTTTGTACCTGTAGATGAAACTAACCCCCCACTTTTTTGTCAAAAGGTGGCGCTACTGAGCCCCTCACCACACCCATTTCTGAAACTTTGCACATGTCTACTGGCTAATAAATGTGACGTCTCTGTCGAGTTTCATGCAATTTCAAGTATGTTAAGAGTCTCAAAAGCATCAATAAAGAAAAGTAAAGTTTGAAGTGTTGCCACGGCAACAGTATCTAAGATATCAATAATCCTTTCACAGGTCTAAATCTGCCGTGTGTTTACATTATACACGTAAAGTTTGAAGCAAATCGGGTAAAAACAAGAGGGTGATTTCAAAGCATTTTGAAAGTGACACACTTCCTGCTGCCAGTTGGTGGCGCTATAACTTTGACTCACAATAGTCACATCCATGTGATCGGCCTCTTACAACGAACACACTGCTGAAGTTTCATCAAGATCTGTTAATTTATGCAGAAGTTATAACACACTTCCTGTCTCACTTTTCTCGCCATAAATTTGTTTCCTCGCCACGGCCAAACCGTTCGAGATATCAAAAATACGCTGGCAATTTTTCATCCTCAATGTCTTGACTTCATGCTGACTGAGATTCGTGGCGATTAAATGATTTCTCTAGGAGGAGTATTTCAAATTCCATTGTATACGTTTTCCAAACAACCCTAAATAGCCGACTTCCTGTTGGGCTGAGGTAAAAAGTAAGAGCATGAAGTATATATGAAACGATGAGATCTATATGTGTACCGACTTTCATATTATTACATGCAAGTGTGTTTGATTTATGGACCAAGGTTTCGGACCCCGTTCCAGGGGGCGCTGCTGAGCCCCCCTGCCACGCCCGGGTACCATCTTCAGCCCAGCCCTGATGGCCGCAGGTTCTGACCCGTGTGCAAAGTTTCAAGAGTTTTAGAGCATGTTAAGGCCCCCAAAAGTGCCCGAATAGTCGATAAAATAATAATAATAATAATAATAATAATAATAATAATAATCCTAAGGAAAACAATAGGGCCTTCGCCTTTTCAGGCTTGGGCCCTAATAATAATAATAATTAAAGCTGCAAGCAGCGATGATGGGCCCAAGCCGGTGGCACCGCAACCCTGGTGCCTTTAGTTACCGGGCTCATTTCCACTTGGTGGCTTTCGGAAAACAAAGGATGGTGGACACAGCAACAACTCAAAAATATAGCTGCAAGCAGCAATGCGATTCCTCCTCAAAATGGCAAATCATTTAAAATTGATCAATAGAGGGTTGGGGTTAAACCCTCCCAATGAAAAAATCCAAAAAACATGTCTTTCTGTCTGAATCCTAAACTAAACATTTTCAGTGTACAGGAAAATCCATCATGCCGGACCTTATTGATCCTGGAGGGTTTTTTGTTTACAATGAGAAATGAGGTATGTTCACCAGGTTTCAGAAAAACTAAATAAATGGGGTGGAAATACAATCACTTTGAAAAATTGACATTTGGGCATGGCCTGTAGCGCCCCCTAAGGGCGAATGTGAGCCATTCTTGGTTTGTAGGTTCCTGTTGGCCTGTAGTATTAATGTACCAAATTAGAAAGTATTTGACAAAAAAATGTGCAATTTGGGAATGTCCTTTAGCGCCCCCTAAGGGCAAATGTGAGACATTCTTGGTTTGTGGATTTCTGTTGGCCTGTAGTGTCAATAGACCAAATTAGAAAATTTTTGACCATAAAATGGGAATTTTGGGCATAGCCTGTAGCGCCCCCTAATGGCGAATATGGGCAATTCTTTGTTTGTGGGTTCCTGTTGGCCTGTAGTATCAATGTACCAAATTAGAACATTTTTGACCAGCAAATGGGAATTTAGGGCGTGGCCTGTAGCGCCCCATAAGGGCGAATGTGGGCCACTCTTGGTTTGTGAATTCCTGTTGGCCTGTAGTATCAATATACAACATTAGAACATTTTTGACCAGAAAATGGGAATTTTGGGCATGGCCTGTAGCGCCCCCTAAGGGCGAATGTGGGATATTCTTTACGCAGTACTTCAGAGTGATGTCATCTTGAAGTATATATATATAGGTCTATTTCTAACCCACACCTATAATATCACTTCTGAAGGCATGGATTTAACCACTGGAGTGGTATGGATTACTTTTATGCTGCATTTATTTGATTTTTGTAGCTTCTGAGTTCTGATCACCATTCAAGTCATTGAAAGGTCCAACAGGGTTGAGATAATCTTCTAAAAAGCTTAATTTGTGTTCACTAGAAGAAAGAAAACAATACACATCTGGGATGCAATGAGGGTGAGTATACGATGAGAGAAATTTATTTTTGGGGTGAAAACCATTTGTAGGCCTACTTTTTATTTACTTGGAAAATTGTTACTGTCTCTTTAAGAGGATTTTAAACGCATTTCATTCAAGGCACACTCTGTGCGGCTTGTTTTAGTGAGTTTAATCTTTTGAGAACTGTGAAGTCTCATTATTTTCGTGCTGTTACGTCTGTATTCATTTCAGAGATTACTTGATTGAGATTGTGAAACTACATACAACCGACAAACCTCCATGAAGATGCGAGTAAAAATGAGATGCCTCGCGCTGTCAGACACAACGCTGATAATCATTCTCGGAAGTGTTGATACTAGATTTCGATTCGCGATTTCTTCATCAACTGTTTATGTTCACTTGGGACAAAACAGACAATATATCATGTAATTTGACATTTTGTAGTATGAAATTGTCCGTTCAAACGCAAGAAGAAGCGAATGCGATCTCTCATCGGGGCTCGTGCGTTAGACGCGACGCATCTCGCGGTTTCACACAAAACTGCTCACAAACATTTATTTGAGTTGTTTTGTCATTTTTTTCCAGAAATAACTAGCAATACTCCTACAAATAAATGCTTCGTAACTAAAACGTTTTGACTTTCTATAGAAAATATAGACAACACACGTTCTTACCTTGCAAAAATCGCCTCAGTATTTAATTTGAAGCAGTAAATCCAACACTGGAGTAAATCTCTCGTGATATCACCTTTCCATTGAAATGAAGGAAGACGGTGATGACGATACAGTTATTATTCTTGCCCAGTAACCCCTTAACCAATCACATGTGCCTTTAGCTTGTATTGTCATGAGTATCTGGGCAGACTTCAGAAATAAAATCGGTGATCGGACGACGATGACACTGAGACAGGAACCATGGGAATAATTGTTCCCAAATTTGAACGCTCTGGCTGTAAATGGTTAAAGGTTGTTAAAAATTGTATCCGCCACTCAGTTGATGTATATATTGAGTGGGGACACATTGTTTGCCTTTTTTCTGGGATTCGACTGCAAAAGAGCTCAAGCAACTGTTGAACTCAGTCCCTGCCCATTCTGGACTCAGACCTGTTGTAAATCATTGAACAATGAGGCTTGGATGCCATCTATTGGACATTTCTTGTAATTGCCACTCAGAGAATGAACAGACAGTGGATTAAACTTTAGTTTTTTAGGCTTTAGTTCTTTGTTGTATTCACCTGCTACGGCGTGTGTAACATTTTTCTGTCAACTCTGCATACAGGTGAAACTCGAAAAATTAGAATATCGTGCAAAAGTTAATGTAACCCATACTATGTTGAACACAAGAGGGCAGTATAGCCCTATGTATTACATCACAAGACCCCCTCCCTTCCTACTCCTCACACACAAAGTCTTAGAGAGTGACTTGCAAAATTCTGACATTTTCTCCACATTCAAACCAAAATATCTGACTTTCTGTTGGTCGGAGCTAATGACTGTAAATTAGAAAGTTGTCCGGCTTGAGGAGAACTATATCAATACCAATTTTTGTATCTGTAGATGAAACTAACCCCCCACTTTTTTGTCAAAAGGTGGCGCTACTGAGCCCCTCACCACACCCATTTCTGAAACTTTGCACATGTCTACTGGCTAATAAATGTGACGTCTCTGTCGAGTTTCATGCAATTTCAAGTATGTTAAGAGTCTCAAAAGCATCAATAAAGAAAAGTAAAGTTTGAAGCGTTGCCACGGCAACAGTATCTAAGATATCAATAATCCTTTCACAGGTCTAAATCTGCCGTGTGTTTACATTATACACGTAAAGTTTGAAGCAAATCGGGTAAAAACAAGAGGGTGATTTCAAAGCATTTTGAAAGTGACACACTTCCTGCTGCCAGTTGGTGGCGCTATAACTTTGACTCACAATAGTCACATCCATGTGATCGGCCTCTTACAACGAACACACTGCTGAAGTTTCATCAAGATCTGTTAATTTATGCAGAAGTTATAACACACTTCCTGTCTCACTTTTCTCGCCATAAATTTGTTTCCTCGCCACGGCCAAACCGTTCGAGATATCAAAAATCCGCTGGCAATTTTTCATCCTCAATGTCTTGACTTCATGCTGACTGAGATTCGTGGCGATTAAATGATTTCTCTAGGAGGAGTATTTCAAATTCCATTGTATACGTTTTCCAAACAACCCTAAATAGCCGACTTCCTGTTGGGCTGAGGTAAAAAGTAAGAGCATGAAGTATATATGAAACGATGAGATCTATATGTGTACCGACTTTCATATTATTACATGCAAGTGTGTTTGATTTATGGACCAAGGTTTCGGACCCCGTTCCAGGGGGCGCTGCTGAGCCCCCCTGCCACGCCCGGGTACCATCTTCAGCCCAGCCCTGATGGCCGCAGGTTCTGACCCGTGTGCAAAGTTTCAAGAGTTTTAGAGCATGTTAAGGCCCCCAAAAGTGCCCGAATAGTCGATAAAATAATAATAATAATAATAATAATAATAATAATAATAATAATAATAATCCTAAGGAAAACAATAGGGCCTTCGCCTTTTCAGGCTTGGGCCCTAATAATAATAATTAAAGCTGCAAGCAGCGATGACGGGCCCAAGCCGGTGGCACCGCAACCCTGGTGCCTTTAGTTACCGGGCTCATTTCCACTTGGTGGCTTTCGGAAAACAAAGGATGATGGACACAGCAACAACTCAAAAATATAGCTGCAAGCAGCAATGCGATTCCTCCTCAAAATGGCAAATCATTTAAAATTGATCAATAGAGGGTTGGGGTTAAACCCTCCCAATGAAAAAATCCAAAAAACATGTCTTTCTGTCTGAATCCTAAACTAAACATTTTCAGTGTACAGGAAAATCCATCATGCCGGACCTTATGGATCCTGTAGGGTTTTTTGTTTACAATGAGAAATGAGGTATGTTCACCAGGTTTCAGAAAAACTAAATAAATGGGGTGGAAATACAATCACTTTGAAAAATTGACATTTGGGCATGGCCTGTACCGCCCCCTAAGGGCGAATGTGAGCCATTCTTGGTTTGTAGGTTCCTGTTGGCCTGTAGTATTAATGTACCAAATTAGAAAGTATTTGACAAAAAAATGTGCAATTTGGGAATGTCCTTTAGCACCCCCTAAGGGCAAATGTGAGACATTCTTGGTTTGTGGATTTCTGTTGGCCTGTAGTGTCAATATACCAAATTAGAAAATTTTTGACCATAAAATGGGAATTTTGGGCATAGCCTGTAGCGCCCCCTAATGGCGAATATGGGCAATTCTTTGTTTGTGGGTTCCTGTTGGCCTGTAGTATCAATGTACCAAATTAGAACATTTTTGACCAGCAAATGGGAATTTAGGGCGTGGCCTGTAGCGCCCCATAAGGGCGAATGTGGGCCACTCTTGGTTTGTGAATTCCTGTTGGCCTGTAGTATCAATATACAACATTAGAACATTTTTGACCAGAAAATGGGAATTTTGGGCATGGCCTGTAGCGCCCCCTAAGGGCGAATGTGGGATATTCTTTACGCAGTACTTCAGAGTGATGTCATCTTGAAGTATATATATATAGGTCTATTTCTAACCCACACCTATAATATCACTTCTGAAGGCATGGATTTAACCACTGGAGTGGTATGGATTACTTTTATGCTGCATTTATTTGATTTTTGCAGCTTCTGAGTTCTGATCACCATTCAAGTCATTGAAAGGTCCAACAGGGTTGAGATAATCTTCTAAAAAGCTTAATTTGTGTTCACTAGAAGAAAGAAAACAATACACATCTGGGATGCAATGAGGGTGAGTATACGATGAGAGAAATTTATTTTTGGGGTGAAAACCATTTGTAGGCCTACTTTTTATTTACTTGGAAAATTGTTACTGTCTCTTTAAGAGGATTTTAAACGCATTTCATTCAAGGCACAGTCTGTGCGGCTTGTTTCATTGAGTTTAATCTTTTGAGAACTGTGAAGTCTCATTATTTTCGTGCTGTTACATCTGTATTCATTTCAGAGATTACTTGATTGAGATTGTGAAACTACATACAACCGACAAACCTCCATGAAGATGCGAGTAAAAATGAGATGCCTCGCGCTGTCAGACACAACGCTGATAATCATTCTCGGAAGTGTTGATACTAGATTTCGATTCGCGATTTCTTCATCAACTGTTTATGTTCACTTGGGACAAAACAGACAATATATCATGTAATTTGACATTTTGTAGTATGAAATTGTCCGTTCAAACGCAAGAAGAAGCGAATGCGATCTCTCATCGGGGCTCGTGCGTTAGACGCGACGCATCTCGCGGTTTCACACAAAACTGCTCACAAACATTTATTTGAGTTGTTTTGTCATTTTTTCCAGAAATAACTAGCAATACTCCTACAAATAAATGCTTCGTCACTAAAACGTTTTGACTTTCTATAGAAAATATAGACAACACACGTTCTTACCTTGCAAAAATCGCCTCAGTATTTAATTTGAAGCAGTAAATCCAACACTGGAGTAAATCTCTCGTGATATCACCTTTCCATTGAAATGAAGGAAGACGGTGATGACGATACAGTTATTATTCTTGCCCAGTAACCCCTTAACCAATCACATGTGCCTTTAGCTTGTATTGTCATGAGTATCTGGGCAGACTTCAGAAATAAAATCGGTGATCGGACGACGATGACACTGAGACAGGAACCATGGGAATAATTGTTCCCAAATTTGAACGCTCTGGCTGTAAATGGTTAAAGGTTGTTAAAAATTGTATCCTCCACTCAGTTGATGTATATATTGAGTGGGGACACATTGTTTGCCTTTTTTCTGGGATTCGACTGCAAAAGAGCTCAAGCAACTGTTGAACTCAGTCCCTGCCCATTCTGGACTCAGACCTGTTGTAAATCATTGAACAATGAGGCTTGGATGCCATCTATTGGACATTTCTTGTAATTGCCACTCAGAGAATGAACAGACAGTGGATTAAACTTTAGTTTTTTAGGCTTTAGTTCTTTGTTGTATTCACCTGCTACGGCGTGTGTAACATTTTTCTGTCAACTCTGCATACAGGTGAAACTCGAAAAATTAGAATATCGTGCAAAAGTTAATGTAACCCATACTATGTTGAACACAAGAGGGCAGTATAGCCCTATGTATTACTTCACAAGACCCCCTCCCTTCCTACTCCTCACACACAAAGTCTTAGAGAGTGACTTGCAAAATTCTGACATTTTCTCCACATTCAAACCAAAATATCTGACTTTCTGTTGGTCGGAGCTAATGACTGTAAATTAGAAAGTTGTCCGGCTTGAGGAGAACTATATCAATACCAATTTTTGTACCTGTAGATGAAACTAACCCCCCACTTTTTTGTCAAAAGGTGGCGCTACTGAGCCCCTCACCACACCCATTTCTGAAACTTTGCACATGTCTACTGGCTAATAAATGTGACGTCTCTGTCGAGTTTCATGCAATTTCAAGTATGTTAAGAGTCTCAAAAGCATCAATAAAGAAAAGTAAAGTTTGAAGTGTTGCCACGGCAACAGTATCTAAGATATCAATAATCCTTTCACAGGTCTAAATCTGCCGTGTGTTTACATTATACACGTAAAGTTTGAAGCAAATCGGGTAAAAACAAGAGGGTGATTTCAAAGCATTTTGAAAGTGACACACTTCCTGCTGCCAGTTGGTGGCGCTATAACTTTGACTCACAATAGTCACATCCATGTGATCGGCCTCTTACAACGAACACACTGCTGAAGTTTCATCAAGATCTGTTAATTTATGCAGAAGTTATAACACACTTCCTGTCTCACTTTTCTCGCCATAAATTTGTTTCCTCGCCACGGCCAAACCGTTCGAGATATCAAAAATCCGCTGGCAATTTTTCATCCTCAATGTCTTGACTTCATGCTGACTGAGATTCGTGGCGATTAAATGATTTCTCTAGGAGGAGTATTTCAAATTCCATTGTATACGTTTTCCAAACAACCCTAAATAGCCGACTTCCTGTTGGGCTGAGGTAAAAAGTAAGAGCATGAAGTATATATGAAACGATGAGATCTATATGTGTACCGACTTTCATATTATTACATGCAAGTGTGTTTGATTTATGGACCAAGGTTTCGGACCCCGTTCCAGGGGGCGCTGCTGAGCCCCCCTGCCACGCCCGGGTACCATCTTCAGCCCAGCCCTGATGGCCGCAGGTTCTGACCCGTGTGCAAAGTTTCAAGAGTTTTAGAGCATGTTAAGGCCCCCAAAAGTGCCCGAATAGTCGATAAAATAATAATAATAATAATAATTAAAGCTGCAAGCAGCGATGACGGGCCCAAGCCGGTGGCACCGCAACCCTGGTGCCTTTAGTTACCGGGCTCATTTCCACTTGGTGGCTTTCGGAAAACAAAGGATGATGGACACAGCAACAACTCAAAAATATAGCTGCAAGCAGCAATGCGATTCCTCCTCAAAATGGCAAATCATTTAAAATTGATCAATAGAGGGTTGGGGTTAAACCCTCCCAATGAAAAAATCCAAAAAACATGTCTTTCTGTCTGAATCCTAAACTAAACATTTTCAGTGTACAGGAAAATCCATCATGCCAGACCTTATGGATCCTGTAGGGTTTTTTGTTTACAATGAGAAATGAGGTATGTTCACCAGGTTTCAGAAAAACTAAATAAATGGGGTGGAAATACAATCACTTTGAAAAATTGACATTTGGGCATGGCCTGTACCGCCCCCTAAGGGCGAATGTGAGCCATTCTTGGTTTGTAGGTTCCTGTTGGCCTGTAGTATTAATGTACCAAATTAGAAAGTATTTGACAAAAAAATGTGCAATTTGGGAATGTCCTTTAGCACCCCCTAAGGGCAAATGTGAGACATTCTTGGTTTGTGGATTTCTGTTGGCCTGTAGTGTCAATATACCAAATTAGAAAATTTTTGACCATAAAATGGGAATTTTGGGCATAGCCTGTAGCGCCCCCTAATGGCGAATATGGGCAATTCTTTGTTTGTGGGTTCCTGTTGGCCTGTAGTATCAATGTACCAAATTAGAACATTTTTGACCAGCAAATGGGAATTTAGGGCGTGGCCTGTAGCGCCCCATAAGGGCGAATGTGGGCCACTCTTGGTTTGTGAATTCCTGTTGGCCTGTAGTATCAATATACAACATTAGAACATTTTTGACCAGAAAATGGGAATTTTGGGCATGGCCTGTAGCGCCCCCTAAGGGCGAATGTGGGATATTCTTTACGCAGTACTTCAGAGTGATGTCATCTTGAAGTATATATATATAGGTCTATTTCTAACCCACACCTATAATATCACTTCTGAAGGCATGGATTTAACCACTGGAGTGGTATGGATTACTTTTATGCTGCATTTATTTGATTTTTGTAGCTTCTGAGTTCTGATCACCATTCAAGTCATTGAAAGGTCCAACAGGGTTGAGATAATCTTCTAAAAAGCTTAATTTGTGTTCACTAGAAGAAAGAAAACAATACACATCTGGGATGCAATGAGGGTGAGTATACGATGAGAGAAATTTATTTTTGGGGTGAAAACCATTTGTAGGCCTACTTTTTATTTACTTGGAAAATTGTTACTGTCTCTTTAAGAGGATTTTAAACGCATTTCATTCAAGGCACAGTCTGTGCGGCTTGTTTTAGTGAGTTTAATCTTTTGAGAACTGTGAAGTCTCATTATTTTCGTGCTGTTACATCTGAATTCATTTCAGAGATTACTTGATTGAGATTGTGAAACTACATACAACCGACAAACCTCCATGAAGATGCGAGTAAAAATGAGATGCCTCGCGCTGTCAGACACAACGCTGATAATCATTCTCGGAAGTGATGATACTAGATTTCGATTCGCGATTTCTTCATCAACTGTTTATGTTCACTTGGGACAAAACAGACAATATATCATGTAATTTGACATTTTGTAGTATGAAATTGTCCGTTCAAACGCAAGAAGAAGCGAATGCGATCTCTCATCGGGGCTCGTGCGTTAGACGCGACGCATCTCGCGGTTTCACACAAAACTGCTCACAAACATTTATTTGAGTTGTTTTGTCATTTTTTTCCAAAAATAACTAGCAATACTCCTACAAATAAATGCTTCGTAACTAAAACGTTTTGACTTTCTATAGAAAATATAGACAACACACGTTCTTACCTTGCAAAAATCGCCTCAGTATTTAATTTGAAGCAGTAAATCCAACACTGGAGTAAATCTCTCGTGATATCACCTTTCCATTGAAATGAAGGAAGACGGTGATGACGATACAGTTATTATTCTTGCCCAGTAACCCCTTAACCAATCACATGTGCCTTTAGCTTGTATTGTCATGAGTATCTGGGCAGACTTCAGAAATAAAATCGGTGATCGGACGACGATGACACTGAGACAGGAACCATGGGAATAATTGTTCCCAAATTTGAACGCTCTGGCTGTAAATGGTTAAAGGTTGTTAAAAATTGTATCCTCCACTCAGTTGATGTATATATTGAGTGGGGACACATTGTTTGCCTTTTTTCTGGGATTCGACTGCAAAAGAGCTCAAGCAACTGTTGAACTCAGTCCCTGCCCATTCTGGACTCAGACCTGTTGTAAATCATTGAACAATGAGGCTTGGATGCCATCTATTGGACATTTCTTGTAATTGCCACTCAGAGAATGAACAGACAGTGGATTAAACTTTAGTTTTTTAGGCTTTAGTTCTTTGTTGTATTCACCTGCTACGGCGTGTGTAACATTTTTCTGTCAACTCTGCATACAGGTGAAACTCGAAAAATTAGAATATCGTGCAAAAGTTAATGTAACCCATACTATGTTGAACACAAGAGGGCAGTATAGCCCTATGTATTACTTCACAAGACCCCCTCCCTTCCTACTCCTCACACACAAAGTCTTAGAGAGTGACTTGCAAAATTCTGACATTTTCTCCACATTCAAACCAAAATATCTGACTTTCTGTTGGTCGGAGCTAATGACTGTAAATTAGAAAGTTGTCCGGCTTGAGGAGAACTATATCAATACCAATTTTTGTACCTGTAGATGAAACTAACCCCCCACTTTTTTGTCAAAAGGTGGCGCTACTGAGCCCCTCACCACACCCATTTCTGAAACTTTGCACATGTCTACTGGCTAATAAATGTGACGTCTCTGTCGAGTTTCATGCAATTTCAAGTATGTTAAGAGTCTCAAAAGCATCAATAAAGAAAAGTAAAGTTTGAAGCGTTGCCACGGCAACAGTATCTAAGATATCAATAATCCTTTCACAGGTCTAAATCTGCCGTGTGTTTACATTATACACGTAAAGTTTGAAGCAAATCGGGTAAAAACAAGAGGGTGATTTCAAAGCATTTTGAAAGTGACACACTTCCTGCTGCCAGTTGGTGGCGCTATAACTTTGACTCACAATAGTCACATCCATGTGATCGGCCTCTTACAACGAACACACTGCTGAAGTTTCATCAAGATCTGTTAATTTATGCAGAAGTTATAACACACTTCCTGTCTCACTTTTCTCGCCATAAATTTGTTTCCTCGCCACGGCCAAACCGTTCGAGATATCAAAAATCCGCTGGCAATTTTTCATCCTCAATGTCTTGACTTCATGCTGACTGAGATTCGTGGCGATTAAATGATTTCTCTAGGAGGAGTATTTCAAATTCCATTGTATACGTTTTCCAAACAACCCTAAATAGCCGACTTCCTGTTGGGCTGAGGTAAAAAGTAAGAGCATGAAGTATATATGAAACGATGAGATCTATATGTGTACCGACTTTCATATTATTACATGCAAGTGTGTTTGATTTATGGACCAAGGTTTCGGACCCCATTCCAGGGGGCGCTGCTGAGCCCCCCTGCCACGCCCGGGTACCATCTTCAGCCCAGCCCTGATGGCCGCAGGTTCTGACCCGTGTGCAAAGTTTCAAGAGTTTTAGAGCATGTTAAGGCCCCCAAAAGTGCCCGAATAGTCGATAAAATAATAATAATAATAATAATAATAATAATTAAAGCTGCAAGCAGCGATGACGGGCCCAAGCCGGTGGCACCGCAACCCCGGTGCCTTTAGTTACCGGGCTCATTTCCACTTGGTGGCTTTCGGAAAACAAAGGATGATGGACACAGCAACAACTCAAAAATATAGCTGCAAGCAGCAATGCGATTCCTCCTCAAAATGGCAAATCATTTAAAATTGATCAATAGAGGGTTGGGGTTAAACCCTCCCAATGAAAAAATCCAAAAAACATGTCTTTCTGTCTGAATCCTAAACTAAAAATTTTCAGTGTACAGGAAAATCCATCATGCCGGACCTTATGAATCCTGTAGGGTTTTTTGTTTACAATGAGAAATGAGGTATGTTCACCAGGTTTCAGAAAAACTAAATAAACGGGGTGAAAATACAATCACTTTGAAAAAATGACATTTGGGCATGGCCTGTAGCGCCCCCTAAGGGCGAATGTGAGCCATTCTTGGTTTGTAGGTTCCTGTTGGCCTGTAGTATTAATGTACCAAATTAGAAAGTATTTGACAAAAAAATGTGCAATTTGGGAATGGCCTTTTGCGCCCCCTAAGGGCGAATGTGAGACATTCTTGGTTTGTGGATTTCTGTTGGCCTGTAGTGTCAATATACCAAATTAGAAAATTTTTGACCATAAAATGGGAATTTTGGGCATAGCTTGTAGCGCCCCCTAATGGTGAATGTGGGCAATTCTTTGTTTGTGGGTTCCTGTTGGCCTGTAGTATCAATGTACCAAATTAGAACTTTTTTGACCAGCAAATGGGAATTTAGGGCGTGGCCTGTAGCACCCCCTAAGGGAGAATGTGTGCCATTCTTGGTTTGTGGATTCCTGTTCGCCTGTAGTATCAATATACAAAATTAGAACATTTTTGACCAGAAAATGGGAATTTTGGGCATGGCCTGTAGCGCCCCCTAAGGGCGAATGTGGGATATTCTTTAAGCAGTACTTCAGAGTGATGTCATCTTGAAGTGTATATATATATATATATATATATATATATATATATATATATACACACACTTCAAGATGACATCACTATATATATATATATATATATATATATATATATATATATATAGGTCTGTTTCTAACCCACACCCATAATATCACTTCTGAAGGCATGGATTAAACCACTGGAGTGGTATGAATTACTTTTATGCTGCATTTATGGGATTTTTGTAGCTTCTGAGTTCTGATCACCATTCAAGTCATTGAAAGGTCCAACAGGGTTGAGATAATCTTCTAAAAAGCTTAATTTGTGTTCACTAGAAGAAAGAAAATAATACACATCTGGGATGGAATGCGGGCGCGTATACGATGAGAGAAACTTATTTTTGGGGTGAAAACCTTCTGTAGGCTACTTTTTATTTACTTGGAAAATTGTTACTGTCTCTTTAAGAGGATTTTAAACGCATTTCATTCAATGCACAGTGTGTGCGGCTTGTTTTATTGAGTTTAATCTTTTGAGAACTGTGAAGTCTCATTATTTTCGTGCTGTTACATCTGTATTCATTTCAGAGATTAAATGATTGAGATTGTGAAACTACATACAACCGACAAACATTGCTCGCACTGAAGATGTGTTCGCGGAGTTTCACTTGATTTTTCTGACGTGTATCAGACCGCTAAGACAGATTCGGCGCACACGGTTTATTTTCGTTATTTTACAAAAGCTCAAGGTTTTGTTGTTATTGTAAGTGTACACAAATAACAGTAGACCTTTTATAGTTTGTAATGATCTCTTCCATGTATCTGAATGGGCAAAAATGACGCAGTATTTTGTTTAAGTTTTTTCAACTGTTTAGAACAATGCATCTGAAAGGACCTTACAGCGCCATTGTTGACCCCCGTAATAATGCCAGCATTCAATAATGGTTCCCGATTTCAGATTCCTCGCAAACATTTATTTGAGTTGTAATGCCATTTGTTGAGTTGAATAGTGTAAAATCGCTTGAATATTCAAACTGGGAAGCAGTAACTCTCATCGGGGCTCGTGCGTTAGACGCGACGCATCTCGCGGTTTCACACAAAACTGCTCACAAACATTTATTTGAGTTGTTTCGTCATTTTTTTTCCAGAAATAACTAGCAATACTCCTACAAATAAATGCTTCGTAACTAAAACGTTTTGACTTTCTATAGAAAATATAGACAACACACGTTCTTACCTTGCAAAAATCGCCTCAGTATTTAATTTGAAGCAGTAAATCCAACACTGGAGTAAATCTCTCGTGATATCACCTTCCCATTGAAATGAAGGAAGACGGTGATAACGCTACAGTTATTATTCTTGCCCAGTAACCCCTTAACCAATCACATGTGCCTTTAGCTTGTATTGTCATGAGTATCTGGGCAGATTTCAGAAATAAAATCGGTGATTGGACGACGAAGACACTGAGACAGGAACCATGGGAATAATTGTTCCCAAATTTGAACGCTCTGGCTGTAAATGGTTAAAGGTTGTTAAAAATTGTATTGTATTATATGTAGTTCTTTGTTGTATTCACCTGCTACGGCGTGTGTAACATTTTTCTGTCAACTCTGCATACAGGTGAAACTCGAAAAATTAGAATATCGTGCAAAAGTTAATGTAACCCATACTATGTTGAACACAAGAGGGCAGTATAGCCCTATGTATTACTTCACAAGACCCCCTCCCTTCCTACTCCTCAAACAGAGTCTCAGAGAGTGACTGGAAAATTCTGACATTTTCTCCACATTCAAACCAAAATATCTGACTTTCTGTTGGTCTGAGCTAATGACTGTAAATTAGAAAGTTGTCCGGCTTGAGGAGAACTATGTCAATACCAATTTTTGTACCTGTACATGAAACTAACCCCCCACTTTTTTGTCAAAAGGTGGCGCTACTGAGCCCCTCAACACACCCATTTCTGAAACTTTGCACATGTCTACTGGCTAATAAATGTGACGTGTCTGTCGAGTTTCATGCAATTTCAAGTATGTTAAGAGTCTCAAAAGCATCAATAAATAATAGTAAAGTTTGAAGCGTTGCCACGGCAACAGTATCTAAGATATCAATAATCCTTTCACAGGTCTAAATCTGCCGTGTGTTGACATTATACACGTAAAGTTTGAAGCAAATCGGGTAAAAACAAGAGGGTGATTTCAAAGCATTTTGAAAGTGACACACTTCCTGCTGCCAGTTGGTGGCGCTATAACTTTGACTCACAACAGTCACATCCATGTGATCGGCCTCTTACAACGAACACACTGCTGAAGTTTCATCAAGATCTGTTAATTTATGCAGAAGTTATAACACACTTCCTGTCTCACTTTTCTCGCCATAAATTTGTTTCCTTGCCACGGCCAAACCGTTCGAGATATCAAAAATCCGCTGGCAATTTTTCATCCTCAATGTCTTGACTTCATGCTGACTGAGATTCGTGGCGATTAAATGATTTCTCTAGGAGGAGTATTTCAAATTCCATTGTATACATTTTCCAAACATCCCTAAATAGCCGACTTCCTGTTGGGCTGAGGTAAAAAGTAAGAGCATGAAGTATATATGAAACGATGAGATCTATATGTGTACCGACTTTCATATTATTACATGCAAGTGTGTTTGATTTATGGACCAAGGTTTCGGACCCCGTTCCAGGGGGCGCTGTTAAGCCCCCCTGCCACGCCCGGGTACCATCTTCAGCCCAGCCCTGATGGCCGCGGGTTCTGACCCGTGTGCAAAGTTTCAAGAGTTTTAGAGCACGTTAAGGCCCCCAAAAGTGCCCGAATAGTCGATAAAATAATAATAATAATAATAATAATAATAATAATAATAATAATAATAATAATAATAATAATCCTAAGGAAAACAATAGGGCCTTCGCCTTTTCAAGGCTTGGGCCCTAATAATTAAAGCTGCAAGCAGCGATGACGGGCCCAAGCCGGTGGCACCGCAACCCTGGTGCCTTTAGTTACCGGGCTCATTTCCACTTGGTGGCTTTCGGAAAACAAAGGATGATGGACACAGCAACAACTCAAAAATATAGCTGCAAGCAGCAATGCGATTCCTCCTCAAAATGGCAAATCATTTAAAATTGATCAATAGAGGGTTGGGGTTAAACCCTCCCAATGAAAAAATCCAAAAAACATGTCTTTCTGTCTGAATCCTAAACTAAACATTTTCAGCGTACAGGAAAATCCATCATGCCGGACCTTATGGATCCTGTAGGGTTTTTTGTTTACAATGAGAAATGAGGTATGTTCACCAGGTTTCAGAAAAACTAAATAAATGGGGTGGAAATACAATCACTTTGAAAAATTGACATTTGGGCATGGCCTGTACCGCCCCCTAAGGGCGAATGTGAGCCATTCTTGGTTTGTAGGTTCCTGTTGGCCTGTAGTATTAATGTACCAAATTAGAAAGTATTTGACAAAAAAATGTGCAATTTGGGAATGTCCTTTAGCACCCCCTAAGGGCAAATGTGAGACATTCTTGGTTTGTGGATTTCTGTTGGCCTGTAGTGTCAATATACCAAATTAGAAAATTTTTGACCATAAAATGGGAATTTTGGGCATAGCCTGTAGCGCCCCCTAATGGCGAATATGGGCAATTCTTTGTTTGTGGGTTCCTGTTGGCCTGTAGTATCAATGTACCAAATTAGAACATTTTTGACCAGCAAATGGGAATTTAGGGCGTGGCCTGTAGCGCCCCATAAGGGCGAATGTGGGCCACTCTTGGTTTGTGAATTCCTGTTGGCCTGTAGTATCAATATACAACATTAGAACATTTTTGACCAGAAAATGGGAATTTTGGGCATGGCCTGTAGCGCCCCCTAAGGGCGAATGTGGGATATTCTTTACGCAGTACTTCAGAGTGATGTCATCTTGAAGTATATATATATAGGTCTATTTCTAACCCACACCTATAATATCACTTCTGAAGGCATGGATTTAACCACTGGAGTGGTATGGATTACTTTTATGCTGCATTTATTTGATTTTTGCAGCTTCTGAGTTCTGATCACCATTCAAGTCATTGAAAGGTCCAACAGGGTTGAGATAATCTTCTAAAAAGCTTAATTTGTGTTCACTAGAAGAAAGAAAACAATACACATCTGGGATGCAATGAGGGTGAGTATACGATGAGAGAAATTTATTTTTGGGGTGAAAACCATTTGTAGGCCTACTTTTTATTTACTTGGAAAATTGTTACTGTCTCTTTAAGAGGATTTTAAACGCATTTCATTCAAGGCACAGTCTGTGCGGCTTGTTTTAGTGAGTTTAATCTTTTGAGAACTGTGAAGTCTCATTATTTTCGTGCTGTTACATCTGTATTCATTTCAGAGATCACTTGATTGAGATTGTGAAACTACATACAACCGACAAACCTCCATGAAGATGCGAGTAAAAATGAGATGCCTCGCGCTGTCAGACACAACGCTGATAATCATTCTCGGAAGTGTTGATACTAGATTTCGATTCGCGATTTCTTCATCAACTGTTTATGTTCACTTGGGACAAAACAGACAATATATCATGTAATTTGACATTTTGTAGTATGAAATTGTCCGTTCAAACGCAAGAAGAAGCGAATGCGATCTCTCATCGGGGCTCGTGCGTTAGACGCGACGCATCTCGCGGTTTCACACAAAACTGCTCACAAACATTTATTTGAGTTGTTTTGTCATTTTTTTCCAGAAATAACTAGCAATACTCCTACAAATAAATGCTTCGTCACTAAAACGTTTTGACTTTCTATAGAAAATATAGACAACACACGTTCTTACCTTGCAAAAATCGCCTCAGTATTTCATTTGAAGCAGTAAATCCAACACTGGAGTAAATCTCTCGTGATATCACCTTTCCATTGAAATGAAGGAAGACGGTGATGACGATACAGTTATTATTCTTGCCCAGTAACCCCTTAACCAATCACATGTGCCTTTAGCTTGTATTGTCATGAGTATCTGGGCAGACTTCAGAAATAAAATCGGTGATCGGACGACGATGACACTGAGACAGGAACCATGGGAATAATTGTTCCCAAATTTGAACGCTCTGGCTGTAAATGGTTAAAGGTTGTTAAAAATTGTATCCTCCACTCAGTTGATGTATATATTGAGTGGGGACACATTGTTTGCCTTTTTTCTGGGATTCGACTGCAAAAGAGCTCAAGCAACTGTTGAACTCAGTCCCTGCCCATTCTGGACTCAGACCTGTTGTAAATCATTGAACAATGAGGCTTGGATGCCATCTATTGGACATTTCTTGTAATTGCCACTCAGAGAATGAACAGACAGTGGATTAAACTTTAGTTTTTTAGGCTTTAGTTCTTTGTTGTATTCACCTGCTACGGCGTGTGTAACATTTTTCTGTCAACTCTGCATACAGGTGAAACTCGAAAAATTAGAATATCGTGCAAAAGTTAATGTAACCCATACTATGTTGAACACAAGAGGGCAGTATAGCCCTATGTATTACTTCACAAGACCCCCTCCCTTCCTACTCCTCACACACAAAGTCTTAGAGAGTGACTTGCAAAATTCTGACATTTTCTCCACATTCAAACCAAAATATCTGACTTTCTGTTGGTCGGAGCTAATGACTGTAAATTAGAAAGTTGTCCGGCTTGAGGAGAACTATATCAATACCAATTTTTGTACCTGTAGATGAAACTAACCCCCCACTTTTTTGTCAAAAGGTGGCGCTACTGAGCCCCTCACCACACCCATTTCTGAAACTTTGCACATGTCTACTGGCTAATAAATGTGACGTCTCTGTCGAGTTTCATGCAATTTCAAGTATGTTAAGAGTCTCAAAAGCATCAATAAAGAAAAGTAAAGTTTGAAGTGTTGCCACGGCAACAGTATCTAAGATATCAATAATCCTTTCACAGGTCTAAATCTGCCGTGTGTTTACATTATACACGTAAAGTTTGAAGCAAATCGGGTAAAAACAAGAGGGTGATTTCAAAGCATTTTGAAAGTGACACACTTCCTGCTGCCAGTTGGTGGCGCTATAACTTTGACTCACAATAGTCACATCCATGTGATCGGCCTCTTACAACGAACACACTGCTGAAGTTTCATCAAGATCTGTTAATTTATGCAGAAGTTATAACACACTTCCTGTCTCACTTTTCTCGCCATAAATTTGTTTCCTCGCCACGGCCAAACCGTTCGAGATATCAAAAATCCGCTGGCAATTTTTCATCCTCAATGTCTTGACTTCATGCTGACTGAGATTCGTGGCGATTAAATGATTTCTCTAGGAGGAGTATTTCAAATTCCATTGTATACGTTTTCCAAACAACCCTAAATAGCCGACTTCCTGTTGGGCTGAGGTAAAAAGTAAGAGCATGAAGTATATATGAAACGATGAGATCTATATGTGTACCGACTTTCATATTATTACATGCAAGTGTGTTTGATTTATGGACCAAGGTTTCGGACCCCGTTCCAGGGGGCGCTGCTGAGCCCCCCTGCCACGCCCGGGTACCATCTTCAGCCCAGCCCTGATGGCCGCAGGTTCTGACCCGTGTGCAAAGTTTCAAGAGTTTTAGAGCATGTTAAGGCCCCCAAAAGTGCCCGAATAGTCGATAAAATAATAATAATAATAATAATAATAATAATAATAATTAAAGCTGCAAGCAGCGATGACGGGCCCAAGCCGGTGGCACCGCAACCCTGGTGCCTTTAGTTACCGGGCTCATTTCCACTTGGTGGCTTTCGGAAAACAAAGGATGATGGACACAGCAACAACTAAAAAATATAGCTGCAAGCAGCAATGCGATTCCTCCTCAAAATGGCAAATCATTTAAAATTGATCAATAGAGGGTTGGGGTTAAACCCTCCCAATGAAAAAATCCAAAAAACATGTCTTTCTGTCTGAATCCTAAACTAAACATTTTCAGTGTACAGGAAAATCCATCATGCCGGACCTTATGGATCCTGTAGGGTTTTTTGTTTACAATGAGAAATGAGGTATATTCACCAGGTTTCAGAAAAACTAAATAAATGGGGTGGAAATACAATCACTTTGAAAAATTGACATTTGGGCATGGCCTGTACCGCCCCCTAAGGGCGAATGTGAGCCATTCTTGGTTTGTAGGTTCCTGTTGGCCTGTAGTATTAATGTACCAAATTAGAAAGTATTTGACAAAAAAATGTGCAATTTGGGAATGTCCTTTAGCACCCCCTAAGGGCAAATGTGAGACATTCTTGGTTTGTGGATTTCTGTTGGCCTGTAGTGTCAATATACCAAATTAGAAAATTTTTGACCATAAAATGGGAATTTTGGGCATAGCCTGTAGCGCCCCCTAATGGCGAATATGGGCAATTCTTTGTTTGTGGGTTCCTGTTGGCCTGTAGTATCAATGTACCAAATTAGAACATTTTTGACCAGCAAATGGGAATTTAGGGCGTGGCCTGTAGCGCCCCATAAGGGCGAATGTGGGCCACTCTTGGTTTGTGAATTCCTGTTGGCCTGTAGTATCAATATACAACATTAGAACATTTTTGACCAGAAAATGGGAATTTTGGGCATGGCCTGTAGCGCCCCCTAAGGGCGAATGTGGGATATTCTTTACGCAGTACTTCAGAGTGATGTCATCTTGAAGTATATATATATAGGTCTATTTCTAACCCACACCTATAATATCACATCTGAAGGCATGGATTTAACCACTGGAGTGGTATGGATTACTTTTATGCTGCATTTATTTGATTTTTGTAGCTTCTGAGTTCTGATCACCATTCAAGTCATTGAAAGGTCCAACAGGGTTGAGATAATCTTCTAAAAAGCTTAATTTGTGTTCACTAGAAGAAAGAAAACAATACACATCTGGGATGCAATGAGGGTGAGTATACGATGAGAGAAATTTATTTTTGGGGTGAAAACCATTTGTAGGCCTACTTTTTATTTACTTGGAAAATTGTTACTGTCTCTTTAAGAGGATTTTAAACGCATTTCATTCAAGGCACAGTCTGTGCGGCTTGTTTTAGTGAGTTTAATCTTTTGAGAACTGTGAAGTCTCATTATTTTCGTGCTGTTACATCTGTATTCATTTCAGAGATTACTTGATTGAGATTGTGAAACTACATACAACCGACAAACCTCCATGAAGATGCGAGTAAAAATGAGATGCCTCGCGCTGTCAGACACAACGCCGATAATCATTCTCGGAAGTGTTGATACTAGATTTCGATTCGCGATTTCTTCATCAACTGTTTATGTTCACTTGGGACAAAACAGACAATATATCATGTAATTTGACATTTTGTAGTATGAAATTGTCCATTCAAACGCAAGAAGAAGCGAATGCGATCTCTCATCGGGGCTCGTGCGTTAGACGCGACGCATCTCGCGGTTTCACACAAAACTGCTCACAAACATTTATTTGAGTTGTTTTGTCATTTTTTTCCAGAAATAACTAGCAATACTCCTACAAATAAATGCTTCGTAACTAAAACGTTTTGACTTTCTATAGAAAATATAGACAACACACGTTCTTACCTTGCAAAAATCGCCTCAGTATTTAATTTGAAGCAGTAAATCCAACACTGGAGTAAATCTCTCGTGATATCACCTTTCCATTGAAATGAAGGAAGACGGTGATGACGATACAGTTATTATTCTTGCCCAGTAACCCCTTAACCAATCACATGTGCCTTTAGCTTGTATTGTCATGAGTATCTGGGCAGACTTCAGAAATAAAATCGGTGATCGGACGACGATGACACTGAGACAGGAACCATGGGAATAATTGTTCCCAAATTTGAACGCTCTGGCTGTAAATGGTTAAAGGTTGTTAAAAATTGTATCCGCCACTCAGTTGATGTATATATTGAGTGGGGACACATTGTTTGCCTTTTTTCTGGGATTCGACTGCAAAAGAGCTCAAGCAACTGTTGAACTCAGTCCCTGCCCATTCTGGACTCAGACCTGTTGTAAATCATTGAACAATGAGGCTTGGATGCCATCTATTGGACATTTCTTGTAATTGCCACTCAGAGAATGAACAGACAGTGGATTAAGCTTTAGTTTTTTAGGCTTTAGTTCTTTGTTGTATTCACCTGCTACGGCGTGTGTAACATTTTTCTGTCAACTCTGCATACAGGTGAAACTCGAAAAATTAGAATATCGTGCAAAAGTTAATGTAACCCATACTATGTTGAACACAAGAGGGCAGTATAGCCCTATGTATTACATCACAAGACCCCCTCCCTTCCTACTCCTCACACACAGAGTCTGAGAGAGTGACTTGCAAAATTCTGACATTTTCTACACATTCAAACCAAAATATCTGACTTTCTGTTGGTCGGAGCTCATGACTGTAAATTAGAAAGTTGTCCGGCTTGAGGAGAACTATATCAATACCAATTTTTGTACCTGTAGATGAAACTAACCCCCCACTTTTTTGTCAAAAGGTGGCGCTACTGAGCCCCTCACCACACCCATTTCTGAAACTTTGCACATGTCTACTGGCTAATAAATGTGACGTGTCTGTCGAGTTTCATGCAATTTCAAGTATGTTAAGAGTCAAAAGCATCAATAAAGAAAAGTAAAGTTTGAAGCGTTGCCACGGCAACAGTATCTAAGATATCAATAAACCTTTCACAGGTCTAAATCTGCCGTGTGTTTACATTATACACGTAAAGTTTGAAGCAAATCGGGTATAAACAAGAGGGTGATTTCAAAGCATTTTGAAAGTGACACACTTCCTGCTGCCAGTTGGTGGCGCTATAACTTTGACTCACAATAGTCACATCCATGTGATCGGCCTCTTACAACGAACACACTGCTGAAGTTTCATCAAGATCTGTTAATTTATGCAGACGTTATAACACACTTCCTGTCTCACTTTTCTCGCCATAAATTTGTTTCCTCGCCACGGCCAAACCGTTCGAGATATCAAAAATCCGCTGGCAATTTTTCATCCTCAATGTCTTGACTTCATGCTGACTGAGATTCGTGGCGATTAAATGATTTCTCTAGGAGGAGTATTTCAAATTCCATTGTATACGTTTTCCAAACAACCCTAAATAGCCGACTTCCTGTTGGGCTGAGGTAAAAAGTAAGAGCATGAAGTATATATGAAACGATGAGATCTATATGTGTACCGACTTTCATATTATTACATGCAAGTGTGTTTGATTTATGGACCAAGGTTTCGGACCCCGTTCCAGGGGGCGCTGTTAAGCCCCCCTGCCACGCCCGGGTACCATCTTCAGCCCAGCCCTGATGGCCGCGGGTTCTGACCCGTGTGCAAAGTTTCAAGAGTTTTAGAGCACGTTAAGGCCCCCAAAAGTGCCCGAATAGTCGATAAAATAATAATAATAATAATAATAATAATAATAATAATAATAATCCTAAGGAAAACAATAGGGCCTTCGCCTTTTCAGGCTTGGGCCCTAATAATAATAATAATCCTAAGGAAAACAATAGGGCCTTCGCCTTTTCAAGGCTTGGGCCCTAATAATCCTAAGGAAAACAATAGGGCCTTCGCCTTTTCAGGCTTGGGCCCTAAATAATAATAATCCTAAGGAAAACAATAGGGCCTTCGCCTTTTCAGGCTTGGGCCCTAATAATAATAATAATAATCCTAAGGAAAACAATAGGGCCTTCGCCTTTTCAAGGCTTGGGCCCTAATAATCCTAAGGAAAACAATAGGGCCTTCGCCTTTTCAAGGCTTGGGCCCTAATAATAATAATAATCCTAAGGAAAACAATAGGGCCTTCGCCTTTTCAAGGCTTGGGCCCTAATAATAATAATTAAAGCTGTAAGCAGCGATGACGGGCCCAAGCCGGTGGCACCGCAACCCTGGTGCCTTTAGTTACCAGGCTCATTTCCACTTGGTGGCTTTCGGAAAACAAAGGATGATGGACACAGCAACAACTCAAAAATATAGCTGCAAGCAGCAATGCGATTCCTCCTCAAAATGGCAAATCATTTAAAATTGATCAATAGAGGGTTGGGGTTAAACCCTCCCAATGAAAAAATCCAAAAAACATGTCTTTCTGTCTGAATCCTAAACTAAACATTTTCAGTGTACAGGAAAATCCATCATGCCGGACCTTATGGATCCTGGAGGGTTTTTTGTTTACAATGAGAAATGAGGTATGTTCGCCAAGTTTCAGAAAAACTAAATAAATGGGGTGGAAATACAATCACTTTAAAAAAATGACATTTGGGCATGGCCTGTAGCGCCCCCTAAGGGCGAATGTGAGCCATTCTTGGTTTGTAGGTTCCTGTTGGCCTGTAGTATTAATGTACCAAATTAGAAAGTATTTGACAAAAAAATGTGCAATTTGGGAATGGCCTTTAGCGCCCCCTAAGGGCGAATGTGAGACATTCTTGGTTTGTGGATTTCTGTTGGCCTGTAGTGTCAATATACCAAATTAGAAAATTTTTGACCATAAAATGGGAATTTTGGGCATAGCCTGTAGCGCCCCCTAATGGCGAATATGGGCAATTCTTTGTTTGTGGGTTCCTGTTGGCCTGTAGTATCAATGTACCAAATTAGAACATGTTTGACCAGCAAATGGGAATTTAGGGCGTGGCCTGTAGCGCCCCCTAAGGGCGAATGTGGGCCATTCTTGGTTTGTGGGTTCCTGTTGGCCTGTAGTATCAATGTTTCAAATTAGAACATTTTTGACAAGCAAATGGGAATTTTGGGCATGGCCTGTAGCGCCCCCTAAGGGCGAATGTGGGATATTCTTTACGCAGTACTTCAGAGTGATGTCATCTTGAAGTATATATATATAGGTCTGTTTCTAACCCACACCTATAATATCACTTCTGAAGGCATGGATTAAACCACTGGAGTGGTATGGATTACTTTTATGCTGCATTTATGTGATTTTTGTAGCTTCTGAGTTCTGATCACCATTCAAGTCATTGAAAGGTCCAACAGGGTTGAGATAATCTTCTAAAAAGCTTAATTTGTGTTCACTAGAAGAAAGAAAACGATACACATCTGGGATGGAATGAGGGTGAGTATACGATGAGAGAAATTTATTTTTGGGGTGAAAACCATTTGTAGGCCTACTTTTTATTTACTTGGAAAATTGTTACTGTCTCTTTAAGAGGATTTTAAACGCATTTCATTCAAGGCACAGTCTGTGCGGCTTGTTTTATTGAGTTTAATCTTTTGAGAACTGTGAAGTCGCATTATTTTCGTGCTGTTACATCTGTATTCATTTCAGAGATTACTTGATTGAGATTGTGAAACTACATACAACCGACAAACCTCCATGAAGATGCGAGTAAAAATGAGATGCCTCGCGCTGTCAGACACAACGCTGATAATCATTCTCGGAAGTGTTGATACTAGATTTAGATTCGCGATTTCGTCATCAACTGTTTATGTTCACTTGGGACAAAACAGACAATATATCATGTATTTTGACATTTTGTAGTATGAAATTGTCCGATCAAACGCAAGAAGAAGCGAATGCGATCTCTCATCGGGGCTCGTGAGTTAGACGTGACGCTGCTAGACGTGTGCAGGGAAGCGCATTTCGCTGAATTTACGATGTTACACGTATAAACCTTCATCAACCCGTTAATCCAAAACGCAAATGCCGTTATTTTGCGTCTCTCGCTCCTGCTTGTGATTGACAAAGCTGTCAAACGGGACAATTTGCAAGCGTGCAAGTTTGGATCGGTCTTTTCACGTTTTAATAATTTGCAGTGTTCGACATCTACGTTCAAATCGAGCGGTGCAATATGCAATTCATCCAAAATAATTACAAAGTTATTTTCGCTCTTGTTCTACATATTTTTTTCAAGCGTCAGGTGATGTTTCTACAGTATTAATTTTCCTGCGCCACCACGAACAGAGTTGGAAATAAAACACGCATCCGGGCATTCAGATGGGTTAAAAAAAACTGCTTAAAAAAACATCTGAACAGCGTCTGCTCTCGGTCTCACATTAATTCAGGTGGATTTTTCACAAGCGACAACATTGGCAAACAAAAGTGCTAGCTAATGTTTAATTAGCAAGTTTCACCGAAATGTATTAAAAATAGAGGCTAGCTGCCTGTCCGATGAACAAATAGAGTCACGCCATTTTTTTTCCAGAAATAACTAGCAATACTCCTGCAAATAAATGCTTCGTAACTAAAACGTTTTGACTTTCAATAGAAAATATAGACAACACATGTTCTTACCTTGCAAAAATCGCCTCAGTATTTAATTTGAAGCAGTAAATCCAACACTGGAGTAAATCTCTCGTGATATCACCTTCCCATTGAAATGAAGGAAGACGGTGATGACGATACAGTTATTATTCTTGCCCAGGAACCCTTAACCAATCACATGTGCCTTTAGCTTGTATTGTCATGAGTATCTGGGCAGATTTCAGAAATAAAATCCCCTTAACCAATCACATGTGCCTTTAGCTTGTATTGTCATGAGTATCTGGGCAGATTTCAGAAATGAAATCGGTGATTGGACGACGATGAAACTGAGACAGGAACCATGGGAATAATTGTTCCCAAATTTGAACGCTCTGGCTGTAAATGGTTAAAGGTTGTTAAAAATTGCATCCGCCACTCAGTTGATGTATATATTGAGTGGGGACACATTGTTTGCTTTTTTTCTGGGATTCGACTGCAAAAGAGCTCAAGCAACTGTTGAACTCAGTCCCTGCCCATTCTGGACTCAGACCTGTTGTAAATCATTGAAGAATGAGGCTTGGATGCCATCTATTGGACATTTCTTGTAATTGCCACTCAGAGAATTAACAGCCAGTGGATTAAACTTTAGTTTTTTAGGCTTTAGTTCTTTGTTGTATTCACCTGCTACGGCGTGTGTAACATTTTTCTGTCAACTCTGCATACAGGTGAAACTCGAAAAATTAGAATATCGTGCAAAAGTTAATGTAACCCATACTATGTTGAACACAAGAGGGCAGTATAGCCCTATGTATTACTTCACAAGACCCCCTCCCTTCCTACTCCTCACACACAGAGTCTTAGAGAGTGACTTGCAAAATTCTGATATTTTCTCCACATTCAGACCAAAATATCTGACTTTCTGTTGGTCAGAGCTAATGACTGTAAATTAGAAAGTTGTCCGGCTTGAGGAGAACTATATCAATACCAATTTTTGTACCTGTAGATGAAACTAACCCCCCACTTTTTTGTCAAAAGGTGGCGCTACTGAGCCCCTCACCACACCCATTTCTGAAACTTTGCACATGTCTACTGGCTAATAAATGTGACGTCTCTGTCGAGTTTCATGCAATTTCAAGTATGTTAAGAGTCTCAAAAGCATCAATAAAGAAAAGTAAAGTTTGAAGCGTTGCCACGGCAACAGTATCTAAGATATCAATAATCCTTTCACAGGTCTAAATCTGCCGTGTGTTTACATTATACACGTAAAGTTTGAAGCAAATCGGGTAAAAACAAGAGGGTGATTTCAAAGCATTTTGAAAGTGACACACTTCCTGCTGCCAGTTGGTGGCGCTATAACTTTGACTCACAATAGTCACATCCATGTGATCGGCCTCTTACAACGAACACACTGCTGAAGTTTCATCAAGATCTGTTAATTTATGCAGAAGTTATAACACACTTCCTGTCTCACTTTTCTCGCCATAAATTTGTTTCCTCGCCACGGCCAAACCGTTCGAGATATCAAAAATCCGCTGGCAATTTTTCATCCTCAATGTCTTGACTTCATGCTGACTGAGATTCGTGGCGATTAAATGATTTCTCTAGGAGGAGTATTTCAAATTCCATTGCATACGTTTTCCAAACAACCCTAAATAGCCGACTTCCTGTTGGGCTGAGGTAAAAAGTAAGAGCATGAAGTATATATGAAACGATGAGATCTATATGTGTACCGACTTTCATATTATTACATGCAAGTGTGTTTGATTTATGGACCAAGGTTTCAGACCCCGTTCCAGGGGGCGCTGCTGAGCCCCCCTGCCACGCCCGGGTACCATCTTCAGCCCAGCTCTGATGGCCGCGGGTTCTGACCCGTGTGCAAAGTTTCAAGAGTTTTAGAGCACGTTAAGGCCCCCAAAAGTGCCCGAATAGTCGATAAAATAATAATAATAATAATAATAATAATAATAATAATAATTAAAGCTGCAAGCAGCGATGACGGGCCCAAGCCGGTGGCACCGCAACCCTGGTGCCTTTAGTTACCGGGCTCATTTCCACTTGGTGGCTTTCGGAAAACAAAGGATGATGGACACAGCAACAACTCAAAAATATAGCTGCAAGCAGCAATGCGATTCCTCCTCAAAATGGCAAATCATTTAAAATTGATCAATAGAGGGTTGGGGTTAAACCCTCCCAATGAAAAAATCCAAAAAACATGTCTTTCTGTCTGAATCCTAAACTAAACATTTTCAGTGTACAGGAAAATCCATCATGCCGGACCTTATGGATCCTGGAGGGTTTTTTGTTTACAATGAGAAATGAGGTATGTTCACCAGGTTTCAGAAAACTAAATAAATGGGGTGGAAATACAATCACTTTAAAAAAAATGACATTTGGGCATGGCCTGTAGCGCCCCCTAAGGGCGAATGTGAGCCATTCTTGGTTTGTAGGTTCCTGTTGGCCTGTAGTATTAATGTACCAAATTAGAAAGTATTTGACAAAAAAATGTGCAATTTGGGAATGGCCTTTAGCGCCCCCTAAGGGCGAATGTGAGACATTCTTGGTTTGTGGATTTCTGTTGGCCTGTAGTGTCAATATACCAAATTAGAACATTTTTGACCATAAAATGGGAATTTTGGGCATAGCCTGTAGCGCCCCCTAATGGCGAATATGGGCAATTCTTTGTTTGTGGGTTCCTGTTGGCCTGTAGTATCAATGTACCAAATTAGAACATTTTTGACCAGCAAATGGGAATTTAGGGCGTGGCCTGTAGCGCCCCATAAGGGCGAATGTGGGCCACTCTTGGTTTGTGAATTCCTGTTGGCCTGTAGTATCAATATACAACATTAGAACATTTTTGACCAGAAAATGGGAATTTTGGGCATGGCCTGTAGCGCCCCCTAAGGGCGAATGTGGGATATTTTTTACGCAGTACTTCAGAGTGATGTCATCTTGAAGTATATATATATAGGTCTATTTCTAACCCACACCTATAATATCACTTCTGAAGGCATGGATTTAACCACTGGAGTGGTATGGATTACTTTTATGCTGCATTTATTTGATTTTTGTAGCTTCTGAGTTCTGATCACCATTCAAGTCATTGAAAGGTCCAACAGTGTTGAGATATTCTTCTAAAAAGCTTAATTTGTGTTCACCAGAAGAAAGAAAATAATACACATCTGGGATGGAATGAGGGTAAGTAAATGATGAGAGAAATTTATTTTGGGGGTAAATACCATTTGTACTTTTTATTTACTTGGAATGTCAATGTTCAGGACGAAAGCTCAATTGTTTCTGTCTCTTTAAGAGATGGTTATCGCATGCATTCAAGGCACAGTTTGTTTCATTGAGTTTAATCTTTTGAGAACTGTGAAGTCTCATTATTTATTGCGTGAATGTTCAAACAGGAAAGTGTTAAAAACACATAGAACAGACAAACCTTCTTGAAGATGCGAGTAAAAATGAGATTGCCTCACGGAGCGCGTGCTGTAAGACACAACGCTGATAATCAATCTCGGAAGTGTTGATACTAGATTTAGATTCCCGATTTCTTCATCAACTGTTTATGTTCACTTGAGACAAAACAGACAACACAATATATCATGTATTTTGACATTTTGTTGTATGAAATTGTCCGTTCAAACGCAAGAAGACGCGAATGCGATCTCTCATCGGGGCTCGTGAGTTAGACGTGACACTGCTCGCTGTTTCACATAAACAGTTTTGCAATTTGTTGAGTTGAATGGTGTAAAATCGCTTGAAATTTCAAACAGGAAAGTGTTAAAAACACATACAACAGACAAACATTGCTCGCATTGAAGATGTGTTCATTGAAGAAAAGTGTTCGCAGAGTTTCACTTGATTTTTCTGACGTGTATCAGACCGCTAAGACAGATTCGGCGCACCCGGTTTATTTTCGTTATTTTACAAAAGCTCAAGGTTTTGTTGTTATTGTAAGTGTACACAAATAAAAGTAGACCTTTTATAGTTTGTAATGATCTCTTCCATGTATCTGAATGGGCAAAAATGACGCAGTATTTTGTTTAAGTTTTTTCCGCTGTTTAGAACAATGCATCTGAAAGGACATTACAGCGCCATTGTTGACTCCCGTAATAATGCCAGAATTCAATAATGATTCCCGATTTCAAACTCCTCGCAAAGATTTATTTGAGTTGTATGCCATTTGTTGAGTTGAATAGTGTAAAATCGCTTGAATATTCAAACTGGGAAGCAGTAAAACATCTCACTGACCTTTGTGCAGTAACTCTCATCGGGGCTCGTGCGTTAGACGCGACGCATCTCACGGTTTCACACAAAACTGCTCACAAACATTAATTTGAGCTGTTTTGCCATTTGTTGAGTTGAATAGTGTAAAATCGCTTGAATATTCAAACTGGGAAGCAGTAAAACACATCTCACTGACCTTGTGCAGTAACTCTCATCGGGACTCGTGCGTTAGACGCGACGATTATCGCTGTTTCACACAAACTGCTCGAAAACATTTATATGAGTTGTTTTACCATTTGTTGAGATGAATAGTATAAAATCGCGTGAATGTTCCAAATGCCAAGCATTAAACACACAATTGACATACCTTTGTGCAAACGCAGGCAAAATTCTTCTGGCTGAGAAAGTCGGGAGCTCTACCCACTAGTAGACAAAATTGCTCCATTAGAGAGATTTCTCCAGTAAAAGTGCATTTGGTAGACAGAGTTACACCAGCAGAGGGAGCCTCTTTGCTCAGCCATTGTAAGTGAATGGGATTTTACTTGTAGACCGTATTAATCCAGTAGAGGGGGCATTTTTGCTCAGCCATTGTAAATCAATGGGATTTTTTACATTTTTGATCGTCATTTATATAAAAAGCTTAAGTCGCATCAGGTAAAAAAAGACATAGCAGCAAACTTCAGAACAGTCCCCAGGTCTGTGGCAAGTTGGGTACTTATAGCATTAAAGCTCTTGGAGGTGAGGTTGTTGAAATTTTAGTAAGGAAAATAGTATTAATAATAATAATAATAATAAATGTATGTAACATAACAATATGTTGGCTTTCTCAAGCCAACATAGTTATGTCATCTTGAAGCATGTTAGGTTTGAAAAACCATCAATCAAATTTACATTTGGTTTATTGACACTAATATATTGAGGCAATGTGGTCATTTACATAAACACGCACCTTTCAGCCATTTTGTATTGTATTCATTTTTGCTAAGTAACAAATTGAAAGACATCAATTCTACACATGGGTACCAAATGTCAAGTCAATTGGATCTACAGTTCAAGAGAAGAAGACTTTTGTAGGTTTTGGCAAATTTTCACTGTACAGGACAATCCATTAGGGCAGAAGTTGTGGGTCCTTGAGGCTTTTTTGTTCCCAATGAGAAATGAGGCAAGTATACCAAGTTTTAGAATATTTGGAAAATTGGGGTGAAAGTGCCATCATTTTGAAAATGTGACATTTGGGCGTGGCCTGTAGCGAACCGCTAAGGGCGAATGTCGGCAATTCTTTGCACAGTACTTCAAAGGGATGTTATCTTGAAGCATGTCAGGTTTAAAATCCCTCAGTCAAAATTACATTTGATTTATTGACATATATATTGATTAAATGTGGACATTTACATAAACACGCCCCTTTCAGCCATTTTTAATCGTACCTTATGGGTCCTTGAGGCTTTTTTGTTCCCAATGAGAAATGAGGCAAGTATACCAAGTTTTAGAATATTTCGAAAATTGTGGTGAAAATGCCATCATTTTGAAAATGTGACATTTGGGCGTGGCCTGTAGCGAACCGCTAAGGGCGAATGTGGGCAATTCTTTGCACAGTACTTCAAAGGGATGTTATCTTGAAGAATGTTAGGTTTGAAAAACCCTCAGTCAAAATTACATTTGATATATTGACATATATATTGATTAAATGTGGACATTTACATAAACACGCCCCTTTCAGCCATTTTATATCGTATTCATTTTTGCTAAGTAACGTTTTCAAAGACATCAATTCTACACATGCGTACCAAATTTCAAGTATATTGGAGCTACGGTTCAGGAGAAGAAGAGTTTTGTAGGTTTTGGCAAATTTTCACTGTACAGGAAAATCCATTAGGGCAGAAGTTATGGGTCCTTGAGGCTTTTTTGTTCCCCATGAGAAATGAGGCATGTACACCAGGTTTGAGAATAATTGGACAAATGGCTTGGAAATGCCATGACTTTGAACATATTTTTTGGGGCGTGGCCTGTAACGCCACCTATGGGCGAATGTGGGCCATTCTTGGTTTGGGGGTACCCGTTGGCATGGAGTATCAATGTGCCAATTTAGAAAATTTTTGTCCAGTGACTTTTTGAGATATTGGGGCTCAAGGAGAATAATAATAATAATAATAATAATAAATATAGCTGCAAGCAGCAATGCGATTCCTCCTCAAAATGGCAAATCATTTAAAATTGATCAATAGAGGGTTGGGGTTAAACCCTCCCAATGAAAAAATCCAAAAAACATGTCTTTCTGTCTGAATCCTAAACTAAACATTTTCAGTGTACAGGAAAATCCATCATGCCGGACCTTATGGATCCTGGAGGGTTTTTAGTTTACAATGAGAAATGAGGTATGTTCACCAGGTTTCAAAAAGACTAAATAAATGGGGTGGAAATACAATCACTTTGAAAAAATGACATTTGGGCATGGCCTGTAGCGCCCCCTAAGGGCGAATGTGAGCCATTCTTGGTTTGTAGGTTCCTGTTGACCTGTAGTATTAATGTACAAAATTAGAAAGTTTTTGACAAAAAAATGTGCAATTTGGGAATGGCCTTTAGCGCCCCCTAAGGGCGAATGTGAGACATTCTTGGTTTGTGGATTTCTGTTGGCCTGTAGTGTCAATATACCAAATTAGAACATTTTTGACCATAAAATGGGAATTTTGGGCATAGCCTGTAGCGCCCCTAATGGCGAAAATGGGAAATTCTTTGTTTGTGGGTTCCTGTTGGCCTGTAGTATCAATGTACCAAATTAGAACATTTTTGACCAGCAAATGGGAATTTAGGGCGTGGCCTGTAGCGCCCCCTAAGGGCGAATGTGGGCCATTCTTGGTTTGTGGATTCCTGTAGGCCTGTAGTATCAATATACAAAATTAGAACATTTTTGACCAGAAAATGGGAATTTTGGGTATGGCCTGTAGCGCCCCCTAAGGGAGAATGTGGGATATTCTTTACGCAGTACTTCAGAGTGATGTCATCTTGAAGTATATATATATAGGTCTGTTTCTAACCCACACCTATAATATCACTTCTGAAGGCATGGATTAAACCACTGGAGTGGTATGGATTACTTTTATGCTGCATTTATGTGATATTTGTAGCTTCTGAGTTCTGATCACCATTCAAGTCATTGAAAGGTCCAACAGGGTTGAGATAATCTTCTAAAAAGCTTCATTTGTGTTCACCAGAAGAAAGAAAATAATACACATCTGGGATGGAATGAGGGTGAGTATACGATGAGAGAAATTTATTTTGGGGGTAAAAACCATTTGTAGGCCTACTTTTTATTTACTTGGAAAATTGTTACTGTCTCTTTAAGAGGATTTTAAACGCATTTCATTCAAGGCACAGTCTGTGCGGCTTGTTTCATTGAGTTTAATCTTTTGAGAACTGTGAAGTCTCATTATTTTCGTGCTGTTACATCTGTATTTATTTCAGAGATTAATTGATTGAGATTGTGAAACTACATACAACCGACAAACCTCCGTGAAGATGCGAGTAAAAATGAGATGCCTCGCGCTGTCAGACACAACGCTGATAATCAATCTCGGAAGTGTTGATACTAGATTTAGATTCGCGATTTCTTCACGTTTATGTTCACTTGAGACAAAACAGACTCCACAATATAGCATGTAATTTGACATTTTGTTGTATGAAAATGTCCGTTCAAACGCAAGAAGAAGCGAATGCGATCTCTCATCGGGGCTCGTGAGTTAGACGTGACGCTGCTCGCTGTTTCACACAAATATTTATTTGAGTTGTTTTGCCATTTGTTGAGTTGAATGGTGTAAAATCGCTTGAAAGTTCAAACAGGAAAGTGTTAAAAACACATACAACAGACAAACATTGCTCGCACTGAAGATGTGTTCATTGAAGAAAAGTGTTCGCGGAGTTTCACTTGATTTTTCTGACGTGTATCAGACCGCTAAGACAGATTCGGCGCACTCGGTTTATTTTCGTTATTTTACAAAAGCTCAAGGTTTTGTTGTTATTGTAAGTGTACACAAATAAAAGTAGACCTTTTATAGTTTGCAATGATCTCTTCCATGTATCTGAATTGGCAAAAATGACGCAGTATTTTGTTTAAGTTTTTTCCGCTGTATAGAGAAATACATCAAAAAGGACGTCACAGCGCCATTGTTGACCCCCGTAATAATGCCAGAATTCAATAATGATTCCCGATTTCAAACTGCTCGAAAATATTTATTTGAGTTGTTTTGCCATTTGTTGAGTTGAATAGTGTAAAATCGCTTGAATATTCAAACTGGGAAGCAGTAAAACACATCAAACTGACCTTTGTGCAGTAACTCTCATCGGGGCTCGTGCGTTAGACGCGACGCATCTCGCCGTTTCACGTAATCTGCTCGAAAACATTTCTTTGAGTTGTTTTGCCATTTGCTGAGATGAATAGTATAAAATCGCGTGAATGTTCCAAATGTCAAGCATTAAACACACAATTGACACCTTTGTGCATACACAAGCAATTCATCTGGCTTTCTAAGTCTGGAGCTCCACCCACTAGTAGACAGAATTGCTCCATTAGAGAGATTTCTCCAGTGAAAGTGCATTTGGAAGACAGAGTTACTCCAGCAGAGGGAGCCTCTTTGCTCAGCCAATGTAAGTGAATGGGATTTTACTTGTAGACCGTATTAATCCTGTAGAGGGGGCAATATTGCTCAGCCATTGTAAATCAATGGGATTTTTTTACATTTTTTATCGTCATTTATATAAAAAGCTTAAGTCGCATCAGGTAAAAAAAGACATAGCAGCAAACTTCAGAACAGTCCCCAGGTCTGTGGCAAGTTGGGTACTTATAGCATTAAAGCTCTTGGAGGTGAGGTTGTTAAAATTTTAGTAAGTAAAATAGTATTAATATTAATAATATTAATAAATGTATGTAACATAACAATATGTTGGCTTTCTCAAGCACACATAGTTATGTCATCTTGAAGCATGTTAGGTTTGAAAAACCATCAATCAAAATTACATTTGGTTTATTGACACTAATATATTGAGGCAATGTGGTCATTTACATAAACACGCACCTTTCAGCCATTTTGTATTGTATTCATTTTTACTAAGTAACAAATTGAAAGACATCAATTGTACATATGGGTACCAAATGTCAAGTCAATTGGATCTACGGTTCAAGAGAAGAAGACTTTTGTAGGTTTTGGCAAATTTTCACTGTACAGGACAATCCATTAGGGCAGAAGTTATGGGTCCTTGAGGCTTTTTTGTTCCCAATGAGAAATGAGGCAAGTATACCAAGTTTTAGAATATTTGGAAAATTGGGGTGAAAGTGCCATCATTTTGAAAATGTGACATTTGGGCGTGGCCTGTAGCGAACCGCTAAGGGCGAATGTCGGCAATTCTTTGCAAAGTACTTCAAAGGGATGTTATCTTGAAGCATGTCAGGTTTAAAATCCCTCAGTCAAAATTACATTTGATTTATTGACTTATATATTGATTAAATGTGGACATTTACATAAACACGCCCCTTTCAGCCATTTTTAATCGTACCTTATGGGTCCTTGAGGCTTTTTTGTTCCCAATGAAAAATGAGGCAAGTATACCAAGTTTTAGAATATTTCGAAAATTGTGGTGAAAATGCCATCATTTTGAAAATGTGACATTTGGGCGTGGCCTGTAGCGAACCGCTAAGGGCGAATGTGGGCAATTCTTTGCACAGTACTTCAAAGGGATGTTATCTTGAAGAATGTTAGGTTTGAAAAACCCTGGGTCAAAATTACATTTGATATATTGACATATATATTGATTAAATGTGGACATTTACATAAACACGCCCCTTTCAGCCATTTTATATCGTATTCATTTTTGCTAAGTAACGTTTTCAAAGGCATCAATTCTACACATGCGTACCAAATTTCAAGTATATTGGAGCTACGGTTCAGGAGAAGAAGAGTTTTGTAGGTTTTGGCAAATTTTCACTGTACAGGAAAATCCATTAGGGCAGAAGTTATGGGTCCTAGAGGCTTTTTTGTTCCCCATGAGAAATGAGGCATGTACACCAGGTTTGAGAATAATTGGACAAATGGCTTGGAAATGCCATGACTTTGAAAATATTTTTTTGGGGCGTGGCCTGTAGCGCCACCTATGGGCGAATGAGGGCCATTCTTGGTTTGGGGGTACCCGTTGGCATGGAGTATCAATGTGCCAATTTAGAAAATTTTTGACCAGTGACTTTTTGAGATATTGGGGCTCAAGGAGAAGAAGAATAATAATAATAAATATAGCTGCAAGCAGCAATGCGATTCCTCCTCAAAATGGCAAATCATTTAAAATTGTTCAGTAGAGGGTTGGGGTTAAACTCTCCCAATGAAGAAATTCAAAAAACGTGTCTTTCTGTCTGAATCCTAAACTAAACATTTTCAGTGTACAGGAAAATCCATGATGCCGGGATCTTATGGATCCTGGAGGCTTTTTTGTTTACAATGAGAAATGAGTTATGTACATTAAGTTTCAGAAGAACTGAAAAAATGGGGTGGAAATGCCATCACTTTCAATGTGGGACATTGGGGCATAGCCTGTAGCGCCCCCTAATGGTGAATACGGGCAATTCTTGGTTTGTGAGTTCCTATTGGCCTGTAGTATCAATGTACCAAATTAGAACATTATTGACCAGAAAATGGGAATTTTGGACATGGCCTATATCGCCCCCTAAGGGTGAATGTCGGCCATTCTTGGTTTGTGGGTTCCCGTTGGCCTGTAGTATCAATGTACCAAATTTGAAAATGTTTGACCAAAAAATAGGACTTTAAGGCATAGCCTGTAGCGCCCCCTAATGATGAATATGGGCAATTCTTGGTTTGTGGGTTCCTGTTGGCGTGCAGTATCAATGTACCACATTAGAACATTTTTGACCAGAAAATGGGAATTTTTGACATGGCCTATAGCGCCCCCAAAGGGTGAATGTGGGCCAATCTTGGTTTGTGAGTTCCTGTTGGCCTGTAGTATCAATGTACCAAATTTGAAAGTTTTTGACAAAAAAAAATTGCAATTTGGGAATGGCCTTTAGCGCCCCCTAAGGGCGAATGTGAGACATTCTTGGTTTGTGGATTTCTGTTGGCCTGTAGTGTCGATATACCAAATTAGAACATTTTTGACCATAAAATGGGAATTTTGGGCATAGCCTGTAGCGCCCCCTAATGGCGAATATGGGCAATTCTTTGTTTGTGGGTTCCTGTTGGTCTGTAGTATCAATGTACCAAATTAGAACATTTTTGACCAGCAAATGGGAATTTAGGGCGTGGCCTGTAGCGCCCCCTAAGGGCGAATGTGGGCCATTCTTGGTTTGTGGATTCCTGTTGGTCTGTAGTATCAATATACAAAATTAGAACATTTTTGACCAGAAAATGGGAATTTTGGGCTTGGCCTGTAGCGCCCCCTAAGGGAGAATGTGGGATATTCTTTACGCAGTACTTCAGAGTGATGTCATCTTGAAGTATATATATATATATAGGTCTGTTTCTAACCCACACCTATAATATCACTTCTGAAGGCATGGATTAAACCACTGGAGTGGTATGGATTACTTTTATGCTGCATTTATGTGATTTTTGTAGCTTCTGAGTTCTGATCACCATTCAAGTCATTGAAAGGTCCAACAGGGTTGAGATAATCTTCTAAAAAGCTTAATTTGTGTTCACCAGAAGAAAGGAAATAATACACATCTGGGATGGAATGAGGGTGAGTATACGATGAGAGAAATTTATTTTTGGGGTAAAAACCATTTGTAGGCTACTTTTTATTTACTTGGAAAATTGTTACTGTCTCTTTAAGAGGATTTTAAACGCATTTCATTCAAGGCACAGTCTGTGCGGCTTGTTTCATTGAGTTTAATCTTTTGAGAACTGTGAAGTCTCATTATTTTCGTGCTGTTACATCTGTATTCATTTCAGAGATTAATTGATTGAGATTGTGAAACTACATACAACCGACAAACCTCCATGAAGATGCGAGTAAAAATGAGATCGCCTCGCGCTGTCAGACACAACGCTGATAATCATTCTCGGAAGTGTTGATACTAGATTTAGATTCGCGATTTCTTCATCAACTGTTTATGTTCACTTGAGACAAAACAGACAATATATCATGTATGGTTGTATGAAAGTGTCCGTTCAAACGCAAGAAGAAGCGAATGCGATCTCTCATCGGGGCTCGTGAGTTAGACGTGACGCTGCTCCCTGTTTCACACAAATATTTATTTGAGTTGTTTTGCCATTTGTTGAGTTGAATGGTGTAAAATCGCTTGAAAGTTCAAACAGGAAAGTGTTAAAAACACATACAACAGACAAACATTGCTCGCATTGAAGACGCGAGTAAAAATGAGATCGCCTCACTATCGCGTGCTGTCAGAGAACACGCAGATGAAACATCATTCTCGGAAGTATTGATACTTTAGGATCGATCCGTCCATCCCTTCTTTCTTTAGACATATGTTTCATGTTTGTGTGATAAGTGTTCGCGGAGTTTCACTTGATTTTTCTGACGTGTATCAGACAGATTATCGCAAAGACAGATTCGATTTACCCTGTTTATTTTCGTTATTTTACAAAAGCTCAAGGTTTTGTTGTATTGTAAGTGTACACAAATAAAAGTAGACCTTTTACAGTTTGTAATGATCTCTTCCATGTATCTGAATGGGCAAAAATGACGCAGTATTTTGTTTAAGTTTTTTCCGCTGTTTAGAACAATGCATCTGAAAGGACATTACAGCGCCATTGTTGACCCCCGTAATAATGCCAGAATTCAATAATGATTCCCGATTTATTTGAGTTGTATGCCATTTGTTGAGTTGAATAGTGTAAAATCGCTTGAATATTCAAACTGGGAAGTAGTAAAACACATCTCACTGACCTTATTTGTGCAGTAACTCTCATCGGGGCTCGTGCGTTAGACGCGACGCATCTCGCGGTTTCACACAAAACTGCTCACAAACATTTATTTGAGTTGTTTTGCCATTTGTTGAGTTGAATAGTGTAAAATCGCTTGAATATTCAAACTGGGAAGCAGTAAAATACATCTCACTGACCTTGTGCAGTAACTCTCATCGGGGCTCGTGCGTTAGACGCGACGATTATCGCTGTTTCACACAAACTGCTCGAAAACATTTATATGAGTTGTTTTACCATTTGTTGAGATGAATAGTATAAAATCGCGTGAATGTTCCAAATGTCAAGCATTAAACACACACAATTGACATACCTTTGTGCAAACGCAGGCAAAATTCTTCTGGCTGAGAAAGTCGGGAGCTCCACCCACTAGTAGCCAGAATTGCTCCATTAGAGAGATTTCTCCAGTAAAAGTGCATTTGGTAGACAGAGTTACACCAGCAGAGGGAGCCTCTTTGCTCAGCCAATGTAAGTGAATGGGATTTTACTTGTAGACCGTATTGATCCAGTAGAGGGGGCATTTTTGCTCAGCCATTGTAAATCAATGGGATTTTTTACATTTTTGATCGTCATTTATATAAAAAGCTTAAGTCGCATCAGGTAAAAAAAGACATAGCAGCAAACTTCAGAACAGTCCCCAGGTCTGTGGCAAGTTGGGTACTTATAGCATTAAAGCTCTTAGAGGTGAGGTTGTTGAAATTTTAGTAAGTAAAATAGTATTATTAATAATAATAATAATAAATGTATGTAACATAACAATATGTTGGCTTTCTCAAGCCAACATAGTTATGTCATCTTGAAGCATGTTAGGTTTGAAAAACCATCAATCAAATTTACATTTGGTTTATTGACACTAATATATTGAGGCAATGTGGTCATTTACATAAACACGCACCTTTCAGCCATTTTGTATTGTATTCATTTTTGCTAAGTAACAAATTGAAAGACATCAATTCTACACATGGGTACCAAATGTCAAGTCAATTGGATCTACGGTTCAAGAGAAGAAGACTTTTGTAGGTTTTGGCAAATTTTCACTGTACAGGACAATCCATTAGGGCAGAAGTTATGGGTCCTTGAGGCTTTTTTGTTCCCAATGAGAAATGAGGCAAGTATACCAAGTTTTAGAATATTTGGAAAATTGGGGTGAAAGTGCCATCATTTTGAAAATGTGACATTTGGGCGTGGCCTGTAGCGAACCGCTAAGGGCGAATGTCGGCAATTCTTTGCACAGTACTTCAAAGGGATGTTATCTTGAAGCATGTCAGGTTTAAAATCCCTCAGTCAAAATTACATTTGATTTATTGACTTATATATTGATTAAATGTGGACATTTACATAAACACGCCCCTTTCAGCCATTTTTAATCGTACCTTATGGGTCCTTGAGGCTTTTTTGTTCCCAATGAGAAATGAGGCAAGTATACCAAGTTTTAGAATATTTCGAAAATTGTGGTGAAAATGCCATCATTTTGAAAATGTGACATTTGGGCGTGGCCTGTAGCGAACCGCTAAGGGCGAATGTGGGCAATTCTTTGCACAGTACTTCAAAGGGATGTTATCTTGAAGAATGTTAGGTTTGAAAAACCCTGGGTCAAAATTACATTTGATATATTGACATATATATTGATTAAATGTGGACATTTACATAAACACGCCCCTTTCAGCCATTTTATATCGTATTCATTTTTGCTAAGTAACGTTTTCAAAGACATCAATTCTACACATGCGTACCAAATTTCAAGTATATTGGAGCTACGGTTCAGGAGAAGAAGAGTTTTGTAGGTTTTGGCAAATTTTCACTGTACAGGAAAATCCATTAGGGCAGAAGTTATGGGTCCTTGAGGCTTTTTTGTTCCCCATGAGAAATGAGGCATGTACACCAGGTTTGAGAATAATTGGACAAATGGCTTGGAAATGCCATGACTTTGAAAATATTTTTTTGGGGCGTGGCCTGTAGCGCCACCTATGGGCGAATGTGGGCCATTCTTGGTTTGGGGGTACCCGTTGGCATGGAGTATCAATGTGCCAATTTAGAAAATTTTTGACCAGTGACTTTTTGAGATATTGGGGCTCAAGGAGAATAATAATAATAATAATAATAATAATAATAATAATAATAATAATAAAACTGTCAATAACAATAGATACCCTCCTATCGGAGGAATCTAATAATAATAATAATAATAATAATAATAATAAAACTGTCAATAACAATAGATACCCTCCTATCGGAGGAATCTAATAATAATAATAATAATAATAATAAAACTGTCAATAACAATAGATTCCCTCCTATCGGAGGAATCTAATAATAATAATAATAATAATAATAATAATAATAAAACTGTCAATAACAATAGATACCCTCCTATCGGAGGAATCTAATAATAATAATAATAATAATAATAATAATAAAACTGTCAATAACAATAGATTCCCTCCTATCGGAGGAATCTAATAATAAAACTGTCAATAACAATAGATTCCCTCCTATCGGAGGAATCTAATAATAATAATAATAATAATAATAAAACTGTCAATAACAATAGATTCCCTCCTATCGGAGGAATCTAATAATAATAATAATAATAATAATAAAACTGTCAATAACAATAGATTCCCTCCTATCGGAGGAATCTAATAAAACTGTCAATAACAATAGATTCCCTCCTATCGGAGGAATCTAATAATAATAATAACACTGTCAATAACAATAGATTCCCTCCTATCGGAGGAATCTAATAATAAAACTGTCAATTACAATAGATTCCCTCCTATCGGAGGAATCTAATAATAATAAAACTGTCAATAACAATAGATTCCCTCCTATCGGAGGAATCTAATAATAATAAAACTGTCAATTATAATAGATTCCCTCCTATCGGAGGAATCTAATAATAATAATAATAATAATAATAAAACTGTCAATAACAATAGATTCCCTCCTATCGGAGGAATCTAATAATAATAATAATAATAATAATAATAATAATAATACTGTCAATTACAATAGATTCCCTCCTATCAGAGGAATCTAATAATAATAAAACTGTCAATTACAATAGATTCCCTCCTATCGGAGGAATCTAATAATAATAATAATAATAATAATAATAATAATAATAAAACTGTCAATAACAATAGATTCCCTCCTATCGGAGGAATCTAATAATACTGTCAATTACAATAGATTCCCTCCTATCGGAGGAATCTAATAATAATAATAATACTGTCAATTACAATAGATTCCCTCCTATCGGAGGAATATAATAATAATAATAATAATACTGTCAATTACAATAGATTCCCTCCTATCGGAGGAATCTAATAATACTGTCAATTACAATAGATTCCCTCCTATCGGAGGAATCTATTAAAACTGTCAATAACAATAGATTCCCTCCTACCGGAGGAATCTAATAATAATAATAATAATAATAATAATAATAATAATAATAATACTGTCAATTACAATAGATTCCCTCCTATCGGAGGAATCTAATAATAATAATATTGTCAATTACAATAGATTCCCTCCTATCGGAGGAATCTAATAATAATAATAATAATACTATCAATTACAATAGATTCCCTCCTATCGGAGGAATCTAATAATAATAATAATAATAATAATAATAATAATAATACTGTCAATTACAATAGATTCCCTCCTATCGGAGGAATATAATAATAATAATAATAATAATAATAATAATACTGTCAATTACAATAGATTCCCTCCTATCGGAGGAATCTAATAATAATACTGTCAATTACAATAGATTCCCTCCTATCGGAGGAATCTAATAATAATAATAATAATAATAATAATAATAATAATAATAATAATACTGTCAATTACAATAGATTCCCTCCTATCGGAGGAATCTAATAATAATACTGTCAATTACAATAGATTCCCTCCTATCGGAGGAATCTAATAATAATAATAATAATAATAATAATAATAATAATAATACTGTCAACTACAATAGATTCCCTCCTATCGGAGGAATCTAATAATAATAATAATAATAATAATAATAATACTGTCAATTACAATAGATTCCCTCCTATCGGAGGAATCTAATAATAATACTGTCAATTACAATAGATTCCCTCCTATCGGAGGAATCTAATAATACTGTCAATTACAATAGATTCCCTCCTATCGGAAGAATCTAATAATAATAATAAAACTGTCAATAACAATAGATTCCCTCCTACCAGAGGAATCTAATAATAAAACTGTCAATAACAATAGATTCCCTCCTACCGGAGGAATCTAATAATAATAATAAAACTTTCAATAACAATAGATTCCCTCCTACCGGAGGAATCTAATTACGGTACTATGAATCTAAATTAAAAAACATCACACTAACAATATTTCCCCAAATGATTTCCCGACTGGTCAAACTTAGTTGCCACAAACTATTTTGTATCCAAAATTGTTGTTAAACTACCTGCACGCATTGCTGTTAATTTATGTGCTTACTATTAAAGCAGAGTTTTCCAAGTGGGGTTCATGAGCTCCAAGGGGTTCGTGAGAGAGTAATGAGATTGCAAACTGAAATAATTGTAATTTACCAAATGGTACACACAAAATGATGTAGAATAGTGCAGAAGTGTGTGTGGTTTGGGACGCGCCTCTTCAGTTCTCAAAAGCAAAGAATGCAAAACTCATGTTCTGGACTAATAAAATCAAATGTAAGAATGAAATAATAACAAATTATAATGTCTAACTGCTCAACAAACAACCTTTAGTTGACTTGGCAAGAATGTTTAGATTCAAACATTGAACAGCATTAAGTTGTCAGATTTCTTGACTACACTCAGCAATTTGTGTTGGTCAGAATTCAGTTGAATAAAGTGCTTGTAATAAGTTACCTTATTTTTTAAAATCGGTCAACTACTTTTTTCCACATTGCAGTGAAATCAAGTTCTGCAAACTACTATGTAACATACAATATCTTTCTCCATTTATTTCACTCTTTGTCTAAGTAGGATAAACACAGAGAGAGAGAGAGAGAGAGAGAGAGAGAGAGAGAGAGACTCTGTCACTGTTCTAACTTGTTCACTGTTCTGTTTCCCATCCAAAAAAAAAAAAAAACATGGTACTGTGATGTACCATGAGGCAATGCATGGTACATCCAGTGTCGTCGTACCCCAAAAATGAACACTTTTTGGACTCTAAAGTCAATTTTCATTAGCTAACAATATATAAAACAAGTGTCATCTGCAAAAATATTTTCTCAAAACTGACTTTTCAATGTCTATCTTTGACTTTTAACGGATATATGAAGTCAGCTCCCACTTTTCATCAAACATTAGGGCTCAGTCTCTCTCTCTCTCTCTCTCTCTCTCTCTCTCTCTCTCTCTGCTAATGGTTTGTGATCCTCAGGTGGAGCTGCAGAGTGGATGTCAGACAGAGATAGTCTCTTATCAGCTCACAGGACGCAGCAGCACAGAGGATTGTTCCTTATCAGACTAGAGCTCAGGGCCAACTTTAATCTAAGGAAAAATAACTCTCTGAGTCCTGTCTACAGTACACACTCAGATAATACACAAGCACACCACTGATCACTAATTCAAACTCCTAACATGAAGTAGAATTTTCACCAGGGTTAAAACGCAGACAGAACCTCATTTATTCTGTAAGCTCAAATACGGTTTATTTGAATAAATTATATCTCGTTCATTCTGATTTAAGAACCATTAATGTCACTGAATTATGACTCGATAATATCTCAAGAAATCTCAGTAAACAAAAATAAAAAATAAATCATAGAGCTTATTTAAAACTTATTTAGGCATCACATTCTTGTTGTTTTTGAGAGAATGTAAATTGTATTGAAGTACAACTATAGTCCATATTTGCTTTACAATGACACATACACACATGAATTATGTTCAAAGAACACAAAATTATGACCATGCTTTAATCATACACTCTAAAACCAGCCATAAATAACCATCAATCCAAAAAAGAATCAAATATTTCTAATGTCCATTTATTATATGGTTTGACTCTAAGATAAATGAAGATGAATTAAAAATGAATGACAGGATTGGTTCAAATTATATTAAGGCCTACTGAACTGCTCCACTGTTTTTAAAAATTCTGACATAATTTACTCACCCTCATGCCATCCCAGATGTGTTTGACTTTCTTCAGTAGAACACAAATTAAGATTTTTAGAAGAATATTTAATCTCTAGTTCCATACAATGCATGTGAATGGGTGCCAAACTTTTGAAGCTCAAAAATCCACATAAGGGTAACATTAAAGTAATCCTTTTAACTCCAGTGGTTAAATCCATGTCTTCAGAAGTGACATGATAGGTGTGAGTGAGAAAAAGATCTCTCTCTCTCTCTCTCTCTCTCTCTATATATATATATATATATAATTTTTTATTTTTATTTTTTTTACTATAAATTCTCTCAACTCCGTGAATCTCTACTTTAACTTTCCCATTCTTCTTCTTGTGTTTTTGGTGATTCACATGCATATCGCCCCCTACTGCAGAGAGGAGAATTTATGATAAAAATGACTAAACTATTGATTTGTCCCCTTTACAAAAAGCTTCACTTATGATGCTGCGCTGAGAAAAGCGCTTTGGGAACATCTTATAGCTGTGACCAGCTGTGAATATGTGTGCAACACGTCACTGAACATTGACCGGAATTTATAGCCTCTGTCGGTGTAATCATTGGATGCACCTGGGGCAGGGCTATAAATAGATGCGTCACCAGAGCATCGTCAGATCTTTTGTATTCAGATCACTCTGTGTGTGTTTGCTTTACACGAGCCTGTCAGAACTCTCTTTCCTCTGTAGGAGTTAGAATTAGTTAGGCAGTGCGTGAAGACCTTTTCTCTTTTCTCTTACTTTCAAAAGAAAAAAAAGAAAAAAAAAGAAAAGAAAAAAAGAAAATATGACAGAAAGTCAAGGCAAACGATACGTTTTTCTCTGCCTCCGCTCTATGACCGAGAGGGACATGGATCAGTTTTGCTTCGTTTGTTTGGGGGAAGAGCATGCTTGCTCTTACGTTGGGGCGGGGCAGGTGCGAGCATTGTGATCTGCTTTCGGGCAAAATGCTTCGCGCTCGCCTTGCTTACTTCCGGGAGTCAGTGCCCACACTTAATTCGTGGGGCTCTCGTATGGATCTGGCCGAGGAGCGAGAGACGGGTTCGTCCCTTTCGCTCGCTCTCTCCCCAGACCAAGCTGGTCCTTCCTGTGATCTTGAAGCACGCTCCGGTGCCTCTTCGGTTCATGAGGGGGACCTTGAATCTCTTGAGTCAGCAGATTTCGAGTTACCAACCTCCAGGCATACCGGGCATGATAGTAAATCAGTGGAGGAATTACTTGACGTGGTTACTTGTGCGGTGGCCAGGCTTTAGTTAGACTGGTCAAGCCAACAAGAGACCCCCAAATGCTCCAAGTTGGAGGATAGATTTCTGTCTGGTGGCCAGGGAAAGGGAACGCCTTATGAGTCCCTTCCCTTCTTCAATGACCTCCATGACGAGCTCTCTCGATCATGGAGGAAGCCTTATACTTCCCATGTCCACGTGCCCTCGACGTCGATATATTCGACTATCGTGGGTGATGAGACACGGGGTATTCGATGATGCCGCCGGCTGAGGAGACACTTGCAGGTTATCTCTCGCCGGGTTCGGCATCATCGCTGAAAAGACCGTCTCTCCCCACAAAGCCATGCAGGACTACCTCCATGCTAGTGTCAGGCTGGTGCTGCTTTGCACACTATGGCAGTGTTACAGGCATACCAGGCTGATCTGCAGAAGGACCTGAGTGCAGGTACCACGCTCGACGATGAAGCTTTCTCTGAACTTCGTCAAGTCACGGACCCATATCTGCGTGAGATCAAGCAGACAGTCCATGCCATTGGCCTGTCTATGTCTGCTTTGGTCAGCACGGAGAGACACCTATGGCTCAACCTATTGGGCATCAAGGACAAAGATAAAGCTTTCCTCCTTGATCCCCGGTTTTGCCTTCTGGCCTATTCGGGGAGCTATGAGTACAGTTATCTCCAGGTTCCAGGAGGCGAAGAGCCACAAGGAAGCATTTGGGCCGTTTTTTTCCTCGCCGCACTCAGGGGCGGGCCCGTTGGCCACCCAGACCCACTCCGGTCCTGCTAGAAGGGAAGCTCAGAACCAAAGCGTGGCGAGTAAAGACTGGTGACAGGCTCATCGCCCTCGACAGCCCCCAAAGCAAGACCTCAGAGGAGTCATTTCTAAGAGAATTAAACCCTGATGGTCTTGCTCCCAGCCCTGTAGGGGTAGCTCCCCTCGGGACGGGGCACGTGTATCATCCACTTCGCCCCTCCCGGTAACCCCACAAATCTTCTGCATTCCCGCCGCCTCTGGTGTTTCGGGAGTTAGAGGCTTCCAACGAAAAGTTGGGTGCTGCTTCCTGCCTTAGTCCAGAACCCGGAACACTCGACATCACCTCAACAGGAAGTGTCGAAATTAATACCCATCTCAGAGAACCTGGCAGCGTGGAAACTTCTGCCAGGTATTTCTATGTGGGTCCTAAGAACAGTAGAAAAAGGCTACAGAATTAAATTTGCTCGCCGCCCTCCGTGTTTCAATGGCGTGGTCCCCACTACCGTGAAACTGGAGCAGGCATGTCTACTGTGGAAAGAACTGCAAAATCTCTTGGTCAAAGGGGACACAGAACATGTTCCCCTTCCAGAGAAAAAGTCAGCCTATTACAGCAAATACTTCCTGTTCCCCAAAAAGGGTAGGGGGTTGCGTCCGATCTTAGATCTTCGAGGCTTTTACTGCTCAGTCAGGGTGTTCAAGTTCAAGGTGCTAACTATCAAGACGGTCGTGTCACAAGCCCAACATCACGTTTTGGCTGGTCACGATCGATCTCATGGCCGCATATTTTCATATAGAAATTCTGCCACAGCACAGGAAGTTCCTGAGGTTCGCTTTCTGGGGCGAAGCCTTCCAGTATCGGGTTCTTCCATTTGGCATAGCCCTATTACCCCGCACATTCACGAAATGTATGGATACAGTACTGGCTCCTTTGCAACTCCGGGGTATCCGCATTCTGAATTACATAGACGACTGGCTGATACTAGCGCAGTTCCAAGAACTGGCAGTTCAGCAGAGGGATATCGTCTTAGCTAATTTGGTTTCTCTGGGTCTGAGACTCAATGTCAAAAGAGCATTCTCTCTCCCACCCAGGGAATTACCTATCTGGGAGTTAAATGGAATTCGATTACGATGCGGGCACAATTGTCTCCCGCTCAAATCATTTCCATTCAGAACACCCTGAGCAAAGTCAGGCTAGGTCAAGAATGCACTGCTCGTCAGTATCAACGAATACTAGGTCTCATGGCGTCTGTGTCCATGGTTATCCCTTTGGGTCTTCTGCACATGAGACCATTCCAGCTGTGGCTAAAAGCCAGGGGGTTTCATCCAAGGGCCAGTCCCCTAAGGCAAATAAGAGTTACGCGCCATGGGTGGTTCAGTCCCCGGTTTCTTACCTTGGGTCCCACTCTAGGTGCGTCTTGTCATCGCAGGCTGCTAACGACAGACGCCTCCCTGACGGGCTGGGTAGTGGTCTTAAGTGCTCGGCCAGCTCAAGGGGAATGGGAGGGTCGCCAGCTTGATTGTCACATTAACTGTCTCGAGTTGATGGCTGTATTTCTGGCCCTGAAATACTTCCTCCAGAGGCTGCCATGTTTGATGCGGGTGGACAATACTTACATAATATACTCTTACATAAACCATCAAGGAGGTCCACGTTCACGTCAGCTGAATTTCTGGCACGTCGGATTCTCCTTGGGTCCCAGTGCAAGCTCCTGTCACTCAGGGCAGTTTATATCCCTGGATGCCCATATGTGGGAGCAGATTTACTGTCCAGACAGAAAATACCGATGGCAGAGTGGAAACTCTACCCCGAGGTAGTGGAACAAATCTGGGTGATATTTTACAGGGCAGAAATGGACCTCTTCACCTCTATGAACAGCGCAATGTCTCCTCTACTTCTCCCTAAGTCACCCAGCCCCCCTGGGTCTGGATGCAATGGCGCATACATGGCCCAGAATGCATCTGTATGCGTTTCCCCCGGTTTCTCTGCTCCCGGGAGTCTTGGCCAGAGTTCGCCAGCAAGGGTCTTGCCTCTTACTGATAGCGCCGCGCTGGCCGAACAGGGTATGGTTCTCGGAGATAATGTCTCTCCTCGATGGCTCGCCTTGGGCGATTACGAACAGGAGGGACCTTCTTTCTCAGGCATAGGGGACAATATTTCATCCCCGGACTGAACTGTGGAACCTTCATGTTTGGCCCCTGAGGGGTACCAACTGAGGGACACAGGGCTTTCACCTGAGGTTATCGAGACCATTTTAAGTGTTAGGGCTCCCTCCACTTGGAACAAATCTGGGTGAGATTTTACAGGGCAGAAGACGACCTCTTCGCCTCTATGAACAGCGCAATGTCTCCTCTACTTCTCCCTAAGTCACCCACATTTTTGGGTGAAATGTTATTTGATTGAGTAATCTGAACTAACGATTCAATCGCGCTGTTACCAGCTTGTATCCTCTGTTAAATTGCATGAGGCTCTGTTTGTTTGCTCTCTCTCACACACTCACTGAAATTCACAGAGTGAGCAGCACCACGGTGTATGTTGGAATCAGGCTGGTTTTTTCCCAAATTCTTCCGCCTGTTTTGTTTAGTTTCTTTGTGTGTCTGCTCATATACCACCCACACAGCTCTATTGTGTAAACTCTATTGTTCTGGATCTGATCCAACCATCTTTCTTTCCCTACACCTTCAAATAATCCTTGGCTCTGCCCCTTTTCGGTCTAATCCTCCATTTGGGAAACTAGTTTCGTTATGTTAGAAATTTACACTCAATATTTAAAAAAAATTATCATATACATTTTTTTTCAAGATTAACAGAAACACATCATTACGGTCTGTGAAAAAGGTCAATGTGTATTTGACAGTTTACAATGTTCTGTATTTCATGAAACGCTGTCATCTCCTCCTTTTTCAATATTCTGTGCCGCATTTGTAGATTTGTATAGTAACGTGTTGTAGTTACTAATGTGTGGAACTGCACGAATGCTTGAACCTGCATTACTTTGATTTCACAAAGAGCACCGTCATACGTGTGCACACATTTCCGCACATCACTGGTTTATTCTGAATCACACACAGACCATATTTATGTGTCTTTAAATCACAGCCTTTTGTGGATTAATAATCACATGTTAAAAACACATAGAATGAACTTGTGTTTTTAAATTTTTATGTTATTTTGTTAAATTGTACAGCCCTGAAGGATCGCGTAATAGTCTACTGATGTGCTTTTTATGAAACTTTATAGCCAAATGAAAGCATATTAAAATCATTGTGATATTGACGATATTGGCCAATTTTACATTATCAGCAAAATTATCTTGATTATATAATTAATATCCGATATATCGCCCAACCCTAGCAGAAAGTAATCAAGAGGAGAAGAACAAGGCTTATTCACTTAATTTAACTAAAATATTAAAAGGGTGACTCTCATGAACACGGCCAGACCATACATTATCCCAAAATCAAAAGAGAAAAATAAACTACTCTGGAAAAAAAAAATGTTGGCACAACAACCAGCATATGAAAATAAATAGCTTCTACTCTAACAAACATTTTTAGCTTTACTTAACTGCATTAACGTGTATAACATTTTAATGTTGTGAATTTAGAATGATACAAAAAGTAAAAGAATAATTGTGAGTCACTTCAACTTCTTTGGCTTAAAAATCCATAAAGTTAAGGTTTTAAGTATTGCTAACTCAAACGATCAAGTATCAAACTGAGGTTGTAAGGAATACCAATAAGTCCTTGTGCTTGGATAATTTACACAATTTTTTTTATCAAAAGGAACTTATTGGGGCATTATTTATTTCTTATTAAGAATTCATAGATATTTTAGCTATTTTCTGTATTATTGATGTTGTTTTGCTTTAATTGTTTTGTGTAAAGTCACCATTAAGGTGGTTGGTGTTTCCTTTGGTGAAGTTGATTCTGACCATTTTGTCATCTGTGAATATTTCTTATGAGTCAATTAAATTAAGTAGAAAAACAATAATATTAAAGTTAATTTGAAACAATTTGCTATGCTATTAGTTGTTGAATCTTATATTAATCTTACTTTTATCCTTACAGTAAGGTGAACATTAAAATGTATACAATACATCATTATTAAGTTATAGCTAAATTGTGTTATTGTTAGCTGACAGCCTTCTTTTTACATAAAAATCGGTAAATTATAATTATAGAATTCGGAGAAAAAAAGATTGACTTTTTTTTAAAATTGTGGCACATTCAATCCCTTGGATTTCTGTAAAGTTAAAAAATATTTTACACAATCACAATTTATTTATTTGTATACTTGCAATGTCCAACAGTGCATGTTTTTATGTCATTGTTGTCATTTTTACTGAAAGTAATGAAAATTCCCACCATCCAGCACATCTCAAATTCTGTATTTTCATAGCTAAAATTACATGTATCCTAAATATACACAATAAAATAATGTTTCATAATTTTTTTCATAAACTTGAACAACATTACAATAACAACATTACAATAATCAAAAAATTCTGGTAAAAGGTTTCCAATTCAATTGTAATATGACCTTCATGTTAACAAAAAGAAAAAAAATGAAATTTGTTTGTTTTAACAAAAATCACCCCCTGGGACATGAAATTGCCAAGAAGTAACACCAAGATGAAAATATGATTAAAAAAAAATCATAAATCACATAAAAAAGCTAAACACATAGTGTTTAAATATGTATATATATTTTGCGGTAGCTGGTGCGCAAGAGTCTTTCACTATAGAAATCATAAACTTCTCCACCATATTGTCACAGTATTTTCTCCCAAAGTGGAACCTCCAGTAAGAGGTAAGCGACTTGAGTTTGTATAATTAATCAGTCTGTTGTGTCTCTCAGCTGTGATGAGCCTTAATGTTAAAGTTGTTTAAAGCTATTTCCTAGCTTTCGTAGTGTAGTAGTAATACGAGCGATCATGTAGTGCTGAAAACACTGACTGACGCTGATACACTTTACATCACCTGTCTAATATCACAAACAAAAATGGTCTTTTGTCACCACCTGCTGACTAAAATATGTAATGTCAAAAAATTAAAAGTAAAAAGACACATATAGCTATTAACACATATGCACTACTCTTACACTTTAGTTTAGAATGGTACGAACACAAGTGGAGTGATACACACAATGAAGTGTTCGAGTGCTGATTATGTCAGTCCATCAGCACTCATGGAACGAACTCTCATCCAAACAGATTGGAGGACCGGAATATTCGAGGATATATATATATATATATATATATATATATATATATATGTAGATCAGCCACAACAATAAAACCACCTGCCTAATATTGTGTAGGTCCCCCTCGTGCCTCCAAAACAGCATCAACCTGCATCTCAGAATAGCATTCAGAGATTATATTCTTATCAGCACAATTGTACAGAGCGATTATCTGAGTTAACGTAGACTTTGTCAGTTCAAACCAGTCTGGCCATTCTCTGTTGACCTCTCTCATCAACAAGACATTACTTTCCACAGAACTGCCACTCACTGGATGTTTTAGGCATGATCTGTGTGTGTATATATATATATATATATATATATATATATTTAAAAAAATATATTTAATTTTTTTATGTAGCCTGGTCATGTTTTTGTGAGATTCACACAAAAATGTTTGATTTCCTAATGTGAGTTCTATGGTAGCTGATGCCCTGAATGCCCGTGACAGTGGCACATTTTATGAAGTCTAAACAGAGCTGGAAGTGTTTGAGATACACCTTTACTTCCAGCTCTTAATGTGACATTAGTCTAACCTCAGAGTTCTCACTCCATTTGTGTAAAGCTCAAGTTATCTCTGCGTAAACAGAACCAACCCACTGACTTAAAAACTCACTGGTTAGGCCAGCTAATGTCTTCAATGTCAGCAGCATCTGCTCTGTTTATTTTAAGAGAGGAACAGCCATTATGACCCAGAAAAGCACTTTAAGCGGTGGATACATCACTCATCCAAACCACATTGCCAAAAGCACACTGTGCATTCCTCATGCTCTTAGGAGCTGCTCCTGGTGTTACTACACAACTACTGCCACATCTGATCCTCCACAGCAAAACCCACAAGGACTCAGTGCACCATCACCACATTTTCTCAGCAAAATCCCACACATATTCAAAATGCACTTAAACCTGGTAAAATGGGCTAAGGGACAGTTATTGTGCACAAGTGCTTTATGTCTGATTTCTGTAGGTTCTGGTTCCATATGGGTCTGATGAGAACTTAACGCAACAGCTAAACACAACTAGTGAGGTCACAAAGACATTGTGAAGAGGATTGTATCATTTTATATGATGAATTAGAGTCTCCTCCTCTCCTAAGGTTAGCTTTCAAAATTAAACTTTGTAAAAGGTCAAAACTGAAATGTTTTAAGAGTAACTAATGTAGTCTTAAATCAAAAACAATAGAGGTGTGTCTATTTGTATGTATAGTATACCCATTGGTTTACTTCAGTGTTGGGTGTAACATGATTTCTGAGTAATTATATACTGTAATCTAATTAATTTTAAGTCAAAAATTTCTCAAATTTCTCATCAATCTACAATTTATACCCCATAATGACAAAGTAAAAAACAGATTTTTGAAACTTTGCAAGTTTATTAAAAGGATAAAAGACTGAACTATTGAGATATTTCTACACTTTGATTGGAGTCCACCTGTGGCAAATTCAGTTGGTTGGACATGATATGTAAAGGCACACACCTGTCTATATATGGTCTCAGTTGAAAATGCAAATCAGAGCAAAAACCATGCTATAAGGTCAAAGGAACTGCCTGCAGAGCTCAGAGACAGGACTGTATCGAGGCACAGATCTGAGGAAGGCTACAAAACAATTTCGGCCATATTAAAGGTTCACAAGAGCAGAGTGGACTCCATAATACTTAAATGGAAGAAGTTTGGAACAACCAGGACTCTTTGTAGAGCTGTCCGCCTGGCCAAACTGAGCAATTGGGTTAGAAGGGCCCTGGTAAGAGAGGTGGCCAATAACCCGATGGTCCCTCTGGACCTCCAGAGATCATGTGTGGAGATGGGAGAAACTTGCAGAAGGACAACCATCACTGCAACAGTCCACCGATCTGGGCTTTATGGCAGAGTGGCCAGACGGAAGCCTCTCCTCAGTGCAAGACACAATAAAGTATCTAAAGGACCCAGACTGTGAGAAACAAGATGGTCTGGCCTCAATTTGACCTGGAGGAAACCAGACACCGCTCATCACCTACGCAATACCATCCCAACAGTGAATCATGGTGGTAGTATCATGCTGTGGGGGTATTTTTCAGCGGCAGGGATTTGGGGACTTGTCAGGGTTTAAGGAAAGCTGAATGCAGCAAAATACAGAGATATCCTTTTTGAAAATTTGGGCCAGAGCACCTAGGACCTCAGACTGATCTGAAGGTTCACCTTCCAACAAGACAATGACCCTAAGCACACAGCCAAGACAATTGCAAGAGTGGCTAAGGGACAAATCTGTGAATGTCCTTGTGTGGCCCAGCCAGAGCCCAGACTTGAATCCAATCGAACATCTCTGGAGATGCCTGAAAATGGCCGTCCACTGATGATCCCCATCCAACATGACCGAGCTTGAGAGGATCTGCAAAAATAATGACAGAAAATCCCCAAATCCAGGTGTGCAAAGCTTGTTGCATCATACCCAAAAAGACTCGAGGCTGTAATCGGTTTAGGGTCTGAATACTAATGTCAATGTGATATTTCTGTTTATTTCTTTTTAATAAATTAGCAAAGTTATCAAAAATCAGTTTTTTGCTTTGTCATTATGGGGTATAAATTGTAGATTGATGAGAAATTTGAGAAATTTTTGACTTAAAATTGGGTATGGAGAGTAGATCGATGTGAAAAAAAATTATTAAAATAATTTTAGCATAAGGCTGCAACATAAATAAATGTGGAAAAAAAATGAATGGGCCTATAATATTTAAATGTGTATGTAACTGTGTGTACTATACAGTATGTGTCATTTTAATGCATCAATTCTAAGAAAAATGCCACAAATACTCTGTACTGCTTAATAGCTGCTTTAAAGTTAGACACTGCAAACAGATAAATAAATTATCCGAACATGTAAAAATAATTAAATTACAAACAATGATGCTAATACCAATCTGCATACACTTGATGAAATTGCACAAGTATTGAAAAAACTTGTGCTCTCTACTCACTGCATACTGTGCAGTATATAGAGTTAACTGCCCAGTTTTCTTTTTTCTTTTTATACTAAATGATGCTGTATTCAGAATGTATTGTTAAACGTTTCGAACAGTAGTGTGTGCATTGCCGTCACATGACATTACATTGCATGTCTAATTATGCTAGTGGCATTCAGTTATCTCAGAAATAAATACACTTTACCTCAATTTTGAGTCAAAATGATTGGTAGTTAAATCAAATAATCTAGAAAGAGATGTTAAAATTGATTCAACTTGAAATAGAAGGTCAAGTTAAGAGAGCATTGAATTTATGACTTAAAATGTCACACAGTGTGTTCTAGTTGTGAACGATCAATTTTAGCAAACATATTAGCAGTAGAATTTTAGCAGTACATTAGGTCATCTGGCTATTCCATTCATCCAGACAACTCATATACTGTGTACAGTATACAGTACATTCTGCATACAGCAGTATTGGTAAGATTTGTATGGTAGTACGCTATACGGAACATGGCATCACAGCCTCACTGCAGCTATAACACACGTGGTCCCAAGGTAAACTACTGTATGAACTGTGTTTTGACTTTTGAGAATTATGATTAATTGCAAGTGAGTATCCACCCATGAAAGCAGTGAAAGATGGTCTAAATGCACTAAACCCTTCAAAGTGCTGCAAACAAGTAACCTGTGTTAGTTAGAGGTGTGGTGTGGAGCAAGTGTGTAGGACAGAAATGACAGGCCCTGGGTGACGCATACACACAAATACACACACATTCCTGCTGTTCCACACAAGATTCTCCAGCATCGAGCAGCCCCAGAACACACAAACAAATACAGTTGCACACTGGACTAGCATCACATACAGATCTGTGCTACTCATGAAGCACACGAGAGACTTGACTTACTATAGAGCACAACAGTGCCAGTCCACTCTTCTTAGCTGTCTTCATTACGGAAGTATTTTTCCCATTCATTTCTTCCATAGGTTTTTCACAAAATCCCCCATAATAGAGTTTAAAGCCATGAACCAAACCAACCAGCTCTGAGGTGAATAACAACATTACAAACCTTGATTTGATGAAAAACCTGTATTTGATAATCAGACAAGAAAGAGTGTACATAATGTCTTTAATGAGGGAATGAACCACAATCCCATGAAGCATTGCGGGTGATTTGGTCGAATTAATGATGGGAAAATATAAAACTACTAATTTAATAAACAATATATCTTGATTCTTTTGAAAAATATTCAGACATATTCAAATATATAAATAGTCATGGGAGTGGGTGGTTGCTGCAGAGCTCTATTTGTGCAAAGCAATTCTCTGATTGGTGGATGTAATCTCTTGTGGATAGGATCTCTGTGCGTGCCGTGCTATTTTTCCCTGGTGATTTCAGTGTAAATTATCATATGTCGATGTATTACCAGTATACAGCCCTTGTGTCGAGCGATGTCTGCAAACAGTGCCTGTTTTATAAATGTTTTTTGACTGTTATAATTGACTGCAAAAAGAAAAGGTTTCCAGACAGGAGACCTGAATAATGCAGGGGGCTTCTCAATCAGCAGCTCCTTTCTCCACTTGCAATTTACAACTACACACAACACTTGCAGAATGGTCATCAAGTTGACCCATGTGAAACACAGATGGAGTGTATCCATCTCTAGAGGCTTTCAGGAGCATTAGCGGAGGTTGTAACTGTGAGAATCTATTTGATGCTTTATTTTCTGCACAAAACCTTGTGCTCCAGATGCGTCAATAACCTTAAGGTGAACCGCAGTGCCAATGCTTACTGAACTGTGGGTGGTGAACTTTAAAAAAAAAATAAAAAATTAACCAAGAACCAATACACCTCTAATTTTAACCTATGTAACCAGACTATTATGCTCTATTCAGCCTAGTTTCATGAATATTACGTTACAGTGGCAACATTTTTGCAAAACAAAATTACTTGCTTTATAAGTTTCCCAGCGAAATATCCATCTGGGGGCACCAAAAGCGAGTGAAATTATATCATAATCAGACAAAGTTTTAAGGTGAATATTAGATGGAAGTTTTAATAAGTAAAACATACCTCTCTAAGCTAAAACTTTAACATAAACCTAAACAATAGTGTCCTAAAAGCAAATGCAACATGAAAAGTAAATTTTCTGAAACAACCACATCACATCATGTTGCTTCTATGACATTCTCATCTCATGTGTCAGCTTGTGTGTTTGAGTCCAAAGTCCAACACCCTATCAGGTGAGCAACCACATAAGCTAACCATTTTGGAATAAGTGTGTAAATGTAGTTTGTGATGCAAGCGTTAAAATGTTTTTCAAATGATGCGTTATGTAAAAGTGTTTTGATATCAGCATAGCAGTGTGTGAATAATGGAGTGAAAAATAAGTTTTTATAAAGTCATCAGTTGTTGTACTCATGATTTGTGTGACAATTAATAAAATGCACAGTTGTTGTAGCGCCTCTAGTGTCCATTTCCCCAGGAAACTTAAGCGAAAGGTAGAATTTGGCACAAAATTGTAACTATAGTAACGTACATTCTATGAGACCAGGTTGGCTCTATTCGAGTATAGGCCTGGTTAAACTTGATTGGCTAGGGAGAGTCTCATGACTCCCGTCAAATCAATTCACACCTAAAAAACTTGAACAGCAGCTGTAGATCTGGAGGATCCGAGTCATATCCCTCAGACTGAGGGATATTTTTTGCAAATGGGTAAGATTGATTTGTACTGGGCTCTCAGAATTCTTGACCAATAGTGTGGTTTCTAAACCCTTTAACATCTCTAGAAGATGCACGCAAGGAAGTCCCTTATCACCATTGCTATTTATTCTTGCAATAGAACCACTTGCTATAGCGGTGAGGGGACATAATGGCATATATGGAGTTCGAGAAGGTCATTTATAACATAAAATAGCACTTTTTGCCGATGATGTAATTTTAATCCTAAAAAATCTAAATAGTTCTATCCCCGTACTCCTAGACCTTACTGAAACATTTGGGAAAATATCTGGATATAAAATCAATTATTCAAAATCATCCATAATGTTATTTAACGAATTAGAGAGGGAAAATAATCATGTTTATGCCTCTACCTTTAAACCAATGGATAGTTTCACATATTTGGGTATAAAAATTGTTCCTGAGGTGAATAAGATTGCTCAGATAACTATGACCCAACTATGGAAGCATTAATAGAAAGGTGGACATCTTTACCTGTCTCAATGATCGGCAGGATAAATAGTCTTAAAATGAACATACTCCCTAAATTTCTCTATCTATTCCAGAATATCCCCTTGCCCCCTCCCTCGTCTTTGTTTACTAGTATTCCGAAATTGTTTACCAACTTTATTTGGCAAAATAAACATCCTAGACTGCGTCTATCTTTATTATACCTATCATATGACAGAGGCCGCCTTAAATGCCCAAAGATCCAATGGTATTATTGGGCAGCTCAACTAAGATCTATCATGTTTTACTTTTTGGCTGAAAACCCACCAGCTTGGGTGGATCTGGTAGGCTCATAGACAAAAAGTTAACAGTAGCCTGAAACTTTTACAGTATAAATGGTTGATGTGAGTATACATAACCCCAGTTAAATTGCATAAGTTTGATGATAACATTCCTGATACTTGCATCAAGTGCAATGAGGCAAGAGGGACATTCTACCACTGTATATGGGAATGCATAAAAATAAAAAACTTTTGGCAAGATATTATTTATATGATAGGTCAAATGTTATTAAAAAAAACTACCACTGGATCCTAAACTTTTCATTCCGGGTATATATTTACATTTATGCATTTGGCAGACGCTTTTATCCAAAGCGACTTACAGTGCACTTATTACAGGGACAATCCCCCTGGAGCAACCTAGAGTTAAGTGCCTTGCTCAAGGACACAATGGTGGTGGCTGTGGGGATCGAACCAGCGACCTTCTGATTAACAGTTATGTGCTTTAGCCCACTACACCACCACCACTCCTACATACATACAGAGAGCTTAGGTTTGTGGACATGTGTATTTTACAAGCTAAACGTACAATTGCTCTTACTTGGAAAAAAGTTGATGGGCCAAGACTTGGGATGTGGATCAAAGGAATGGTGTCAAACATATCAATGGAAAAGATAACATATATTCTTAGACGTAAACAGAATATTTTTGACGATATCTGGAGACCTTTTATGCACATCCTAAGACATGATGTTAATGTTGTGTGGCAGCGGGGGCGTGGTCAAGCGCCTGTCCAGAGAGGGAAAGTGGTAAGGGCACTTGCACCTGAGCTAAATCATGTCTAACACCTGTCTCTAATTTCAGTGAGCACGGGGAGATTGGATAAAAGGGCCACAGTTCTGCCAGTAGAGAGAGAGAGTTATGCCAGTCCAGTGTTGGCAACATAGGCGTTGTTTTGTCACTGCTTGAGCTCAGGCAAGACCAAGATCGGCGGTTCTGCGAAATCGTGCAGGCCCAAGCAGAGGATCGACAGGTCATCCAGAGCCTCCTCAGCCAGGAGGCCGCTCCAGCCACAGCCACGACCCCGGACACCCGTGCCACGGTACCCCCACCCACATTACAGAAGATGGGGGCGGCGGATGATGCAGAAGCATTTTTAGATTTGTTCCAGCGAACCGTTGAAATTTGGGGCTGGCCGCAGGATCAGTGGGCAGCCCGCCTTGTTCCTCTTCTGTCCGGGGAAGCCCAACTCGCGGCTCAACAACTGCCGGCAACGAACCTCCTGGCCTACGCTGATCTAAGAAAAGCCATTCTGCAGTGGGTTGGTCGGAGCCCCGAGGAAAACCGTCAGCTCTTCCGGGGCATGAAGCTGGAAAAGTCTGACCGCCCGTTCATCTATGCCCAGCGGCTCCGTGATGCCTGCCGGAGGTGGCTGCTAGTGGGGGACCGCAACGTCGAGGGACTCATCGATCAGGTGGTGCTGGAGCAGTTTATTCAATGCTTGCCCAGGAGAATAGCGGAGTGGGCCCAGTGCCACCGCCCGGCATTGCTGGATGCAGCCGTCCAGCTAGCAGAGGACCACATGGCGGCAATCCCAAGGGCAGATGAGCCCTCTCTCTCTCTCTCTCTCTCTCTCCCTCTCTTCCCCCTCCCCCTGTGTTTTCTTCCGCTCTCTCCCATCCCCCTCAACCCTCTCGCTCTGTCTTCTCTCCAGGGCCCGTTCCTGCCCCTCGTAGGCGAGGAGCCTGTTTGAGATCAACACCCCAGACATCAGCCTCATCTCGTCCTTCCCCCACAACCTGCACCGCGATCAGTGTTCGTTGATGAAGGTGGGGACGGTGGTTTCGGGTCTCCAATCTCCCACATGCTGCCCCCGATCGGGCTGGAGCGTACCGGATTCTGGTAAGAATCCAGGGGGGTACACACCAAGCTTTGCTGGATACCGGTTGTAATCAGACCACCATCCATCAACGCTTGGTTCAACCCGGGGCTTTGAATACGGCTAAGCGGGTAAGGGTGAGGTGTATGCATGGGGATGTTCACAATTATCCGATGATGACCCTACTAGTTAAATTCTGAGGAAAAAACATAGAGTTGAGGCAATGGTTAGTTCCCGCCTCACCCATCCTCTAATTTTGGGGACCGATTGGCCTGCATTTAGGGATGTATTAAGGGGAATATGCACGGATGGGTCCTGCTCTAAAATAGGGAGATGTGCGATGTGCGATGCTTTGGCAGCGGAGCCGGGGCCATCCTTGACTGTTCCAAATCAGGATGACGAGGGAAGGGGCGGGCCCTCCGCCCCTCCTCTTCGTAGGGAATTCCCTGACGTGGATTTCCCTTTGGAGCAGTCGCGGGATGAAACCCTTAAGCACGCCTTCGACCAGGTGAAGACGATTGATGGTCAGACATCGCTCTCGCGTACCCCTATTTTGCAATTATGAATGATGCAGAGTGATGCAGGACACTCAAACTAAAGAGAATGTTACACAGTTATTGATTCCATGGAGCCGCCAGGAAATGCTATTCCAGGCGGCTCATTATAATCCCATGGCGGGTCATCTAGGTGAAAGAAAAACACTTCTCCGTTTTCATTGGCCGGGCATTACCGGCGACATCCGCAAGTGGTGTGCGGCGTGCCGCTGGTAAACCCACCGGCCACCCCAAAAGCGCCATTGCGCCCTCTTCTGTTGATCGAGGTTCCCTTCGAGAAAATTAGAATGGACCTCGTCAGGCCATTAGAACGGACAGCACGCGGACATCGCTTTGTATTAGTCCTGGTGGATTATGCAACATGATATCCGGAAGCAGTGCCCCTGAGCAACATCTCAGCACGTAGTGTTGCAGGGGCACTATTCAAGATAATCTCCCGGGTGGGGATTCCGAAAGAAATCCTCACCGATCAAGGCAAGACTTTTATGTCATGAACACTCCGCGAACTTTACGAACTATTGGGCATTAAGTCGATTCGCACTAGCGTGTACCATCAGACAGATGGCCTAGTGGAACGATTTAATAAAACGCTCAAGAATATGATTCGTAAGTTCATACACGAAGACGCTAGGAATTGGGATAAATGGCTTGACCCCCTGTTATTTGCAGTACGAGAGGTCCCGCAAGCCTCCACGGGATTTTCCCCGTTTGAGCTGCTGTATGGTCGGCGTCCACGCGGAGTGCTGGACGTCTTCCGCGAAGCCTGGGAGGAAGGACCTTCGAGTAGTAAAAATGAAATTCAGTACGTTCTTGATCTTCGAGCAAAACTCCACACACTGGGGAAACTAACACAGGAGAATTTGCTCCAGGCTCAAGAACGCCAACGCCGGCTGTATGACAGGGGTACTCAGCTAAGGGAATTTGCACTGGGAGACAAGGTACTTGTATTGCTCCCCACATCGAGCTCCAAATTACTCGCCAAGTGGCAAGGGCCCTTTGAGGTCACACGACGAGTGGGGGATCTCAATTATGAGGTTAAGCGAACCGATAGGGGGGACACGCGTCAAATATACCACCTCAATCTCCTCAAATTATGGAGGGAGGCGATCCCTGTGTCGTTGGCCACGGTGGTTCCAGAGAGGGCGGAGCTCGGACTGGAGGTAAATCCAAAGCCCGATCACAATGCCCCGGTCATTTGTGGAGACCACCTCTCCCCGTGCCAACGATCAGAGGTTGCCAGGTTGCAAAAAGAATTTGCAGACCTGTTTTCTCCTCTACCGGGTCGTACAAACGTCATCAAACACCACATCAAGACCGAGCTGGGGGTGGTGGTTCATAGCCGCCCTTATCGCCTCCCCGAATATAAGAAGAAAATTGTTCAGGACGAATTAGACGCGATGCTCGATATGGGGGTAATAGAAGAGTCCCACAGCGACTGGTCCAGTCCGGTCGTTCTTGTTCCCAAGAGTGACGGGTCTGTCCGGTTCTGTGTAGACTATCAAAAAGTTAACGTGGTGTCTAAATTTGATGCGTACCTAATGCCTCGGGTTGACGAGCTGCTCAATCGGTCAGGTACTGCTCGCTTTTATTCGACCCTGGACTTAACAAAGGGTTATTGGCAGATCCCCTTGACACCAATTTCCCGAGAGAAAACAGCCTTCACCACGCCGTTCGGATTACACCAATTTGTGACACTTCCGTTTGGTTTGTTCGGGGCCCCAGCCACGTTCCAGCGCCTAATGGACCGTGTCCTCCGGCCGCACTCCGCGTAGGCCACTGCCTACTTAGATGATATTATTATTTACAGTAATGACTGGCAGCGGCATATACAACACCTGAGGGCGGTCCTGAAGTCGCTGCAGTGGGCGGGGCTCATGGCAAACCCCAAGAAGTGCGCGATTGGGCGTGTGGAGGTACGGTATCTGGGGTTCCACTTGGGTCATGGCCAGGTGTGTCCCCAAATTGATAAGACCGCGGCGATTGCAACTTGCCCTAGACCTAAGACCAAAAAAGGGGTGAGGCAGTTCCTGGGGCTGGCAGGCTAATATAGAAGGTTTGTACCTAATTATTCGGATGTCACCAGCCTGCTGACTGACCTCACTAAAAAGGGGGCTCCAGATCCGGTCCAATGGTCGGAGCAGTGCCAACAGGCATTCACACAGGTTAAAGCTGCACTCTGTGGAGGGCCGCTCTTGTATACGTCTAACTTCTCTCTCCCTTTCATATTACAGACGGACGCTTCAGACAGAGGGCTGGGGGCAATACTCTTGCAGGTGGTGGAGGGGGAGGAGCGCCCGGTGCTGTACATCAGTAGGAAGCTTTCCTTAACCCTCTGGGGTCTGAGGTGTTTTTGGGGCCCTTGAGATGTTTTGACATGCCCTGACATTTGTGCTTATTTCAGCAACTTACAACATACCATTGGCCAACATGTAATTTTGCTGTATTCAGCACAAACTCTGCTACAATAATATGTAAGCAAAATAGATGTACATGTTTGCATTTTATAGAAAAAAAATATTATGCGTGGTTAGTAAGTTTGGGAAAAAAAATTGGCACCGCAATAAGGCCATATAACACATACTGAACAGTTGTCCACAAGACTTTTGAGATACCATTCTTGTAGGCTAGAATTTTTACTACAAAATGATGTGAAAATCATTCTGACCACGCTTTCACAAACAACAATATAACAATTTAAATTTTGTAAGTCAGTTTTTGTGTCAGCACTGGTGTATGCATGGGAGTGTCGATGGCCATGAATATCAATGAGATTCACACCAGGGGAGACTAAAGACACTCCCCCAAAGGCTAATCAAGGTGCTGTGAGGCAGCCTGAACTGAGAATGACATGAGATGCAAAGGTTTTGTTTTTCAATCTGTTTTATTGTAATTCCTCTATGTGAAGGAACTAAATGTTGTGCCTCACAAGACCACAGTGCTACATATACAAGTCAACTGACTTATACTTTACAAAAATACTTTGCATAAAACTTAAGACATATACTTGAATTTACACAAGAAACAACATGTGGTGGTAAAGAAGCCTGTGTACATATGGAGAGACGAGATTTCCATTACACGAGAGTAGATGTTGCCGCCAGTAGTCCCTGATGGAGCTGACCTTCACCATGGCCATGTAAAACAGCAGCCCAATGTAGTGGTACATCTCCCTTTGCAGTTGCCTTGGCAGCCTGAGCATTGGTGTTGTGGCACAGAGTTGACACAGCGCTTTCTGAAAAAAATTGTTTGAATAGACTCATGGGCGAATGCGAGTCTACAGAGCTCAGTTGCGGTCCAGCTTCCCGTGCGGGCAGGAATCGCAGTGTCTGTGGAACCATGTCAACATCAGTCTCTGTTTTCCATGACAGAGTGGACTGCCTGTTGCTTGCCTGCTTGTTTGCCTTGGCTCTCTTCGGACAGGTGCTTGGACATGTTCATTGTCACATCTGTTAAAAACAAAACAAAACAAAACAAAATACGTGAGCATGCTGATAACACAATCAAAGAAACTGTATCATTATCAATCACTAATTGCCATGGATAAAAAAAAGACGTTTTTTGTAATTTCACACAAGAATATGTACTTTTATATTATCACGATGTAAACACAATTAGGCTACATTTCATCTGTAAAATATTACGTCTATGCACTTACTCAGTATGATTCTCGATAGCACTGAGAACTGAATGATGGGTTCATAATGGGTATGGATGCACAATGTATGTATATCTGTTGATGGGCCGCGAGTATCTGTTGATAGACCGCGCGCATTTAGTGATACACGCAATGAACGGATCGTTCGCGAACGACACATCACTAGCCTACATTTCAAACATTTACACATGTATTCACAAACATCTGTGCATAGGGCAGTTAAGCATTATAAGTAGTGTCATAGGCTAACCAAAACTGAACATATGCACAGATGTTTGTGAATACATGTGTAAATGTTTGAAATGTAGGCTAGTGATGTCGTTCGCGAACGATCAGTGTATCACTAAATGCGTGCGGTCTATATGGCCCATAAAAATATATTGCATAGACAGTTAGGCCTATCACATATTTTACCGGAAATATATTTGCACTAAATCGTGTTGCCCAAGCAGATATTCGCAAACAAGATAAATTATGCATAAGGCAGTATTTTAGCATGATAATCGGTGTCAAAAGCTAATCAAAACTGAGTGAAATATATTTAATATACAAATATGTTTAGAGTTTAAGCACATTTGAAAAGTTTACACTTGAGCATACACGAATGTTAGGGATATTGTGGGGCAATCTTTCCTGTAAGATGTCAAAAGCTAGCCAAAACTAGGCAAAATATAGTCTGAAAATTCATATCCATATGATCAGAAAAGGAATTAGGCTATATAACACTAAACAACTTACTCTAAACAACTTGTATCCTCGGCGGGATCAATTCGTTCTTCAAAGTGCAGCCGTTCGTTGTCTTCCTCTGAGGAAAAGGTGAATTCTTCCTCTCTGTCCAGAATCATCTGAAGGGCCTCTTCACCGGAGTAGCGGTGGGGGGCGTGTGCGATGCATATCACCTATTTACATGTGAATAGCGCCCGGGGGCGCGGCGGTCTCAGCTCATTACAGATAATGAGGGGAGAACGAAAAAACTGTACTCTCCTTGGTTTCAAACGGATTACATAAGCTGAAAATATTTGTTTTTTTAAATAAATTACTTCATGTAAAAGAAGAGAATGCAAGCTTCATAAAGACATTATGTCTCGTGCCTGGGTGACAAGTATTTGCTGAGTTACAGTTAATTTACGGACGCGTTTCAGAATGGACTTCACTGACAGAGAACGCAGAACTCGCATCATGTTTGTTTTTCTTTATTTGGCCAAAAGCACAACACTTTGTTTCTATTGTGACTATCCACAAAAATAATAGACACTTAACAGGATCTAATGATGTACAACACTTATATGTAAGATCAAAATCAACCGAGTATTTTGAGTCTCTTTTGCACTGATAAGAAAAAAAGCGAGACTATCGCGCCGGCGCGATTGCCGACCCCAGAGGGTTAAGGGAACAGTACAGCACCGTAGAGAAGGAGTGTCTGGCCATCAAGTGGGCGGTCCTCACACTCCGCTACTACCTGCTGGGGCGGGCCATCACTCTCTGCTCGGATCACGCCCCACTGCAGTGGCTCCACCGCATGAAGGATACTAACGCCCGGATCATTCATTGGTATCTGGCTCTCCAGCCTTTTAAGTTCGAAGTGGTCGACAGACAGGGGGTGCAGATGGCTGTCGCCGACTTCCTTTCCAGAAATGGGGGGGGGGGGGGGGGGGGAGTGGTAGGCAGGCCGGATGATGCCCTGGCCTGAGTCAGGCGGTGGGGGTATGTGGCAGCGGGGGCGTGGTCAAGCGCCCATCCAGAAAGGGAAAGCGGTAAGGGCGCTTGCACCTGAGCTAAAGGGCCACAGTTCCGCCAGTAGAGAGAGAGAGTTACGCCAGTCCAGTGTTGGCAACATGGAGAGACGTTGTTTTTTTCTGTGTAAAAGACTGTATGTTTAGTGAAGTCTGCGTTCATGTTCTACCCCTGTGTGTGTGAATTATCTGGAATTAAAAAGCCTTACCTGTGAGTCGAACCCTGTTCCCGTGTCCTCCTTCCCGTCCTGTGAACCCAAACTGTTTACATGTTGGTAAACTGCTTCAGCAGGAACAAGCTCTGAGGGAGTAGGGTAGCATTGTGATCTTGAATATTGATTTGAGAAGCACCCTTTATTTTTATTTTAATCTTACTTTTATTTTATTATAATTATTATTAATTTTTTTTTCTTATTTAACTTTTAGATGTTGTATTATATATGTGGCATATATGTATTTTCTATGTTCATATCCAGAGGGTGGGTTGGGGTGATGGGAGGGAGAACAGTGTGAAAAATGCTTGCTGGGTTCTGTATAACTGTTGTACACTGTATAACTTGATGTGATTAGCAAACTGAAATTCAATAAACACATTGTTAAAAAAAAAACAGTGACATTTTTAATAATAATATTTTTTTAAATATTGATGGAGGGAATGAGTCGTGTCTAAGAAGAGACACTAGGGTCTCTCTTGAGAGCCTTATTCATCTTTGAGAAAAGGCCAATGAGAAATTGGCAGACAGAATTTGCATGTCTCGCCCCTGGACATATAGGGAGGGAAATGTGTCTGTTCATTCAGGATTTGTCTGATGAGCCGACAATGAGGTTCGCAACAGTGGCTCGGTTCAGCGACGTGGCTGGGAGGACACGTCTCGTTCCCTCCATCAGGGAACGGAGGTTACAACAGTAACCTAGACGTTCCCCGTCTGTCGCTCACTTCAATGTTGTGTCGAAGAAGCGACACCAGGGGTCCAATTTTAATCACGCCATGTGCTGAACCATGTACGTCCGCTGCTGACACAGGTGCGGGCAGGTAGTTTTTGTGCCAAAACAACAGGCTGTGCCAGACTGTATGTACCCTTCCCCAACACCCCCAAAAATCGTCAAAACCTTCTAGTTCCTTACTTCCCGATATGGGGGGAACAAGACGACCTGCCAAGCATGGGAGCAAGCCACGCCCGTCGTGCCTTTTCTCTCTCTATGTTTCTTGCATAGAGTTAAATGGCTGGGGCCATCTTAATGCAATCACATGCATCGGAGAAGGCGTTCTTTCCCAGTTCCTATTCTTTCAGGGGGGAAAAGACCCTGCAGAGACCACACCTGCCCAGACTTGGGGAGGTGAAATACATCACATGGGCTTTTAGGTCACATGTGAAGAATGGCGCGGTGGTAGATACTACCTAATTGGGAGGGAGGAGTTGCTACAAACACGGCTACCGGGGGTCAGTGAGGACTGCCCAAGGGAGAAGCGGGTCCACTCGCAAGGGGACTGTACCGCGGAAAATACACACAGGAGGATAAGTCCACATGGGGGCACGACCTGTGGAGCATCTATTCCAGTACAGTGTAAATTGAGTACCCGCATTTGGTTTGGTTGGCAAATTCCTCCACTGAATTCGTGCCACTGATGACCCAGACACATGAGGCTGCGCCTGTGACTATCAGGAACTACACAGGGGCGGAAAGGCATCTTTATAAAGACGCGTCCTGAAAAGGACGTTCAATGCCACTGTGTATTGCTCTTTTCGAGAAAATACTCTTAAGGAAAAATTTTCTCTTTTAGCAGCGCTGAAGGGGGGCAAAGCTGCACTGCCAAAATTTGTATGCTCCAATAAGCACATAAAGGCAGCTCAAAAGGACTCCAGTGGTTAAATCCATGTCTTCAGAAGAGATATGATAGGTGTGGGTGAGATAAAGATCACTATATAAGTAAATTTGTATGTAACAAATTTATATAAGAAAAAAACATTTATATAAGAAACTCTTCTCCATGGCCAGTAGATGGTGACATGCATGAAAAATATCCATCCATCCATCCATCAATCATCAACCGCTTAACCTGTACAGGGTTGCAGGGGGCTGGAGCCTATCCCAGCTAACATTGGGCGAAAGACAGGGTACACCCTGGACAGGTCGCCAGTCCATCGCAGGGCCACACATATACAGACAACCACTCACACTCACACCTAGGGCAATTTTTTGGAGACATCAATTAACCTAGCCTGCATGTCTTTGGATGGTGGGAGGAAGCCGGAGCACCCGGAGAGAACCCACGCAGACACAGGGAGAACATGCAAACTCCACACAGAAAGGCCGGGGCAACCAGGGTTTGAACCCATGACCTTCTTGCTGTGAGGCGACAGTGCTAACTGCTACACCACCGTGCCGCCATTGTTTTGAACAAGTTTTATGCATAACAGACACTATCATATTGCAAATAACTTTATCTTTTAATTTCTGTTATCATGTCGCCCTTTTATTTATTTTTTCCATCAGATTCATGTTGTGTTTACAGTATCATAGATAAGTGATGTATTTTTAAAAGCTGTCAACCACAAACACCTATAAATTACCAATATTTTTTATTCTATCTGGCAAACAACCATGAAAAGGAATGTAAATTATGGTATGTATGCAACATTTTTACATTATTTCTTAATATAATAGAGTTTTTCTTAAAGGGGCATAGATTTTGCAACTCGGTACTCAATACTCACTACTCAGTATTGAGTATTTTTAAATGAGCTAATGAGTTGTTTTTAAGACAGGTACTTTTACTCTATTCAAACTAAATTTTTAAGAAGTAACATCTTGAACGAGATGGGAACGAGATGGGAATGAGATACTGCGCTGAAGAGCGCTTTGGGAACAAGTCTCAGTTGTGACCAGCTGTGAATATGTATGCAACACGTCAGTGAACATTGACCGGAATTTATCGCCTCTGCCGGTGTAATAATTGGATGCACCTGGCACAGTGGCTATAAAATAGATGCGTCACCGGTGCATCATCAGGTATTTTGTCTGAAGAGCAGTCCCGAGGCATCCCAGTGCGACAGAAAAGCTCAGCATCTCGTTCCACTTTTTTCAGGGAACAAGGATTACATAAAATGTTGTCTCTTTTATAAGATATACGTTTCTTTGTTTCTTTCAAATTGTGGGCTTCAAAATAGTATAAATAGTATCAGCGCAGCATCATAGCTTCACTATGATGCTGCGCTGAAGAGAATGCGCTTTGGGAACGAGAATACACACGCCGCTGCACTGTGGCTGTCTGGACCCCCTACGGTTGTGTAGTGTGCTCACAAGAGCGTGAGAGGGTTCAGACGTGGGCTTGAGATGTCAAAATAGCCCGGAGTGGCATGAACATCCAAGCTGTAGAATCTAATGAATGTGTGTGGAGAGGACCAGCCTGCCGCATCACAAACATGCTGCAGAGGGACCCCTCTGGCCAAGGCTTCAGAGGAGGCGACCCCTCTGGTAGAGTGAGCCTGATGCCTACAGGTGAAGCTTGACTGCACGCCTCATAGGCCTGGGTAATAGCGTCCATCACCCAATGCGAAATAGTCTGCTTGGTGGTGGCCACCCCCCGTTGCGGCCCCCATGGCAAAAGAACAGTTGCCCTGACTTACGCCACTAGCTAGTGCGGTGGACATAGGTCTGAAGGGTACGGACTGGACAAAGTCTGTGAAGTCTTTCCTGCTCCGGAGTAGAGAATGGCGGGGAGCAGAAAGCTTCAAGAGTGACCGGGTTTAAGGTCGAGAAAGGCACCTTAGGAAGGTAATCGGGATGAGGATGCAAAATTGCTTTGGTCATTCCTGGGGCAAACTCTAAACAGACTGGCAAAACAGACAGAGCCTGTAGGTCCCCAATTCTCTTAAGAGAGGTAATAGCCATAAGAAAAACCATCTTGAGAGTCAAAAGTCTGTCAGACGCTGACTCTAGAGGTACAAAGGGGGTCTCAACCAGACGGGCGAGTAGAGGATGTCTCCCCAAAGGCACCCCATCCATCAGGGTGTGGCAAGCCGAAATGGTGGCCACATAAACCCCGAGAGTGGCGGGGCAAATGCCTGCTGACTGTTTTTCATGCAGAATGTCCAGAACTGAAGCAGTTAACTGGATCTGCATTATGTATACTGCACCATTTTTCAAAGACACCCCATTTATTGGCGTAGATCCTTCTGGTAGAGGGAGCCCTAACACTTAAAATGGTCTCAATAACCTCAGGTGAAAGCTCTGTGTCCCTCAGTTGGTACCCTTCAGGGGCCAAACGTAAAGGTTCCACAGATCGGGCAGGGGATGAAATATTGTCCCCTGTGCCTGAGACAGAAGGTCCCTCCTGTTTGGAATCACCCAAGGCGAGCCATCGAGGAGAGACATTTTCTCAGAGAACCATACCCTGTTCGGCCAGCGTGGCGCTATCAGTAAGAGACAAGACCCTTGCTGGCGAACTCTGCCATCGCGTCCAGACCCAGGGGGGCTGGGTGACAGAGAGAAGTAGAGGGGACATTGCGCTATCTGAGAAGAGGCGAAGAGGTCCACTTCTGCCCAGTAAAATCTCACCCATATTTGCTCTACTACCTCGGGCGGAGTTTCCACTCCCCCGTCGGTAATTTCTGTCTGGACAGTAAATCTGCTCCCACATTCAGGCATCCAGGGATATAAACTGCCCTGAGTGACAGGAATTTGCCCTGGGCCCAAAGGAGAATCCGACGTGCCAGGGAATTCAGCTGGCATGAATGTAGACCTCCTTGATGATTTATGTAGGAGACTGCTGTTGTGTTATCCACCCGCACCAAGACATGGCAGCCTCTGGAGGAAGTATTTCAGGGCCAGAAATACAGCCATCAACTCAAGACAGTTAATGTGACAATCGAGCTGACGACCCTCCCATTCCCCTTAAGCTGGATGACCACTTAAGACCGCTACCCAGCCCGTCAGGGAGGCGTCTGTCGTTAGCAGCCTGCGACAACAAGACGCACCTAGAGTGGGACCCAAGGTAAGAAACCGGGGACTGAACCACATAGAAAGGGAACAAAGCACGAGGCGCGTAACCCTTATTTGCCTTAGGGGACTGGCCCTTGGATGAAACCCCCAGGCTTTTAGTCACAGCTGGAACGGTCTCATGTGCAGAAGGCCCAGGATGGATCACCGTGGACAGATGCCATGAGACCTAGTATTCATTGATACTGACGAGCAGTGCAACTTTGACCTAGCCTGACTTTGCTCAGGGTGTTCTGAATGGAAATGATTCGAGCGGGAGACAAATGTGCCCACATCGTGATAGAATTACATATAACTCTTAGATAGGTAATTCCCTGGGTGGGATAGAGAAAGCTCTTTTGACGTTGAGTCTCAACCCAGAGAAACTAGATGAGCTAAGACTATATCCCTGTGCTGAACTACCAGTTCTTGGAACTGCGCTAGTATCAGCCAGTCGTCTATGTAATTCAGAATGTCTATGTAATTCAGAATGCGGATACCCCGGAGTTGCAAAGGACCCAGTGCTGTATCCGTGCATTTCATGAATGTGCGGGGTAATAGGGCTAGGCCGAATGGAAGAACCCGACACTTCCAGAACTTCCTGTGCTGTGGTAGAATTTCTATAAGAAAAAATGTGTCCATGAGATCAATCGTGACCAGCCAAAACATGATGTTGGGCTTGTGACACGACCGTCTTGATAGTTAGCATCTTGAACTTGAGCACCCTGACTGAGCGGTTCAAGCCTCGAAGATCTAAGATTGGACGCAACCCCCCACTCTTCTTGGGGACCAGGAAGTATTTGCTGTAATAGCCTGACTCTTTCTCTGGAGGGGGAACACGTTTTATGGCCCCCTTTGACCAAGAGATTTTGCAGTTCTTTCCACAGTAGACATGCCTGCTCCGGTTTCACAGAAGTGGAGACCACGCCGTTGAAATGCAGAGGACAGTGAGAGAATTTAATTTTACTGTTCTTAGGGCCCACATAGAAATACCGGGCAGAAGTTTCCACGCTGCCAGGTTTTCTGAAATGGATACTAATTTCGCCACTTCCTGTTGTGGGGATGTCGGGTTGTTGGAAGCCTCTGCCTCCCGAATCACCAGAGGCGGTGGGAAAGGAGAGAATTCGTAGTGGTACCTGGAGGGGCAAAGTGAATGATACACGCACCCCGTCCCGAGGGGAGCTACCCCCACAGGTCTAGGCACAAGACAGTCAGGGCTTTTGCCTTCTAGAAATTACTTTCCTGAGGTCTTGCTTTGGGGGCTGCTGAGGGCGATGAACCGGCCCCGTCTTTACGAGGGGGAGCACGATTTGCCACGCCTAGTTTTTGAGCCTCCCGTCTAGGAGGAACGGGATGGGGCTGGGTGGTCGACAGCCCCTCCCCCTGAGTGTGGCGAGGAAGAAATTGCCCGAAGGCTTCCTCGTGACATTTCGCCTCCTGGAACCTGGTGATAGCTACATTCATAGCGTCACCAAATAAGCCAGAAGGAAAAACCAGGGCATCGAGAAGGAAAGTTTTGTCCTTGTCTCTGATGGCTGATAGGTTAAGCCACAAGTGTCTCTCTGCCTTCCCCACAAGCGTGGAGGTGGTCCTGCACAGCTTTGTGGGGAGAGTGGGTCTCTTTAGCGATGACGCCTAGCCAAGCGAGAGATAACCTGTGTCTCTTCTACCGGCTATATCACCAAATAATTCAACAGATTAGCCTAGTACGCCTGTAATACTGCCATAGTGTGCAGGGCAGCACCAGCCTGACCTGCTGTCTGATAATCCTTCCCCACAAGCGTGGAGGTGGCCCTGCACAGCTTTGTGGGGAGAGTGGGTCATAGAAGAAAGGAAGGGACTGATATAGTGTTCCCTTCCCCATTTTTTTTTTGGGGGGGGGGTCTCTTAATTCCACAGCCGCTTTAATATTATGCACGGGATTTTCAGAGGTTCAGTGTCCTCATGAGCCGAGGCGCACTTCAGGCTTACGAGGATCAGCTGGATCTGGGGAGAGAGCAAGCGAAAAGGATGAACCCGTCTCTCGCTCCTCAGCCAGAGGAGCCCCACGAATGAAGTGTGGGCGCTGACTCCCGAAGTAAGCAAGGCGAGCATGAAGCATTTTGCCTGAAAGCAGATCGCAATGCTCGCACCCGGCCCGCCCCAACGCGAGAGCAGTATGCTCTTCCCCCAAACAAACAAAACAAAACTGGTCCCTCTTGGCCATAGAGCGGAGACAGGGGAACACGCATCATTTTCTTTTTTTTTTTTTTTTTTTAGAGGAAAGAGAAAGAAGAAAAGGTTCACTGCGCACTGCCTAACAGAATATAACTCCTAACAGAGGAAAGAATGTTTGATAGGCTCGTGATAGCACACAGCACAGAATGGCTCTGAAGACAAAAAATCTGATGATGCACCGGTGACGCATCTATTTTATAGCCACTGCGGCAGGTGCGTCCAATGATTACACCGGCAGAGGCTATAAATTCCATAATATGTAACCCGAGACAATGCCTTTACAAAAAGCTTCACTATGATGCTGCGCTGATACTATTTATACTATTTTGAAGCCCACAATTTGAAAGAAACAAAGAAACGTATATCTTATAAAAGAGACAACATTTTATGTAATCCTTGTTCCCTGAAAAAAGTGGAACGAGATGCTGAGCTTTTCTGTCGCACTGGGATGCCCCGGGACTGCTCTTCAGACAAAATACCTGATGATGCACCGGTGACGCATCTATTTTATAGCCACTGTGCCAGGTGCATCCAATTATTACACCGGCAGAGGCGATAAATTCCGGTCAATGTTCATTGACGTGTTGCATACATATTCACAGCTGGTCACAACTGAGACGTGTTCCCAAAGCGCTCTTCAGCGCAGCATCATAGTGAAGCTTTTTGTAAAGGGAACAGTACTTTTACTTAAGTATTATTTTTCATTACTCTTTCCACCCCTGGAGGTAAGTGAATAAGATGCAGGTTTTTGTGCCGCAATATCACACGAAAAAGTTTTGAAAGTCCTGAGAGAATTCACCCCATAGAGTCTCTTGTGGATTTATTCATGGATAGACACTCAGGGGGAAACTTTCTAAACAGTTTCAGCAGAGACAGTGCTGTTTGTTTGTGTATTTATATATACGTGAGAATAGAGAAGGAAAGTAATGAAGACAAAAGAGAAAGAAACGGAGTGTCCATTACTATCCTCAGTCAGTGGGGTTTCCCTGTGTGTGTGTGTGTTTGTGTGTGTGTGTGTCTGATTCTACCTGTGATCTAATGTGTTAAACAGACTCAGTACAGAAAGAAAAGGAGTGTTCCAGAGACAGGGGAAACTCCCTGATACTTTCAGGATGTTTTCCAGCAGTCTCTGCCAACACAGACACTCTCCAAGAAAAACTCCTGCACAAACGCCTCCATTCTGTTGCCTTTCTGCTCTGGCAAACATCCAGACATCTTGAAATGAGTAAAAGAGCTTGAAGTGAGGAAAAAGGCTAATGTGTTCCAGAGCAGTGCTGTGATGTGTTCATGAGCAGAGCATACCTGTAGTTGAGCTGTAGGACATGGCGATATCTCCACACAGATCTGCTGGAGGATACTGACCATTCAGAAACACAGAGAATCTCACCACCAACTCGCTGCCACTGCCTGTCAAACACACACACACATGAAGACAGATTATGTCTTCTACAAAATTGAAATTAAAATCATTCTGCTAACGCTGACAATACATTGTTGTTTTTAAACAGGATTCATATTTCTCATTCAAGCCACTCATGGTAACATTACAGTGATTTTTCCACAGGTAGGGGGTGGTCTTAGGTACAACCCCCTTAACTGTGGTAAACTTATTAAAAGACACAGGTTTGAGTATATGAGAAGCTTTTGAGTAGGCATGTCTCCTTCATGATAGTTGGTGTGTAATTAGTATTTATTACAGGATATTCCAAACACTCATTTCACTGACATTTGCCAAGATTACGGAACAGTTTAGTCATCAAAGCACACTGTAATGTGTCTTAATTAATGAATTAAATTAAATTAAATTAATGAATGTGGCATATTGAACTCCACCAATAATTTCATGCAATCAATTCTTCATTTAATGAAAACCTTCAGTTGAATTATCAGGTCAGTATCAAAAACAAAGAGATATTTCACAGGAGAGACAGGATGATTCAGATGGCAGCTGGCAGCAAAAATGTTCAGCTCCTGCTGTAAAGAGATAAAGCTGACTGTAAACTTGTATCACAAGGTACAGTCATGGTCCAGGGGTCAGATTCCAGCCTTGATGTATGACTCAAAAACATTGCACACCTGCACTTTACAAAGCTGCATCCATCACTTATTATGAACTCATTTATGCTATACTTTTACTATACATAAATATACATATAAATATGCTATAGTTATTGCTGCTATGCTACATAATAGTTTACTGTCTACAGCTAATTTCTGTGTATTTATTGCCCTGTTTATTTATTGTTCTGTTCTGTGTATTTATTGTCCTGCACTCTGATGTGTATTGCAATTTATGTAGTCTTGCGTACTGTTCTGTGTTGCACCGTGGTGCTGGAGTAATGCTCCAATGTATATAAGTTATAGAGGAATGACAATAAAACCCAGTTGACTTGACTTGATGAATTCCAGAAGAATTTCATGAACTTTAAAATGGAGGTTCAGAAGTTAAAGAAAGATCCTGAGGTGAGCAGTGTAGAGTCCTGCACCACAATATACACAAATGGAGCCCTCAGCTTGAGCACCCATGTATCACACAGACACCCTGTCTCTCCTGCATTGCCAAAGATCAAGGCATTGAGAGACATCATCGCTGAGCTGGAGCAGGACTACTTCCTGTTTAAAGAGGTAACTACCAACAACATCTGCCAGCTCCAAAACCAGACCAGCCACCTCAGCACACAACAACTTCAACAGCTCTGCTCTGCTGTCAGACAGCTGGAGGAGAACAACCAGAAGCTGGTCAAGAGAGATCTACACAGCAATATGCTAGAGAAACAACTGGATGAGAGAACAGCTATACACAAACACTGAACACATCACAACCACAGAAGAACAGCAACAGTGTGTCAGCACAGAAACACTCAACACCTCTCCTCAAGAACACATCACAAACACAACACAACACCAGCAGTGTGCCAACACACAAACACACAACATCCCATCCCCTGCAACCCCGCAAGTTTCTCTGGTCACTCAAGCTTCTCAGAACTCCAAGAGAAATGACATCAGCACCAGACAGATATATCCACAGACCACAACAACATCCATTAGAGAACAGAAGAGACAACACAGCATCATCATCCTCTGAGACTCTAACCACCTGGACCAGAGACGACTGTTCCCCGTGAGAACTGTGAGGAAAAGTATATTAATATTAATACAAATATACATCAAATTAAACATTCAACTAAACCACATCAGAACTATGACAACACAATGGAAAACAAGTTCTGCAGCTCTGTAAAAGCCTTGGTCATAGCAAACAGCAGAACAAACAGTGATTCTCTGGGTCGATTTACCTACTGCTTTTCTTCAGGTAGCAGCACAGTGGACTACACCATCACAGATCTAGACCAAAACAAGATCAACTACTTCACAGTGATGCCACAACTATCTCAGACCACTGTCACATTATCATTAGTCTGAACAAGTTAGCCAGTCTTCTACCATCTTCAAATCAGAAGTCTAACCTGTATCCCCTCCCAACCAGATTCTTCTGGAGAAAAGACAGTCCAGCCTTGTATGAAGATGAACTCCACAGCATTCTGGTTGAGAACATGAAAGATGCGTTTCTCCTATTCACATTTGGAAAAGATGGGAAAAGAATTAATTTGGCAACAAAACAGTTAATTAAATTATTTTTCACAGTTGCCAGAAAATCAGTGAATAAAATAAAAATGAACTGGAGAACTTTTGCAAACTGACACGTACCATCTATCAACAAATGCTTCAAAAGTACAACTCACTGCTAAAAAGCAAAATAGCCGAACATATCACAACAAAGCTCAAAAAAATAGAAGAAGCAGTTAATCAAAATCCATCCTGGGAATTACGGAACAATTTAAATAAGTTGAAAAAAGGAGAACAAATTCCCATCTGTGACCCAAACACCTGGACAGAACATTTTGGAGATCTTTATACTCAAAATGAACAAAACCCCTCCCAAATAACTCTGACCTCCCATGTACATAACCTGGAATGTACAATAAAAGGTCAATTCAATTAATTGGACACCCCATGTCACTGAAGGAATCAAATCCCTCAAAAAAACAAAACAAAACCAAAAAATAGCAGCTCAAATGGAATTTGCAATGAGATGTTGAAACATAGCAGCCCCAAACTGAATGAGGCCATTCTCAAATTATTTAGTTTGCTCTTAAAATCAGGAAACTTTCATGAGAATTGGAAAGAAAATCAAATCATCCCAATCTTCAAACAAGCTAACAAATTTAACCCAAACAACTACAGGGGCATTTCAGTGAGCAGCAACAGTGGCATATTATTCTGTTGCATTATAAATGACTGATTAACCCAATATCTCCAAGAACTCAAGACTTTAAACAATGGTTAACTTGGATTCAAGCCACAACAGAGAACAACTGATCACATCTACACATTGAAATCTGGGGCCCCTAATTTAAACTGAATTATTAATCCTGGGACAAATGTCCAGTTGAAATGTTCCACCTAAATGTATCCTATGAGTTCACAGAAGTGCTTCTAACCTGGGCTGTTGGGCAGAACTGTGCAGATTCCCTCTCTTGACTGAAATTCAAAAGACAGCCAGTATATGTTCAGGTCCACATATCAGACTCTTCCCCAGAAAATCATCACCACTGTGCTTTCATACGAAGTGCAAGACTGATCTGCTCTGAATGCGTGAGAGGAATTGAGAGTTTACAGAGGTATAATGAAAGTGCCATATTAATCTACTATATAATGCTGAATATTGTGTATAATAATGCTATAGGGAAATATAATCCTAATGTCAAATGTCATGTCTGATTTGATTTCATCCAGTAAATTATTATTATTATTTAACTGGATAAGCATGCACTGCATTCCATTAAATATTATTTTTTTTTATTATATTTTGATATAAACAATGTTATTTTAGAAAAATTCAATTTTAATTAAAAATATTTGAAATGTAGTCAGTGACAGAGTGTAAGCAGAATGTTTATCTAACATACCGGTAATTCTGTATTTTCAGTAAGCAGAATTATTAACTATTATTTTCTTTTGGTGTCACCATTGCCCTGTTCTGTGCTGATTTTTAATCCCAGTAAATCTCTAATGGATCATTTAGCACTTTTAAGAACCGTAATTTTGCATAAGTCTTTAAAATAAAAATATTAATGATAATATTAAATTGTTTTGATTCAGGCTTAGTTCAAACAATCTTGAACCAATCTGAACCGTGAGTTCAGTATTGTTTACCAAACCGAATCATGAGATGAGAGAATCGTTACACTTATTTAAATTGCATATTTGAAGGAAGCATTTCTCTTTGACCACAACACAGTTATTCTGGACTTGATGTGTGTATGTTCCTCGGCATCATAAAACAAACAGCAGAGAGTCAATGCAGGGTTCCAGTTGTGCTAAAATAGAGTAACAGCTATGACACCAAACACCTGTTCACCATGTACTGTGATCACTGCATAGCACCTAAAGAGAACAACCGTTTACCTTAGTTTAAATGCCAACTAGGGATGTCAATTTTCAGACATTTTCATAATAAATTAATGGTGAAATTAATGTTTAATGCACGTGGAGGACTCCAAATAATATGTGCATGTAGTTTACTGTTGAAATATACAGTAATCTAAATATATACATTATACAAATGCAAGTATTGGGATTTTCCTCTTAAAATATTTTTGGCCTAAATGTATTATGTATTTTACTGAACGATGTTTAGTCTGATTTGTGAATTGTTTAATTACCACATATGAATTACAGTTAATAATAACTAAAAATACAGTTAACCGTTAATAAAAATTACATATTAGAGTTCATTAAAATTTAATGGTGTGGATCTTGCTATATTTTGGACCTATTTGGATTTATTTATTTGAAATTAAGTTAAATGAAATCAACGGTACATAACCAAATTACAGCACTTTCTGTGAGCATTCAAATCTCCTTCTCTCTCTCTCTCTCTCTCTCTCTCTCTCTCTCTCTCTCTCTCTCTCAGTTGTACTGTATTTGCTTAATTGTTTTAACATAATAAATTACCAGAGTATCAATACAAACACACACAATACAAAATAAAAAAATATAATGATGTTATCAACCTGGTCTCAGAATCACGTTGCTATACCAACATATTTACAAAATGAATTTTACGTGGCTCACTGTATAACTGTATTAAAACAATTTATAGTTTTCTACATTGAATAAGCAGTTTCAAGTGTGAACTTGGAAAAAAATGTTAACTTTACATGAATGCAAGCAAGCTCTAGCTTATAAGCAACTATAATTTATGATTGTTTGTTCTCTTTACAATTTGTCATCATGTATCAATCCTACAGTAGAAAACCTCATCATATTTATTTGCTAATTTGAGTCAAATTCACAGGTAAGTCAATTTGACTTACATTTTATTTGAAGCAGGAGTTCTCAGCATGCACATGCGTCAGTAATTAATGAGTGCTGTAAGGAAAGTTCAAAATGTGAAATATTTTAATAAAATGTTCATTAAATTTGACCATGTTTATGTAAGTAGCATGTACATCAGTAGCATCAGCGTTGAAAGTAAAATAACTATTTTAACTGAAACTTTTAAGTAAAATTTACTCAATTATAAGTCAAAATAAGTTAAATAGACTTTACTTAATTTCATACCATTTAAATGTATTAGAAAAACTGTGCAAAACTTGAATAAAAAATATTAATAAATCTTACAAGTCATTTTTTTGAGTGTACGACAACAATGACTATTATTATTTTTAACACAAATTACTTTTCACACAAATCACGAGTAAAATGACACACCAGATGCGATAAAAGGAATCTTTTCGATGTTTCTCAAGAGTTTTTGTACTAACCAGCTAGGCTTTTAACCTTTCCATCTGACTGTGGTGGGCAAACATCAGCCCATCAGGCTCTCTCTTCATGTGCACGCTATGCAAGCTTAGTCTATGTGCTATTAGCTTCAGTATGAGCGAGATTGACAGCCTCTTTTGCTCTTTATCTGGCATCTAGGTGCTTGAGTTAAGACCATTTGCGGTGACCCCTCTTGACCTGCACTGACAGTGCCCACCCTCTGTAACACACGAGACTTGCTGGAAACACAGAACACACACAGGACAACAGCACTTAGAGAGGCATTCCTTTAGCTAAAGCAGCAGACGCTGCAGTGAGAGAGTCTGTTCTTCAGGATTATCAGAAGCTGTTTGCAGGGGTCACGGGTTCTGCTGAAATTAAGGTCATTGACCTGTAGGACATGTCTGAGTTCTGCACTCTTAGCACTTAAGCTGTAGGCCAAATTGAGTCCTTTCAGAATATTTACTTTATTTGAAGAAGAAATGAGTGCTTGCCACTTAATAAAGTATGTTGTTTAAGTATGCAGGTGTTATTATTGCGCCTGATGTGTGCGTGAACACAGATTATCATGCATGGTAAATGCAAAGTGTTCCAGTTTAACTTTAATGTAACATTCACAAGATGGCAAATTAAGCCTTAAAGGTAATCATAGTTGTAATGCAGTTCAATGGAAAGGAGGAGGCGAGAACTGGCTTGACAATATAAATAATATTTTAATGATAAACTAAAACAAAAGACACAAACACACACATGACGGACATCTGACTGGGTGTGTATAATCATGACCCGGTCCCACCCTCCGCAATGTCACATTCCTCCATCGTTCTCTCAGGCTGGGGAGCCCCCCTCTTTCCCTGGGGGAGGGTGGGCCCTAAGCTCCATCTGCCAGCAGGTCATCCCCGTCTACCTGGATGAGGGAGGGGACAAGGGGAGGGAAACAGAAATAATTAAACTGGGGGTGTACTTCCTGTAGTACACCCCCCCCCCCCAAAAAAAAATTTAAATGAGAGGGAAAAGGCCAAGGCAGAGTAGCAGTGAGCGAGAGAGAGGAGAGAGAGCTGAAAAAAAAAAAAAAAACACTTACTCGCCAGTTCTCCAATACGCCATAGCTTGGTTCCCGGCCACTCCTCCACCCTCCAACGGACGACAGCCGTGCCTCCCCGGGCGGATCGGAGGCCGTCCTCCAGCCCCTGGCCGTGTTCTCGGGAAAAGCCCCGCCGCGTTCTCGGAAAACAGAAGGGGTCTCCCCCGCCCCTGGCAGCAGTTCTCCCGCTCCAGGCGGTCGACAGCGAGCCGCTCCCCGCTCGCAGTCGGCAGTCCCAGACCCTGACCACTCCAGGTGGTCGGTAAGAAGCCCCTTCTCCCCTCGCGGTCGGCGGCCATTCCTCCGGTTCCAGGCGGCCGGGTTCCTCGTCCCCCGGCAGACGGCCGCAGCTTTTCCATTGGGGTGGACGGTAGTGGCGAGAACTCTACTACGGCGTATCCCTCCTCCTTCCCGGGTTTCGGCACCAGTGTAACGCAGATTTCGATGGGCAAGGAGGAGGCGAGAACCGGCTTGACAATATAAATAATAGTTTAATGATAAACTTAAACAAAAAGACAAACACACACATGACGGACATGTCCGTAAACGATCTCCCTCTCCCGCACCACCGTCCGCAATCGGTCTTTATCCCTCTCCGAGGCTCAATTAGCCCGATAAGGGACCGGGTGTGTATAATCACGACCCGGCCCTGCCCTCTGCCCTGTCACAATAGTTTATTTAATTATGTTAATATGAAGTTACATTTATAAGATAGCCTAGATTAGTCCTGTATGGAGCTGCATTTGAATAAATGGCCTCATCTTAAGATTTCTGTTATTTATTAGTTTTTTATTCAGTTAGTGAAAATAATATTGTTAATAATTCAGCATTTAGAATCTGAAGGCTCTTTATCTTCAGTGGTCTTTGGGATAGTAATGAGTCCATTGATTGCAACACTTCAGAAACTAGGTGGATGCAGAAGGTCATCCTGGTATTTCTAGTCTACTCTAAGGATTCAGACTGCCTACTCCACTGACATACTGCTTTTGCTGTATTATATAGTAGTTAAGTGTGATAAAGCGAGGTATGTAACTTTCAATTCAAAGAACCAAACAATGGGTTTTATGTTTAAGATAATGTTATTCACTGTTTTGTCTCTCACATGTGTCAAATGGAAGGTCCACATTTCATTGCGACTCATGTTTGTTGGTCTTAGACTTCTGCGCCTGTAAATAAGAAAAGGTGAATGTAAATTATACCAATAATGATCTGTTTGTTAATGGTGAATCTCTTTGTCTTACCTTCTTCCTGGAACTTCCTAATAGGAGGGGCTCTTCTTCTTCTTCTTCTTCTTCTTCTTTGGTGTATTTACGGCAGTTGGCATCCAAAATGTTGCATTACTGCCATCTTCTGTTTATTATCTTTTCACTTCATACTTATATTCGTCTTTCCAGTCCTGCCCTCTTTAGAAAGTAAAATAAATATTTCTTTCCTTGTTCACTTTTCCCATATTCTAATATATTTTTAACATTATATTGTCCTATACCAATTTCTTGTAAATGAAGTTTCAACTCTTTCCTTTCTTGTGTAAATTTCCTGCATGACATAAATAGGAGGGGCTCGCGAACAGGAAGTCTGACTTATACCTTCCCAAAGGAGGAGTTTTGAGAATGTTGTTTGTAATTACACTGAATGCATGTCTTTTAGATTCTCATTGGTTTTCATGATGAAAATGGAGCTTGATAAAGAAAATGCCTATATTCATGTTTGAATGTTGATGTAGATTGTATTTTGAGATAGCCTTGCCATTGGTAGGTTTGAATTTGAGGGGAGGAGCCTCAACTATAAAGGGTCTAATTGTTTGGACAAAAGGGAGAGGAGAATGAAGGGTGATTGTTGGGTTAGTAGCCAACGTGTTTGATGTTTCTCATGTAAATATTATTTTATTTTATTTTTTTCTCTTTCCTTTATTTTTGTTTGTACATTGTTCATCCTGTATTGGAATTGTGGTGGATGGAATCCTGTTACACTATTTTGGAGCATGCTCTGACCGGAAAATTAAATCACCTTTGAGAGACTTCAGAGTTTTAGTTTTTTTCTTGCTGCCTGCCTAACCACCGCTAAGACCATCTCTACCACATTAAGTATGTATGTTGGGCTGTTGTGTTAGACTCACTTTTCATCAGGTAAGCTGATGGTCATAACTCAGTGTTAGGCTGAAGTCCTCAGTGTTGCTGCAGAGTTTTTAAAGTATAATGTAATACTTCTATAAAGTATAATAGAAACACTTCTCAGAAATGCTCTTAAGAACAGTCTTAAGCTCGGACATCTTAATAAAAAGTAGGACTTGTTTTTTATAAAGATGCTAAAAGCAACTTTCAGCAAAGTCTCATACCGATTCTTAAGAGCTGACTTAAGTGTTGTGAAATAAAGACTACAGTGATGTTGATCCACAAACACTGAATCAGCCAATAGTGAGTCTGCAAGGGTAACTGGTATGACATCATTAAATCACTCAGGATTTAATACGACATATTATATAACAATATTATATTCTTCTTCAGTAGATTAATTCAATGATTAATCAAATAAAAAAGCCACATTTTATTTCCTGTATTTTAAGACATTTTTGAACAAGTTGTTTTGCATAATTTTATTTTGCATGACTTTGAGTTTAGAATATTTACAAATAAGAATACATCAGTGAAATGTAAGATATGAGTTGTGGTTAAACCACATTAAACACCAGAAGGAATCTGTCAAATCACCTGAAACCACACATGAAACGATGAGCGTATTAAACGTATTATAAAGTGTTTGTGTGTTGGGCTCTTTTCAGATGCTGCTCTGTAGCATTTTTCAAATGTCTGTGAAGTGTCGTCACTGACGGAGGTTCGCTGTGCTAGTGCAAAGATATTAAACTGCAGACACACACACATGATCCTAAGACCAGGCTATGTGCCCAAGGTTCATAACACACCCTTTAGAGACCCGGTAGTGAACCTGCAAGAGCTGCCCCGGGAGGAGGCAGGCCCAGCCCCTTTGTTGCTGTGCCTGGTACATGCCTTACGCACCTATGTGGACCGCACGCACGACTTCTGGCATTCCGAGCAGCTCTTTGTCTGCTTTGGCGGACAGCGGAAAGGGAACGCTGTCTCCAAACAGAGGTTCTCCCACTGGCTGGTGGACGCCATCCTGTTGGCCTACCACACCCATGCCGTGCCCCCCCCCCCTGCGGGTCAGAGCACACTCAACAAGTGTTGCGCCCTCGTGGGCACTGGCTAGGGGCGCCTCTCTGGCAGACATATGCAGAGCTGCGGGTTGGGCAACACCCAATACCTTTGCAAGGTTTTACAACCTCAGGGTTGAGTCAGTCTTGTCCCGTGTTTTTTCAGGTCTGAGCTGGTAGAACTTGGTACACGCTGACGGTCTGACCGGGTGAATCGCTTGCGCCCAGCGCCCTTTCCCTCGGCCGAGGTAAAACAGTGTGCTTTTCCCTCCCAGGAGATCCCACTCACTCGGCTCCCTGGATGACTCCTCCCTAGCCCTGTGGGTCCGCAATTCAGCAGAGGAATTCGCTGACCCAATCCACTGCGGGTATCTCAAATCTACCCTGCACTGGGAAAGGTGCTCCATAGATCAGACCTCCTACGCGGTCAGATCAGGCCTCCTACGTATTTTCCGTATTTTCCGCGTTACGGTCCCCTTACGAGCGGACCCTTAGGCAGTTCTCGCTGCCCTCCGGTCGCCGTGTTGTAGCAACTCCCCCCTCCTCAAGGCTGGCACTACCACCGCTCCATTTTTTCCCACATGTGACCGAAGAGGGCCATGTGTTGTATTTTGCCACGTTACCTCCACCTGAAAGAATAGGAAAATGGGTAAGACCCCTTCCCACAATGCGATAAGGGCCCCAGCCATTTGGCTCTATGAGTGAAACATAGACAGAAAAGAGGCCCGGCTAGGCTCGGCCTATCCCAGGTTGGCAAGCGTCACCTTGTTCCCCTGCTTGGGTAACTAGAAGGATTCCGACGTCTTTTATGGGGCATTGGGGAAGGGTACGTCTCGTTCCCTCCATCAGTGAATGGAGGTTACATACGTAACCTAGACGTTCAATATAGCTCTCTCTCTCCACGATCTTTAGGGCCCATAGAAACATCCATAAGTTACATTAAAAAAATTATAGCGAGGTGCTAAAAGAAATGTTTAATAGGTAGATACATTTATTTTTACTATTAGAATTTTTTTTTTTTTTTATATGACTGTATTATTTTCCCTGAGGTTCACTGGCAATGTCAGTCAAATGTTTTGCATGAAAACTGTCATAGTTTAGTAATAAATTATAATTTTCCATCCTGTCTCATGCCCTCTGTCTCAAACACTCAGTGTCTCCTTTAAACATCAATGTAAATGCTCACTGTTCTGATTGGCTAACATCATGCAGCCCCTTAAATTCAGCCATATTTGAAACTCAATCAGAAGAGAATAAACAATCTCTCCACAACATTTAACCCTGTAAATTTCATGTTTGTTTTGAAAGTGAATACATACAACACATTTTATCCGAATATATTAAAATGTTCTCTCAAGCAGCACCATAAATATCAAACAGTCATGATCATTGAAATATTCATGAATTAAACTGTTACCTCACAGTTTTGCTGTCAAGTCCAAGTGTTTTTAACTGCCCCATTCTGTAATAACATTTCCTTTGCAAAGCTTAAATCGTATTGTGACTGGTTCACAAGCAGTCGACGCTGATATTAGCCACACATACACAGTTCATACCACGGTGAAACACAACACTCACAATAGGTGCACTGAGGCGCAGATCACCAGAAACGCATCCCAGCGGTCAAAGATGTCAAGCTTGACACCGTGTCTTTTAAAAGTAGTGTGATAAACGTGTCAAAGTCAAAGACTGTTTTACAAAAAACTTTAAAATAGTCCAGATGGATCCCCTTTGGTGTTCAGGAATAGTTGGTAACACTAGATCTGACTCTCACCCTCTTTGTTTATGATATGAACTGAGCGCCAGTGGGCGGGTCCAAGGATGTAAAGGATTTAAAGCAGAAATGTGAATCTTATAATTTTATAAAAGCACTTACATTCATTCTGATAAACTTGTGTAATATTTGTGTTCCATTACATCATCATGGTAACAAAGTTGTATAATTGGCTATAACTTTACATAGAAAAGGTTAGTAAGTGATTTAATTGCACTAAAATCATGATTACCCTTTATGTCTCGTGTCTATACTTTTGAAAAATTTGTATTTTAACATAAAAAGGCCAATATTCACTTCCATTGTAAGTGTCTCACTGTTACCCAGATTTTTGCAAAAAAAATAAAAAATTGTGGTAATCAACATTATGCCACAAATGCTGTCGATTGAGCTTAACTTTTATTGAACCCAGAACAGTCCTTTAACTAACTTGCTTAAGTGAGATTCTCTTCAGATTGTTGCCCCATCATGACAGTATTTGACCTGAAAGGCAAAACTGACTGATGCAACCATTGTGGTGACACTGTGAATGCAAATTGTACTTGTGCTTATATTAAGAATTATGGTCCGATACATTTTGAAATCCAAAAATGCATAAAATAAAGCTCACATCACTAGTAGCATAAGCATGGACAGGACATGCCAACAGCTGCATGTTTCATAACAGTAGTTGCTAAGGTTTGTCCAATGAAACATTGCATCATCCCATTCAGACCTCCCCTTATGGGCACAAAGGTGAAGAGGGTGCTGGTTGTGTTGCACTAGCAGAATGGGACCTCATCACACTAGAATGAATCACCAATAACTGTAAGATTGTGTAGAACGGCATAAGTGAAATCTCTGGATGGACTGAGGCTGTGACACATGGAGTCCATGCATCCAACTCTCAGCTTTCAACCCTACCTGACATGTCCATCACAGATGATATGATAAAGAGTAACCTGTCAATCACAGCTGAGCTCTGTCTGCTTCTCTTACTCAAGAGGTCACATGGAGTTTTTTCCAACAGAATAAACACTTGAGATTGACTCAAGATTTACACAAGACAGTCATGTGCTGACCTGAGAAACAAACACTCCAATAAGTCTGATCCAGTTCAAGCACACCAGACAAATTTCCTTGATTCTGCTATATGTTAAAACAATTATTTGTTATATTGCATTCTCTAAAGGAATAGTAAAAAAAAAAAAAAAAAAAAAAAAACTAATTGTGCCATCATTTACTCATCCTAATGTCATTTCAAACCTGTACAGTATGACAGACTTTCTCCTCTGGAACACAAAAAAAGATAAATGTTGGCTGGCCATTCTTTTGCATATAATGAAAGAAAAAAGAACCAATAAATTATCATAAAAGTAGTCCCTCAGACTCATGCGTTATATTGCAAATCTTCTGAAGCCACTTTTTTGTTTTGTTTTTTGTGTTCTTAAGCCATGTTTCTGGCATCATTCTAGAGTAAATTCTAGACACTGTTGAGTGCGAAAATCCCAGAAGATCAGCAGTTACAAAAATACTCAAACCAGCCCATTAGGCACCAACAATCATGCCACGCTCCAAATCACTGAGATAACATTTTTTTCCCCATTCTGATGGTTGATGTGAACATTAACTGAAGCTCCTAACCCTCATCTGCATGATATTATTCACTGCACTGCTGCCCACAATTGGCTGAGTAGATGTACAGGTGTACCTAATAAAGTAGTCACTGAGTGTAAATCACAAATTATACAAAAGCCTTTTCTCTTTTCTCCATTCAATGAGCATTCTGCATAACATCGCTACTTTATTGTGGATTTAAGCTTTTTCTTTTGGCATTTGGAGCTTGGCAGAGCCAGTCCTCATTCACTTACTTTATATGGAAAAGAACAGCCTGGATATTTTTTAAAAATTTAGCTGTTGTGCTTTAGGGACTTGTTTAGAACTGCTTTCTTTTTCTTCTTCTTTTTTTAAAATGAGTGTCCGTCCTATGATTTTCAAGACTTTCGGTTCCGTACATTTTAATCTTTTTATTTTGCTGATGCGGACATAACATTAAACATAGACATAACAAAAAAACATTACCAATGCTTCCCTGCTATGCTATTCAGTGTCAGCGCTGCCCATTTACTGACTCAACAGAGAATAACACACGGCCAGAGGTGGGTAGTAACACGCTACATTTACTCCATTACATTTACTTGAGTAACTTTTTGGGAAATGTTTAACTTTTAGAGTAGGTTTAAAAGTGGGTACTTTTTACTCACACTCAAGTAAATTTCGAATGAAATTTTTTTACTTTTACTTCTTTACAATGGGCGTACAGAAGTACTGTCGTTTCATTACTGGGTTTAATTTGAATGAATGTGTAATTTATTGAGAGATTATTGAATGGGACTTTTAGGAGAGTGTATGTTCACAGCTGAGCGCAATTGAGTGATGAGACTGTCACTCAAGTCATCAGTGCAGCAGCATCAAACTCTTCAAGGTGAAACACTTTCTTCGCTCCGCACAGTGAAAAAAAAATAATAGTTTTGTCATGCAATGCCTTAATTTAACACCAAGACAAGCTGATATTTCAAGATTAAAATCACAGCTCCAACATAAGGCAGCACGCTGAGGCAAGTTTTGGCTCTAATTCTAACGCAGGCTTTTCTGTGTAACGAGATGGTCATTTTCAGGGTGATTCTGTAACTGGGCTCTTATTATATCAGTTTTAAGAGTACATTTTTAAATCAGTGCAGCAATATATCAGTGCACTTTGTCCCGTGTCCCACATGTCATAAACATTATTTACTCCAAACCCTCGAGGGGGTACCCGAAACTATTGCAGCTACTTCAGGCGGATTAACTGTATAAATCCATGTAAACATCCAAGTTAAGTGTAAATCACTGCCATTCGTGTGATCGACAACCGGAGCGCCAACAGACAGCATTTCTGCACATGCACAGCGAGGTACGCGGGGCGCACGCTATGTGCACAAGGCGATCGTCGCAACGATAGTGGCTGTGTCTGCTATCGTTCAGTCATTCACTATTTCCTATAGAACACAAAAAAGGCCAGCATGACTAACCAAAAAATGAAAAATAAACAAAACACAAACTAATCTCAAATTTTCAGTGGGAAAAGAAACAATGGCCACTACCCAAAGAAGGTTTTGAAACTCAATACGCTATGGTTCACATGGTTGACTGAGACATAACGGTCTCACTGAAAGGCAGAAGTGGGTCGTAACACAGTCTGTTCCGTACAAACGTCCGTAACTGCTGGAACTCGTATCTCAGCAGAGTATAGACACGAGTGATCATCCAGCGGCCAAACCCAACCGCAGAGTTGCGCGCACACGGTGTTCTCAGTTCAACAGGTCATCAGCACAAAAATAAACACTGAATTGTCGGACACAGCAGTAACACTTACACAGTAACAATGCGCCAGCGTAAGAGAAACCACACACACGCGTTCATTGAGCGGAGAACGAGAACAAAACTGTTTCATTGATGCCCGCGAGACTTTAAACACTGCCGACCCTATCACATCACATGCCCACTTAAAGGCATAACATACCTATTCTGGTTACATATATATATATATATATATATATATATATATATTATTTTTTACTCTGAAATGTTTATAAGTTTTTTCCAAATGTTTGAATATTTGATTTATATGATTTTTTTTTTTCGATTCACATTTTTGTCACATATCATTTAGAAAATTATCATCAACTAAAAGACTGTTCTTGTTTAGTTATAAACATTTTCTTAATTTAAAAATGTAAAACATATAAAAGATACTACATACACAACCGCCCTTGTTGTGAAACCTGAGCTCCTGAAATAATAGCATAAAATAAAAAAATACTGGTATTAACTATTAAGCTCAAATTCACCTGCATTTTCTGCACTGTCTGTGCAGATGTAAATTGTAATATTACATATATGTTGTAGATAGTGATTAGTCTATGTATAAATAGAATGATTTTTAGTGAGGTAATTAATGTACAGTTGTTATCGCACAATAAACCCCATCAGAGTGACCAGGACCCCGACTACATGCCTACTATCCAAATAAATAAATAAATGGACATAATGTATTGATTTGCATTGAAATAATGTGACAAGTAAGATATTGCTGAACAGCTGAAACAACAACAAAGAAACCACACAGTACTTCACAGTGAACGTTTTTTAAACATTGGCTGTGGTTTTGGCTCATCTGTATCATCAGATGTTCCAGTGACAGCAGACGCTCAAGCAGAAATGGACAGATTGCCCCATCAAAACTAAAGTACATGACTGCTGCACCTGCAGCTCATCAGTGGACATAAAAGAAACCAGAAGACAGGGAGCATGGGAAACATTCTCTGCTTCAGTAACTCTATCCTGTGATGTCCTGTTTTTACATTCCAGAGCTGACAGAAGTGAGTTTGCTTCATGAACACCCAATGAACTCTTCCTTCAGGCCTTTTCCATTAACTAAACTTGGACGCAACAGAGATGTGCATACTTTCTTATCATTGGTATTAAAAGAGTATCCCTGTGCTGATATTTCCCAACCTCTAATAAAAAAAATATAAAGACCATTTCACAAAATGCATGAATGTTCACTGTGACAAGATGCTAAACTGAAACAATGGTTTTCATATGGGCCTCCTCATACCACGTGTAAAAATTTGTCCTTTGATTCAGCAACTTTTTTTTTTTTTTGGCAAGAGGTTTTTTTTTTCATTCGCTGAAGAACTTGACTTTATGCGAGCAACAAAATTCCAGGTGATTTATGTAAATAGGCCTTAAAGCTGAAGTGTGAAATTGTCCCAAATAAATGTATGATGTGGCAAAGTGGTTAAAGTCCTGGAGAGTTTGTGCTGTATGTATATTGATGAAAAAAATTCTTCAGTAGGCCTGTTATCAACATCTGACATTCAGTTAAAGGTGCTGTGAGTGATGTCATTCTTGAACTGCTTTTGAATTAGACACGCCCCCATTTCCTAAACCATGCCCTCCAATGACACGCACACACACGGATATGCTTGGTGATGCTTGTGATGAGTGCAGGAGTAAAAGAGCTTCTCATTCACGTGTATGAAAAATAATGTAAATGTGCAATTTGATGTCAGCAAAATGCCACTCTCAGCTTCCTGCTACCAATATATGGGCTGCCCTGTGAACGTGCCATTTCATAAAAAATCACTTACAGCACCTATAATACTGGTACTCTGCTAAAATAACAATGAGCATTCTGCTTGAAATATCATTTGTGGAGATGAAAATAAAGCATATCTCGAAGCAATAGAGTGCAAAAAAAGAGAGTCAGTCCCATAGGGTGCAACACAAAATGTTCCCGCGTGACAGCCAGAGGAGGCGGCACACACACAGTCAACTTTGGGCTCTGTATCGCTGCACGACTCTTACTTTCACCTGACAATGATCCACACATTCACACGTATCACCAGAGTGTCACACAGCACGACACACTCACCTTATATCCAGAGGTGTATAGTAACGAAGTATAAATACTTTGTTACTGTACTTAAGTATAGTTTTTTAGCATTTGTACTTTGAGTATAAATATTTCTTTGGGCCTTTACTTTCACTTTACAACATTTTGAAGAGAAAATGTATACTTTTACTGCAGACCCTTTCATCAGGTTTTTACTATGCTGTTGCTAAGTTGTTTTCTGTGTTTTTTGCACATTGCTATGCTGTTGCCAGGGTGTTCTGGGTGGTTGCTTATTGCCCCATAATCCCATAAATATGATCATTCTGATGTGACTTGAATGCGCCATTAAAAGGATAGTTTAAAAATGAAAATTCTCTCATAATTTTCTTACCCGCATTCAATCCAATATATTTATGACTTTAATTTTTTTCTGCAGAACACATAAATGTAGCATAAGAGTAATCCATAAGACTCTTGTTGTTTCATCAATGTCTTCTGAACGTATCAAATTGTTTTTTGGGTGAGAAAAGACCAAAATATAACACATTTTTCGACTATAAATTTTGACATTAGCAGTCTCCTTGGATTTCAAGTTCAATTACACTTCCTAGAGTGCCACCTAGGGCTCTGCGCATGCATCAAGCACTAGAAAGTGAAATCAAGCTTGAAATCATGATCATGCCTAGAGATTGCAATGGCAAGTTATTCAGTGAAAATTAGTACAAATTTGGTTTGTTTTCACCAAAAACCAACTGAATCACATCAGAGGACATGGATTATGCTCTCTTCATGTGCTTTGAAATGTCTGGCCACCATTCAGTTTCATTGAATTGACCTATAAAGCTGAAATATTCTTCTAAAAATCTTTGTATGTGTTTTGCATACAAAAGTCACAAACATTTGGGATATTAAGTAGAGGTTCTGAAATGACAGGTGATACCTCTTTTCAAGTCAAGTCAAGTGGCTTTTATTGTCATTTCAACAACATACAGTTAGTATAGTACACAGCGAAACGAGACAACGTTCCTCCAGGACCATGGTGCTACATAAAACAACATAGGACAAACACAGAACCAAATGAGAATACACAGACTAAATAAAATACCTATATAAAGAGCACGAGCAAACGTGTGCAAAAAGTACGGGACAGTACAATAAATTAATAACAATAAACAGGACAATAGGCACAGTGAGAGACAAATTTATTTTGTTTTGTTGACATTCAGAGAAAAGTTGTTGTCTCTACACCAGTCCGTTTGCCGCTGCACCTCCTCTCTGTATGCTGACTCGTCGTTCTTGCTGACAAGACCCACCACGGTCATGTCATCGGCAAACTTGTGATTCGAGCTGTGCATTGCTGCACAGTCATGAGTCAGCAGAGTGAACAGCAGTGGACTGAATACACAGCCCTGGGGGGCCCCAGAGCTCAGTGTGGTGGTGGTGGAGATATTGTTAGTGATCCGGACTGACTGAGGTCTCCCAGTCAGGAAGTCCATGATCAAGTTGCAGAGGGAAGTGACCAGGCTCAGCAGGTTCAGCTTTCCAATCAAGTGCTGAGGAATTATTGTGTTGAACGCTGAGCTGTAGTCTATGAACAGCATTTGAACGTATGAGTCTTTTTATCTAGGTGGGTGAGAGGCAGATGGAGGGTGGTGACGATGGTCTGTTGAACGGTTTGGACAATACACAATGCAGTGGGTCTAGTGAGGGGATAGCTGGGTCTTAATGTGCCTCACGACAAGCCCCTCGAAGCACTTCATGATGATGGGTATGAATGCGACGGGACGGTAGTCGTTGAGGCAGGACACTGAAGACTTCTTTGGCATGGGGACGATGGTGGTGGCCTTGAAGCACGTTGGAACAACGGCGAGCTCAAAGAGATGTTGAAGATATCGGTAAGAACATCTGCCAGCTGGTCTGCACATCCTCTAAGCACTCTGCCAGGAATGTCGTCTGGTCCAGCAGCCTTCCTTGGGTTGACTCTACATAGAGTTTTTCTCACATCATCCGTGGTAAGACAGAGCACCTGGTCGTTGGGAGGAGGGGTGGTCTTACTCGCCACCACGTCAATCTTCACTTCAAACCAAGCGTAGAAGTCGTTCAGCACATCTGGAAGGGAGTCAACTTTGTCACAGGCACCTCGCTGTTCTTAGGGCTGCCTTGAGTCTCGGGTCCTCAGCAGCGTGCACCTCCGCAGTCATCCACGGCTTCTGGTTGGAGCGTGTGGTGATGGTCTTGGAGAAAGTGACATCATCAATGCACTTGCTGATGTAGCTGGTCACTGATGCTGTGTATTCCCCCAAGTTGGTAGAGTCACCATATGTTGCAGCCTCCCTGAACATGTGCCAGTCAGTACACTCAAAACAGTCATGAAGAGCAGAGATGGCTCCTGCTGGCCAGGTTTTCACCTGCTTCTGAAGCGGTTTTGTGCATCTGACGAGAGGTCTGTATGCTGGAATTAGCATGACAGAGATGTGGTCTGAATAGCCGAGGTGGGGGCGGGGCTCCGCCCGGTACGTGCCTGGGATGTTTGTGTAAACCAGATCAAGCGTGTTCACCCCTCTCATTGCAAAGTCCACATACTGATGGAATTTAGGGAGCACTGTCTTGAGATTCGCATGGTTGAAATCTCTGGCGACAATAAACAGTCCGTCAGGGTGAGTGTTCTGCAGTTCGCTCATAGCCCCATCCAGTTCACAGTTCATCATTCTCTTCTCGTTTGGCACTCAGTGAAGGCGGTCGCATTTTCTCTCCCTCTCCCTCCCCTGACCTCCCTGCTTTGCTCTCTCGTCACGTCTAATCAACTGTCTTGTACTTTTGAGAGACTCTCTCAGCACTGCTCTCCAAACCAAGAAATTATTATGGATTTGGTCAACTGGTCTCTCAACGCAATTGACACCATCTTCTTGAGGAGAAGCTTGGGTTCGGAGGAACCTAACTGCCCTGATGGAACGTTTGCAGCTGGCTACACGATGGACGCGTGGGAGAGGTGGCGGGTCGTGTGTCTGGCGGTTCTTTCCGTGGAGGACGTTGAAGATATCTACCTATTCGGAACCATGATAACAGGTCTTCTGCTGATTGGATTAGGCATTGCCCTGGTTTATCGAAGAATTAAGAAGACGGAGACAGCTGTCCAAAGCCTCACAAGGCTGCCCGTCATGATTGAGGCGGTGGGCAGAGCTGTCAGCACTCAGACTCTCAATACGGATAACATCATGAAGGAGCTTACAGCTTTGCAAAGGCAAATGGATCGTTTAAGAGACCAACATGGACATGCAGAATAGCCTGAGACATTGCAGCTATTCGCCCCAAGACAAAACATTTCAATCTTATCTGTTTTGGCACCCCCCAACCAGCACAGGCCTTGGCCAATGCCGCTGATGGATCAACAACTCCCCTGGTTAGAGCACTGCAATGAGCCGCTCTCGCATTCCCTCCCCCCTCCCAAAACACCCTGGGATTGTGACCTTTTGGCGAATCTCTGGGCTCACACACACACAAGACTTTACACAAATACAGATATGCATCCGCCCCTCACCCCATCCCTCGCCTTCGCCGCTTCGTACCCCCCAGTCTGACAGGCGGGTCTGTGACCAGCGCCGAGAATGGCTGCAGGGCCGGATGGCTGCTTCCCTGTGCTGGGCTACCTCCATCCCCCACTCCCCTCCCCTGTTGCAAGTTTTTGTTATGTTGTAGATGTACTGATTATGTGCTAAGTGTTGCTGAGATGTTTTTTCCTGTTCCCACACTGTAATCCTCACAGGAGTATAGTCTGGGGGTTGCTTTTTTTTCTCACCTTTCCCCATGTAATGCTGTATATCTTCTCAATTCCCTGTCTTCCTGCCCTGTCTACCCAGTTGTCATATTGTATGTTTGTATGGGCAGGATGATGGCCAATTTCACTGGTTACTTTCACTTGTGACTATGTGACAATAAAGGGTTACTACTACTACTAATAACAGTGGTGAATTCCCGTGGTAAATAAAAAGGTCTGCATCTAACAGTCCACTAGCGATGAGCAGTAGCTAGAGACTAGCATAGAGTTCTTGCACCATTCCGTGTCTTGCCACCACCGCGAGTCTTACCGCACAGAGCTGCATTTCTGTCGGCATGAAACGAGGCGAGCCCGTCTAGCTGAATGGTGGAGTCCGGAACTCTGTCGCTGAGCCACGTCTCCATGAAAACAAAGACTCAGCAGTCTCTAAACTCATGCTGCATAGCCTGCTGGAGTCGGATGTAGTCCAGTTTATTGTCCAGGGAGCAAACATTTAAGAGCATGATAGACGGGAGAGACTGCCGTCTAAGGTTTGTTTTTAGCCTTGCATGGACCCCCGCCCTCTTGCCGCGCTTCCGCTTCCTCGCACACCGCTTACGATGTCCTCTCCCCCGTCCACCAGCATCAGGCGACGCCGAGGACTGGAGGCCTGGTCTCCGCAGCAAGCCAAGTTGCCTCCTGCAGGTCATCATGCAGCTTGGTTGTTGCATGAATCCTATATTTGAGCAGTGTCTGGCAATGGTAGACACAAACACCGGTTGCTCTGATGTCCATGTGCCGCAAAAGTTGGGTTATTTAACAAAAATAGCACCATTTTGGATCCGGAGCGGCCGCTGCATGCTACCGCGCCGCCAACTTGGATCTTAAGAGCTTAGTTGGTATAGGATCTAACAAACATGTTGTGGCTTTTAATGTTTCGATAAGTTTTGTTAGCTCTTCATGACCAATGACAGACAAGGATTGAAGTTGCATGTGAGGAAAATTATTAGAGGATTGTTGTGGATATTTTCTGAGTTTACTAAAATATGCTGACCTGGCAGCTTTTAGTGCCTGTCTGTAGCTACAGACACTATCCTTCCATGCACCATGAAATACTTCTAATTTTGTATTTTTCCACATTTCCCATTTCCGAGCTGCTCTCTTGAGAGCACGAGTGTGATCATTGTACCATGGTGCAGGGCTTATTTCTTTCATTTTCTTTAATCGAAGTGGGGCGAAAATATCAAGGGTGCTAGAGAAGACAGCATTTATATTTTTTGTTATTTCATCAAGTTCTTCTGGGCTTTGGGGTTTATTGAGTGTATGAGATATATCTGGAAGATTATTGTGAAGCTATCTTTAGTGGTTGAAAGAATAGATCTACCTGAATGATAGCGTGGTGTAGATTGAGTAATATTAGCTGATTGCAGCATATAAGAGACGAGGTAAAGATCCAAGATGTCATCGCTCTGCTGCAGAATTTCTATATTATTAACATCAACTCCATATGACAGAATTAAATCTAGCGTATGATTATGGCGATGAGTTTGTCCTGTTACATATTGTCTGACTCCAAGAGAGATGAGAATATCATTAAATGCTAATCCCAATGTATCATTTTCATTATCTATGTGAATGTTGAAGTCACCAACAATCAAAGCTCTATATACAGTAACTACTAGATCTGATAAAAAAATCAGCAAATTCACCAAGGAAATCGGAATAAGCCCGGGTGATCTTATACATTATAGCAAGGACAAAAGACGACAGAGATTTTTTATTTATATCTGACGGTGTCACATTAAGCATTATTAATTCAAAAGACTTACATTTATATCCTGTCCTCTGAGTAACACCAAAAACTTCACTGTAAATTGTAGCAACACATCCTTGACCCTTCAGATGAGGCTCATGTTTATAACAATAACCTGGGGGAGTAGATTCATTTAAATTAATATATTCATCTGGTTTAAGCCAGGTTTCAGTCAAACAGAGCGCATCCAGTCTATGATCTGTAATCATTTCATTAACAATTAGTAGCCCTATTTTAACATGATGTGTATTTTTAAATTGTTTTGTTCAAGTTTGACCTTAATCAAATTTTTCAAATTAATCAAATCAAACTTTTCTAAATGATTTAGTGAGGGTATTGTGTTTGTAGTTCGGGGAACAGACACAGTCTCTATGAGATATGTGTTGTAGTTTATGTGACCTGTGTGACGTCTCAAGGCAGCTAACAGATGTTCGGATTAACCAGTTTGTCTGCTTCCTGACCTGGGCCCCAGATAGTCAAACACTATCATTATAAAGACTATAAGCTAAATTACTAGAGAAGAGAGCAGCACCTGCCCTGGAGAGATGGAGTCCGTCTCTCTTTAGCAGGTCAGGTCTACCCCAAAAACTCTTCCAATTTTCTATAAATCATATTTTATTCTTCAGACACCACTCAGACATCCAGCCATTCAGTGAAACTAATCTACCATAAACCTTGTCACCACATCGAACAGGGAGGGGACCAGAGCATATTATCTGACATCGTTTTTGCAAATTTGCACACCTCTTTATTTACATTATCTTTAATGATCTCTGACACTTGTGCAGGGTGCCATGCAGCATACCGTCAGCAACAGGAAGTCCAGTGACGTCAGACCAGTCGGCCATGAGTGCTCTTTCCCTTGCTCTTTTAATTTTATTGTTTTCTTAAATAACGTGTTTTCTTTGTTTTTTGACCTGAAAACATTCAATTTGTGAGTGTAATTTTAAGTCCATATTCTATGTGCTATTGTGGGTATTCGACAGCATTCATTTTGTGTATCGATGGTTAATGAGCTATCTACCAGGAAACCGAAAGGTTTTTACTTGTCTGGCGCCCCAAACAATTTGACTCAAGTTACCGGTTATTAATTCTTTGAATTTATTTGGGACAGCATTACAATCTGTTCCGTCATTTATGCAATTTCCATATATTTTTGATACTTAAGTAAATTTAATATCAGTTACTTTAATACTTTTACTTATGTCGACTTCTCAAGGGCTACTTTAACTTTTACTTGAGTCATTTTCCATGAAGGCATCTTTACTTTTACTCAAGTATGACAAACGGATATTTTATACAACACTGATTATATCAGAAGAGAACCTTAACAGATACGAGTGATGAATGTGGCAAGCTCACCTTGACAGTGACAGAGGGGACTGTCAAGCAAGTTCATCACAGGTATGCACATGCACACTGTGAGAGGGAGATTAGCATCACACACCGTGTTTTTTTGTTCTAAAAATGCATGAAGATTTCTATTAGGAATAAGGTTTGGGTAGATTTTTTTCCTCATTAAGACAAAAGTGAGCATGTGTGTACCAAGACTTCATCCAGGTTAGAGGAGACTGAGCTTCTTCTGTGTGCTCTCGGGAGGATGTCTGGAGAGAAAGATCAAAGGCATGAAGATAAACCTCACACACAATGTGCATTTGTTTGCTCTAAATCCAGTGTGTTGTACCCTGGGTTCCCCATTTGTCAACGTTGTGTCGAGTGAAGTGACACTAGGGGACCTTCTTGTAGGCCTCGGTTATCTCTGAACTTGAGAAGATGATTTCGTGTGCTCTTTTTTTCCCAGGAGAGTCCACTAGATTCGCACTCCCTGGATGTTCTTCCTCCCTAGCCCTCTGGTCCATGAATTCAGCAGAGGAATTCCCAACCAGACCCACTAAGGGTACTAAAATTACCCTGTAATAGGTAATTAGAGAATACTATAGATTATAGGTGCTCCACAGGATAGGCCCTTGTTGATTAATCCCTCTATGTGTATTTTCCTCGATACAGTCCCCCTACGGGCGGACCCGCATTTCTCTTGGCAGTCCCCGCTGCTCTCCAATCACCGTGTTTGTAGCAACTCCTCCCTCTCAGCAGGTAGGATCTACCACCGCGCCATTCCCATGAAAAACCCATGAAAACCCATGTGACTTTTATGCCACTCTTTACCTCCCCACAACCTGGGCAAGTGGTAGTCTTAGTGGTCTTTTACCCCTGAAAGAATAGGAGTTGGGAAAGCATGCCTTGCCCTATGCGTGTGATAGCGTTAAGATGGCCCCAGCCGCTTAAAATCTATGTGAGAAACATAGAGGGTGAAAAGGCACGGCTGGCGCAGCCTGCTACCAAGTCACTTTGTTCCCTCCTTCGGGGTGCCGGGAACCTAACAATTTTATGATGATTTTATGGTTGTTGGGGAAGGGTACGTGCAGTCAGATGCAGCCTGTCATTTTGGCATGCAACTGCCTGCCCGCACCTGCATTAGCAGCTCATTTACACAGTTCAGTGCATGGCGTGATTGAATAGGGACCCCTAGTGTCGCTTCACTAGACACAACGTCGAAGTGAGCGACAGATGGGGAACATCTAGGTTACTGTTGTAACCTCCGTTCCGTCCCCTGGCCATGTTGCTCGGCCCCTCACTGCAAAACCTGAATGAACAGAGGCATGATTCCCTCCTTTTATACCCGTATGCCTGGGGGAGGGACATGCAAATTCTGTCTGCAAATTGACATTGGCCTTTTCTCAAGTTCAGAGGTAATTGAGGCCTTCAAGAAAGTTCCCTTTCGACACAATGTCTCATTCCCTCCATCACGGAACGGAGGTTACAACAGTAACCTAGATGTTTTGCTGACCTTCTGTAATGTCTTCATCTCCTTGTCCACCCCATCATACAACTACTTTAGCTGCAGTGAAGGAGGGGCCATTCAGAATACCCTGAGCAAAATCATGCTACTGTAGGTCAAGGTTGTACAAGGTCTCAGTGTGACTGCGTCCGCGGTGATCCCTCTGGACCATCTGCACATGAGACCGTTTTTGATGTGGCTTAAAGACAGGTAGTTTCTTCCAAGGGCCAAATCCCCTAGGCTGATAAGGGTTACACGCTGCGGGCACCTTTCTATGTGGTACAGACCCCGGTTTCTTACCTTGGGTCCCTCTCTAGGTGCGTCTTGTTGTCGCAGGCTGCTAACGACAGACACCTCCCTGACAGGCTGGGTACCGGTCTTAAGTGGTCGTCCGCCTTAAAGGGATAGGAGGGTCGGAAGCTCGGTTGTCACAATAACTGTCTCCAGCTGATGGCTGTATTTCTGGCCCTGAAATACTTCCTCCCGAGGCTGCCATGTCTTGGTGCGGATGGGCAATACAGTGGTAGCCTCTTACATAAACCATCAGGGAGATCCACGTTCATGTCAGCTAAATTTCTTGTATGTCGGATCCTCCTTGTGGCCCAGGGCAGCTCCTGTCACTCAGGACAGGTTTTGTCCCTGGATGCCCGGGTGTGGGAGCAGATTTATTGTCCAGACAGAAAATACAGACGGGGAGTGGTCCCAGACAGCGCAATGTCTCCTCTACTTCTCCCTGAGTCACCCAGCCCCCCTTGGGGTCTGGACGTAATGGCACATACATGACCCAGAATGCGTCTGTATGCATTTTCTTTCCCCGGTTTCTCTGCTCCCGGGAGTCTTGGCAAGGTTCGCCAGCAAGGGTCTTGCCTCCTTCTGATAGTGCCGCGTTGGCCGAACAGGGTATGATTCTTGAAGGCCTCAATTACCTCTCTTCATAGGACTTAGCAGTAGTCCATGAGAGTCTGGTTGAGACCCCCTTTGAACCTCTAGAGTCAGTGTCTGGCAGACTTCTGACTCTCAAGATGGTTTTTCTTATAACCATTACGTCTCTAAAGAGAATTGGGGACCTACAGTCTCTTTTGCCAGCCTGTTTAGAGTTTGCCCCAGCAATGAGCAAAGAAATTTTGCACCCTCACCCTGACTACCTGCCTAAGGTGCCTTTCGCGACCCTACGTCTGGTCACTCTCTAAGCCTTCTGCTCCCTGCCGTTTGTAACGCTGGAGCAGCAAAGACTTCACAGACTCTGTCCAGTCTGTACACTTCAGACTTATGTCCACCGCATTTGCCAGTGGTGTAAAGTCAGGGGGCGGTCACCTCCTAGCAGACTATGTCACTTTGGGTGAGGGATGCTACCCCTGGCCTACGAGGCGCGGTCAAGCTTCGCCAGTAGGCATTAGGGCTCACTCTACCAGAGGGCTTGTCTCCTCTAAAGCCTTGGCTAGAGGTATCCCTCTGCAGCAAGTTTGTGAATCGGCAGGCTGTCCCCTCCGCACACATTCATTAGATTTTTATAGTATGGATGTTTTTCTCCACTCTTATGTCTTTGAGTCCACATCTCAAGCTCATGTCTGAGGCCTGTGTAGTGTGCTCTTGTGAGCACACTACACAACCGTATGGGGTCCGGACAGCCACAGTGGATATTCTCGTTCCCAAAGCGCTTTTCTCAGCGCAGCATCCTAGCGAAGCTTTGGAAACCCTTGTTCCCTGAAAAAAGCGGAACGAGATGGTGCACTTCTTTGCCGCAATTGGATGCCCCAGGACTGCTCTTTCAAAAAAAGATATCTGACGACACTCTGGTGATGCATCCATTTATAGCCTGGCCACAGGTGCATCAAATGATTACATCAGCCAAGGCTATAAATTCCGGTCAATGTTCATTGACGTGTTGTACACATATTCACAGCTGGTCACAATGTAGGATTGTTCCCAAGCACTTTTCTCAGCGCAGCATCACGTTCCACTTTTTTCAGGGAACAAGGCTTACATGCGTAAACCGAGACGTTTTGTCCATACATCAGCATGGCTGTGATTACCTACAGCCATAACAACACTCTTGTTCACGTGATACTGCTTTTATATAAGCCAGTGCAAAGAATATGTTTCAGAATAAAATCAGACACCAGATCTCGAGAAACAACTCTTTTAGTTAAGTTAATGATTCCATGACTTATTCTTAATATAACAGATGCTCAATAGTCACTCCCCAGCACTATTTGGAAAGTCGTGAACAAATAGAAATATTGAAGCATCCCAGTTTTAGATCTCATGCTGTAGGATGTTTTTTGGTAGCAAGTCATATTATGACACACTGATATTGCCATGTTGACATATGCTAGCATCAACACAAAAGAGTAAAGCTTTCACTTTACACTCTGATCTATAATGCAGAAGTGTCACATCGCAGAACAGAATAAATTAACATGGAAACGTAATTGTCAATGGCCCAAATGTAAATATCAATTCATTTTGAGTGAATCTTTCTAAATTCTTTCTAAAGGCAGTGTATGGTAAACGAGTGTTCAGAACAGCACAGCAGCTAATTTAGCATGTGCTGACAGACAGTCATTGAATGTGAGGCCAGTAGCAGAGAGACAGTCGGACAATGACAGAGTAAGTGACCCATGTAGGATGAGCGTGACCCGTACACTTAAATGCTCTCCACACGTATCTACTACCTAAACAGGTGAGAACCACTCAAAGCATAATGTCCCACAAACACTGAGTTCTTCCCAGCATCCCCTGCCTCAACCACACCCAAGTGTAAAATGGGTAAAATGTCTACTTTAAAATGGCAAGAGATCTTTTCCATAAGGATATCATAAAATCCTTCATAAAAGAGTTGCAAACAAAGAACCAAACAAGCTAGCTCTGTTACAAGATTTGATTTAATGCAAAAAGTATTATAAGGTGCAAGATTAAAATGTAAATAATAATAATAATAATTCAAAACAATCCTTAAAATTATTGAAAGTTGCTGATTATAAGTATAGAAATATATGTGGACTTTTTTGCAAAATGTATTTATATATTTGAAAATATTAAAGTAAAAATGTCCCTATTGCGCCATATAAAAATTATGTTGGATAAAACAGACTGATGGCTTCAACGGAAACATATGCCATAGATTAACAACCTCGTAGCTCATGGTAGGTCTGTCTTTAAAGGTTTACAATCGATTAAAAATCGATTTGCCTACAGAGCAAAAGAATAGGATATTTACTTCCATAACAGGACTGTTGGGCTCTATTGAGGAAGAAATGGGTATGAAACTCTACATTTTAAGTTTAAATGTACCAGTTTACGCCCAAAGTATGCTTAGATTCTGACGCAAAAACTAAGGGTCTGTGAACAGGCGAACACAAGCCTGTCAAAGTAAACATACATGTGGTTGGCGCATGCGAACTATGACTAAATGAAACACCGGACTATTTCTAATCTTCAGGAGTTTAAGCCCATAAAGTTGTCTTTATAGTGCTTTAAACTCGAGTTATAAAATTAATTTTCTCTTAAACTCAGTATACTCGGCATTGCGTAGTAACTCATATGGGGAGTGCCTTCTTACATGTACTTGTTGAAACCTCTCTACAATAAAGCCAATATTCTAATATTGGCTATGGTGTTTGAGCTCTGCCTGTATTGGTGCGAAACTATCTGCTATAAAAACAGGTGCACAAACACCATTTCCTCCGAATTTCTTCCTTCAAAACAGCGATCATCTCTTTCGCTGCATGCTGTGAAAGTCACTCTGCAGGCCATCAGCAAGTCCATGGGCAACCTGACAGTTCTGGATTGACATATAACTAATTTATGTGAGGGTCAGCCATATAAGGAAAGCCACACGGTTGGATGCTCTAGTGTCTCCAGCCGGCCTCTTTGAATAAGTTTGCTGAGCATTACATCGTGACTCAGCAGCAGTCACAGGCTATGAGACACTTTATGCACAAATGGAATATATCATAGCCGGTTCGCCCTCGCTCTCTTTCGAGCCTGCACCCAACTAAAAGCCCCATACCTGCTGCTTCACTGACACCTCCATATCAGCAAGTGCAGGAAAAGTGCTCCTGACAGGCACAACCCTTTGAAGCAGAAAGCAGAGCCCACAGTTCCCTCCGGGTCTGCTACAAAAAAAGTCTCGCTTGAGACTGTGAGCGTCACATTATACCATACCATATCATATACTATCAAAGCAAATTGCCCTCTGTCCCATTACGCAGATGCGTGGCGAGCCCTAACGGGTATTTCAAAATGGGTGCAAAAATTATCAAACATGGTTATACAATAAAATTTGCATGCCCCCACCCTGTTTCAACGGCTTTCTGTTACGAGCCGAAATACAATCTTATAGTGAAAAACGCCATACAAATTGTGCCAAATTGTCAAGAAGGGTTTAACAGCCATTATTTTCTTGTTCCAAAGAAAGATGGCAGACTTTGGGAAATCTTGGATCTGAGACATTTAAATATAACAATCAAAGCACCCATTCAAAATTATTTCTCAGAACGGATCTTATCGCATGTACGCCCACATGATTGGTTTGCATCGATAGATTTGAATGATGCATCCATTCACATCCAAATTGTACAACATCACAGGATGTTTTTGACATCAATTAAAAGTCCTGCCCTTCGGACTGTCTCCTCGCACATTCACAAAGTGTATCGACGCAGTTCTTGGCCCTCTGAGACTGAGTGGCGTATGCATCTTGAACTACCTTGATGATTGGCTATTACTGGAGCAATCAGAAGCTTTGTTATGCAATCACAGAGCTGCTTCAGCCATTATAGTGTCTGTTCAGTTTAAACTGGAGAGATCACTTCCTCTGACGCTAATTCAGAAAGCATTGTTATTTATGGTGGCGGTCATTTCATTAGGTCTCTTACACATAAGACCTCTTCAGAGCTGGCTGAAGCGCTGTGTGCCACAACGTGCTTGGTGCCAAGGGCGTATGCACATCACTATATATCCTGCCACTGTATAGCTGCTTTAGCACCATGGACAGCACCAGCGTCACACTGGGGCATGTTGTCACGTGGTGCCTAAAGCCATCGGCTGTATTTCTAGCCTTAAAGGCATTTCAGTCAGATATAGCAAACTGTCATGTCCTGGTTCGCTCAGACAACATGACAGTTGTAACATATATAAACCGCCTAGGCGGAATTCTGTAGACTTCATCTTTAAACTGTATTGAGGATTTGGGGAATATTCGGCAAAGCAAAACTCGATATTTTTGCCTCAGTGGAGAATACCCACTGTCCCCTCTGGTCTCGAAGTCCCAAGCGGTCAGGCGGAAAGTGGTGACCATGGATGCTTCCAACACATGTTGGGGGATCACTCAATGCGGCATAGTTATGTAGGTGGCCATCCCACAAGACTGCGGCACCATGTTTCCTCTCTGGGAAGTTATGTTGTGAAGTTCAGCGTGATGGTAATATGCGCTACTACGCAATTATGAGTGCACTGAATCTTAAGGGAACGTCTCAGTAATGTATGTAACCTCGGTTCCCTGAGATGAAGCGCCTCTCTGTGGATTCTGCAGTGGACCCAAGCCACACAGGGCGCAACTGCTTGCACTCATTTTACCACTCCACTATACTTCCCTGTCATGGCTTTCGCTCCATCAGTACAGATGCCATCTTATTTTTCAAAGTAGCATGCATGATTTTTCAAAATGGCTGCACAGAAATGCAGACTGAAGCGCGATGACATAGTGGATCTAATCCTCTGTGTAGTCGATTTTGGTGACGTAGTGGATGTTTTGTTTTTTATGCATTACTCCTAAGTACATTATAACTGAGATGTTTGTTTAGCTTAGATTTTTTTGGTCATAACCATGATTTGTATTTGTATATTAACATGTAGTGGTCAAACTTACTTGAAAGTAATCAAAAGTGAAATTAAAATGAATCTGGAGTGCTTTAAAAATGACACGCTCAGCACATGGAACCAAATGAAGCACTCCGTTACTCTTTAGTTTGTTGTGGAGCACAGAACCGCTGTGAATGCACTGTAATATTGCTCACAAAACAGACAGGACAGTGCAGTGTTTGTATGTTATATGAACATTAACTGTATTAATGACCGTTAAGTACACTACAGTAATAAATGAAAACATTAAAATGGGAATACGCATGTGCATTAAACAGTCCACTATATCACTGAAATCCAATACATGGATTAGATCCACTACGTCATCGAGCTATAGTCTGCAGCGAGGATTACTTGGAGAATCAGTCTTATGGAAGACTTTTATTTGTGGACGTGTACAGACGACTTAACGTGTGAACGCGTTATTGAGCATAACTGCGTAATTTTGTAACAGACATCTATGTTTTGTGCAATGGTAAGCCAAAAAACATAAAACATTTGCATAAAGTTGATTTACCATGTGAATGGTGACCTAAATATCTACATATGTCACTAATGAATAATGTGTATGAAGATGACGTGCCATCATGCGTGACATTGTACATAGTCTTATGTAATTTCCTCTTTCCATATATGCCAGCGCTATCTAGTCACGTGATGAAAGAACGCCTTTCAAAATGCATAGTAGAGACATGGCTTTACGATACTTCTTTTCAAGAATGCACTCACTTGCGTATGTATAAGATTAAAATTTTACACTAATAAATATTTATTAGATTATGATAGCATTGAATTGAGTCCGCATTTGTAACATTAATTTTTAATTGCATCCATTCATATATATAAATATATAAGCATCTGAGTTTGAAATAAACTAAGCAAAATTTCTACTGCATATTGATCTCAGAAATGGGTGAGCTGTTGATTCCATACAGTATTTCGCGATTTCTATGAATAAGAGATCGGACCGCACAACAATAGAGAGTCTTACTCTGCATTTTCATTCCATGACTGGAAAAATGCATTGCAAAATTCCAGGTTTTCTAGGATTTACAGGATGCATGGGAACCCTAATGCTTGATGTAGCATGCCTGGTATTTTTCTAATTGTGCCGCAGCACCATGCTTAACTCAGTATGACTGTGTATGTTCTAGCAGTTCAAAGACTCCATACTAGCTCTGCAGCTGCAGAGTAGCAGATCTAGTCCACCAAGAACAATATCATAACAGTATGTCTTACATTATCATGTTAATTCTTTCTGAGAGTTGTCATGACAGAAATAAGCACTGGATTTGCAAAAGATTTCCAGGTATGTGCCATTGTAAAGCAGTTAATTGGAAAGGAGGTGGCGAGAACCGGCCTTACAATATAAATCATATTTTAATTATAAACTTAAACCAAAGGACACAAAACACGACGGACATGTCTGTAAATGATCTCTCTCTCCCGCACCATCCTCTGCTGTCGGCCTTTATCCCTCTCGGAGGCTTGATTAGCCTAATACGGGACCGGGTGTGTAGGATCACAACCCGGCCCTGCCCTCTGTCCTGCCACAGCCTTCAAATCTTTCAGTTCAAAGATATTTTGAAACTTCTGCATGACACACTTAAGGAAATGCAGTCTGTTGTGTTTGTGTATTAATATAATACAAATCAGAGTCAAGACAACGATGGGCAATTCTTCTTTGTTTTTACTGAACACTTCACAGAATGCGAACACATGTCTGCTCTAGTTAGACAACTTGCTGGCCAACCCAATTCTAACCCAGAGTTAACCTAGAGTGGCCAAAGAGTACTTAAGCATTATACTCAATACACTACACAGTCTAATTTATTTTCTGAGTTATGTCAGTAAAATAGTGTGTACTTAGTACTGTTAGATGTGGAAAAAATCTGATACACATCTTTTCTTTTTTTTTCTTTTTTTTTTTAATCTATAATCATTTGTTGAGACTAATGTTGTCACAATACAAAAAATTGTGGGCTCGATTGCAATTACGATACCACAGCAAAATTATGCTAATATGTTCCTCGTCTGTGTCGAATGAAGCGACACTAGGGGACTTTCTTGAAGGCCTTGGTTACCTCTGAACTTAATAAAAGGCCAATGAGAAATTGGCAGACAGAATTAGCATGAAATGGACAGAAATGGCATCCTTGTGGGCACAGTGGGATGGGCAACACCCAATACCTTTACAAGATTTTACAAATCTCAGAGTTGAGTTTGTCCGAGATCATAGAACTCGGGAATATGGAACGTCTGACCAGGTTTTCCGCTTACACATAGCATCTTTCCCCTCCTTGTCTTTGCCGAGGGGGCCTCGGTCAGGTCGTACCAGTACGGGCAATGGGAGGATTCCGAGGAGACTAACAGGTTTTTAGCTGAACCACCTGACGGTGAAGTCTCCACTCTCCCTTGCAGGTGACCTGTCACGACAGTGTGTCTGCCATGGTGATGAGGTCGCCCAGGATGTGAGTGGCTCGCAATGATTTGAGGTGCTGCTGAACTCAAATCACTCGTGTTGGAGGAGACGGCGGGTGAGTTGTGACATGTGAGGGGAGCGTAACCAGCCTTGGAAGTTGATATACGCCACCATCGGCATGTTGTCTGTTCGAACCAAGACGTGCTTGCCCTGGATCAAAAGCAGGAAACTCTGCAAGGCGAGCAGTTTTTCCAGCAATTCGAGGTAATTGATGCGTTAATGTAGCCACATACCTGTCCATGGGCTGGCTGCCATGTGCCCGTTGAATGTAGTGTCCCAGCCCGCCTGGAGATCTGTTCGAGGGGAACCCTTGCCCATAAAAATGCAAGGACATTCCAAGGGCTGAAGAGACGACAGATTACCACGCAATGAGTGCCTTGGAGACATGCCCATCTCGGCACTCGAGTCCACGAGCCAGTCTCACATGCATCAACACGAGTGGTGTGGCCACCACCGAGGATGCCATATGCCCCAGGAGCCTCTGAAATAGATTCCGTGGAACCTCGGTCTTCTGTCTGAACGCCTTCAGACAGGTCAGTACCGACTGGGAGCGCTCGTTCGTGAGGCGCACCGTCATCGAGACTGTGTCCAACTCCAAACTGAGAAAAGAGATGCTCTGAACCGGGAGGTACTTTCCCCAGTTGGCCCAAAGCCCTAGCTGGCTGAGGTTGAAAGCACAAGGTCCCTGTGTGCACAAGCCAGGGCAGGATATGTTGGATGGGCTCCTTCTGCTGCTTTACCAGCAAGAAATGCTGGGCAAAGTCCCCAATGGTGTCGCCGAATAGGCCGGCCTGGGAGATGGGGGCATTCAAGAATGTCATGTCTGGTCGGCCTCGTGCATCTCGACCATATTCAGCCACAGATGGCACTCCTGGAACAACAGTGTGGGCATCGTCCACCTGAGAGACTGTGGCGTAACCTTCGTTGCACGGAGGGCAAGATCGGACACAGAGCGCAGCTCCTGTCTCAATCCTGGGGCAGAACTACACTCGTGCAGTTCTTTCAGCACCTTGGCTTGGTGGACCTGCAGGAGAGCCATGGCGTGCAGGGCGGAGGCGGCTTGACCGGGGGCACTGTAGGCTCTAGCTATCAGGGAAGATGTGAATCTACAGGCTTTGGACTGGTGCTTCATTTCGCCATCAGCCTGTGACTGGGCGACCACACCCGAGGGGGGAAGCACAGCGGAGGTTTCCACGTCAGACAGGACAAGTCTGTTCTCCGATGCTGTGCTCGAGAGCTCATCACATTCACGGGCACTGAATAAGAGATCAAACTCGCCCTGGGATGAGCCGCCCTGGGACGATGCCTAACCAAAGGATAACCGAATTAACAGGCGGAGGTGGTCCCATTGGGATACCCAAATCGACACCAGTGCTCGCTGCGCTGGCCTCATACCCGTAGGTATAAGTATCTTACAATTGTCATTGCCTCGCAATGAGGACATGACGCATCCACGAAAGATGTCTCTGCGTGGGCGGCGCCCAGGCACGAAAGACAGCAATTGTGGCCGTCAGAAGGCGAGAGCTATGCAACCAGGAATACAGTTGGAATTCGCCGTAAGAATCCACACAATTGGAAAGGTATCTATAAAAAGAAGTGTCTTGAAAAAGACGCTCCGATGTGTGCTGCTATACCCTTTTGAGAGGGAAAATGTTCTTTAAGAATCTCTTTTAGATCTGCTGAAGCACCCAGGGGTGCTCCAGCAGAGGTGAGGGATGGAAATACCTAGACTCAGCTTGAACAATCAACCTCCGAAGAGAATATCTAAACCTAATGAGTGTTATGCACGTCCCCTCCTTGTATACCTGTATGTCCGGTGGAGGGTCATGCAAATATTGCAGTTATTATTGGCCTTTTATCAAAGATCAGAGGTGTCTTGGGCACGCAAGAGTGTCACTACATCGACACAACTTCTAGTGAGTGACAGATAGGGAACAGTAGATAAGTGGTTGCGGATAACATGTCCCAACAATGCTAGCTGCATTCATGCACAGAGAAAAAAAGCCAGAAATTATTATAGCCTACACAATAAAAAAAATGATTTAATCTAATATATTGTACAAAATCTCACTTTATGCTGGACAAATATTTTATGTTTATTAAATCCATGGTTAAACCCTGCTGTATTGTATACTCAACATATGATCTTTTAACGAATATACGTAAAGTCCAGATTCACTTTATGCTGCTTTAAAAATATCAAGGAAAAACAAAAGGGGCACATGGATATGTCGTCATTTTTATTTTTATAGCACTTTTCACAACACCATTTCAAAGCAGTTTTACAGAAAATCCCGCATTAACAAAACATGAAACTGTGATATCTATAAAGTCTTAAGAGTGATCATTGTGTACTGTAAATTGTGTATACAAATTAAATAAATAGTAATTGTATTTAGAACCCTGTGAGCAAGCTGAAGGCGACTGTGGCAAGAAACAAAAAAAAACTCCATGTTAATTTTGAAAAATAATCTTGGGAGAAACCAGACTCACTGTGGGGGCCAGTTCCACTCTGACTAAACATAAGGAATATATGATGTTTTGTTGTCAATTAAATTACAGTCTATGTAATTAAATTACAGTCCATTTCAAGGGTTTAGTCCATCAATATACAAAGGTGATGCAGGCAGAGATCAATGAGGTGCATCACAGTTCAACCAGTAGGTCATTTTAGTGAGGTTCGGTGGGGTCCATCCTAAGTCCAAGGTTCAGGCAGTGGCATATGAAGCATTCCTTGTCTTACAGTTGGAGTTGGCATCAGTTCATCCTCTTAAGTCCATCGTAAAAGACTGAAGTGATGTCTGACTAGCACCGGCTGCATGTAGTCATTCAGAGTCACACATAGCAGTGGAGTCTGACACCAAGCAGGAACGGAGATGGATCTTGGATGGCTCTGTAACCTCGGGTTATGAATCGATGTAACACCACATCCATCAATTATCGATATCATTTACATTATGATTTGTTGATCACCACCCCCTCTGCTTATACCTGAGAGGCCTTTTACTCTGTTCGCTCGGTGCACTGAGAACCCCACAAGGTCTGGAATCTACACAGATATGCAAGTTTCTGTAAGACAGATAATGCAACAGTCTCTCGTCTCTCTTTGGAAAGAGATCTTTGCTCTCAGCTAGCAGAGCTTCATTTTGGCAGTAGAATGCTGGGTAGAGGGGGTCGAATCTCTACCGGCGAGAATGACGGCTCTCTTTCCCCTTTTCTTGCTGCATTTCCACGGCCAGACAAAGGCCTTTTATCTGTTGTGTTTGAAAACAGTGGATTGGCATTGAGGTATTTAATGTCCGGTTTTCAGTGTGCTACCAAAAACCAATGTCCAAAAGTGTTTGTCTATCATAGACAATACGGCAGACAACATCCAAGACAAAATTTTGTAGACATAGAAAAAACAAACAAAAAGCCTAGTCTACGGTAACTCAGATAACTGCTCTGTACAATTGTGGTGAGAACAATGTGGTGGCACTGGGATCAGTGATTGATTGGTATATATATATATATATATATATATATATATATATATATATATATATATATATATATATATATATATATATATATACTGCCAGCCAAAAGTTGCTGTTACGAAGGAAGTTCACAATTTAATTCACCAAAGAGTAATTCAAAGTATAGTCAGGATATTACTGGAAATTCAAAAAAAGACAGCTCCATAACTATTTGAAAAATAAATTTTTGAGCAAATCTAGACAGGCCACATTTTCAGCAGCCATCACTCAGCCATACTTTAAAAAGCTATTTTGTTAGCAATAGACTGGCATGTCTTAAGGTCAATATTAAGTCAAAAATGAACAAAAAAAAACATGAAGGCTTGAATGCTTGAAATTATCAAAATATTTCATACAAATGTGTACACTACAGTCTTTAAAGACAAAGGACAACTGGCTCTAACAAGGAAAGAAGAGATGTGGAAAGCCAAATGTACAACTATACAAGAGACATCAGAGTCTCTAGTTTGAGAAATAGATGCCTCACATGTTCCCAGCTGATAGAATTCTACCCGCTCAACACCAGTTTCATATAAACAGTGAAGAGAAGACTCAGGGGTGCAGGCCTTATGGGAAGAATTGAAAAGAAAGAAACACTTTTGAAACAGAAAAACAAAAAGAAAAATGTAGAGTGGGTAAAGAAACACAGACATATATAACGTATAACACCTGACTCTAATTCCAGTGAGCATGGGAAGAGAGTCATATAAACAGCCATGCCACCAGCAGAGAGAGAGAGAGAAAGTGTCTGACACAAGCAAGGCTATAGTGCTCCTGAAGCTGTTTAATATGTTATGTTTGTGGAGCTGACGCCATGTTGAAGTTATTATGTTATTACAAAGCTCATGTGTTTGTTTAACTACCTGCAGTGAATCTAATGAATTTGTGATGTTGTAAGTCAAGTGAAGTGACCGATTAAAAAAACCTACCTTGTGCCAGGTGAAACCCCGCTTCCATGTGTTTACTTCCCTTCTACTGTTAAGTCATCCCAAATGGATCTAAACCCCATTGAGCTTTTGTGGAAACATCTAGACTGCAAAGTGCGTGAGAAGTGCCTGACAAGACAGTCACATCTATGGCAAGTGCTACAGGAAGCGTGGAGTAAAATGTCACATAAGTATCTTGACAATCTTACAGCTAGAATGCCAAGATTCTGCAAAGCTGTCATTGCTGCACGTGGAGGATTTTTGATGAGAACTCTTTGAAGTAGTTTAAGAAAACTTTTTAGCCATTTTTCACGTAATTAATGTCCTGACTATTCATTGTGAACAGTTGAATAGTTGAAATGTACCAATTTATTTCCATAAGAGCAAAATCTGTACATTATTCCAAACTTTTGGCAGCCTCTGTGTGTGTGTGTATATTTATAAACTACCGGTCAAAAGTTTTGACTCATTCTTTGTTATATTTTTTTTTCCACATATATAATAAAGTCATCAAAACTATGGAATAACATAAATGGAACTATGGATAATTCAAAACTGTAATATATTTTAGCATTTTCAGTCACCCTGGGATGCTTTTAAACAGTATTAAAGGAGTTCTCATCTATATTGGACACTTATTGGCTGCATTTCTTAATTATTCGGTTCTAGTCATCAATTTCAATAACTTTTTATTTTCGTAAAATTTTAGTTTCATAATGAAATAAATTAATATTTCAAACATTTAAGCATATGCCTTAGTAGTAAATATTACATACCTTGTGACAAAATGATTGATGGGTTATAATTGATGACATAATTGCTGTACCTATGACCTTTGCTTCCTGTCCCCCCAGAATGTATTAAATCCGAACTGGATCTGTTCACTGATGACTCAGACGGCAATTGAAAAAAAAACACATACATTGAAATACCTCCTGAAATTTTTCATAGCGGGGAATGGTGAAGATTTATAGATTATATAGGTATAGATTTGAATAATACACTACTTTATGCGTATTAAAATCACAAATCCAGACGGTTCAAATATTAGAGATGGGACTCCTGTTGGACTGGTCAATTATCCAGGAAACACTTCTTTCACAGGTTGATGTATCACTTGGTGATTAGGTTAATTTCATAGAGTACAAACACCTACCCTTTTCGATTATAGAATGCCTTTTAAACTATGGTAAAGATACCCTGGAAAGTGTATTCTCAGCAGGGTTATTTTACAAAGATTCTGCAGGACATATGGATGTAGGCGATCCGGCAGGGGCTAACAATGGTCTGACAAAGAGGGCTGCCTTTAGCAACGAAAGTGCAGTAGTCGAACTTTTATCACCCATACACAGTGATATTTTCTTTCAAGAAAAGCTAATGCTTAACGGGGTGGACATTAAAATCCGTCTGACAAGAGGCAAAGATTAATTTTGTCTAATGGAGGAGTAATGCAATAGCATACAAACAAATATTTTATCAGCTTTTCTGTTTGTCAAAAAAGTATCAGTATCACCAGGAGACTGGGCACGCTCAAGCACTTCTCTCAACCACTGCCAAATACCGCATTGATAGGGTCTGTCTGAAAAATTTCTCCATACCAGCTGGAGGCCGTGTATCAAACCAGGAAAACCTATTCTTAGGAACGCTCCCCAAATCTATCATATTGGGTGTGGTTGATAATGATGCTTTTACAGGGGCTTACGATAAAAACCCTTTTGCATTAAAGCATTACGATCTGGAATTTTTAGCTGTTTATGTGGATGGGCAGCAACACCCCACTAAACCATTACCCGACTTTGGAGCAGGCACAGCCGCACGAGAATTTTACCAGCTTGCACTTTCGTCTGGAAGACATCTAAAAAACCAAGCATTGGTAATCGACAGAGAAGATTTTCTGCAGGGTTATACCCTTTATGGTTTTAACCTTACTCCAGACGAAGAGTGTGGCCAACAACATCTCGCTTGTTAAGTCTGGTAATATGAGACTAGAAGTGCGGTTCAGACAACCATTTCCAAGAACCATTAATCTGATTGTTTACGCTGTTTTTGACAACATCATTTAAGTTTCTAACCGAAAACAGGTGTTTGTTGAATACTATTAATTAAAAACATGAACACCATACAACTTACCGCGGCAATGGAGAGAATTACACAAAACACGCATTTTCTTGGTGTACTACCTTGTGATCATTTCCCGAAGGATCCTTTAAGAACACTACCCACGTCTACCATAATCAACACACATCCTTCACACCTCCCCGGGGAACACTGGCTGGCTATTACCATAAATAAGGATGGTTCAGCATTTTTCATTGACAGTTTCAGTAATAGTCCTGATTTTATTAGTTTTCCAGTATCAATCATTAACTTTCTAAAAAAGGAATTCAACACACATTCAGTATTCAGCTAAACAAGTTCAGCATTTTATGTCTGACGTATGTGGACATAATTGTGTTTTCTTCCTATATCATATGATTCGAGGTCGTGATTATGATGCTTTATTGTGATGATTTTATTAAAAATGATTTTGTATCACATTTTGTGAAAAACTAAGGATAACTCATTGTAATAGTACTGCATTTGTGTATTCAATGTGTGCAAAATGTTTATGTTAAATACATGATTTGTAAAATGAATGTTTCTAATAAATAAAAAGAGCTCAATGCCAAAATGTACCAATGTCATGGCTTTATTGAATATCACATGATTAATTTGTACAAAAAATATAAACCAAAATTATACAACATCAAAATGACAACCACTCGTTTTGATCATGAGATGGTGATTTTGATGATGAGTGATTAAACGCTGATGCCTCTGAATCCTTAGAAGAAGGTGAACTTAAAAACATTCTTTGTACCATAGAGGACGAAGTAGATGGATGGTTTTAAATTAACTTATGGTTCACGTATGGTTTGGTACTGTTGAATAGGGGTTTCAAGCAGCAATTGCCTGCAAAAAACAGTCCATCCATGAGGCCTACGGTCATCCCTAATTTTAAGTGGGGCTGTTACACTCTTCACAAGATCCAACATATGTGATCGCTGTATAGTAACACTTTTAACTTTTAAACTCTCCCGAATCATTCCAAGATGATTTGGCTTTAGACATTTTATCTATGATTTTTCACACTTTTATTGGTACATTTTTCAACACATCAGCAACAACAAAATCAAAAGTATCAGTGCAGCTGGTGACCACACCAGATACTGACTAAGTACTACAGTGCATTTACTCCTCATGGACGGCGCCAGTTTAGCCAGTTCTTGCTGTGATATGCTACCTCACTCTTCCACCAAGGCATTTGCTGGTTCCCGTACATTTCTCTGAATTAACACCGTTTTCCCTCTGGACACACTGGACAACTGTATGTAGCAGAGCACGCTTTCTCTCTTGTCTCTCTCTCTCTCTCTCTCTCTCTCTCTCTCTCTCTCTAAAAGGCATATTTAAAACTTTTATGAAGACACGATGAAACACTGAAGATTTTGGTGGTTTAAGTAAAGACACTGAGGATGTGACCAATGACTCATGACTGGTAAGGACATTGACCTTGATTTTTGGTGGAGGAAAATACCATTCTCAAGCGAATGAGGGAGGTAAATGTAGTCAAATCGATGCATTTTCAAATGAAAATGTGTTAGTGTGGACGTTCATGTTGGTTTTCAATTAATGATGTTGACAAAGTGTATAACAAATGTTAGTAAACAGAAGAAAAAAATAATTACAGAGACATTTCTATCCCAAATCCTGAATAATTCTTAACTCTGGTGTAGTGAGGTCAATAAAGCAGTGTCATGGCAATTCCTGTAGTTTTTGCATTAAAAGTCAGTCAGTGACTCTCATGATCAGTCTTAATGAGATCTTTGGTAGTATTTGATTTTGGTAGATGTTTGGTATAATACAGAGAGGCTGAGCTAACATGTAAATCAAGTGCTCTTATGTGGTATGTTTTCTGGACTGAGCTCAGAGCTTAATGGAAATCCAAGAGACTGTGCTGACCTCATGTGGTTCACCAAGGAACTGCACTGAAAAGGTACCAAGTCTGAAATCCTATTTGAGTAGATGTGCACTACTATTTTATTTAGTGGGTCAATTTTATTGGCTTTCTTCAAGCAAACAAACGAAATTTATAGCAGAACCCACACGCGGATGGTCAGTGAGAAACATAAGTTCAGGACAAGTTCATGTAATATACAGCATACAGATGAAACAGATTACCCGTGACACCCCCAAAGGGGCTGTACTTCACGTTGCAGGCTGTTATCTGTAGATTGTGATCATAAACCAATCGCTGCCGATACTGGTCACCATGTTCAACATTACTAGCAGTGCCTGACAGACCAACAGTGGTAAACATTAAATCAAAAAGTGCAAAATCAAATAATAACCATAACATTCAGTAATCAATGAGGTTTGATATTCTATAGCGGTCCCCTCCTATGTCACTTTGGGTGAGGGACATTATTGCCCTGGCCTACGAGGCGCGCAGTCAAGCTTCTCCAGTAGGTTTCAGGATGCCAGAAACGCTCTCCTCCTCTAAAGCCTTGGCTAGAGGTCTCCCTCTGCAACAAGTTTGTGATGCGGCAGGTTGGTCTCCTCCGCACACATTTTACACTGTAATGTTTTCTGTTAATTGACATCATAATAACAACAATATTTAATTAAAGAAGTAATTCTGTCTTTTGTGTCATTCATCATTTTAAAATCGTACTTTAAAATTCTTGAAAAGCATTGAATTGGATGAAGTTGGAAAATACAAAGAAGTAAATAACTACATATACAGGGTGAAACAAACTTGTAGCAACCCAAAAACTTTTTTTTAAATCATTTGAATCTTAATCTTAATATTGATTTGGAGATGGTGGCAATAACAGTGTGTGATGTATTTGAAACTGAACGTATGTGGGTCTTCAATTGCTCGCAATTGCTGCTCTATGTACTATATATATATATATATATATATATATATATATATATATATATATATATATATATATATATATGTTATACATACATACTGATAAATATTTCAGATTCAATTGAAACTTTATAATGCAGCAATTTTGTACTACTGGCTCCTTAATATGAATCGCTTGTGTTGCTTTACAAATTGCTTTACAAAAGAGCATATTCCTGTTAATATAATAAATTTTTCTTTTTCACCTGCACCTATGGGATCCATCTTAGGACTTTTTCTTTTCTTTGTTTAATGCTTCTGCGCTCAATCTTCCATAAATTAAATAAAATATCACTGTTACAAAGATGACTCTTTCACAACTTTGCCTCATTGTCAGACCTAACAGTGGCTGTTGTCTAGGCAATCTTTTTGTGTGCCTTGAGGATATAAAATGTTGGATGATTAAAAACATTCCACTGTTGTATGATTGCAAAAGTTATTATTCTAGGCTCCCCTGCCTCTACTGCTGGTTTGTTTTAATGAAACTAACTCACAGAGGATGAACTTCAACTGTGAGCACAGTCTATTGTAGTAGAGTGAAGTGATTCAGATTTTGATCACCAAAGATCACTGTCTGGTTGGCATAGCCTGCAGTTAGTAGTTATCACTCAAATAGTGGTGGGTGTGGGACATCGGGCTGGATACAACTCGATCTGGCAGGCTTTAGTAATCTCGAGATATGTATCTAAAAAATGAGACAGGGAAACAAATAGAATAATATTAGTGTAGATATCATTCACTTAACTTTTGAAGCAGAGTTATTGAATATGAAAAGTGTTTCAGGTTCTGGCTGACCTGACTAATGCAGCAGAACTACAGATTGAGGAATAAATTAAGTCAAGTCAAGTCAAGTCAATTTTATTTGTATAGCGCCTTTCACAACACACATCGTTTCAAAGCAGCTTTACAGAAGTTCAGCATTAACAGACGATAAAAATGTAATGTCTATAAAGTCGATAAATCATCATCCTTGTGCAGGGCTCCAAACTGCGACTAAAAATGGTCGCATTTGTGACCAAATAAATTTAAATGGCTAAAGAGTTCAGTCTTTAGTCTAGACTTAAAAACTGAGAGAGTGTGTCTGAGTCCTGAAATTTACTAGGTAGGCTACAGTTGAGTTGCAAAAAACGAAAAGGATCTACTTCCTTTTGTGGATTTTGATATTCTAGGTACTATCAACAGGACATCATTTTGGGATTGTAGTGAACATGATGGATAATAGTGCGATGAAGGTAGAATATAGTAGTGTTTTGGTTTAGGTCAGTGTTTCCCAACATTTTTTCTGCCAAACTTTTAAAGATTAAAAAAATCCCATGGCACACCACTATCACACGTTATGTCGATAGTTTTCTTTTTCAAGTACGTGTCCATGATTTATGTCTGTCACTATCACTATTCACTAGCGAGAATTCGTAATGTTTGAAATTCAGCTATGCAAAAAATACGAGCAGCATAGGTACAAATGACAAGAACACTAATTGCATAATGAAAAATCAACAAATTTGTCTTTTTCAACTTATAGATTTGGTCTTGCAAATAATTCTTGCAACAGCACAGCAAAAATATTTTTATTTATACGTATATTTATTTGATGTATTTTCCTGAAATAAAGACACACCTGACTAAATAAAAAAACACCCAAGTCGCACTGACAGATGTTGGATCTGGCAGGCACTAGGACAAGAGAGCCTCCATTCACTGGTTCAGATGACAAATGCCCTCCGTGAAGATTAAAACAGGAGAATTTTTCTTTTAGTAATCTTATGTAACCGTTTCTAATATACTTTTTATGTTTCATGAGAGAAACATGACAAGTCAGATCGGATCAGATCAGCTGTCTTTGAGTAAAACAATTCTATTCATTAATTTGGTTCAATGACTGAATTTTTTACTACAAGTGTTATGACGAAGCTTCATTATGTGGGCATGTGAGGAGTTGCGTTTGACAGTGGACTGTCAAATTTTGTAATAACAATAACGTTATAATGGACAAAATATTTAAACTGGTTGTATAATATACTTTTTAATGGAAAAAAAAATACTTAATTGGCAACTTTAAAACTGTTCTATGAAAAAAAAATTAGCACGGCACACTAGTTGGCACAGTGGTTGGGAAACACTGGTTTAGGTAACCAAACTGTATTAGAGAACATTTGGCTGACATATCTCAGACAGCCACAGTTTCATCTCCTGTGTCCTTGTTGGAGTGAACACCTAAGTCGCACTGAGGGGTGACAGCAATTGACAGAAACAAAAATTAGAAATGAGTCAAGTTATTCCTTGCATTTGAAGCAGGAAGTTTTACATCCAATCACAGTAATGATATTAACAAATAAATCAGACAATTCGCTGGCAATTTAGTGATACCTTCACAGTTGTGGTCTTGACCAGTCAATCCCGAGTCCACTTTGTCTGAGACCGAGACAAGACCAAGTTAAAATGCGGTCGATTCCGAGATGAGACTGAGACCTTCAAAATGTCTTAAGTAATTACCAGAATTTCAAAATTGATACAAAACTTAACAGTCAGATAATGTAGTGACAGTAAAATTGGTTTGATATGATCATATTCCTTGGTTCTAGTCGGCACTCAAGCTGCTGCATTCTGAACCAACTGAAGCATATTTATTGAACCTACAGGACAGAAGTGCATTACAATAATCAAGTCTTGAAGTCTTAAATATACATAGATATTTCTGTGGTGGAAGAATGCTGTTACCTTATCGAAAGCTTCACTTAATGCTGCGCTTGATTCAGCGCTTTGGGAACGTCTTTTAGGAGTGACCAGCTGTGAATATGTGTGCAACACGTCAATAAAATTGACTAGAATTTATAGCCTCTGTTGGTGACATCATCAGACTAGGGCTATAAATAGATGTGCCACTGGTGCATTGTCAAGACTTTTGTCTTCAGACCACTCTTAAATATACATAGATATTGTATCTATATATCTATACAGATATTGTATCTTGTGATGTTAAGGATCTCTGATAGGATTTAGAGGTAGTGTGCAGAAATATTTTCTTCTTTTTCTTTTTTCTTTTTCTGCCACAACACAGGAAGTTCTTGAGGTTCGCATTCGGGGGCAAAGCTTTCCAATATCGGGTATCCCTGTCGGGCTGGGTCTTAAGTGGTCGTCCATCTCAAGGGAATGGGATCACCTCGATTTTCAACCAGTTGATGGCTTTATTTCTGGCCCTGAAATACTTCCTCCAGCATCTGAGAGGCTGCCATGTCCTGGTGTGGGTGGACAACACAGCGGCAGTCTCTTACATAAAACCATCTACGGTCTCGCCAGCTAAAAAGACTGGCACGGCAGATTCTCTTTTGGACCCAGGGCAAGCTCCTGTCAATCAGAGCAGTATATATCCCAGAATGCCTGAATGTGGGAGTGGACTTACTGTCCAGAAAATAAATACTGACGGTGGAATGGAAACTCCACTCCCGTGGTAGTGAAACAAATCTGGCTAAGATTTTACGTAGCAGAGGTCTCCCAACAAACAGTGAAAGTCCCCTCTACTTCTTTTTGAGTCTCCCAGCCCCCCTGGGTCTGGACGCGATGGCCCAAAGTGCCAGGCGCATACCCGCTGGTTTTTCTGCTCCCGGAAGTTCTAGTCAGGGTTCGCCAACAAGGTGCCTCTTATTGATAGCATCGCATTGGCTGAACAGAATATGGTTCTCGGAAATAATAGCTCTCCGCGACGGCTCGCCTTGGGCGATACCGCAGAGGAGGGACCTTCAGTCTCAAGGGCAGGGAACAATATTTCATCCCCGGCCCGAGTTGTGGAACCTTCATGATTGGCCCCTGAATGGTACCAACTGAGGGACACTGGGTTTTCACCTGAAGTTATTGAGACTAGAGTGCTAGGCTCCCTCTACTAGAAGTTATGCCAATAAATGGGGCGTCTTTGGAAGGTGGTGTGCTGCACGTAATGTAGATCAAGTTATCTGCCAGATTTCTTGACTTTCTACAGGAAAAATGATCAGCAGGCACATGCGTCACTCAGGGTTTATGTGGCAGCTCTTTCGGCTTGCCACGCCTTGATTGACGGGGTGCCACTCGCTTTGTTCATGTAGCTATGTCACTGAGGCCTCCAGTTAGAACCAGACTGCCGTCATGGGACCTAGCTATAGTCCTTGAGGGTCTGGTTGAGACCACTTTTGAACCTCTAGAGTCGGTGTCCGACAAGTTTCTGATTCTGAAGATGGCTATTACTTCTTTAAAAAGAATTGGGGAGTTACAGGCTCTATCTGTCTTGCCATCCTACTTAGACTTTGCCACAGGAATTGCGAAAGCAATACTGCATCCTCATCCTGACTAGCTGCCTTTCTCGACCGTACATCCGGTCACACTTTAAGCCTTCAGTCCTCCGCCGTTTATAACGCTGGATCAGGAGATATTTCACAGACTGTGGCCAGTCTGTGATCTTCCGGCCTATGTCCACCACACTAGCCAGTGGCATGTCAGGGCAACTATTTGGCTGTCATGGGGGCCGTAACAGGGTTCGGCCACCACAAAACAGAAAATGTCACATTGGGTGAGGAATGCTATTACCCTGGCCTATGTCAAACTTCGCCAGCAGCCATCAGGGTTCATTCTACCAGAGTGGTCGCTTCTTCTAAAGCTCTGGCCGGATGGTTGTCCCTCTACAGCATTTTTGTGATTTGGCAGGCTGGTACATACATTCATAAGATTTTATAGTTTGGGTGTTCATGGCTATCACGTCCTTGAGTCAACATCACAAGCTCGTGTCTGAGACCGTGTCTGAATCAAGCGCTGGATTAAGTGCAACTTTTGATAAGGGAATGTCTCGGGTTCCTTTTCTGTAACCCATGTGTCCCGAAAAGCGGAACGAGATGCTGCACTTCATTGCCGCACTGAGGATGTCCCAGAATGCTTTTCTGACAAAAGCTCATCTATTTATAGACCTAGTACTGGCGCATTCAGATGATATCACCAACAGAGGCTATAAATTCTTGTCAATTTTATTGTCGTGTTGCACACATATTCACAGCTGGAGTGCTGAATCAAGCACAGCATCTCGTTCCACTTTTTCAGGGAACAAGGGTTACAGCAAAGACTTTCTACAAACACTGGAAATGTGACTCTAAAAGGACAGATTTCTATCAAACATTACACCCAAGTTCTTAACTGTAGAAGACACATCCATCGAGAGACTTTATTATACGATAGATTATATTCTAGTGTCTTATTTTTAGAGGTTTTTGGTCCAATAAGTAATACCTCCGTTTTGTTTTGAATTACGTTGAAGTTAATTTCTGGCCATCAAGGCTTTGATATAACTGATATACTCTGCTAACTTGAAGAATTAGGAAATTTCATAAGGTCTCAAGGAAAGATAAAGCTAAGTATCATCGGTATGAGGAATGAGGATGAGGTGATTAGATAATGTTGCACTTCTTTAGTCATAAAGCTTTTAAACACTCTCATATGTGCTATAGCTGTTTAGCTCTCTCTCTCCCCCTCTCTCTAGACTCTGGCATGGGCTCCTGTTATCGCTCTTCCCGAATTACTGCAACAAGAAACAGCTTTTGGACCTAATTGTTACCCAGGGATGAATCCAACCAAGGAGAGTGAGGACTGCCCACTTAATGGCCAATCATTCCTTTTCCATGGTGCTGTACTTAGTCTCTCTCCAAGAGAGCTTCTGTGTAATGTACAGCACTGGCCGTTCCTCCCCCTATACCACCTGCGAGAGCACCTCCCCATCCCCCTGTCTGAAGCGTCCGTCTGTAAAATGAAAGGGATGAGAATTCAGATGTATGAAAAGTGGCAGTGCATAAACGCCTGTTGACACTGCTCCATCCACTGGACTGCCAGTGCTGGTGCTGCCTTTTTAGTAAAATCAGTTAACGTGTTGGTGACAGCCTAATAGTTAGGTACGCCAGCAAGCCCCAGGAAATGTAATGATTTGTATTCTCAATATTCTCAACAATCTAAGGACAGCTTGCAGATGTCGCAGTTGCCGCTGCTAATCATTACTGTAAATAATGATATAGTCTAAATAGGTAGCCTCATAATCACCATGCGGTCTGAGGACCATGAGCCGCTGGAACTTTGCCGGAGCCCCAAATAAACCGAATGGAAGTGTCACTGATTGGTGTAAACCGAAGACCATTTTCCTCACAGGATATTGGGGTTAAGGGAATTTGCCATTTGCCATTTGCCCTTTGTCAAATACAGTGTTGTAAAAATGTGCTATGCCTAACTAAATGAGTAGTTCACCTGGAAATATAGATCTTGCTCTCGACGTACCTCAAGCAGGTGACAACAGCGAGGACTCCATAACGGCATACTATCCTCCACAGATTTCACGGGTTTCAGCTCCACTTGTAGGAATGTGAAAACATGGTTCAGGTAATGTTACACTCTTTTATCTCAAAATACAGTCTGTAAATATTGTAAACACTCTCATGCATGCTATAGTTGTGTAGCTCTCTCTCTCTCTGAGCTCAGGACTCAATCTGTGTTCATGCCCTTGACACTAGAGATAAAAATCAGACGTTTCATATATGATCTTGAATCGATTTTCTTGGCCTGCGATCCGATATTTGGGATACTTCAAAGTCTGCCATGATACAATTAGATTCGGGTGCCTGTGATCGATATTCCAATATAAATGCCCTTAAATGCAAACAAAATAAAATCTGATTATTTTATTCAGCTCTCTGTATATAAATTTGGACATCCACAACAAAATAAGGTACTTCAGCTGTTGAAAATATATAATGTAATGAAAATAACAAATAAAAGCACACAAGTGATCACTCGTTTGATGACAGCTAATTCTTCAGTTTAGTTCAATTAAAAATGCTTACATACTCATGACTTGTTTCCAAATATCCATGCCATCCACGGTTTTCTTGGTGACATCTTCCACAGTTGAAATGAAAAATTCTATTACAGTTAACTGTGATAAATATTAGTAAGAATGTTGATGTGTAGATGTGTAAAGTCTTATAACTGATGCTGGAGCTGAACATGTGTTTCTCTTTCCCTCAGTAGTACAGTTCAGAATGTCAGCATTGTCAAGATATGCTTGAACATCTCCATGGTACATTGGAAAATTCAAATGGGTCATGTATAACACTATCGATGGAAGCCCAAATTAATCACACGTGGGAAGCCCGGTTGATGCGTGAGTACGCCACACGGATAGCAGAGTACAATTTGGCTTCAAAGACCCACGTATATCCGTGTTCCACATGAAAAGCGTATTTAAAAAGATCATAAAATCAAAAGAATGTAATAAGGTTGCTTCATCGCCTGACTGAAATGTGTACGGACATGGCTGACATAAGAGTATTAAAATACAGGTACAGCTTTAAAAAATGTGTGTATCGATAAATATAAATACGCGTTTTATCGATAGCATTGTCTCGTTGGTCATTGGCTCGATGGATCATTATTACACCTCTACTCGGCACATCCTTGTTTACACAAAACAAATGGGTAGCAATTCATTATGATCGCAAAATTCTGGCCTGTTAAAGAAATCCTAGAATATCGAAATCCACAAAAGAAGGTAGATCCTTTTCATATTTGGCTCCTAAACTTTGGAATAGTCTCCCCAACACTGTTCGTGATGCAGATATATGTGAACATCTGCATTTCAAAGATATTCGTCATTAATCTTACAGTTCATACAAAATCTTTGTTTAAACACTTGCTTAGTTTAATAATTTTAAAACATAACTTGCACTATACGTAAGTAAAATTGACATTATATTCATGATGTAAGGCAGAGGGGAACTGGCCCCCACAGTGAGTCTGGTTTCTCCCAAGATTATTTTTATCCATAAATCAACATCTTATGGAGTTTTGTGTTTCTTGCTACAGTTGCCTTCGGCTTGCTCTCTGGGGTTATAAATACAATTATTATTTAATTACAGATTTCATATGCAAAAAGACTTGGGGCTGTAATTGGTGCTTCAACAAAGTATTGAGCAAAGGCTGTGATTACTTATGTACAGGTGATTTTTGTATTTTTGTATTTTTAATACATTTGCAAAGATTTCAAAGAAACTTGTTTCACATTGTCATTATGGGGTGTTGTTTGTAGAATTTTGAGTAAAATAATGAATTTAATCCATTTTGGAATAAGGCTGTAAAAAATGTGGAAAAATTGAAGCACTATGAATTTGGAGTATATAATACAAAAACAAATTTACATGCATTGTCTTTCTAAATTAAAATAAAAGAGAAGATAAACTGCCCCCACCAATCTAATGATTGAAATGGTGCAACTGGGTTATTTTAGATTTCAGGACCATTAATTTTTAAAATTGCAGGGTACAGCAATGGGGGCAACTTCCCCTGATTATGCCAACCTATTAATGGGCTACCTGAAATATCAATATGTTCACAATAATTATTTTTCTTCTCAGGTCATTTTAACTATTGTTACGTTGATAAGTGTGGCAGCGGGGGTGTGGTCCGGGGGAGAAAGCGGTAAGGGCGCTTGGACCTGAGCTAAATTATGTCTAACACCTAATAGAGAGAGAAAATTACAAATCGCCTCCATCTGCTTCCACACCACTGGCACAGAGTGACAGGCTGTCACTTGTGATTATATTCCCATACCATTGATGAAGCAGCTGTCTTCAGATACTACTGGAAAGCATAAGAGTGAGTCAATTATTTTCATTTTTTTATTAGCATACAAAGAAATACTGTATTTGATCATTATCCTACATTGTCTAATTGTGCTTTATGACTGAACTTTGAAATCAATCTTGTCTTATTGTGAATTAAAGGACTAGTTCACACCAAAATGAAAATAATTTACTCACTCTTATGCTATGTATATGACTTTTGTATCATCTGCTGAACACACATGAAGATTTTTAGAAGATATGGTGTATTTCTCTGTGTACTTCTCTAAAAACAGGTATATGGTAGACTGATATTTTTAATTTTTGTTAAGAACTGTCTCTTGAAGGCATTGAGGATGACTTTGATGAGAAACAGGCCTCTCTTGATGTCTTCAGACAGACAGAAAGGGGCCCAGACTTTAGAAAAAGATAGATAGCAGATGGATACATTTTTCTTTCATTTATTTTTTTGTTTGATATACACAGAATAGGTCTTAGTTGATCATGAGTACACTGAGAAGCTGCATTTGAGACTAAAATTAAAGGAAAATAAATTTAAGAATGATTTGGATCATTTAAACATTGGTCTTGGGGGCAGCTGAAGCCCATGGAGAAAGGTTAAGATTAAATTGAACATAACGTCCTCAAATATGAATGTTCATATTCTATTCTGTTTCTTTTGTCATCATTATGAGTATGTTGTTTCTATAACTCATTCTGGAACTAGTTTCTCACCATAGCAGTCGGCTGGGCAAGATGATTTTATAGAAGTTACTAATGCAGGAGGAAATCCGGAGACAAAGACTGAAAATGATGTGATTGATCCTCCTGCGCATATTACTGCTGGTAATCATTACTGATCTGCCATTTATAATGTGGATTAAAATTTATCTGGAAAAGTTTATAAGACCGAAGTCTTATATGATCACTTTATGATTTTCCAGAATGCCATCAATGAGGTTCAATACCCGTGTTTACTGAGCAATTATTTCAAAACACAAGAAAAGAGATATGTTTGAATTTCCATTGTGCCTCTATGAATTTATTCTGTTTAAAATGTTACTTTTCTGTTAGTTTACAAACTTGAGTTATATTATTTTATTAGATAGAATGGAAGTTCCTTCACCTGAGAAAGTGTAAGAAATGGAGAAAGTAGTAATAATAAATTATTACTTAACAATAAAGGGATTATAATATATTATAATATAATAAGATAGGTGTTGAAAATGTAAAGCTCTGCTTGAACAGAAGGCTAAAAGTAAGTTGTATTGATTATATAGAGAATGGAAAAAGAACGTTAAAGCTTGTGTTTTATTAAAGATTTGAAGGTTCTATCTATGTTGTTTGAATGGACAAAAGTAAGTAGGATGAGAGTAGTTTTTTGTTTTAAAATGGTGTGAGATGAGAAAGTTTGAAAGCAGTTAATATAATCAATTATTATAAATATCACTATTTTTACTGTTGAATAATAAATAAAATATATTTTTGTGCGATTCTAAAACGAAAGAAGAAATAGCTGTAATGACATTAGAAACAGTGTGAGGGAGTGGAATGCTCCCCTCACTCTTGGTCTAAAATTGATAAGTGTCTGCTTGGAACAGAAACACAAGAGCAGATTTTGAAGAAATATCAATAAGTTGTTTATTTTATTTTGATTTGATTTGATTTTTATATGTAAAATGATGTTTTACACAATAATGTTAGATAGAGTGAAATGGAGCTATTCAAACACCTCATCAATGATTAAAGATTTTATATATTCAGAGGGCAATCTAAAGTTTAGCCTAAAGACAAGAGATTAAGTTAAAAATTCATTTGAAAGTAGGTTCAAAAACTGTCTAGAGACTATTACTGAATTAAGGTGGTTTTTAAATTAAGCTTCCTAGAAGCTTGACAGGGCTTTCTTCTGATGTTGGTCCCCACCATGATACATGGTCTTTTGTGACATTTGCTAAAGTAGCAGAAATATAACCTGAAAGGAAATTAGTGATCTATAAATGAGTTCAATTTTAGCATATTTTAATTTTAATTTGGACAATTTTAATATTGATGAATTGTCTCCATATTTAAGAATTTGTAGAATGTTCCATTGGCTGTGTCGGTTCTCTGGTGATACTCCCTGAAAAATAAAATATCTGTTTACTGATACCAAATTATTAAGGATTGAGGACAGAGCAGTATGAAGACCAGTGGCAAGAGGTGAAGGTCCGATGACAGGTAAGACTTGACAATGGCAAAAAAGGTTGAGCGACATAAGGCAGGGGCGTCACCGCCATGAAACCTGATAAAGAAGGTTTCAAAGGGGTTTAAGGAAGTGGATGAATGCTCTTAGATCAGAAGCATCAAAAGGGAGGCCCGAAAATGGAAAGTTCCACTGAACCCGACTGCATTTTAATAACAAAACATTCTGTCACTGTGTTATCAGGGGATCATACCCTGTGTAGAGGATTATTGGCTAAAATTTATATAATATTTGAAACAGCAATTCTTGTGAGGGGAATAATATTCTTTTGTGTGTTACCATTGATTAGATAATTATTTATCAAAACAAGCAGATGACACTGATGACCATGAAAAATGTTGTGTATAGATACAAAAGGGATGATCTAATGTTTTTAACTGGAACAAAGCCAGACTCTGCCTGGCACCTGGCTGGGGGAGGCAGAGGACCCATGTGTAATTTAGTGCTACAAACGAGATGCAACAATTGTGTGTGTGTGCACACATTTCCTCTCTTACAAGAATGTGTGTAGCCAATGACTGTAATAAGGGAAATCATTTAATATACTAATCAAATGAATGCAGAAAGTAATGATTGTTAGTTAATATAAAACATGTAACCATATGAGTTGATTACAGTGAAATAGTATACAATGTTAATAGATCAAATTAATAGATAAAATGAAATAGTAATGCTGTTGCCATCATTGAAGCAAGTTGGGACAGGATGACCCGCTGAAGGAGAGAAGGTGGAAAACAATTCCGGCCTACAATACCAATGAATTAGAAAGACATAATAATATGGATGATGTTATTACTGACGTACTTGGGACAAGTGTTGCCCCCAATACAAGGCCTACCGCAGAAACGTCCCAAGAAGGACCAGGATCCCCATTTGAACAATTCTAAGAAAGCACACTGCAGAGTGGGTTCCCTACAATCAGCCTTTGGGATCTTGGATGGTTTTTCCAATGAAGCTGAACTAAAACAAAATACTCCAGAAAGTGAATTCAGAAAGTACAGAGCACTTGACGGACTGTATTGAAGTAACTATGAATATGGACCCCAACGAGGCAAGATTCAGACGAAGAAGAGCAGCAAACACAAAACCAAGAACCCGAGGAAGGAGAAGATCCACAAGCACCGGCTAGAGAATCTGAAGAAAGAGAAAAGGAAGTAGAAGAGGGACAAATGCACGTAGTGGAAGAGCATGCTGAGGCAGATATAGGGATTGAAGTACGTGCCACAGTGGAGCAGGAAAGCATAGAAAGAGAGACGGAAGTACATGTTGCAGAAGAACAGGACCATGAAAGTGCAGAATTTTACTGAACCAGATACAGAAACAAATGAGTGTTGCGGGATGCAGAGGAAAGAATGGAAGCTCAAAGAGGTATTGGTGTGGATGATGCTGTTATTAACATATTTGGCCCATACAGGGCCTACCGGAGAGGCGACCCAGGAAAGATCAGACTCTTCAGATGAAGGACCATCACTACGAACATGGTATGATGAATTTCCTACAATTGACACCACAGACCTTGAGTTCTATTTCCCAGACTGAGCAGAGACAATATAGCATAGAACGAGAAATCAGACAGAAACAAGCACCTGGATCATTGAACAAAGGTGAACCTGGAAAGACTAGAATTTGGATAAGCAATTTGGCTACACAGGGCAAACCGAACAATCCGCCTAAGACCCAACCTGACACAGTGCCCCATCAGAGGTGCTGGACAATGCTGCAGCCAAACAGGTGATCAATGTATCTGTAAAACCATCTGAAAGTGACATTGGGGCTACATGCCATTGATGACCTGGGCAAATTCTAGAAAAAAACCCTGGAATTTCACAAGAGTGGTAGGGAAGGGGAGCCTTTTATTTTGACTCTTTATTTTCACTTTTCTATTGTTTTTGGATAGCAAGGGAGTCAGCATACTCATTGTATTTTCTTTTATAACAAAATCAGGTAGTATTTTAGATTGGATAGAGTAGGCAGGAAGATAGAGGGTGTTTTGTTTATTATTTTGGCATATACCCCTTCCTGAAGTTATTATTCCTTTAAAATTATGTTTGCTGTCTAATCAAGCAATGATAATAAAAGGGGATGATGAGGGTCTGAAGCAGATCATTATTCATGTTACAAGGTAATGTAACCAGAATTAAAAGAGAATGCTAAGAATGTTTATTTTGAAAATATGACATTTTAAATGTTTTAGAAATATAATTTGTTGTTTAAATCATCTCTGAAGGTAATATTAACTGAGTAAATTGATGTAGAATGAAAAATAGTATGCATTTATAAACTTTAAAAATACTGGAAGTACCACTGGAGGGCCAGAGAATAAGACATTATAAAATAAAGCAAAGGAGCGACGAGCACCTCAGTGCTTAGCAGCAAGAGCAAGACTCTACTGGAGGTTTAAAAACCCGCTGTCTACTCCAATACACCACCAGATATCGCTCCAGACTACCAGAAATGTCTGTGAGTTCCTCTGGCACCGAAGGATGCATAATACTATGTTAGTTATTCTAGTGATTTTTAATGTATCTACTAAACAATGTGTAATCAATTGTACTCTACATCACGCAAGGCTTTGCGATTGCATGCACATGTTTATTACAAATAAGTTTATTTGTTGCCACCCACACCCAAGGAAAAGTGATAGCTAGACGATTGGGATCTTTTACTCCTTTCTAGTCAAGTGTGGAAGGAGAGGTTTGGTCCCAAGTCCTGCAGAGTGCAGCCCCATAAAGACAGCGTTGGATAAAGGACTGCGTGGCCTATTTTGGCTACATGATGGAATGGGACAGGCTGGCTTGTGTGACTGTAATCTGGTTGAGGGAAATAGTGTGTGAGACTTTTTGTAAGTCTCAAAGGGGGGAGATATATGGTGTATTTCTCAGTGTACTTCTCTAAAAACAGATATATGGTGTATTTCTTTGTGTGTTTCTCTAAAAAACAGGTGTTTCTGTGATTAATCCTGACATATGTTTCGATGTGTTTTCTCTAATTAGCAGTATTCTGACATATATTTTTGATATACTGTATGCTGGCATGTATCCTTAAGATACATGATGTATTTCTTACAAAGATACTTTTGATAAGTGAAACAAGTTGAATGTATGATGAATATCTTTAGAGCCTTTCATTAATCAAATAATATTGGGTGTGAGCAAAAGAAGCCACATCATTAAGAGGGTACACTGAAATGTAGGTCAAAGGTAAAAGGTATGTGATGGGGACATGGCTGTTTTTCTCATACACAGGTGTTTCTAATTTGAAGTGCCCTTTCCATGAACTATGAAATATGTCCAAAATATGAGAGGTAACTAGCTGAATATGAAAGATATGTTTTTTTAAAAATAGATAAGCGAGGGATTTTCCACCAATATTTAATTAGCGAAGAACATAAAACATATTGGTGGCCCGGGAAAGAGACAAGGGCAATGACTTCATTGGCCAGAGATAATGAGTAGAAAGATAACAAAAAGGTATATAACTGGGAACTTAGGATAATGTCAGAACGGACAGCTGGCCGGTCTCATGTTGGTGTTCAATAAACTACAACTTTGGCATCTGGAACTCGGGACTCAGAGAGTGTCTGTGCAAGTAGGCTGGGCGCACGGGGGAAGGAAACCCGACGCAAAATCAAAAGAAATAAAAAATAAAGATTCTCCAACCGGACCTCCACCGGGGGAAGGAGTGGTCTTCTTACCAGCTCCTGAAGTGCAGGTTCCGGACTTCCTGGGCTGCCCATCTCAGGGACGCTTCGAAGCCTTTCTCTTGTTATTGGCATCTATTTCATGCAGGTGGCTCGACACCGAGGCCGGCCCACTGGGGCGGGCTGTGATGGAGCCGGTGTTACCTCCGCAGGGGGTCGGGCTGGCTGTGTTGAAGAGCCTCCGTCTGCTTCCTCACTGTCGAAAACTGCAGGGGTCTGTTCCACATCAGATATGATGAGCCCACTCCGATGCAGCGATCGATAGCTCATCCTCCTCACAAGCCACGAACGAGACCACAAACTCCCTGAGTCAGATCTCATCCCAGAACTCGACCGCAACATACAAGCGTTCTGGGGAATGGGAGGTTCGTGGGGGTTTTCCCAGCAGATAAGCTCCCATTGAAATCCCCAAATTAACCCCAGGGCAAAGATTTACCAACAATGGAAGAATTCATGAATATACTTTTTACACAATGATACATTTATGTTTGGGTTTAAACAGGGGCGTATCCAGAACTTTTTTTCAGGGGTGGCCAGGTAAGACCCTCAATCCATCCTCAATTTTATTGGGGTGGCCAAAAAAAATTCACTACTGTCCTAATAGCAAATTCTACAGAGGGAAATTCTGTAAATTCTACAGAATTTCTAGATCACAAATGTACTTAAAGGTATCAATTTATTTACAATGCCTTGCAAAAGAAGGAAAACATTTATTGGCTGCATATCTAAAAAAACAAGGCTGTGTTGGTGAGGATGTTTGATGCATGTTTGTACTAGCTGTACCAATGTAATCAGAACCCAACTTGATCCGCTTTTCCATGTTGCTAAATGTGTATATACTGATACTACGTTGGCATCGTTGGCACGGTTACATGTAGTTTATTTTTCTACGATACTGCAGTGAAATCAGAAACAACTGACCAAGTAGGCCCACGTCAATAATTAATGCACAAATAGTCACAAATTTAGGGACTGTCTCTAAAAATACAAACACAAATCCAAAACATTTACAAACATTTACATAACAGAGTATACAACTTCAGTAGAGTATACAACTTCAGAAACATTTGAAGGTGTCGTGGAATATTCACGATGATTCTCTCTAAGATGTAAGAAAACTCTCAGAGTCCCAAGTTCCAGATGCCAAATTTATAGTTTATTGAACACCAACAAACCACATGAGACCAGTCAGCTGTCCGTTCTGCTTTCATTATCCTAAGTTCCCAATTTATATACCTTTTTTGTTATCTTTCTGCTCATTATCTCTAGCCAATGGGGTTATTTCCCTCAATTCTTTCCCTCGCCACCAATATGTTTTATGTTCCTCGCTAATTAAATATTGGTGGAAAATCCCTCGCTCATCTATTTTTTAAAAAACATATATCTTTCACATTCAGCTAATTACCTCTCATATTTTGGACATATTCCATAGTTCATAGAAGGGGCACTTCAATTTAGAAACACCTGTGTACGAGAAAAACAGCCATGTCCTCATCACATACCTTTTTCCTTTGACCTACATTTCAGTGTACCCTTTTAATGAGGCGGCTTCTTTTGCTCACACACAATATTATTTAATTAGTGAAAAGGATGTCAGGATGCAACTGAATAACAGAAACACCTGTTTTCTAAAGAACTACACTATTTTTTAAGAAATACACCATAAAGGCTAAAGGCCAACCAACTCCAAAGTGTGCATGAAGGTGTCAGCAATAATGCACACCTTTTAGATTTTTTATATAATAAAAAAATAATAATCGGACAACTCATTGTTTCCTAGAGCTGGCAGCAAATACTCAAAACAGACACAAGCAGCGTATCTATCAACCACAAATAATATAATATTGAGCAAGCAGCCATAGGAGTCGCACTAGAGTGACGTCACCTCCCTTCTTCCAATGATTGGCTAGAGAAGGAGCTGTCGATCAAGAACTAGTGGGGTGCAAAATGCCCCCTGATTTACATGAAACTCTACTCACAAGTTTTGGAAAATCAAGTGCAGAACTTAGAAACAAAAGCAAAGAAAAATACAGGGTAACGTCCAAAAAATGAAAATAAGAGCAAAATTGTGAGAGCACAAAAAAACAGTAATATAACTGTTAGATAATTTTGTCCTCCAATGTATTTAATTTATTTTCTTGATCTGCAATCCGATACGGCTCAGCTGAGGGAAGAAAGAAATGACACAGACACCCAATGCTATCAAATCCTTCTTCAACGTTTTTTGTTCAGCACTTTGTTATATGGTCCAGGAAAACCACATTCCAGTGGACCCCCACCAATGGAATGGCTCATTACCTTATTTGGGGGTGACATACATTTGAGCTACGTGTGAAACGTGAGAGTAGAGACAAGAGACACATTCCTATAGAACATCCTTCAAACAGGGAACAGTTGCAGTTACACCAACAGAAAACATTTAAAAGTGGCCTTCATTATTCCACATTGCCCACTTTGATCCTGAAAGGATCATGCAGCCTTCTCAACCAACCTCAGTATTAGGTATACATACATAATGGAACATAGTGATATTATGCCTGTTTATCATCACATTCAACTTCTGCATTAGTAATTGTAACAAACATGGGCCAAATAATAACATAAGTAGTATTCGATATAATGGAGGACATCCAGCGTGCGAACCACCCAAATATATTGAAAAATTGTCCCCATTTTCCCTGATGTTATCAGCTAATTCTTTATTCAACTTATCCATTTCCTTTCATACCTTCATGAATTCACCATCATCATCAGTGTGACCCGGGATGTATGTACAGCATACAAGTCATACATAGTCTCCAAACATCTTACATACTCCTCCTCCATCTTTAGCCAAAAGGTAATCCAAACATTTAATACCTCTTGGCTGTCCAACACTGTCTAGATATACTTTAGGGTCACTTGAGGCATCACCTTCTAGGTACCTTCGTTTACGGGTGTTTACCCGTACCTTCATAACAGAAACATCTTCCTGTAACATTACCATAAAACATAAACCATCATACATTATTTCTAGGAATTGGAATTACACATGTGGCTCCTTGCTGTTGTGTTGATACTGAACGGGCATAGGCAAGCACGACCACCTGCCATATACAGAGCGTCAGTAGGAATGTCTTCATGTTGACTGTTCCGGGTCCCTCCTCAGGTCCTCCTAATTTGCAGATTCCCGGTTGGGCACTGGCGCTGCGTGTTCAGCTCCTCCAGTGCTTTCACCGTTCACCTTGAATCAGTAAGGCCCTCCTTTGGAGCAAGCTTCACGCGGCTTGCGTGGATCCACTGTGGTTGAAGATCAGTTAGCACCCCCATTCTGGTCACTGGCAGTACAGTAGTTGGGCCCACTTTGGTTCACCTAACTTCGTTGGTTTCAGACACTTTACCAGAACCTGCTGATTTGGAACTAATGGATGAGTAGTGCTTTCTGCAGGCAGAGGGAGAGAGAGAGATATCACCATTTATGTCATTTAATATTTTAATGAGGGAATCCACACATTCTGCAATCACCACCTCCTTGTCACCTGTGGAGAGAAAGCCAGCGCGGCCTTTGACCCGAGGGTCGGGAAAGGCCTACCCATTAGTATTTCAAATGGAGAGATTAACAACAGAGGATGGTGACATTCATGAGCTCATTCAGCCGAATCTCTGTATTATTTATTTTGCCAAATTTTCACCATTTTATCATTTTACCTCACACACGGGAAAGCTTCTGTCTGTTTAGAACAGCAGTTCCGAGTGTGGTATTGAGTCGTGCTTCGTAGGCTTGTGTCTGTTGTTCTGTGCATACGTTAGACATGAGTCCAGGATTAATATTACTGCATTTTGTACCCCATTTATGCAATAAGATTGATTTCACTTAATTTGAGACCCAATGTTGTCAGATTCAGATGGATTTGCCTGTAACAATTCAATGTCATTGTCTTTTATCAGTGTTGCATGGAAAAAGTCTCTTCAGCTTGATTTAGGTCTGGACTTACCATAACTTCCCTTGCAGCCCACTATGCTACTTCATCAGCATACTTCGAGTCTGTGTATATATTGATTGATTTACCTTTAGCCAAATGGCATGCTCTGATCAACGCAAACAACTCAGCAGCTTGTGCAGATTTATATGGGAGCGAATAAGCTTCAATAATTAGATTCTGAATTTCCGTTACAGCATAACCAAACCAGTATACGCAATTGGCTTGGAACTGGACCCATCAAGTCAATGTTCAATGTTCAATGTAACAATGGTCCCCCTCCTCCAGGGCGGATGATGAAACATCCGGCCTGCATAAAGTACATGTTTTTAGGCAATTAAAGAAATCATGTGTATCGTTGGAAAATTCACCTCGAGTCAGCAATTTGTGTAATGATAAAGTCGGGCCGTGTACAACGGAGGTTGGTTTATTTGTCCGATTAGCAGTAGCCAATAAAATAACTTCTTACCCTGATCAACGTTGTGCTGTCATGTGGTAATGTTGTGCATGATTGTTCCTACCTGGTGAGAGGGGTTCACAACTAATGGACGTGAGAGTACAATACGTTCTGCATGTTTTTCCATCAACGCTGCAGCAGTCACTGCTCATAAACATGCAGGGAGGCCTTTGGCGACTGCCTCTAAAATATTTGACAAGTACGCCACTGGTCTATATGTTCCGCAATGGGACTGAGCGAGGATCGCTGCTGCTGCGCCTGCCACCTCGTGCACATACAAATGAAAGGGTTCATCGTGATTTGGTAGCAATGTCCATTTCAGCAGTCCTCTTGATAGGTTCCTCAGCCCTTGAGAGTGTTGCTTCTCTCAGTATTTTATCATATAACGAGCAGTTTGGCACCCATGCTCGACAATAGTTCACTAAACCCAAGAAGCTTTGCATTTGAGCCTTTGTTTTAGGGTGTTGGAAGGTAGTAATTGTCTTCACTCTGTCCTTGGAGAGACGTACTGTTCCTTCTTGTAGTTCATCACCCAGATTGATAGTTCAGTTTCACCCATTGCATCTTTTCTTTTGATATCTTGAAGCCAGCCTTTGCACACAATAGTTGAAGCGGCTGTGCATGACTTGATGTTCGGTCCAGAAACCAGGATGTCGTCAGCATATTGCAATAGACAGGTGGCAGCTTGGTGTCCTTCAAAGTAGCGTGCACTACAGCAGAGAACACAGCAGGCGAGTCTCTAAATTCCTGGGGCATTCTGTTATTGTTAGCCTCCATATGTGAATGCGAACAGCGGCTGCGTAACAGGCATGACTGACACTGAAGAATGCAGAACTCAAATTAATAATAGTAAAATCAGTGTGATCTACTGGAATTTAGTTAGTGCACACATCCGGCACCACTGGTGACATTTGCATTAATTTTCAACTCTTACTTTAATCGCCATGTAATATTAGCTTTCTTCATAGGATTAATAGATGATTTATATGTGTGAATGGGTTCAAAAATACCTTGTTTCAGACACTGTATTAATACCTTTTAATACATTTCTTTTTGACAGTTTGCATTATACTGTTGATACTTTTTGTAGTATACTGGCAAGTTAGAGCGGAGTTTGGCAACATATGGTCCGATATCAATAAGGTCCGCGTCATCTTTGTGGGCGGCCCATAGCGCTGGGTCGACGTTGAGCATTTCCCGTTTCGCAGCAGAAGTGCTGACAAACGTTAAGCTGTAAACTTCTCCGCAATGACCTGTATACACAGACTGACAATATACTGAGGGAAACAGCAATTGTAATGAGTTAGAATCAAAAGTTATTATTTTTCCTCCAATTTTATGCATCGTATTACAGACCAGTGGGCAGAATGGAGAGTCAGGCAAAATCACGAAATCGTGCATTTTAAACAAGTTTGTGTTATCTAGAGATGTTACGAGTAATTTCGGTGTCATATGACACTTCACAGGAATGCCATTAATTCCAACACAGAGTTTAGAGTCCGTCCCGTAATAGAGCCCTCATAGCAATGCGCTGTTAATAAACTTTTAGATGCGCCCGTATCGATGATAAAGGTATGCGGTTTTTATATATATGGTAATTCTTTGCATATAGTCAACGTCTCTGACAATGTTAGTGAAACGATATGATATCCGTCTGGGCACTAGATAAAAGGAAATGCAGCTGTTGTATCTTCGCTCGTATCTTTCTTTGTATCTGAATCAGATCCGTCCGCGGATGCAGCGAATGAGTTGCCTTTAAATTGTGTTAAATCGGGATACAACAGTGCGCATGGTGTCTCTGGGAAGCTAGGGGTTAAAGCTTTGTTCACGACAATATCATATTTAGGCAGCTTGTTTTGAAACAGAGAACGCTATGTGCATTTGATTAGTCTCTTTTCGTTCAGGACCTTTGTCCCAGAATGGTTTTATTTTCTTCCACACCTCGTATGATTCTTTTATGTATTTATAATCCCACTGAGGGTCCTTTCACCCTTTTTAACCATAGATTTGATCTACTCATGAATTGATCTAATTAAGTTTTTCTTTTTCTTTCTTCTTTTTTATATTTCTCCTTTCTCTGACCACCCAGCCAAATTGCTGATATATGGCTCAGTATTATAATCTTGTTTATTGCAAAACATCCATTGTTTTGGAGTTTCGTTCCATAGAGGACGGCTTTTTTCCTGTCCCATAATGTCACCTTTTTAGTAATAATAATACAAACAATTTCCCGATCGAAACGGTTCATGCAGAACAATAATGCAGATCAAATTCTCTCCGTCTTTTCCATAGGACAATACCCGTCCTCTTCCTATTCATACCAGAATAAGGATATCCTTTAAACTACTGCTGCGGTTGTGGGGTTTTCCCTATATTATAATAGAGCAAAACCCTCCTTCCTATTTATAATAGGGCAAAATCATCCCTTCGACAGGGGCCCCCGAGCAGAGTTATTAACGAGTTAGATATCAGAGTTAATATCGAGCCAAATTAAACTACGTTTTATTCAATCTCTCATCAGACAGGAAAACGTGATACTTAAATCAGTCTTACCAGTCTGGAGAATTCCCGACAAGCCCCCAAATTGTTAGATAATTTTGTCCTCCAATGTATTTAATTTATTTTCTTGATCTGCAATCCCCGTCTCGATACGGCTCAGCTGAGGGAAGAAAGAAATGACACAGACACCCAATGCTATCAAATCCTTCTTCAACGTTTATTGTTCAGCACTTTGTTATATGGTCCAGGAAAACCACATTCCAGTGGACCCCCACCAATGGAATGGCTCATTACCTTATTTGGGGGTGACATACATTTGAGCTACGTGTGAAACGTGAGAGTAGAGACAAGAGACACATTCCTATAGAACATCCTTCAAACAGGGAACAGTTGCAGTTACACCAACAGAAAACGTTTAAAAGTGGCCTTCATTATTCCACAATAACCAATGAAAACGTCTTGGGTTACATGTGTAACCCTTGTTCCCTGAAAAAAGCGGAAAGAGATGCTGCGCTTGCTAAAAGCGCTATGGGAACGATCTTGCATTGTGACCAGCTGTGAATATGTGTGTAACAAGGCAATGAACATTGACCGGAAATTTATAGCCTCAGTTGGTGAGATCATTGGATGCACCTGTGTCCGGGCTATAAATACAGCGTCACCAGCGTGTTCGTCAGATACTTTTTTTTGAGGAGCAGCATCTCGTTCTGCTTTTTTCAGGGAACAAGGGTTACACATGTAACCCAAGATGTTCCCTTTACAAAAATCTTCACTATGATGCTGCGCTTGCTAAAAGCGCTATGAGAACGAAATACACACGCCGCCGCACTGGGGCTGTCCCCTACGTTGTGAAGTGTACTCACAAGAACGCGCAAGGTCTCAGACATGAGCTTTAGAAACGCGGCGTAGCAAGAACATCTAAACCACAAAATTGATGAATGTGTGCGGAGAGGACCAGCCTGCCACTTCACAGACTTACTTATACATGAGCTTCAGATGTCGACTCAGGGGCATAAGAGCCCAGAGTAGCATGAACATCCAAACCATAGAGCCTTAAGAATGTGTGCGGAGAGGACCAGCCTGCCGCATCACAAACTTGTTCAGGCATGAAAGATTTAAGCCATAAGATCTGAGAATGTGTGCGGAGAGGACCAGCCTGCCGCATCACAAACTTGCTTAGACACGAGCTTAGATGTCGACCCAAGGGCATAAGAACATCTAGTAACATGACCATGAAACCAGATGAATGTGTGCGGAGAGGACCAGCCTGCCACTTCACAAACTTGCTTAGACATGAGATTGAGATGTCTACTCAAGGACATAAGAGTGGCAAGAACATCCAAACTTATAAGAATCTAAGGAATGTGTGCTACTGAATGAATTAAATGACCAACCTGCCGCATCACAAACCAACTGCAGAGGGAGACCTCTAGCTAAGGCTTTAGAGGAGAAGAGTCCTCTGGTAGGATGTGCCCAAAAACCTACTGGCGAAGCTTGACTGCGCACCTTGTAGGCCCGGGCAGTAATGCCCCTCACCCAAAGTGACATAGTCTGCCATGAGGTAACCGCCACCTGGTCACGGCTTCCAAGGGAACAATTGCTGCCCTGACTTCACGTCACTAGCAAATGCGGTGGACATAAGTCTGACGGGTACAGACTGGACAAAGTCTGAGAAGTCCGCTCTGGCGTTACAAATGGCAGGGAGCAGAAGGCTTAGAGAGTAACCAAGGGTTAAGGGCCAAGGGTTGCGAAAGGCACCTTGGGCAGGTAGTCAGGGTGATGGTGCAAAGAATGCTTTTGGTCATACCTGGGGCAAACTCTAAACAGGCCGGCAAAAAGAGACAGAGCCTGTAGGTACCCAAGTCTCCTTAGAGACGTAATTGCCATAAGAAAAACCATCTTGAGAGTCAGAAGTCTGCCAGACGCTGACTCTAGAGGTACAAAAAGGACTCAAGGACTACTCCTAAGTCAAATGAAGAGGTCCTTCGCATGGCTCCTGAATGAAGCACACGAGTAGAGGGCACCCCTTCCATCAAGGCATGGCAAGCCGAAATGGAGGCCACTAAGAACCTGGAAGTACCCCCCACTTGTGCCTGCTGACAGTCCTTACTACAGAAAATCCAGAACTGAAACATTCTGGCAGTTAGCTGGTTCTGCAATATGAACTTAGTAGAGGGAAACGCATACAGGCGCATTCTGGGCCATGTATGCACCACCATGTTCAACCACCCTGGCTAGGTGACGGGGAGAAGTAGAGGAGACATTGCGCAGTTCATAGAGGCGAAGAGGTCCTCTTCTGCCCTTTAAAATCTACCCAGATCTTCTCCAAATGGAGGGATCCCTAGCACTTAAAATGTCCTTGATAACCTCAGGAGAAAGCCCTGTGCACCTCAGTTGGTACCCAACAGGGGCCAAGCATGAAAGGTTCCACAATTCGGGCTGGGGATGAAATACAGCCCCTGTGCCTGAGAAAGAAGGTCCTTCCTGTTGCGGGCCGTCGAGGGGACAATTTAACTCCGAGAACCATACTCTGTTCAGCCAGCGCGGCGCTATCAGAAGGAGGCAAGACCCTTGCTGGCGAACCTTGCCAAGACTCCAGGGAGCAGAAAAACCAGGGGAAAAAATGGGGGCTGGGTGACTTAGGGAGAAGTAGAGGAGACATTGCGCTATTGTCGTTAGCAGCCTGCGACGACAAGATGCACCTAGAGTGGGACCCAAGGTAAGAACCGGGGTCTGAACCACATAGAAAGGGAACGAAACACGTGGCGCGTAACCCTTATTTGCCTTAGGGGACCGGTCCTCGGATAAAACCCCCTGGCTTCTAGCCACAGCTGAAGCGGTCTCGTGCAGAATGTCCGAAGGGATCACCGTGGACACCAACGCCATGAGACCTAGTATTCAATGATACTGACGAGCAGTGCAACCTCGACCTAGCCTGACCTTGCTCAGGGTGTTCTGAATGGAAACGATTTGTGCGGGAGACGATTGTGCCTGCATTGTTATTCCATATAACCCCCAGATGAACTGCCAGTTCTTGGAACTGCGCTAGGATCAGCCAGTCGTCTATATAATTCAGAATGCGGATGCCCTGGAGTCACAGAGGAGCCAGAGCTGCATCCATGCATTTCCTGAATGTGTGGGTTAATAGGGCTAGGCCAAATGGAAGAACCCGATACTGGAAGGCTTTGCCCCCGAAAGTGAACCTCTATGAAGATATGCGTCCATGAGATCGATGGTGACCAGCCAAACGTGATGTTGGGCTTGTGAAACGATCGTCTTGATAGTCAGCATCTAGGACTTGAACACCCTGACCGAGCAGTTCAAGCCTTGAAGATCTAGAATCGGACACAACCCCCCACCCTTCTTGGGAACCAGGAAGTATCTGCTGTAATAGCCTGACTCTTTCTCTGGAAGGGGAACATGTTCTGTGGCCTCTTTGACCAAGAGATTTTGCAGTTCTTTCCACAGTAGTGGGAACCACACCACAAATTGAATTCTGTAGCCTCTTTCTACTGTTTCTAGAACCCACATAGAAATACCTGGCAGAATTTTCCACGCTGCCAGGATCTCTGAGATGGGTATTATTTCTGACACTTTCTGTTGAGGGGATGTCAAGTGTTCCGTGTCCTGGATGCAGGAAGCAACGGTACACCCAACTCTTTGTTGGAAGCCTCTATCACCTGAAACACCAAAGGCGGCGGGAGTGAAGAGGTTTCGTGAGGGTATCGGGAGGGCCGAATTGGATGATACAAGCGCCCCGTCCCGAGGGGAACTACCCCCACAAGGCTGGGTACAAGACCGTCAGGGTTTCTTTTTCTTAGAAATCATGCCCCTGAGGTCTTGCATTGGGGGCTGCTGAGGGTGACGAACTGGACCCCAGCCTTTACGAAGGGAAGCACAATTCACCACGTTTTGTTTTAGATCCTCCGGTCTAGAAGGACCGGGGCGGGGCTGTGTGGCTGACGGCCCCTCCCCCTGAGTGAGGTGCCCACACTCAGGTCCTTCAACAGATTTAGACTAGTGCGCTTGTAACACTGCCATAGTGTGCAGGGCAACACCAGCCTGACCTGCTGCCTGATAAGCTTTCCCCACAAGCGTGGAGGTGGTCCTGCACAGAGAGAAGGTCTCTTTAAAGGTCTCTTAAACCCGCAGGTGTCTCTTCTACTTGCGGCATCACCGAATACCCCCGGGCTTCAGCACCCACGATAGTTGAATACACCAATTTCGAGGGCATGAAGACACGGGAAGTATAAATTTCCTCCATATAAAGGAAATACTTGTTATGGAGGTCATAGAAGAAAGGAAGGGACTGATATAGAGTTCAATTCCCTCTTTTATTTATTTAATTATTTTGGCCACCAGACAGAAATTTGTCTTCTAGTTTGGAGCGTTTGGGGGAGAGTCTCTTGTTCGCGTTGCCAGTCTAGCTGTAGTCTGGCCATAGCCCGCGTAATCACCTCCAGTAATTTCTCAGCCGCTTTATTATTGTGCGTGAAATGTACAGAGGTTCAGCGCCCCGCCCCCCTCGTGAACCGAAGAGGCGCCGGAGCGCGCTTCGAGATCACGGGAAGGACCGGCTGGGTCTGGGGAGAGAGCAAGGGAAAGGGACGAACCTGTCTCTCGCTCCTCAGCCAGATCCATGCGAGAGCCCCACGAATGAAATGTGGGCGCTGACTCCTGGAAGTAAGCGAGGCGAGTGCGAAGCATTTTGCTCGAAAGCACATCGCAATGCTCACATTTGTCTCTTAATTCCACAGCCTCTTTGTTATTATTTATTATTTACAGAGGTTCAGTGTCCTCGTGAACCGAAGAGGCGCCGAGGCGCGCTTCAGGCTTACGAGGATCAGCTGGATCTGGGGAGAGAGCGAGCGAAAGGGATGAACCCGTCTCTCACTCCTCAGCCAGATCCATACGAGAGCCCCACAAATGAAGTGTGGGCGCTGACTCCCGGAAGTAAGGAAGGTTGTAGGCATTTTGACTGTAAACAGATCGCAAGGCTCGCACCTGCCCCAATGCAAGAGCAGCATGCTCTTCCCCAAACACACAAAACAAAAACTGGTGTGTGTTCGTTTCAGCCATAGAGCGTAAACATGGGAACACACACTGCTTGTTTTGTTTATCAATCATTCTTCCTTTTTTTTTTCCTTTTCTTTTTCAGAGGAAATAGAAAGGAGAAAAGGTTCCACTGTGCACTGCCTAACAGAATCTAACTCCTGACAGAGAAAAGAAAGTTTGACAGGCTTGTGAGACACACAGCACAGTATGCTCTGAAGAAAAGAGATCTGACAAACACGCTGGTGACGCCTCTATTTATAGCCCGGCCACATGTGCATCCAATGATCTCACCAACTGAGGCTATAAATTTCCGGTCAATATTCATTGACATTTTACACACATATTCACAGCTGGTCACAATGCAAGATTGTTCCCATAGCGCTTTTAGCCAGTGCAGCATCATAGTGGAGCTTTTTGTAAAGGGAACATGATTTTGTGTGCAATTCTGATGACTTTGCTTTAATTTTTCTGTTGTTTTTTTGCAGAATATTTTAAATGTTTATATATTTTTGATTCATGCTTGTTATTTTTTTTTTGTTTGTGTTTATTTATTTTTGCAATTATTATTTTTTGATTAACGCTTATTATTTATTATTAAATAATACATTTGGCTGGATTTTGATCCCATACAATGCAACGGTCGTGATATGACGTCACACCTCTACGCACAGAGGTTTGTACCGTGTGGGCAGTTCGCAGCTGTTCAGCATAAATAGTGCAGACTGTTTGCGTAATAGAGCGGCGAAAAAAAGTCGCCTGTCAGTTTTGTCAAACGTGCTTTGCACAACAGGAGTGTCCAAGCTTCAATAAGGGGTGGCACTGGCCACCACGTAGCTTCGCCCCTGGGTTTAAAGATCTAATGTGGAAGGTGCCAAGGATGCTCCCCGAAAAAGATAAAGGGTTTTGTTCACTGTATGACTACTGAATCAACAAAACTGTGTAAATAACTACACTGTAGCATTACCAATGTTAAAAACCAAAAATTCTGTTAGCATTGTCTGACAACCATTACTTAGCACAAATATGTTAACATGTAAAGACAAAGTTTAAGATTCTGCCTGGACCCTGTACTAAAACTTTTAGAATATGAAAATCTATTTTTGGTGATTTTTTTTATTTTAAGGTATCATTGTATCTGTATAATAACTGGACTACCTGGCACAAACTTGACTTTGAGTAAGTGAGTCATACAAATAATGTCCTTGCTTTAACCTTGAGAAATTAATGATATTTTATATATATATATATATATATATATATATATATATATATATATATTATTTTATTTTTTTTAAACCCTTGTGTGCTGTTTGGTTGTTTTTGGACCTGTTTAGATGTTTTTTCTTTAATAAAAAATGGTATCCTTTATCTGAATGGTTCAAGACTTGGTGACTTCACAAGCTATCTGAACACACAAAAGATTCTGGATATGATTCGATTAGTCTGATAAGAGGTTGTAAAAAAAAAAGAAAAAAGAAAATACTTGTGATGATCCGGTTTATTTTTGACCCACCATAGTAAATTAATGGGAAATACTAAAATACAGAGATTTACATTTTTTATTTTTGTCAAATAAAAATCAATAAATCAGACACAACACAGAACATAACCACACATAAATGAAGGGGTCAGACTATAAAACATAGATTTTCTATTTCCACTCTTCCTCTAAACATAAATCTAACCATCACACAAACATGTGCTATGGTTTGAACTAGATTTGAAGATCATCTAACCTATTTAAATTATTATTATTATTTACTGATGAGCACATTTGGCCCTCATAGACAATTCTCAATATAACATACCACACAGGTTGAAGTCAAAGTCTGACCATTGTGTGACAAAGTTTATGCTGGAATTTTAATGTTTGAAATAAATGACTGGTAACAAAATAATAACTCTGTCTTGTCTTTGTTACACAATCAGATTTGACTGTGGAGCATCATCATCATTGGATATTGGAGCATCATTGCAAAATCTAATACTTCAGCACAAGTGGTTTCCAAAACATACTACAATGACAAATAATATTCTAAATATATGTCCAATGAATAAGTTGTGATAATATCAAGAAGTTAAGTTTGTTAGAACATGAGCTTATAGAGATCAGCCAATGCATGGAGCACTTAGGTCACCTATTGACCATAGTTATTTCATGTAAAAAAAATAATTCCCCAAAAGATGTCACCAGGGACCCACAATGCATGACAAATATTTAGATTTTTTGACATTTTTAATTAACTGAATTTTTTTTCTTATTGTAGTGAAGATGATGGTGTAATTTTGTAAATTAGAGCTAAATAAGGTCTAAACTCTTAATACCATAAAATCCCACCCAAAATGCACAACTTTAGTATTTTTACTTTAGTCTAATGAGTGTTATTACATATATTTGATAGAAAAGGGGAAAATATTACACATGTTTGCATGTATTGCAAATGTGACTCACAAACAAACAGAAATAATAATAAAGTATTTCACTCCAGCAGTAAAAAAAAAAAAAAAAAAAAACTAGTTTTTTTTAGTCTGCAGAAAGTCAAACTGCCCACTGTCTACTACAACCATTGGAATATGAAAATATCATATTAGTGAGTTATTTTTATTTATTTATTTTTATATATTGAATACTGTGTGTGTACAATTAGACATATTGGAAAAATATTAGCTGCAGTAAACCATGAACACTAGAAACCTACAACCATTAGATGGAATGTGAATATGTAATTATGGTGAATTTTAGAGATTTATTTTTTGTTTGTTTTGTTTTTCAAAAGTAGTTGCTGTATCTATAAATCTCTTATATAGTAAGTCAGTCAGCCATCACACTTTTTTTTACAGTTAAAAAAAAGAGATGAATATCCAACAAAAATCTAACCTGAAAAAAAACGGTGTTCACTGACCAGTGAAGCACTACAATGAACACATTCAATTCCTGTTTGTTTTTACTTTAATCTTACATTAAATATGTTATATACAGCATTTATATCGTTTACAGTCTGAATGGATATAATTTCTTTTTAGTTAAAACTAGTCTTATAGAGTTCACTGGATCAAAGACTGCGTGTTAGAAAAATAAATTACATTTCAGTCCTTTGTATTGGTAGTTTATCAAATCATATCAATTCAAACTGTAAAGCTGTTAACACACTTGACATGCTATGGCCAGTTAGAATAAAGATCATGCAGTAAGTAGGTATATGTAACACTGAACACCACCAAAAAAGCCATGAACAAGCCATGTTTCATACAAAGACTGTACAACAACCAAAGTCATATGGTGCAATATCACCCATATTTAATCTTTAGATATGTTGTGTATTCTGGAAATATGATGATTTAAACCCTTATCTCTTCCAATATTTAAATTATCAATAACAAAATATACATCTTTAACATATTCAACATTCTTAAAAAACTTGTACAACATCTCTATGTTTGCATAAAACCATAAAAGCTAAAGATACTGTAAAAACACTGCAAATGGAAACACAATGTATGTTTTCAAATGAAAGAGTGATGTGTGGTGAACAGCAAAGATCTCAGTCAATGTCACTGTCACTGCCAGATTCACTCAGCTGAAGATCATTCCCTGAGAACACAGAAAACACAAGAATCAATTCACACTGCCACAGAAAACACATTAACCACTTTCCACCATCGAGGCTGAACAGTTCTGAGCACAGCGAGTAACGGTTCCAGTAGCATTTCAACTTGAGCATAATTTGGTATGTATGGAATGATTTCTTACTGCTTCCGGTTAGGATTACTCAACAGGGCTGAAGGATGCCTTAAGTACGTGGTGACTCACAACTGTTCACTTGGTCAGTCAGTTCATCTAATCCTGATTTTGCATCACCACAATTCAAAAAGCAATCAAAATTGTCAATTCACTTTGTGATATGTGCCTCTGTACTAGTTATTTCTATTATCTATAGTCACACAGGCTGGGTTCATAGTGGGTGTCAATTGTTTGTTATAAAACACATGTGTAAAGCAGTTCAATGGAAAGAAACCAGCTTGGCAATATAAATACTAGGTTAATCATAAACTGAACCAAAAACACACTACCATAAACACACAGAGCAGCTGCCTGTAATTCTCTCTGTCTCTCAAACCGTCAGGCTGATTGGGGACCGGGCGTGCGTTGTTTCAGCCCGGCCCCGCCCACCTCTGCTCTACACTCCTCCCGGCGTTGCCTCAAGCCAGGGAGCCCCCAGCCGGGTGGGGTGCCTGCCTTGTGTCCCATCTGCCGGCGGGTCATCCCCGCCTTGCTTGACCTGGGAGGAGGCAGGAGGGTAAAAACCAACAACAAAACAAAACAGGCGAGGGATAAAGGCCAACACGGAGCGACAGAGAAAGAGAGAGAGGAAAAAAAAACTCACTCACCGGTTCTCTGATGCAGTCACGTGATCCCCGATCAACCCTCCACCCTCTCTAGCAGATGGCAGCCATCCTCCCCGGGTGGACCGGAGTCAGACCAACCCCCAGCGGACAGAAGGCCCCTCCGCATTCTCAGTGACCCGTGGTGACTCCCCTCCGCCCCTGGTAGTGGCCCTTCCACTCCAGGCGGTCGGGGAGTCGCTTCCCTGCTACCTCGCGGACGACGGTCCTCTCGACCCCGTTTCTGGGGGATGGCAGGGCACTCCTCCGCCTCTGGCAGCGGCTCCTTCGCTCTAGGCGGTTGGGGAGTCCAGTCCCCACTCGCCTCGCAGACAGCGGCTGTTCTCCACGTCCCGGCGGTTGGGCTACTCAGTCCCCGGCGGATGGCAGCGGCACTACCCTGGGTGGACAGCAGTGTTAAGGACTCCGTGACGGACATCCTTCCTCCTTCCTGGGTTTTGGCACCAACGTAAAAGCGGGTTATAAGGGAAAGGAGGAGGCGAGAACCGGCTTGACAATATAAATAATAGTTTAATGAAGAAATAAATGAAGAACACACAAACATAAACACACAGAGCAGCTGCCTATAATTCTCTCTCGAACCACCGTCACCGGCCGCCTTTATCCCTTGCGCGCCCCCATCAGGCTGATTGGAGACTGGGCGTGCGTTGTTCCAGCCCGGACCCACCCCGCCCTCCTCCGCTCTACAACAGGTTTTAAATGTTCTAAATGTAGATTGCACTAATGGGATCAGAGTGTATTTTAAAAATATTCCATTGTCACCCACAATCAGCATGTGTCTTGTGTTCTGCCAGCTGAGCATGTGCATCAGCAATCGACTTCTAGTGTGTAAAACAGGCAAATTTCACATGCTAACCCTAAAGAATAGTATATACTTTGTATTTACGTGTGCGTTACTATTTAAGCCCAACCTAGCACTCTAGCCTTTTGAAGAATACTCTTTTGACCGCAAACTCGTACATCCACCCATCACTGCATGCACACTACTATTCTCTTTAGTACAGTCAATGGCAGATGTATACGCAAACGATACACAGAGATACAGACTGTCGCATGTATAGAAGAACTGGGCTGCACATGAACAAACCACACATACTGCGCTGATGACAAAATTTGCATCACGTATTTGCATTTGTGACAGCACACAGACCAAAGTAGACTTTGACCCTGTGCCATCCTATTCTTGCTATTTTCGATAGGTCTATACTGCAGAAACCAGGGCCTGTTCTAGACATTAAAAGGCCCTCGTCAAAATTTATGTTGGACTACTGATAGATAGTCACGACTTCTGTTAGATTGATAAAACTGACAATATTTAGCCAGGTTGCGATTATCAGCCAAAAACTGTGCCTAATTGGCCGATTAACAGATATAGTTACTGTGCCTTGTGTTAATACATATTAATAGAAGACCACGTTAACTGATAAAGAATTTCTGTATTCTGCATTGCTTGTTTAGTGAGTTTTGAGAAAATATTTTGTAAAACAAGTTGTTTCATTTAAACAATTTTATGAAGTGTTAATTCTCAGAGAGTTTTAAATTTTAGTGATACAAATGCCCTTTAAATTAAGTCAATATTTCATCATGTCATATTCATTCATTTTAGCCAATTACTCTATTTTCGGAAGATATGATAGTCAAAGTCACACCTGACAATGAGTTGCACTGGGTCAAAATTGCATTGTTGAGAGAAATAAATACAGATATGTTGCATCTGTATATAATTCGCACTGACAGAGGGTGCATGCTTGCCGCACTAGGACCCGGGAACAGCTGCCTGACTTCCCCTTACCAGTTTTAGAGATTCTTGACCAGTTCAGATGTCAAATGCACAACGTGAAGACTATAGTGCCTCAGAATCTACACATCGTACCACAATGTTTTTGGTTTGTTTTAAACTGGAGAATTTGCTTTTAGTAATCCTATGTAACAGTTTCTAATATACTTGTTTCATGAGCGAAACGTGACAAGCAAGCCAGCCACATTGGTTCATAACATCTGTAACTTTATGCGCAAATAAACAGCGTTTAGTCTATGAGTAAAACAATACACCTGTTGTTTGTTAGAACAATAATGTTATGATGGACAAAATATTTAAGCTGGTTACATAAAGTACTTTATAAAGGCAAACTATTCAGATTTGGCAAATTTTAAAACTCTTCTACCATCTCTATGACTGATGTTTTGGTGCACGTGTGTTTGACCACCCAGCATCAGTTACGTATAATTACAGTGCATTCAGAAAGTATTCAGACCCCTTTTCACATCTTTTTATGTTGCAGCCTTATGCTAACATGCATTAAAAACCAATTTTTCACATCAATCTACACTCCATATCCCATAATAACATAGCAAAAACCAGATTTTTCATAACTTTGCACATTTATTCAAAAGAAAATACTGAAATATCACATTGACATAAGTATTCAGACCCTTATCTCAGTACTTAGTTGAAGCACCTTTGGCAGCAATTACAGCCTCAAGTCTTTTTGGGTATGGATTTGGGGATTAGCTGTCACTCTTCTTTGCAGATCCTCTCAAGCTCTGCCATGTTGGATGGGGACCATCAGTGGACAGCCATTTTCAGGTCTCTCCAGCGATGATCAATCGGGTTCAAGTCTGGGCTCTGGCTGGGCCACTCAAGGACATTCAGAGTTGTTCATTAGCCACTCCTGCATTGTCTTGGCTGTGTGGTTAGGGTCATTGTCCTGTTGGAAGGTGAACCTTCAGACCAGTATGAGGTCCTGAGCGCTCTAGACCAGGTGTTCATTAAGGATATCTCTGTATTTTGCTGCATTCAGCTTTCCTTCAACTAGTACCCAAGTTCCTGCTGCTGAAAAACACCCTCACAGCATGATGATATCACCACCATGATTCACCGTTGGGATGGTATTGCGCAGGTGATGAGAGTTGTCTGGTTTCCTCCAGACATGATGCTTGGAATTGAGGTCAAACAGTTCAATCTTTGTTTCATCAGACCAGAGAATTCTTGTTTCTCTTAGTCTGAAAGTCTTTTAGATGCTTTTTTGTGTTTTGCACTGATGAAAGGCTTCGGTCTAAAGCCCAGATTGGTGGACTGTTGCAGTGATGGTTGTCCTTCTGAAAGTTTCTCCCATATCCACACATGATCTCTGGAGGTCAACCAGAGTGACCATCAGGTTCTTGGTCATCTCTCTTACCAAGGCCCTTCTCCCCTGATTTCTCAGTTTGGCCAGCTCTAGGAAGAGTCCTGGTTATTCCAAACTTCTACCATTTAAGAATTTTGGAGGCCACTGTGCTCTTGGGAACCTTCAATGAAGCCGACACAGTCCTGTCTCTGAGCTCAGCAGGCAGTTCCTTTGACCATATGGCTTGGTTTTTGGTCATTCCAAATGATGTCCAATCAATTGAATTTGCCACAGGTGGACTCCAATTAAAGTGTAGAAACATCTAGAAAATTATAAGAAATAGGAAGCACCTCTGCTAAATTTCAAGTGTCATAGCAAAGGGTCTGAATTCTTTTTAATAAATTTGCAAAAATAATCAAAAATATGGTTTTTGCTTTGTCATTATGGGGTATGGAGTGTAGATTGATGTGACATTTTTTAAAGAATTTTAGCATAAAGCTGCAACATAACCAAATGTGAAAAAAATGAAGGAATACTTTAGGAATGCACTGTATGTATACAAGTTGCTTCAATCTATAAGTCACAGGACCTTTCAGATGAAAAACAAGAACTAAACATTTTAGTTGTCAATAATATGCTCAATGAGACCAAACTGTAATTTAAACCAAATATTCAAATATTTTGAAAAATGTATAAAAGATCTTAAAATGATTTATACATGTTTCAAACATGTTATAGATGAATATGTGAGATTAAACAACATGAGAAAACTGTGGTGAAAAGCTCAACTCCTGAAATAATCAAATATAATGAATATATTGATGTATGAGCTACTTTTACAAGTGACTGTTGTGAATCCCTCATGTTTAGACAAGATATTGTGTTACATGTAGCGTGTTTTTTGTTGTTGTTTTTTTTTACTACATATTTAAACACAAGTTACACATTCTGACTAGCGAATAACTTGTTCAAGTTCATCTGTTCATTGGCTTCACTGTGTGTGCAGATGTAAGTTGTAATATAATGTTTATGTTTTGGATAGAGCTGATTAAAGTAATATATCCATTATATGCTTGAGTGAGGTAATTAACCTGTTAGTAATGTTCATCGCACAGGTGTTCAGCTCATTCAGCATATGCGGGTAAATGTTTCAGCATTATATTGGCCATCGGCCACATCACCCATGTCGGTTGAGAAGTAATCATGAGCATATGCATGCTAACACTCACTCAATGTGTTCATGAGCTGGTTGCTGCCCTGTGATTGGTTGGTACCATTGGCAATGCTTGTCCTGCTGGGAGAGAGATGATGCGCTTCCCGTTCTGCATCACTGCATGAGCTGTCATCTCCACTGCCAGAACAACTGCCAGAGTCTGAAGAGCTGCTACTGCTACTGCTGCTCATCTGCTCGATCATGTCCACCTCCGCACGCAGCTCTGAGAGGAGCGAGAGTGAGTGCAATTCAATGCAAGCTACAACTGACAGAAGAAATTAAAGAAATAAAGCTAGCTGTTGCAGTCATCAGTATGCATGTACAAAACTACAGGTTTTCAAAATTACTAGTTTGTCTTAAGTATGCCCTCTATAATTACACTGGTCAGACAAGATTATAAAGGGGCGTTCACATAGGACGCATTCTTGTGTTTAAAAACAGCTGGATGGAGTGTAATACAATGGAACAGAATGCAGGGGTTTTGTATAATTTATGTATATAAATTCATCCCCTTTTGAGCACTATCGCTAAAAAAAAATTAAACCTAAAAGGGGTGGGGGGTGTATACTGTAGACTTGCCCTTACTAGTCAACCATCCTGATCCATCGCTGTCAACAGCACAACTGCATCTGTGTTAAACTATAAGTAATCACATGAGCAGGAGGGTCTCACCTCGTTTAATGTCGTCCAGTTGAGGTTCGGGAGATGGGTTGTCTTTAATTGGTGAGGTCTTGGCGCTCGCTCCGGGTTTGATGGGGGCACGGAACTGTGATGTCAGCTGGTTAGCTCTCACCGACTGCTGCTCGATCCGAGCCTGAATCTTACTGCTGCCCTCCGCTCTGGCAAACACACACACATCAAAATTATCAGAATCTAGAACATCAAACTATTGACTTATGCTGTAACAGATGCCATGCCCAAATGAAGACAATCCAAAAATATCAAGTTTATATTAAGTTGCCAATTTATTGTCTGCTCACCTTGTTTTCTTGACTTGTATGCTGCTGCTGAGCTTCTCCAACATGAACTCACCAGTGTCATGATTTATGATCAGAACACAGTCTTTCTGATATGGCCTTTTATTACCCTTAAACACTGTCATTGGTGGAGTGGACCCCTTGGGAGAAATCAGACATGAGTGTTTCAAGTCAAGTCATTTTTATTTGTATAGCACTTTTCACAACACACGTCGTTTCAAAGCAGCTTTACAGGAAATCATGCATTAACAAAACATGAAACTAAATGTTTCAGACATGAGAAGGCACAGAAGCATCATCAAATCTAACAGATAGTGATGGTCTTACTGGTATGTGTGGTAATGTAATTGTGACCTCATCTCCTTTTCCTACTTGTAATTCTCCTTCACAGGATGTATCGATAGATGCTGGTTTAAAATCATCTGAAGAATAAAGCACAGGTTTGTAAACATTTGACATGGAAGTTTGATTGGTTTGATCATTAAATGAAATGTATGCATATTTTTAGGGATGCAGAAGGGTTGGCACACCTAATAATGTGTAATATTAAACTGCTATTCTTTCTCGTTCTCACGTTAATTTGGGAAAAACTGCCATACACGGACGTGGCCATTGGCTACATGATGAGGGAAACCATCCAAAACGCTTTGAAACCAGCAGATTTTCACTTATGAGACATCAATATAATATATATTAAAGGAATGTTCCGGGTTGAATACAAGTTAAGCTCAATCGACAGCATTTGTGGCATAATGTTGATTACCACAAAAATTTATTTAAACTCGTTCCTCCTTTTCTTTAAAAAAAAAGTCAAAAATGTGTGTTCCAGTGAGACACTTACAATGGAAGTGAATGGGGCCAATCCGTAAACATTAAAATACTCACTGTTTCAAAAGTATAGCCACAAGACGTAAACAATATGAGTGTAAACATGATTTTAATGACTACGTTAAAGCAGGTTATTGTGAAAAAACAGCGTTTCTGTCTACATGCACTGTATAAGTGTGGTACTCTTTATTCCCATATACATGCGGCTCGTTCAGTAAGCAGTTTTCTCCACAGCAACATAATTTTATTTTTATTTATGTATTTTATTCTCTGTTGCTTCACTTTATTCCAGATATTCCAGAATTGTTGCTTCATTTGTGTCCTTCACTTTCTATCCAGCAGCTGAATTGTGCTGCAATAGTGGGGCTTCCCTCTGACATAAAACTCTGGGATTCCCCTATGTGGGTGTAGTTTATAGGGTATGTGATTTTCCCACTGTACTCCCAGAAATGTTGAACTCTTTCTGCTGTGTTGAGTTGTCATGGGCTCCATCCTATGACGTTTATTATCCTGATCTGTTCCACACATGCGCACTCTTCAAACACCCATGAGAACGCCTCTTTCATGACCACATTAAGCCAGGTGTGTTAAACAACTTTCTCTTAATTGCAAGGAAATCAGTGTTCTTGATTACATGACGTTTCAAAATGCTGCTTTCTGCTAAAACCCTGGAATAAACCGTTGTCTTAAGTGCATGTAAATTCAGTGTGATAAAATCACTTTAGTGTACTAACCTTCTCTGTGTAAAATTCCAGTAGGCCTATATACAATTTTACAGCTTCATTTCCATGACGAAATAAAACCATAAGCCATAAAACGACAGTAAAAACAACTATTTACAGCTCAGATAATAGAAAGTGCCTTTTTAAAGAAATTATAAGCTTCACATTTCTGCCTTTTAATCCCCCAAAAATTATGGTGTTTGACAGGTCATTTCATTTATGATCACATGGACAGAAAACAATGTTTCAAATGTAGAAATATCGAGTTTTGCCTCTATATGGTTCATGTTTTTTTTGGTTCACGATATATTAAAATTAGGGCTTTCGATTTAACATGTTAATTCAGTGCAATGAATCTTACAAAAAAACATGTTAAAAAAATTTACGCAATTAATCGCAATGCCCCCGGACCGTAATAAGGAAGATTCCTGAGAAATGCACATTGTAGTAACAGCTGTTTACTCCAGGGGGCAGTAAGTGAAACTTCAGCTGTATGGGCAACGCGCAGTGAAGAAAACAACACTTCAGTAGGCACAACAACACAAACATGCGTTACATTCTTGAAAACACTTGAAGGAGCAAAATGCGAACTAAGGGATCTCAAGTTGAGTTTAAAGATTGAGTATTAAACAGTGACCTAACATTTTATGTTTATGAAGCAACGCACCCGAGACACTACACAAGCATGTCTGATGCAGGTGTACATTGAACAAGCCCTCATAATAAAACTCCAACTGATTGACAAATTCACTTGTGAAATGGATTGCTGTGAACTGTATGCCAATGACTGACTTATGATCAATAATATGGTAGTAAACAATACATTGTATTCTAAAGCCGCTTTTTGTATTGTCTTAGCAATGATTAACTCTTCTGCCACAAGAATGTAAAAAACACATTATAATTATCTGAATATATATATATATATATATACAATTTTAATTAATTTAATTTTCACTCACAATTTTAAAATATTTAAAGATAACTATGTATAATTATTTCATCATTATATATTGAATTATTGTTATTTGTTACTTTTTTTTTCTCAATCATGTTTATAACATTAGAACATTTATATTTATATATAACATTTAGTTATATCTCTTTTTAAATATGTTTATCTTCTATTTATCTTTTATTGTGGTTCTCTTTAAAATGTTGGCTTGTCATGTGTTCAACAGATCCAATCCATGTTCAACAAAAATTATTTTCTGTACATTTTGAAGCATAATTGTTCAAGCAAAAAAAGCTATCTGATTGCGAAATAATGTAAAAAAAATTATATCAGAAAAAAATTGGTGGTGCATATTATTACTGATAGTTCATTCAACATCAGTCTAATTGATCTTGTTTTAAGGATTTTTAGATATTTTTACAGGAAAACAATACAAAATTATTATTAAGATTCAATATGATTTTTGCCCTAATATCAAAGATCTTACTAGAAAAAATACATTATGATCCAACGTGAATTTTCTTGAAAGAAAATATGATCGTGTCTGGTAATATGTGCATGTAAAATAGCTAGAAACAGCATTTTATCTTAGCGTAAAGCTGAAAATTTACACAATGTTGATTTCTATTTCTTCCTGCTCCAAACTCACTTCAATCTTCTCTGTCTGCTCGTATGAATAATCATAACTGCTCGTAACACATCATAAGAATTGTTTCACCGCTGTTCAAATGCACTTTGGATCACATCATATATAGGCTATGTATAAATGTTCATATATATGTATAAATTACTAAATATTAAGATACTAAGTAAAATGCTAAGTAATCTCTTCAGTAATGACAATACATTTGGAATGTAACTTTATTCTAATTACCAATGATTTAAATTGTAACTGTAGTAGAATACAGTTACTAATATTTTGTATTTTAAATACGTAATCGTGTTACATGCATTCCGTTACTCCCCAACACTCTCTCTGTGTGTGTGTGTGTGTGTGTGTGTGTGTGTACATGTGTTGTCGGTGTTTTTAAATAATTCCTATCACACCGAATCAAAACCTTGAGCTGGTCTGCAGGGGGGATATTGCGATTATTGGTTCCGTTTCTTTGCACCGGTATATCTTTCCATCAATATGTTTGTTACTGATGATTGCGTGTAATATATGTTGCATTTGAAGCAATTATATGTCATCTCGTTGATTACGGATTTATGTTATGTTATGTTATGTTATGTTATGTTATGTTATGTTATGTTATGATGGACTCACATCTGATGGTGTGAAAAGATGATTTTGGTCTCTTCTCGAAACTCTCTCCGAGTTTTAACACATGCTCTTCTTTATCCAAAGGCGGGTTCGAGCTGCCGTTCATCACTGCACATCACATCGAGCTCACAAACTCAGATCAAACTCTTCTGATATAATCAAACACAAATAAACACTTCATGAAAACACTCTTGACACATCCAACACTTCCGGGTCACGAGTGAGCGGAAACAAAACCAACAACATCACCACAATGATTTTATTTATTTAGTGCATCATTGTTGTTGTTATTATTATTATTATTATTATTATTATTATTATTATTATTATTATTATTATTATGTAGAGAACGTACACCCACAAGGCACAAGTTAACATCTGCCGTTGATCTTTAACACTGAACACAAGAATCATATGATGAAAGGAAGAAAATAATTACAACTGAAAATATATTACAGATCACACCTATTTGCATTTATCAGATTCAATTAGACCGTATGCTATACAGCTGAAAATAAATATTGTGCGCCTTTTATTTCCAAATAAGAATAACTTGCGTGAAATTTCCGGTTAAATAATACAAGAAAATGAATAAATACCACACACACGCACACGCACACGCACGCACACACACACACACACACACACACACACACACACACACACACACACACACATATATATATATATATATATATATATATATATATATATATATATATATATATATATATATATATATATATATATATATATTCAGTTGTATATACTTATTTAATACAGTATATTCTGGTGTTTAAGTTAAAATTGGAAGAAAATTATATATTTATACTTTTAAAAATACAAATACATTTAGCACATGATCAAGTAGGTCGATGGCGTGACGCTCGTCCGATTACCGTAAACATACAATTATAACGAGCAATGAAATTTTCCATGTACTGATACTTAAAACATACACATACAAATTCATCACCTTTCACCTAAATCGCTGAACTAATGCCTTAACCTAGAGAAATAAAGATGAATGTCAACACAAGTAGAAAAGAAAAACTGAGATAGCAGGATCAAAGTGTATTTGTGCGTTATGAATGCATAATCTTTGTTCGTTACGGTAAAAACAAAACAAAAAAGGCGTTGCTGTCTCATTCATCCTGAACATGTGTTCATGTGTATATACAGTAGGCCTATGTGCTTACTAGAGGACATGTAAGTAAAGCCATGACACCTGCACAGCCCAGGATTATTCTGTTATTCAGCGGGAAAAGGAAGTCAGGGAAGGACTTCGTGACTGATTTAATCCAGAAAAGGTGAGATGAACACTTCTTTAGAACATTTGTACGTAAAACAAAAATGAATGAATACAGATGATGTAACTGTATTCCCAGAGTCACCGAAGAGATGTGCTGCATACTCAGACTGTCTGCACCTCTCAAACAACAGTATGCACAGGTACAGTACACAATGGAAACATCTTATCCTGAAGGAAATGGAAATTCATATCTAGCATACCCGCATGAAATGTACCATGGTAACCATCGTTTCTGCAAAATTACATAGTCACAGCAGAAGTCAATATCGTTATACTTCAGAATAATATATGAATAAATCTATTAATTCAATCAGTGCACGGATGGATGGATGGATAGCTTTTTGTCCCTCATTAACAGTTATGTAAACGACTTAACAATGAACAGTTGATGTCAACTTGTACTACGTTATTAAACTATTATTCATATTTGCTGTCACATTTTATGTTATTATAATATTTTAGGCAGTTTTTTTAAGGAAGAGAGAGAGCTTGAAAGTTCTTGGAGTTGTATACAAACATTTTACATTTGTGAAATTTGGATTTGCAAAGCCAACATCATTATTTTATTTTAGTAACAATAATGGTATTAACTATGGCATTTTTGTGGAAAGTCTGGTTACCATGGTAAATTCTTGCAAAGAATATTGTTGTTGCTCTTATATGAGGACCTTCAAATAGTTGACCCAAAATTGAAAATTCTCTCATCATTTCCTCACCCTCATGTCACCAGAATTGTGTATGACTTTCTTCTGCAGAACTCAAATGAAGATTTTTAGAAGAATATTTCAACTCTGTAGGTTCATACAATGCAAATGAATGGTGACCAGAAATTTGAGGCTCCAAAAAGCACATAAAGGCAGCATAAAAGTAATCCATACACAGGGTAAGGGGGGACAACGGGACCTTCTATCCCAGTAGGGGATGGGGTCCGGCTGGACTGGAGGGGAGGTACAGATATGCTGTTCCATATTGTATATCAAATCTAAGCGTGTTCAGCATGAACTGCAGATATAAACATGGAGACAATGCACAAAAGCGAACCCCCCCACCCCCATCAGACAACTAAATGGAGGAGGGCCCGCTGAATTCATTTTATACCAGGCCCAAGAATTGCTAACTGCATCCCTGTCCATGTAATGCCACACAATCTAGGCACAATCATGATTTCAAGCTCGATTACATTTCCTTGTGCTTGACGCATGCACAGAGCACTAGATGGCGCTATAGGAAGTGTAATCGAGCTTGAAATCATGATCGTCAAAGAGACTGCTGTCAAGATTTATAGTGAAAAAGGAGTTATATCAAGTCTTTTTCACCCAAACCTACTGTAAGTGGACTAACTTCTGAAGATGTGGATTAAACCACTTGAGTCTTTTTATGCTGCCTTTATGTGCTTTTTGGAGCTTCAAAGTTATGGCCACCATTTACTTGCATTGTATGGACCTACAGAGCTGAGATATTCTTCTAAAAATCTTAATTTGTGTTCAGCAGAAGAAAGAAAGTCACATTCACATCTGGGATGGCATGAGGTTTAGTAAATGATGAGAGAATTTTCATTTTAGGGTGAACTATTCCTTATTATTATTCCAGTATTTTTGTGTTTGCATTATCATCAGGATCATGATCTGGACTATGAGGCACTCTTGGGTTCTGGTCAGTATAAAGAAAGTTATCGTGCTGATATGATCCAGTGGGGTGAGATGAAGCGACAGCAAGATTCTGGATTCTTCTGTAGACTGGCCATTAAACATGCCACACAACCGCTCTGGGTACGAGCACTCAACCAGCAGACTGGAGATCAGATAAACCACTCTCCAACAAAGAATGTGTGTGTTAGGCTTGCATGATAGTGGGATTTGGGCAACTCATTGTTGTGAATTAAGCATTTGAAAAATTTGATGGGCTTCATGCCTAAACTTTCAGAGGGCTTCAACAACTAATCATTCAAAATAACTGAAAATAATTGATTCACAGACATTTGAAAAATGCTATAGAGCTGCATCTGAAAAGAGCCCAACACACACACACACACACACACACACACACTTTGTAATACGTTTAATAAGCTCATAGTTTCATGTGGGGTTTCAGGTGATTTGACAGATTCCTTCTGTGTTTAATGTGCTTTAACCACAACTCATATCTTACATTTCACTGATTTATTCTTATTTGTAAATATTCTAAACTCAAAGTCATGCAAGTTTTTATTTTGCAAAACAACTTGTCCAAAAATTTCTTACAATACAGGAAATAAAATGTGGCTGTCTTATTTGATTAATCATTGAATTAATCTACTGAAGAAGAAACAAATATTGTTTTATAATGTGTTAAGACCATTCTTAAGAGCATTTCTGAGAAGTTTTATACAGGCGGCCAAAAAGATGTTCTTATAGACCCTCAAACCTAGAAATATCATGGACATTTTAAATGGGAATTTCCAGGCCTGGAAATGTAATGGAAATTAATAAAATCTTCATGTCTATTTAAAAATATGGACATTTCTGTAGTGCATTTAATTTCTCAAGTAATGCTTGGTTATGAAATATTTAATCATCTAGTGATTACTCTGAGCACAATTTTTATCATCATGATCACAATCATCATGATCATCCCGAACAGATAATCAGTGACTGCAGACGTGTGTCAGATGTGCAGTGGTTCCGTTGGGAATTTCCTGATAAATGTGTGTGTGTTCGGGTGGAGGCGTCTGAGGAAACACGGTCACAGAGAGGCTGGAGGTTCACTGCAGGTAAAACACATCTGACAAACAGCAAATAGACACATCAGAAAAGCTGTGTTCATGTAATGATGTATATGTGTGCAGGTATAGATGACGCCGAGTCGGAGTGTGGTTTGGATGAGGGAGTGACATTTGATTGGATCATCAGGAATGATGGAGATGCAGATGTTCTGCAGGTGCAGCTGGAAGGACTGCTCTCATTGGTCAAGTCAAAAACACAAAACAACATTCAACTAGTTTGATGAAGTTTTACAGATTGTTTATTTGCTGTCAGTCTTAGACTCTGTTCACCTGGAGCCCTCGGAAACTCAAGGAATAACTTGAATAACTCAAGTGAAAACATCACTTACTCCGCCCTAATGATTTTATTCTTCAGTGGAACACAAAAGGAGAAATTCTGAAGAATGTTCACAGTGCCCTTTTCCATACAGTAACAAGCTCCAAAAGGACAAAAGACACTATTAAAGCACCGTGAAAATAGTCCATATGACTCATGTGTTACATTGCAAATCTTCTTAAGTCCTACAATATGTTTGTGTGAGGAACAGAACACAAATCAGAATTTAAAAATTATTCACATACTCTTAAAATCTCATTAGCTATTTTTTAACTTTGAAGGTTGCGATTAGTTGAGACAGGCAAAAAAAAAAAAAAAAAAAAAAAATCAGCGAATGTGTTAAAGAGAACAAAATCGTAATTTCTGGAGAAACTGGCACAAAATGGATGTTGAAGCAACTGTGGCTCTTTTATTAAATGTAATAAATTACTTGTGGTTTAGAGCACACTGGACAAACACTCTCACAAACTTCATGTTTGCCTACATTCAGCGGCAGATGCCTAAGGTCTAGGTGCGAAAGCATGTCACACAGTTCTGTGAGGTAATAATAGACAATCATTTTCAGGACAGGCTTTTCAGAATGACCAGAGCAACATTTCAGATGCTGTGCCATGATATTGGTCCAGTAATAAGAGAATTGTCCATTTAAATGACTTGTTGAGGCAAAGTCACGTGACTTTTTGTTTATGTGCATCTAGTATTTATTCAGTAAAAGTGTTTCTACCGGTTTATTTGTCTTATTGATAAAAAATTATATAAATTATATTTTTTTATTCACATTTTGGTGTTTCTGTTTAGTTCTTATGCAATTTCCAAAAAATTGCATAAACATATGTGGATGAAAACCCAACTATTGCCATCAAATATGGCATAACACATCTTGACATTTAAAGGCATAGTTCACCCAAAAATTATCTCCTCATTTACTCACCCTCAAAACATCCCAGAAGTGTTTGACTTTATTTCTTCTGCTGAACACAAACGAAGATATTTAGAAGAATATTTCAGCTCTGTAGGTCCATACAATGCAAGTGAATGGTGACCAGAACTTTGCTCTCCAAATGTGGGAAACATAGAAGTATTAGACCCATAAGTGGTTAATCAGTTTTGGGTGAGAACAGACTAAAATGTAACTCCTTTTTTACTGTACATATTGACAGTAGTTTACTTGGCGATCATGATTTTAAACTTGATTACACTTCCTATCCAGTTTTCCTGATCAACCACTGGGTGGCGCCATGTTGATTCTAATTGCCTGTTTTCTGTTCTGGTCTTGAGAATCAATGTAAAACTAACCGAAATGAGCGATTCATATGGAGAACAACCATTTCTGTGTTAGTTGGAGTAAAGACTTCAGGCTCAACTTGTGTAGTAGTTGGCTGACATAAAGTAGTAAATTACATAAACGTAACTAACCTTGGATCATCACTAAATGCCATTCACACACACACTCAGGTGAGGCACTGTCAATAAAAATAAACCTCGACTCTGAAGTATTGGCACTATACAACCATGTGGTTTTTGACAATTTTGACAAATGTAATACTTTAAACAGCACATTATCTGCTGATGCGAGTGAACACTGGAGACCAGAAATTGAAAACAGGCGAATCATGGATAACTTCCATGTTCTGGAATAAGGTGGATAGCCTCTGGGCATGCATCAATCACTAGGAAATGTAATTGAGCTTGAAATCACTATCATCAAGGAGACTGCTGTCAATGTGTATAGTGGAAAAAGGAGTTACATTTTGGCCTGTTCTCACCCAAAATTAGCTGGATCACTTTTGAAGATATGGATTAAACCACTGGAGGGTTTTTTATGCTGCTTTTATGTGCTTTTTGGAGCTTCAAAGTTCTGGCCACCATTAATTTGCATTGTATGGACCTACAGAGCTGAAAAATTCTTTAAATCTTAATTTGTGTTCTGCAGAAGTCAGTAATACATATCTGGGATGGCATGAGGATGAGTTTTTAAATGACAATTTAAAATTTTGGGTGAACTGTCTCTTTAATGCAAAATCACCAAAACAGTACAGTCCTATGTCTCCATTGCTTATATGTGCCTGATTTTCAACAGTAAATTGTGGCTTAAAGCTGCTTCTGTAACAGTCAGTATTTAATTAATGTGTTCAAAAATACTTGATATCATTAGTGCCTGAAATTGTATTAAAGCAAGAAGTCACTTACATGCGGCAAACTATTTAACAAAGTAAAATAGAATATTAAATATTCTAGAATGTACATTTTGATTGTCTGAGCTTTGCAGCCACTGTAAACGTGTAGGTCTTACAATTTAGAGAAGAAAAAATGTATCTGAAGTATGCTAAAAATAAAATGGGCAACAAAAATTACATTAAAAATGGTGTTCCTTTATTTACCAAATTTTTTTTTGCCATAAATTATTACAATGAAACAGTCAATAAACATTTACATCTTTAACACTGTAAGTTATCCACTATGCAAAAGGCTATTAACAACTGAATAGATTTTATATGACCTCTTGAAAGGTTTTCGACCATAAACAAAATGTGTTTTCCTATTTAACTGACCAAGTTCTTTAATTTGGCAGTGCACTATGACTTACTGATCACCCACCATCTCTGTCACCACCCCTCTTGTAGATTAAACATGATTTCACATCAGTGGGGTTACACGCCTGCGGGGAGAATCGACCAGTGTTGGTCCAGAGCTGGATTTATGGCCCCTTTTTTTGAGAAATGTTCCACACAAACAAATAAATAAAAATAATATAACTAATATAATTTAAGAAAATAGAAATAAATGACTAAACACCACCATTGAAAGAAACTACAAGAAAATGACACCTAAACAGAAACGTCAGAAAATAAGTTTTCTGTGTTGGCACAGTCCAGATTGAGTGATTCAGTCAAGGTCCCTCCCTTCCATCGTGATTAGTCCAAATAAATGTTGTATTGCTTGTTTTACGTGCAGTGTGAAAAAGTCACCCAAAACAATCAGAGAGGATGTGGTTTGAGTGTGGAGGACAGACATCTAGACTTAGAAGTTGTTGAGTTCCTGTAGAGTTGAATCCAGAGTGGCATGAATCTTGATGTTCTCTTCTTTGGCTGTGGCAAGCCTCTCTGAAACACCACACAGCAGATAGTGAGCACAGGAGGATATTTGATACACACACAGCGCTCCACATTAAGCTTATATAAAACTGAATGTTTAATTGTCCAAAAACTATTTTGGTACATTAAAATGAAAACTGATAAAGGATGAAGCATCGTGAATTTACAGTCAACCTTACGGTGATCCTAAAATTCTCACGATTCAACATGATATTTATGAGTAATACTAATTATGATAAAGGATGTTTTAACTCTTCGGCCATCTTTAAAATAAAATAAAACAAAACAAGCGAAAAATAAGTTCTGGTCCACTTTGTAATTGGGGCTCAGAACATGTTCTTTTCACAGTAATTTCAGTAGACTATTTTAGTATTGAATGAATGAATGATTCATTATATTTATTTCTCTTTCTTTGTTATATTGAATTTAGAAATTTATTAGCCTATACAACAATATATTTCTTTCATATGGCATCACAAAGCTGTCCGATTAAACCATTAAGCCTTTATTTCATTTGACTGAAGCAAGACCTATTAGGAGTTGTCATCTCACATTACATTCACTTTATAATTGCTTAAGTATGAAAGTAGAGAGTACCTTAAGAAAAATATACGTTATAAACCAACCAGAGCTACTGACACAATGTCTCCAGACTCAAGCTGCATTACTCTAAACCATATGGTAGTGAGTATTACGTACACACTGCAAAATGCAATGAGCTGTAATGTACTTCAACCGGAAAAACAAGTGTGTGGAATTCTGGACATTTGATGCACTCAGCGGTCGCATAATATTCATACACTAGATGGCCGAGTGCATAAGGTAAATTTTGAAACACACTTTCTAGTCTGGGTTTTTCCAGTAGACTGGAGTGAGTTTTACCTTCCAGGTCATCGATGGTTTTCTCCAGTTTGGACACTGATCTCTCAGCAAACTCAGCACGAGTTTCAGCCTGGTTGAAAATAGAACACAATATGAAAAGACAAATGCTGTAAAAATGTTACATTTATGCATTCAGCAAATGCTTATATCCAAAGTGTCTTACAGTGCATTAATGGTATAAATTGTATTAGTTTGTGTTCCCTAGGAATTGCACCCATGCTTTGGACTCCTCTAGCTCAACTGGTAGAGCATGGCACTAGCAGCACCACAGTACACAACATTCAATTGTGCTTTAATGTATCCATATGAAAAGCAAAGTTGACCTCTTTTAGTCTGCTGGTCAGGATCTTGATCTCCTCCTCATATTTGTCCTCTTTCTTTGAATACTGTAAGAGACACAGTGAACCAATCAGATTTAATTAAGACTAAAACAATATTAATCTTTTAAAATGTCATGAAAATGCTTTAGTGCAACTGAAATCATATCAGTCTGATTTCTGTGAAGTCAAACTACTAGACCTAGATAATGCATTTGTAGCTCTACATCATCCAGCATGTAAACGATCAGACCATAATAGTGCTGTAAAAAGTCTGGGTCTGGGGAAAAAATTAAAAAATAAATCCCTTTTTCCACAGGCAAATAGATTATTAACTAAAAACTTTTAAAGACAGACCTACCTTGAGCTCTAAAGGTTGCTAATTGATGGTATATGCTTCTGTTGAAGGCACTTAATTTAAAAAAAATACATGTTTATTAGCTACATTTCTGGTGAAGAACTACACTACCCATGATCCTGAAGAAAAAGATCCATAAATCAGAGAATCCCAACCAACAAAGCACACCAATAATAAGAGCTTTGCAACGACCGCCCACTCCCATGATGCAATCAAGTCATCTCCCTAAACTCTCCAACTACTTACAGTATCTCAAAAAAGTGAGTACACCCCTCATATTTTTGATTATATCTTTTCATGTGAAATAACACTTTGCTACAATGTAAAATAGTGAGTGTACAAAATTTGTATTTGCTGTCCCCTCAAAATAACACAGACATTAATGTCTAAACCGCTTGCAACAAAAGTGAGTACACCCCTAAGTGAAAATGTCCAAATTGGGCCCAATTAGCCATTTTCCCTCCCCGGTGTCATGCGACTTGTTAGTGTTACAAGGTCTCAGGTGTGAATGGGGAGCAGGTCTGTTAAATTTGGTGACATCGCTCTCACACTCCCTCAACTGGTCACTGTAAGTTCAACATGGCACCTCATGGCAAAGAACTCACTGAGGATCTGAAAAAAAGAATTGTTGCTCTACATAAAAATGGCCTAGGCTATAAAAAGATTACCAAGACCCTGACACTGAGCTGCAGCACAGTGGGCAAGATCATACAGTGGTTTAACAGGACAGATTCCACTCATAACAGGCCTCGCCATGGTCGACCAAAGAAGTTGAGTGCACATGCTCAGCGTCATATCCAGAGGTTGTCTTTGGGAAATAGACGTATGAGTGCTGCCAGCATTGCTGCAGAGGTTGAAGGAGTGGGGGGGTCAGCCTGTCAGTGCTCAGACCATACGCCACACACTGCATCAAATTGGTCTGCATGGCTGTCGTCCCAGAAGGAATCCTCTTCTAAAGATGATGCACAAGAAAGCCCGCAAACAGTTTGCAGAAGACAAGCAGACTAAGGACATGGATTACTGGAACCATGTCCTGTGGTCTGATGGATGAGACCAAGATAAACGTATTTGGTTCAGATAGTGTCAAGCGTGTGTGGCGGAAACTAGGTGAGGAGTACAAAGACAAGTGTGTCTTGCCTACAGTCAAGCATGGTGGTGTGAGTGTCATGGTCTGGTGCTGCATGAGTGCTGGGGAGCTACAGTTCATTGAGGGAACCATGAATGCTAACATGTACTGTGACATACTGAAGCAGAGCATGATCCCCTCCCTTCGGAGACTGGGCCGCAGGGCAGTATGATAACGACCCCAAACACACCTCCAAGACAACCACTGCCTTGCTAAAGAAGCTGAGGGGGAAGGTGATGGACTGGCCAAGCATGTCTCCAGACCTAAACCCTATTGAGTATCTGTGGGGCATCCTCAAATGGAAGGTGGAGGAGCACAAGGTCTCTAACATCCACCAGCTCCATGATGTCGTCATGGAGGAGTGGAAGAGAACTCCAGTGGCAACCTGTGAAGCTCTGGTGAACTCCATGCCCAAGAGGGTTAAAGCAGTGCTGGAAAATAATGGTGGCCACACAAAATATTGACACTTTGGGCCCAATTTGGACATTTTCACTAAGGGGTGTTCTCAATTTTGTTGCCAGCGGTTTCTAAACATTAATGTGTTGAGTTATTTTGAGAGGACAGCAAATTTACACTGTTATACAAGCTGTACACTCACTACTTTACATTGTAACAAAGTGTCATTTCTTCAGTGTTGTCACATGAAAAGATATAATCAAATATTTACAAAAATGTGAGGGGTGTACTCAGTTTTGTGAGATACTGTATATATACATTTACATTTATCAGAATATTTTTCAATAGGTTGTTTTTGTACTTGATCAAAAATTTAAATGAACAGTTTTACATATTTTCCATTGTTTTTAATTCAATTGTCAAATCGCAATGCATCTTGGGATTGTAGTTCATTCCATCATTTAAGACATTAAGTACACAGCCTTGCAACTTTTGTCAATTTTTTCAATATTTTTTTGCGTCAAATCAAAGTTTGTAATGTTGTGTTTCACCTCAGAACTGATTGGTTTGGTTCATGCTTATAACTCTCTTCTAAAGAATTGAATGAAATATCAATGGTAAAATTTTATGGAAAAATATTTCCAGAAAAAGTGGGCGGGCACTGTTGCACTCCATTGGCTTCAGTGTTGTCCGCATGTATGCTACAAAAGAAAGTGACACGTGCTGTGTATTTAACCCAGCATATTTTACTTTTTTGGATTTCCTTCAAATATTTGCATCGAGTCATCAATGTGTGGATAGTCTAATAAAAACTGTAGCTCTACTACACAAAATCTTGACTGAATGTAGCTTGATTATAATTGCACATGTAAACATACTGACAGTGTACCCTTGAGACAGACATAAGTGAAAATTATCATATGGTCACAGCTCCTTATTAGGGACATAAAGCTAAAGCTGTACAATATCAAAAGCTGGAGGCTGGATTAATATCCATATTATCCAATTTCCACATATCCATATTAATATCAATTTATGTCATCAAAAGAGCTGTGGAGAAACAAGATTAAAATATAATCAAATGGGTTTTTACAATGAAACACTTAATATCAACAAAATTAATTGTAATTGATTACATTATCTTTTCCCATCTATGTGGGTGGTTTGTGGCTGCACGAGACTATCCAAGTGGAAATACAAGAATGATATGACAACAGAAATAAGTTGTGTGCAATGAGGGTAACGCACAGACACAGTGAAAGCCATGAGCCCTAAGAGAAGCACACAGCACACGTGATAGGGAATCATGAAGGGGTGAGTGACATCAGGTGAGGGGTCAGACAGACGTGTGTTTGTTTGATACCTTCTCTTCAGACACCTGCAGTGTCTTCAGTGATTGATCATAACCCCTCAGCTGCTCCTCCAAATGCTGCTTCGTGCTGTTTGACACAGCCAATCACGACACGCAAGCACATGCAGGGGGGCAACAGATGGGGGTGGATCAGACCACACAACAATCAGCCAGAGAGATGAATAGCAGGAAGGCAGGTTAAGTTAATAACATTTCCATTATTATGATTTAATGTAGAGCACATGTGTGCAGCTGTGATGAAACGGCAACATTATGGTTTAGTCAGTGCTTTAAATAAAACATGCACTCAGAACACAGCTGTTCTACAAGCATCACAGGCCGAACAGGAAGAACCAAAAATGGGTCATAGGTATGTTCTGATAGGGACCACAGGGAAAAAACAATGCTAAATGCAAATAATAAATGCACTATAACTGCAATAAAACCTTATATACCTTCAACAAAGCGAGAATATGCTTCCCATATCATTTGTTTATGTCAAAGTCTGTATGTCCAATCAAACTCAGATGAATTTGCACTGAAATACTGTAGTCACTTAGTTAGCCAAATTAGACTGATGGGCATGATTAGTTTAGGATTAGAAAACATGGAATGGTTGCATGACATCACGCTCAAAATAACATGAACAAAACTAGTCAATGTAATATGACCCTCACAACATTAAATACAGTTTCACTTGCAGCTAGAACCAAACTTGCGCATTTGATGAATTACTGGCTGCTCAGAACATGAAACTATTGAAGTTTAAGAGAGATTTACAAACTCAAACTAAACACTGGAAATATGAGTGTTTTTCAAATTAAGTTGATTTAAAAGGGCATTTTTGATATTTTTTAAGGGTTTGTCCTGGGTGAAAAAGGTCTTTGGTGGTGGCTGATGGATACGATCATCCATATGCTCTAAGTTGGTTTATATCAATTGCGATTAATAATTATAACAATTATTTAATTGCACTTCATGTGTACATTGGATACAAGTTATCCTCTAATCATCTGGAACCTTTTTAATTTGACAGAGAATTTGTACTTAATGGTGCTATGTGAAATCGAACTAAACTTAATTTAATTAACCCCTTATTTCTATAGGACTAGTTATAATATTTTGTTTGTACCAATGAGTAGACCACACTACAGAGATTGGACTGTGCTAGTGAAATTTTTTTTCGTACTCCATAACAGATATCGTTTTCCTTTCATACGGCTCTTAATGATTTCAGTAATCTTTAGGACTGTCTGAAGGTAAACATGGCCAGTTTATTTCCTAATGTTATCAAACATCATTCAAAGAGAACATCCACTACACAAGAGGAAAACTTTTGTCTTGGAGGTCCAGACTTTAGAGCCCTTATATTTATACTCTAAGCACAGGTATGACCATTGATGGCTCCTCTACTGTGGTTAGGTCGAAGTAGTGAATCTTTCTAAATCATTACAGTATTTTTTCTAAAAAAAAATAGGAGCCTAAACAATTCCACATTTTTAATAAAAATGAAGTCTACCAAATAGACTATTTAATAAGAAACTTTTATTTTTGTCAAAATACCACAGTTACAAATACTACTGTCAAAATGGGTTACATTTTTAGTAAGAATGATGTGTACTTTGAAAAAGCCTTTATTTTAGGGCATGCCACTGTGTTTCTCTGCTCCTCCCCGGTGCTGTTTAGCATGCCGGGCTGTCTAGCAGTTTGACTTCATAGAGCTTTAAACTAGAAAATTCTCAATAGAATTCAAATGGGTCACACCAGTTTTGTAGTCTGTGTTTGCACAAGCGATTTGTTCAGCACTATTCCATCTCTGAAACATGAATATCGAGTGAAGCACGGTTAATGCGTGAATGTTCCTGAGAAACAGTAGTAGAGAGGATCAGTTGCTGAGTGGTTCTGTGATGGCTCGGACAGGAAAACCAGCCTTCAATCACAGCATGCAAATACGTGTTGTAAATGAAAAGGATATTTAGCGATTACAAAGTGCCGAACGTGATCTAAGATGAAAAAAACATAGAATATAAATGGAAATATACTGTAGATGTGCATCAAAACAATTCACATGACTTTCCTTAATAAATAATGTAACTGAATAATTCTCTCATAACAAGAGTAAAAAGTGAAGTAACAAGTGGACCAATATCATGGCATAGCATCTGAAACGTTGATCTGGTCATTCTGAAATGGCGGACCCAAAGCCTGCAGTTTCACACGCTTTCACACTCAAGACTAAACGCTAACAAACATGAAGTTCATTAGACTGTTTTGTCTGCGCACTCTACCGCAAGTAATTGCCCCTTCGCTAAGCTCTGCCACCTTGGTTACGGTCGCTCGCTCCAACAATCTCTGCAGAACTCCCCATTGGAATAAATGGGTGAATGCCGTGAATGCAGTTTTTTGGCTAAATATTCTCATAAACGGAATGGATAATATTTTTACTAGGGCTGGTATGAAGAGTGGCATTGTAATGCATATTTATCAGGGGTTTTATCAGAGAAATTGTTAAATTATACAGTAATTTGAAATCTGTGAAGACTGTGAATCAGAATCAAGGCAAACGAATATTACAGTCATTTGAAAAGTGAAAAAGTTCATTTAATAGCGATTGCACATCTAATAACATTAGCATAAGTGAACAGAGCTGTTTACAATGTCTCATAGCACACTCATGTTGATGCTGTAAACTGTTTATTTATATCACTTGTACTATGACTTGAATCAATACAGAAATTAATTAATATTCAGTTATTCTCTTTCATTTATCTTGGAGTAAATGTAGGTGTCGTTACAGATGTTATATTTTCATTTGGAAATGACAGCTGACACAGTTTAATCCATAATATGGTTTTCTCCAGATTTGTTTAAAGATTATTTTAAAAAGTATCCTCTCATATTACAATGTGTTTTAGTATTTTGATAAAATTCTACATTAAAGTACTCAAACACACGTTACTTCCATAGGCTATCACTGGAAAATAGCAACGCGTGTCAAGAGTGATGGCGGCAGGGCAACAGTTGCTAAGATAGGATTGATCAGAAGCACTTTTAAGGTGGGGCTTAGCGAATCAATTTAATGCTGAACAAAAGAGCCACAGTGGCTACAACAGTGTTGGGTAAGTTAGTTATTCTAAACAAAAGTAATAAATTACTAACTACATCTTCTACAGTGTAGTTAGATTACTGTACCATTTACACTGAAAAGTAATAGCATTACTTATTAATAATTACTTTCAAAAACAATTATCAACCTAGACCAGGTGAAAAATACAAGGATAGACATGAAACTATCTTTTAATTCTTTCAAATAAATCATATAAAATCGAATAAATTATTCATGAACTGGCCAAATAATTTAAGGGGGTTGCGCTAAATTAGAAAACATTTTAACATTAGACGTTAAATTTTGATTTTTAATTCACTACTGTTTTATATTGAATTGTTCTATAGTCTATAAAGTATTTAACACAATTACATCAGAAGTAACTAATTAAATTACTGAAATTTAATGAAAAGTAATCTTTTTACTATTTTTCAACGAAAAAGAAATTTACAGTAATTAATTACTTAGTAATGTAATTACACTGGGCTACAACTACCATTTTGACAAATTTACCCAGAAGTGACAATTTTGTTAAACACAGGATGAAAACACTGCTTTATTTGTAATCTGCTTATGTGAAACTTTCACATAAATTAAACTGGTAACATGGACAGAAACATAGCTACTGACACACGGTCTCTCTCTCTGACATGTTTGCCTCAGTTTCAATCATGATGCAGTTATGGTATCATGATGCATCGAGAAGTACTGAATGTTGACATGTGCATCATGAGTTTGTTGTCAATACCCAGTGCTAAAGTCTGACCCACGCTGATGTCAATGACCATCCGCTATATAAATCTGCTATCAACAGTCACACTGAAAACTCCCTTAAAACCCTCAGTTGGAAATGTATCATCAGAAGTTTATCAAGTAAAGAAAAGAAAAAATACTGTTAATATAAATATAATTTTTCTCCAATCATCCTTCATAAGCAGGTATGGCAAAACATAAATTTGGGCCCTGGATGTAAATATTCAGCATAGATTACACATGTTGCCACCGTGTGATGAAGTACTGCATCATGTACGTGCTGTATGAGATCACAATCAGACAGGAATGTGCGGTTTCAGCTCTTTTTTTGGGGGGGGTACCAATTTGGAATGCCAAATTCCCAATACACTTAAGTCCTCGTGGTGGCGTAGTGACTTCCCTCAATCTGGGAGGTGGAGGATGAATCTCAGTTGCCTGCACATCTGAGACAGTCAATCCACGCATCTTCTCACGTGGCTTGTTGAGCGCGTTACCGTGGGGACCTAGCACGTGTGGAGGCTTAACGCTATTCTCCGTGGCATCCACGCACAACTCACCACATGCTCCACCAAGAGAGAGAAAGACATTATAGCGACCACGAGGAGGTTACCCCATGTGACTCTACCCTCCCTAGCAACCGGCCAATTTGGTTGCTTAGGAGACCTGACTGGAGTCACTTAGCACACCTAGATTTGAACTATGACTGCAGGGGTGATAGTCAGCGGCATTAATTGCTGAGCTTCCCCAGGCCCCTCCGCGGTTTCAGCTCTTTAACTCATTTAACAGTTGAAGATTTGGAAATGTATCTGTACATGAAGAGTAAGACCCACACTTCAGCCAGTTGTGCTCTCCCCTCAGCCCGCTCCAGATCTCCCTCCATCACCAGCAGCTTACGAGCCACCTGACGGAGACAAAGTTCAGGAAACCAGTTTGACATGAAAACAGTGATGAAAAAAAATTCATTCAACTCAATATTTATTCAGAAAAAGTTCTTGGTTCTCCACCCTAGTCAGGCATGAAGTAGGGTATCTGACCTCGTCATACTTTCGGTCGGCTTCTGCAGCAATGTGTCTGGCCTCCTTTAGCTGGATCTCCTGTAGCTCCATCTTCTCTTCATCCTTCAGAGCCCTGTTCTCAATCACCTTCATTCCCCTACACAGCACAACAAAAATGTTTGACAGATATTTAAATGAAAGGTTCTCCCAAGAATGAAAATTCTGTCATTATTTACGCATCCTCACATTGTTACAAAAACATTTGACCTGATTAAAACTAGTTTAGTTTATCTATACATAGATAGTTTATCTAACATATCGATCAAATTCATGCAACAAAAAACATTTGTGCCTGTAATGCTTTCATAAAATGTCATCGGGCCCCAAAGTGTACAGTATTAGTGTAATGTGCCAGGTAAATGATTGTGAGAGATGTTGTCACCTCTCGCTCTCATCTGCAACTTTCTCAGCCTCCTCTAGTTTGTGCAGTGCTGCGGTCAGTCTGTCCTGAGTTCGATCCAGCTCCTCCTCCACCAACTGAACACATCTGCACAGAGAACCCACCTCTGACTCCACCTGACACAGAAACACATGCTGTAATGTGTTTTCTATTGTTTTGATAAAACAAAGTCTCAGCTTTCAAATCAGGTCAGTGTTGTTATGGAATTCAAACTATACATGCTTTTATGCTCTTTAATGTGTCACATTGTTTAAGCTCAGAGAGCAATGCATTTTGCACCTCCGCTCCGATTAGCACTCCTCTTTAAAAACACATAAATGAACATCAGATGGGATGTAGAAAGACCCAATGCAACTGTCTGAAATGATCATCTCTAATGTGATCAGTAAATAAGGGTTTCAACTGCGGGATTATGTCAATGACATCAACTTCAAAATGTTGAACATTATTATAAGGTTTCTAAAAATATCTGTACTATACTGGATTAATGTCTCTAATGATCACACTAACCCTTATTAGCTTCTAATATAGAGGAGCACAGCAGGACTAGATACTCATTAACACATAACAGTACTTATTTGCCTCTTTTCCACCATCAGGCTAAATGATTCTTATTGCGAAATCGTGCCTTTCCGTGCTGATTTGGGCTTCTTAAAGTTTCTTCTCCATTGTGGTGCTTGAATGTACATAACAAATACGTTAGTTGGTGAACACTAAAGGCAAACACTGGAGCGAGTGCGCTATGGAGGATGACCGCATGTTTCAGTTTTTAGTACTACTTTTCCTCCTTGTTTTTACTCTTCTAAAGCACAGGAAAGCCATGTCCCATGTCACAAAAAAGAAAAGCAAAGAGCAAAAGGCGAGAGGATTACCATCATATGCCGAGGGGCTGTGACACAAACACATAAATAGGTAAAAGTTCCCAAACTAGCTAAAAGGGACATTTATAGACAAAATATAATAGGGAGTAATAAAACGATTTATTACACGGCTCTCTGGAATACTCTGTTCTGATTGTTCAACGGCGACATCTAGTGGTCTGATATCCCAGAGTAACAACTGCACATCTACAAATCAGACCGCTCATCTGGGTATTTTTCCTGCTTCACAGATCACTGTGAGAACTCTAAACTAATAAAATAATTTAATCACAAATCAATGTTTCATGTGAATTTATTTATTTGGCAAGTAGTCTTGTAATAAGATGCACAATGAGCAGTCAGCTGTTCTTTAATTACTAAAACACCAACAGAATTAAAACTGGAGGTGGATTTCCACTGTTTAGCGATTTATTTATTCTCACATAATTTCAATGCATATCAATATTTTATGTCCATCAGGGTTGTGCACCATTCAGAATTGAATGAAGAATGCCAATTCAATTGCACTTCATTCAAATGTGAATTGAGGTAGCAAAAAGGATGTAGAATTGCAATTCGAATTAAGGGAAGTATGATTCATATGGAATGAAATTCCTGTTTTCAACTTATTTTTAATAATCCATTTGATTTTTCAGTATAACATGAAACATGTTCTCATATGCATAACAAATGGAATATTTCCAGAAACATTACACTTTAAAAAAAAAATGTCTTAAATCAAGAATGCTGAAAAAACAATGAAAGATTACTGTAATTTTTTCAGCGCAAGGAATGCATCACAATACAGCTTTTATATTAAAACATACTTAAGAATCTTTTAAAAAAGAACCAACAAGCACAGCAGGGAGTTGGATTAATACATTTTTGTAGTTCAAATTGGTCTTGACCAAATGGTTGAGGTTCAGTCCCATTTGCCCTCATCCCAGCATGCACTGGGGAATGAATAATATGGCTGCATCCTTTGGCCATTTGCATGATTTTATTGACATTGTTGTTGATTTTGTCACGATAGGTAACTTGTTGCTTTGTGATGTCAGGATGAGTTTGTTTCTCAAATTAATTTATCAACTTGCATGTTTTAAGCATGTTTTATGTACCAAGTGTCGAGGTCTGCACATGCCATTTTAAAATAATTTATATAATTTTTCTTTCATGTGTTTTAAGTGTTCATGTGATGAGTAAAAATGTGATATTATTGGCTTAAGACAGCAAGCACAACACTCTACAAGAAATATGTTTAGAAATGTACAGTACATGAGATGTACAGTGCATGAGAACAGTGAGCGGTTTATTAATCCTATAAAGGAATCAGTCCTATAAAGTCAGAGCAGGCTGACATTTTAAGTTACTTAAAATTAATAAACTTCATAGAACTTAAAAAAGCAATGCAAACTTAATTTATTTGTTCTATAACCACATCACTTTTTGAGTTTTAATAATCAATAATAAATATAATAAAATTTGCTCATGTTTAAAATGCCACCTATAGAAATTTGTATTTCACTATATTTAAAACGATTTTAATTTTACAGACCATGGTGGAGGAACAACAAGAATACTCTAGTTCCATATATTAAACATTCAATCGATTTCATTTTTATGAAGAAAACATTTGGTGAACCATTTCTGGTGCTATACACAAAACTAAAAAAAATTAATAAAACATAATTATATATATATATATATATATATATATATATATATATATATATATATATATATATATATATACACACACACACACACACACACACAGCTCTGAGACCACTGCAGTGTTTCTCTGGATTTTTCAGACCTCGAATAATGCAAAGAAAACAAGTTTATATTCATTGTATTAAACAACAAAATACTAATGTTTTAACTTTGGAAGAGTTCAGAAATCAATATTTGATGGAATAACCTTTATTTTCTGTGATTACTTCATGTGCAGACAGGACATACTATAAGTTAGGTATACGAATTCAAAAGCACATGATGCAAAACTGATATACATAAAAACAATCATATGTCATAATGTCTTCATACAGCACTTTCAAGCACTAACTTCAGGGCTGTCAGCTTCTCTCAGTTTATGCAAATGACAGGAAAAGCGGTATTGTATTGGGAGAGAGAGAGAGAGAGAGAGAGAGAGAGAGAGAGAGAGAGAGAGAGAGAGAGAGAGAGAGAGAGAGAGAGAGAGAGAGAAAACTGCTGAAGAACAAAGAATGAACAGAACTGTGGATGAAAAGGTTTACAATTGCAAGTGTTGTTTGTGTGTGCACCTGTTCTCTGGTTCTCTTCTCATCCTCCAGTTGTCTGTGCAGGACTTCAGCTCTCCCCTCCGCTTCATCCACCTGCTGCTGCAGCACTTTAATTTTGCGCTTTACCGCCTCCACACTGTTCAGTATCACAGACATCTTCAGAATTCAGATCACAGTCAGACAGAGATGCTGCTGCTGGAAGAACAGATCGTCACACACACCTGCCGCGCGCTCACTGTCAGCAGGAAGTGACGCCTCTTCCGCACAAACACCCTGTCAAAATAAAGGCTTACAATAAAAGATTGTGCCCGTCTGGCTTCATACAAAACAAAACAAACAATTAAAGAAATACAAAGGACATGAATTGTTGATTTGCGTTGAAATAATTTTTTTATTTTATTTATGTGATATGAAAGAGCCACTAGTAACAGCTACAGCTCAATTAAAGCTCTGGTTTGCGTTGTTCTGTTGTTTGTTTATATAGCTAAAATGACCATCTGCAGGCACTTTATCCTTATTTCAAGACTATTTGCAAACATAAATAAATTAATAAATATACATGAAACATTGACATCAAAATGTAACTATCCGCGTCGGAGTCCACCCTATCGGGGTTTATTTTTCGATAAAGACTCTCTGAGTCTGACTCTTCATTTCAGTATATTTAAAATTGCAGACCGATAGATAGCGTGATTGATCAATCATAAAAGAGCATTCTAGAGAGCAGCGTAATCAATATATATATATATATATACACTCACCTAAAGGATTATTAGGAACACCTGTTCAATTTCTCATTAATGCAATTATCTAATCAACCAATCACATGGCAGTTGCTTCAATGCATTTAGGGGTGTGGTCCTGGTCAAGACAATCTCCTGAACTCCAAACTGAATGTCAGAATGGGAAAGAAAGGTGATTTAAGCAATTTTGAGCGTGGCATGGTTGTTGGTGCCAGACAGGCCGGTCTGAGTATTTCAAAATCTGCTCAGTTACTGGGATTTTCACGCACAACCATTTCTAGGGTATACAAAGAAGGGTGTGAAAAGGGAAAAACATCCAGTATGCGGCAGTCCTGTGGGCGAAAATGCCTTGTTGATGCTAGAGGTCAGAGGAGAATGGGCCGACTGATTCAAGCTGATAGAAGAGCAACTTTGACTGAAATAACCACTCGTTACAACCGAGGTATGCAGCAAAGCATTTGTGAAGCCACAACACGCACAACCTTGAGGCGGATGGGCTACAACAGCAGAAGACCCCACCGGGTACCACTCATCTCCACTACAAATAGGAAAAAGAGGCTACAATTTGCAAGAGTTCACCAAAATTGGACAGTTGAAGACTGGAAAAATGTTGCCTGGTCTGATGAGTCTCGATTTCTGTTGAGACATTCAGATGGTAGAGTCAGAATTTGGCGTAAACAGAATGAGAACATGGATCCATCATGCCTTGTTACCACTGTGCAGGCTGGTGGTGGTGGTGTAATGGTGTGGGGGATGTTTTCTTTTGACACACTTTAGGCCCCTTAGTGCCAATTGGGCATCGTTTATATGCCACGGCCTACCTGAGCATTGTTTCTGACCATGTCCATCCCTTTATGGCCACCATGTACCCATCCTCTGATGGCTACTTCCAGCAGGATAATGCACCATGTAACAAAGCTCGAATCATTTAAAATTGGTTTCTTGAACATGACAATGAGTTCACTGTACTAAAATGGCCCCCACAGTCACCAGATCTCAACCCAATAGAGCATCTTTGGGATGTGGTGGAACGGGAGCTTCGTGCCCTGGATGTGCATCCCACAAATCTCCATCAACTGCAAGATGCTATCCTATCAAAATGGGCCAACATTTCTAAAGAATGCTTTCAGCACCTTGTTGAATCAATTCCACGTAGAATTAAGGCAGTTCTGAAGGCGAAAGGGGGTCAAACACAGTATTAGTATGGTGTTCCTAATAATCCTTCATCAAAAAGTTGATTTATTTCAGTATTTCCATTCAAAAAGTGAAACTTGTATAATGTATACATTCATTCCACACAGACTGATATATTTCAAATGTTTATTTCATTTAATTGTGATGATTAAAACTGACAACTAATGAAAATCCCAAAATCAGTATCTCAGAAAATTAGAATATTGTGAAAAGGTTCAATATTGAAAACACCTGGTGCCACACTCTAATAAGCTAATTAACTCAAAACACCTGCAAAGGCCTTTAAATGGTCTCTCAGTCTAGTTCTGTTGGCTACACAATCATGGGGAAGACTGCTGACTTGACAGCTGTCCAAAAGATGACCATTGACATCTTGCACAAGGAGGGCAAGACACAAAAGGTCATTGCTAAAGAGGCTGGCTCTTCACAGAGCTCTGTGTCCAAGCAAATTAATAGACAGGCGAAGGGAAGAAAAAGCAGCTGGTGTCAGTGCTTCAAGAACCACCACGCACAGACGTATGCAAGACATGGGTTTCAGCTGTCGCATTCCTTATGTCAAGCCACTCTTGAACAAGACACAGCGTCAGAAGCATCTCACTTGGGCTAAAGACAAAAAGAACTGGACTGCTGCTGAGTGGTCCAAAGTTCTGTTCTCTGATGAAAGTACATTTTGCATTTCCTTTGGAAATCAAGGTCCCAGAGTCTGGAGGAAGAGAGGAGAGGCACAGAATCCACGTTGCTTGAAGTCCAGTGTAAAGTTTCCACAGTCAGTGATGGTTTGGGGTGCCATGTCATCTGCTGGTGTTGGTCCACTGTGTTTTCTGAGGTCCAAGGTCAACGCAGCCGTCTACCAAGAAGTTTTAGAGCACTTCATGCTTCCTGCTGCTGACCAATTTTATGGAGATGCAGATTTCATTTTCCAACAGGACTTGGCACCTGCACACAATGCCAAAGCTACCAGTACCTGGTTTAAGGACCATGGTATCCCTGTTCTTAATTGGCCAGCAAACTCGCCTGACCTTAACCCTATAGAAAATCTATGGTGTATTGTGAAGAGGAAGATGCGATACGCCAGACCCAACAATGCAGAAGAGCTAAAGGCCACTATCAGAGCAACCTGGGCTCTCATAACACCTGAGCATTGCCACAGACTGATCGACTCCATGCCACGCCGCATTGCTGCAGTAATTCAGGCAAAAGGAGCCCCAACTAAGTATTGAGTGCTGTACATGCTCATACTTTTCATGTTCATACTTTTCAGTTGGCCAACATTTCTAAAAATCCTTTTTTTGTATTGGTCTTAAATAATATTCTAATTTTCAGAGATACAAAATTTGGGATTTTCATTAGTTGTCAGTTTTAATCATCACAATTAAATTAAATAAACATTTGAAATATATCAGTCTGTGTGTAATGAATGAATATAATATCCAAGTTTCACTTTTTGAATGGAATTACTGAAATAAATCAACTTTTTGATGATATTCTAATTATATGACCAGCACCTGTATGTATATATATATATATATATATATATATATATATATATATATATTCATTAAAAAAGAACAAAGAACATAGATCATATGGGGAGATACAGATATATATAAATGACAATTTCTGTAATAATTTTTCTAAAATATGGGATGTTCTCAAAGCTTTTTTATTGGAGATCTTTTGAAGTGATGAAAGTAGTAAATGTAAATCAGAAGCAAAAACATTACAGCTTTGTGAATGTGGTATTTACCAATCATACAAATAAAGTTTAAGGCATCATCTAGATCCTTCTTGTCAGAAATATCAGAATGAAAACAAAAACTTACATAGTTGGTGGAAAACAAGGAAAAAGGATGCAGAAATGTGAAGCCAGAAATATGTAGTATAAGAACAAAAATAGAATAAGTGTGGAAGAGATTCTTCTTCCTTTTTACAAAAAGAATAGAGTGGGGAGAACAGGGTAGTAACGATGAATAATTTTAAAATTGACTTCCTTTATATTATTATTAAACATTTTTATTTTTTTTGGCACTGTCCATCCCTTCTGAAAATTAATATTTGTGTAAAGTGCTAACCATTTTCCATGAGCTTTATTAATTGACTTGTTAGAAGCAGTGATAAAATTTCTCAAAAATGTATTTGTACATTTAACATCTAGAACACTAAGCTCTTGTATAAAAGGTTGGGGGGATCTTCAGACTTATATTGCAATATAATTTGTAAGATTTCACCAAAAATAACAAATTGGGATATTAATTGTAAGATTAATTTAGTTTTGATGCATTTTGATGCCATGTTGTTCAATAAAATCATCATAAGAATATATGTCTCAATTGTTGAAATAAAGATAATGCCTTTATAAAACCAATCAGGAAAGAAAAGAGATTTACAAGCTGATAATATATATTGATTATTCCAAAGGATTTGCAGAGAAAAACGAAGCTTAAAGACCAGCTTCCTTGAATCAAGAGTTTGCTTATGAAAGTTTGACAGGTTCATAGTAAGCCTTGTACACTTGAAATCTCAAGAAATCAAGAAAAGTAAACTACCACATCTTTTAGTCAATAGATTTACAGGTGATTGAATCAACATAAAGAGATAAAGAAGGATAAACAAAATGTGAAATTCCTTCCATATCTAACAATATCCTTGACTATAATTCCATTAATTGAGGTCACATCTGAATTATGGATAAACATTATTTCACTTGTTTTAGTACTAACTACTAGCCCAGAGGCTTTAGATAAATTATTTAGGCTCTGGATTAAATCTACTTGATATTGATTCATCAAAACAAATGGATGTATCATCTGCTAGTTGACTTATGATTACTTTATTCTCTGAAATTTGTATTCCTTGACTCCAAAGCAATTCACCACATATAGACTCAACAATTCTGCAGCCAATAAAAACAAAAATGAAGAAATGGGTATCCCTGTCTAATACCTCTGTTAACACAACATCTGGGCGAAGTACCATTAGCAGGAGAGACACAGCTATTTATATAAAGATTTGACAACACCAATAAAATTACTACCAAACCCAAATCTATCTAAAGCTTTAAAAATACATTTATGTTCAATTGTGTCAAATGCTTTAAAGAAATCCAAAAAAAGAAAAAGGACATCATCACTAATCAAATCAGAATAGTCCAGCAAATCTAAAATAAGGCGGATATTTTTAGAAATATGCAGATTTTCCCTAAAACCTGATTGTTTTTCCGAGATTATATCTTCTAAACACATTTTAAGACGGTTAGCACACACGGCTGCCAGAATCTTATAGTCTGTGTTTAGAAGAGAAATAGGCCTCCAAATATCTAAATCCTGAATATTTTTATTTGGCTTTGGAATTAAAATTATTAAACTTTGCTACATAGTAGGGGTCAATTCTCCTTGCTCAATACATTCCTTTAAATCCTCACTAAGTAAATCTTTAATGTGATCACAAAAAATATTGTAAAATTCAAAGAGTAGACTATCAGGACCAGGTGACTTATTTAACAGGGATTTTGCTACCACCCCATCCAAATCTTTCATTGTAAGTGGCAGATCACAAATAGATTTATTAATTTCTGAAATCTGGGAGATAACCGGAGATATAACAAAAAAGGAGTCAGCTGCAACACTATCAAATGCAGAGGAATATAAGTTTTGATCAAATTTAGAAACAAATTGAGATATCTGTTTTTTTTTACAAGAGGAAAGAGAGCCATCTATATTTTAGATTATGAATTGTCCTCTTCCATGAGTGTTGTTTTTCCAAATTAAATAAATAAGCCAAAATTTTCGCCAAATTCAAGCCATATAGCTCTTGATCTTATTAAATCTCCTTTTGCTTTTTCAAGATACAAAGAATTCAGTTCCTCTTGTAAAGAATTAAGCCTATTGTGATCTTCTTCTGAAAGGTGTCTGTTTAAAAGATCTGAAATATTCTGAAGTAAAGCAGCATATTTATTATTTTCTCAGAGGAGAGGTTTTTGCTCAAATAAACTGAACATTTCCTGCACTCAAATTTGACAAGCTCCCATTTAGACATAAAATAAATATCTGACCTTGATTTTATTTTATTTATTAACTTTTTTATACCTGTGCGGTAAGATTCATTAAGAAGCAGGGAACAGTTTAGTTTCCATTATCCAGGATTATATGATCTTTAATTATGTGTTCTCAAAAACAAATCAATACCACAATGATCAATTAGTGTTGAAGGAGAGCAAGAAACAGACATAAAGAATTAGATCAAAGAAACTGAAACTAACCACAAATCAATGCCAGATTTTTTAGTTAAATCTGACTTAAACCATGTAAAAGAGGTAAAATCAGGATATAGGAATCTGTGTGCATCAATTAAATCTAAAGATTGACAAAAATAAGAAATGACCGGATTAATGTCTTCTTGACAATTTCTCGAATGATATCAATCTTCAATAAAGTTAGGGGCTTCATTAAAATCTCCTCCAATAATCCATTTATTTATATATGTATTTATTTAGTTACAACATAAAAACTGTACAAATCTGTTGAAATGGTACTTTTTAAAAAATATCTATTAAACAAGTCTCTGAATAAAAATGTTATGTTGTCTGATAGTTCCAAAAGTTTTACAGTTCAGTAAAATGTGCTTGATGGTCATAGGTGTTTGGCAAGGTACACACATGGGAGGGTCTCCACCAGTCAGAAAAAACGCATGTGTTAGTCTTGAATGGCCCAGTCAGAATCTGGTAAACACTATTTGGTCATGCCTAGATTTAAATTTTTGAGAAATTTCTTTGGACCCTGGGGTTTATTTCATATCATTTATTGCTGTTGCACTCATTCCATTCTGATTGCCACTTATTGGTGATATATGAGTTTATTAATGGCCTGAGATCAGAGGATGGTATCAGACATTCCAGGATCTCAAAATGTAATGCCTCTTTTGCAGCCATATCTTCTTTTTCATTTCTTTGCAGACCAATATGTCCCGGCACCCAACAGAGGATAATGTTGAAATCCTTCTTATGTTATCAATGTATTTTAGTCAAAATGTTTATGATTATGTGATGATCGGTCTCCATGGATTCAAGTGCTTGAAGGCAAGACTTTTGAGTCTGAAGCGATTGAAAAGTTTCATCCTTGAACCTGCTAAATTTTTCCAGGAATACGTATGCCATATTGTTGATCTCCAATCACTACTGTTGCTGATGCAATGTTATCACTATTTTGGATCGATCCATGAATACTGTACTATGGAGTGGGAAACTACATTACAGTTCAAAGAATTCCTGTTGATACACATTGGGAAGCATTTCTGCCTTTTTTTTAGTTGTGCCAATGCCATAATAATAGTTATAATAATGGGAACAGGCCAAAAATTATACTGTCTTATTTTGTCCAGTTTGATGTTCAAATTCCCCAAGTATGGTGTAATCCTTATTGCAAAAGGTTTGATCGCTTTAGGTCTAGCTTCATACAGATAAGAACTTTCTGGTTGGAAAACTGGTGTAAAGGCCGGATTACTTCGATTTGCTTTGAGTTTGACTGCATATTGTAAGGCCAGTTTCAGACACCTATTCTGTGGGGAAGGTTCACCAGCTTCTGCATAAAGGTTTTGAATGGGACTTGTTCTGAAGGCTTCTGAAACATTAGTGTCTGCACCCCGTTTTGTATTGGCCAGGACTTTTAAAATATTGATTGTTATTCATAAATAATTGTGGCATGGGGGGGCGTGGTCATGTGTCGGTCTGCGGGAGAGAGAGAGAGAGCGGTAAGGCTTGCCACCTAGTGTATAATTATCTCTAACACCTGTGTTTCGTTATAGTGATACAGGAGAGACATTTAAGGAACACCAAGCGCCGAGAGCGAGAGAGAGAGACCATTCCAGAATGCACGACAGAAGGAGTGTGTTTGTTCCCCTTTATGTTTATGGGTTCATGTATATGACGAGTGCCGTCGTATGTACAAGTGTGAGATTAAAATTTACAAAACCTCAAACCTCAATTAAAAGTTACAAATGGCACAACAACTTCCCGCAGCCAGCCTCCTGGACTACAAACATCTGAGAAAAGCCATCCAGCAACGGGTCGGTCGGACCCCGGAGCAGAGTCGGCAGCTATTCCGCTCGCTGAGCTTCGGGAAGGACGGCCGGCCGTTTGCGTTTGCGCAGCAGCTCCGTGACGCCTGCCGGAAATGGCTGTTGGTGGGGGGAACCCTTGACGTCGAGGAAGTGGTCGACATGGTGGTACTGGAGCAGTTCATCTCCCAACTTCCCGCGGCATGTCGAAGTGGGTCTAGTGCCACCGCCCGGCATCGTTGGATAGAGCCGTCCAGCTGGCAGAGGACTACATGGCGGTGTTCCCAGGAGGGAACACCCCCTGTGCCTTATGTTCCCTCCCCTTCCCCCCGTTCCCCTCACTCCCGCCCAATTCCGGCACCTCGGAGATGGGGAGGCCCGCCCAGAGGACCCTTTCCCTTGTCTGCCCCTTCAAACCACCCTGTCTCTCTCCGCTATTCCCCCCAGGTTGGCGAGCCCGCCCCCACGATTGCAGAAGGAAGACCTGGGCTGGTCTGTGGGAGCTGCAGGGAAGCTGGACATAGCCAGGAGCGGTGTCCAGTTGTAACACCTCCTTTCTTTTAAAGATGATACTCTGAGGGGTTCAACAGATTTTTGACATGTACTAACGAATAACACTCTTCACAAGACAAATGAATATCAAACCTATTTTATTTTCCACCCGTGCTTAAATACGTGCGCCAAACAGTCAGTGAATAAATGGTAGAAACTCTTTCAAGGGTCTTGTCTCTTGATTATTGAGTCAATGTGATGAAATAAACTTATCTTCTTAATGTCTTGTCTTTAGATGAGTTGTATGTTCATGAAGATGATATGAGTTCCAAGTCCACATAGTTATTTTGAGTGCAATGCAATAATTTCCAACCTGTTTTCCACAGTGTGAGAAAGGCTCGCAATCAACGGCGTTCAGTGAAACTTTGTCCTCAGTGTCACACAGCTGACCATGTGCTGTAGCCTTGTTGCTAGCGTCGTTTTCACTTGAATTCCTAGTCTCAAGTAACAGTTGAACAGTAACTCAGAGAGTTATCAAAAGGGCATAAGAGAAGCAAGGTGGTAGCGTGAGTCCAACCAAACATTTGATTTTCCTCTACCAAAACAAGGCAACTTACTCTATGGTAAGTGAGCTTATATATCCGTCACTAACAGGCAATAGTGCCCTCAAGCTGCTTCTCTTGGTACTACATGTGATCTTGACATCACACTACCGCGTTAATCAACAGTTAATTAGTTTTATTACCAATAATATTATCAGTAACGTTTTGTCCGTTACACAGTGATGGAGGTGGGGACACTGTTTCGGATCCCCGATGCTCCACAGGCCACCCCTGATCAGGCAGGAATGTATCACATACCGGTAAAGGTGAAGGGGGATACACATTAGGCTTTGGTGGATACAAGTTGTTCTCAAACCTCGATCCACCAACGCTTGGTGCAAGACGGGGCATTGGATAAAAATAAACTGGTGAGTGTGTGCATGGGGACATTCATAAGTATCCAGTGGTTACCGTTGAGATACGATTCTGGGGAAAAAGGCCAGTTGAGGCCTTTGTTAATTCCCCCCTCACCATCCACTAATCCTGGGAACCAATTGGCCCAGTTTTAAAAATTTACTGAGGGTAATGTGTGTGGATGGGTCCTGCAGAGTGGTGGCGCGGGGTGTGGCATGTGATACTATGGCTGGGGAGGCGGTGCCAGGGCCATCAACGTTGGCTCCGCATCAAGATGACGCAGAAGAGGGAGTTCCTGTCCACAGGGGCTTCCCTGAGGGGGATTTTCCTCTGGAGCAGTCGCGTGATGAGTCCCTCAGGCACGCCTTCGACCAAGTGAAAGTAATTGATGGTCAACAGCCAGTCTTGCACTCACATACCCATATTTTTCTATTATCAAAGAGCGGTTGTATTGAGTGACGCAGGACACTCAAACCAAAGAGGTTACAACTCAGCTGCTAGTACCGAAGAGCCGTCGGGAAACACTCTTCCAGGCGGCTCACTATAATCCAATGGCTGGCCACTTAGGGCACGAAAAGTCTTTAAACCATATAATGGCCCATTTTTTTTGGCCGGGCATTCACGGGGACTTTCGCAAGTGGTGTGCGGCGTGCCGGGAATGTCAGTCGGTGAACCCACCGGCCACCCCAAAAGCGCCAATGCATCCGATGCCGTTGATCGAGATCCCCTTCGATAGAATTGAAATGGATCTCGTCGGGCCATTAGAGAAGAATGCATGCAGACATCACTTTGCATTAGTCCTAGTGGATTATGCAACGCGATATCCGGAAGCAGTGCCTCTACGCGACATCTCAGCACGCAGTGTTGCGGAGGCACTCTTCAAAATTATCTCCCGAGTGGAGATTCCAAAGGAAATCCTCACTGATCAAGGCACAACGTTCATGTCACATACACTTCGCGGACTATATGAATTATTAAGCATTAAGTCGATTCGTACCAGCGTTTACCACCCGCAGACCGATGGACTGGTGGAACGATTTAATAAGACCTTGAAAAACATGATTCGTAAGTTCGTACACGAAGATGCTAGAAACTGGGATAAGTGGCTCAAACCCCTGCTGTTTGCAATACGAGAGGTCCCGCAAGCCTCCACCGGCTTTTCCCCATTTGAACTATTGTACGGGCGCCAGCCACGGGGCGTGCTTGACGTCATACCGGAAGCTTGGGAGGAAGGACCTTCGGATAGCAAAAATCAAATTCAATTCGTTCTTGACCTTCAAGAACGCCAATGCCGACTCTACGACAGGGGCACTCAGCTACGGGATTTTTCACAGAGAGATAAAGTACTTGTGTTACTGCCCACCTCAAGCTCCAAATTACTTGCCAAGTGGCAAGGACCCTTTGAGGTCACACGACAAGTTGGAGATCTCGATTATGAGGTTAAGCGAACGGATAGGAGAAAGGCACGTCAAATCTACCACCTCAACCTCCTCAAACCATGGAGGGAGGCGGTACCTGTAGCCTTGGTTCCAGAGAAGGCGGAGCTCGGACCGGAGGTACCGCTCAAAGCAAACTCATTTACCCCGGTCCCTTGCGGAGACCACCTCTCGCCGTCGCAGCTGACGGATGTTGCGAGGCTGCAAGCGGAGTTCGCAGATGTGTTTTCTCTCCTGCCTGGTCGCACTAACCTCATAGAGCACCATATCGAGACCACCCCCGGGTGTGGTGGTTCATAGCCGGCCCTATCATCTCCCAGAGCACAAGAAAATGGTTGTTAGGGAGGAATTAGAGGCAATGCTCAAAATGGGCGTAATACAGGAGTCACACAGCGATTGGGCGAGCACGGTAGTTCTGGTATCGAAGAGCGACGGCTCTGTCCGTTTCTGTGTCGACTATCGGAAAGTGAACGCAGTGTCTAAGTTTGACGCTTATCCAATGCTGCGAATTGACGAGTTACTCGATCGGTTGGCCACGGCTCAGTTTTACTCGACGCTGGACTTGACAAAGGGTTATTGGCAGATCGTTCAACTCCAATGTCCCGAGAAAAAAAAAAACGCTTTTTCCACACTGTTCGGATTACACCAATTTGTGACACTTCCGTTTGGTTTGTTTGGAGCCCCGGCCACGTTTCAGTGCCTTATGGATAAGGTCCTCAGACCACACACGACATATGCCACCGCTTATCTGGACAACATTATAATTTACAGTAATGACTGGAGCATATGCAACATCTGAGGGCGGTCCTGAAAGCGCGGGTGGTACTCACGGCAAACCCGAAGAAGTGTGCAATTAGGCGGGTGGAAGTTAGGTATCTGGGGTTCCACTTGGGTCACGGACAGGTGCGTCCACAGGTTGATAAAACCGCAGCGATTGCAGCCTGCCTGGCACCCAAGACCAAAAAGGGGGTAAGACAGTTTTTGGGACTGGCTGGTATGGTGTATTTCTCTGTGTACTGCTCTAAAACAGATATATGGTGTATTTCTTTGTGTGTTTCTCTAAAAACAGGTTTTTCTGTTAATTAGTCGTATCTTCTTACAAAGAAACTTTTTGGTAAGGGAGTTATCTTACATCCTGACATGGTGTCTGCCCTAACAAGCTGAATGTATGATGAATATCTTTAGAGCTTGTACTCCCTTTCATTGATCTAATAATATTGTGTGTGTGAGCAAAAGAAGCCCCCTCATCAAGAGGGCACACTGACCTGTAGGTCAAGGGTAAAGGATATGTGATGAGGACATGGCTGTTTTTCTCATACACAGGTGTTTCTTGATTAGGAGTGCCCTTTCCATGAACTATGAGATATGTCCAAAACATGAGAGGTAACTAGCTGAATATAAAAGAAATATATTTTTTTTTAAACAGATAAGTGAGGGATTTTCCACCAATATTTAATTAGCGAAGAACATAAAACATATTGGTGGCGAGGGAGAGTGACAAGGGCAATGACCCCATTGGCCAGAGATAATGAGTAGAAAGATAACAAAAAGGTATATAACTGGGAACTTAGGATAATGAAGTCAGAACGGACAGCTGGCCGGTCTCATGTTGTTTGTTGGTTTTCAATAAACTACAACTTTGGCATCTGGAACTCGGGACTCAGAGAGTTTTCTTGCATTTTAGAGAGATTCGTCAAAGATTTTCCCCGACACTGGCTACTACCGAAGGTTTGTGCCTTGTTATTGTGATGTCACCAGCCCGCTGACTGACCTTACTAAAAAGGGAGCTCCCGATCCGGTCCAGTGGACGGAGTCGTGCCAACAGGGCTTCCTTAAGGTAAAATCTGCACTGTGTGGGGGGCCGCTTTTACATGCACCTGATTTCTCTCTCCCCTTTATTTTACAGACTGATGCATCTGACAGGGGGCTGGGTGCAGTGCTCTCGCAGGTGGTCAGGGGGGAGGAACGGCCAGTACTTTTTATTAGTCGCAAGCTCTCCTTCAGGGAGACAAAGTGTTCAGGGAGTGTCTTGCGATTAAGTGGCCGTTCTGACGCTCCGCTACTACCTGCTGGGGTGGGCCTTCACCCTCTGTTCCGATCATGCCCCTCTGCAGTGGCTCCACCACATGAATGATACTAACGCGCGGATCACCTGTTGGTATCTGGCGCTCCAGCCCTTTAAATTCAAGGTGGTCCACAGGTCCTGAGTCAGTGGTGGGGGCATGTGGCATGGGGGGCGTGGTCATGTGTCGGTCTGCGGGAGAGAGAGAGAGCGGTAAGGCTTGTCACCTGGTGTATAATTCTATCTAACACCTCTGTCTCGTTATAGTGATACGGAGAGAGACATTTAAGGAACGCCAAGTGCCGAGAGAGAGAGACTGTTCCATAACGCACGACAGAAGGAGTGTGTTTGTTCCCCTTTATGTTTATATGTTCATGTATATGACGAGTGCCGTCGTATGTACAAGTGTGAGATTAAAAGTTACAAACCTCAATCCTGCTTCGCTGTCTCCTGACTCCTCCATTGCTGTAACAAACCTGTCTACAATAATCCTTCTGCAGGTTCACCTACGGAAACCTTGTTACGACTTTTACTTCCTCTAGATTGTCAAGTTTAATCGTCTTCTCGGCACTCCGCCAAGGCCCGTGACGAGCCCCAGCGGGGCCGATCCGAGGACCTCACTAAACCATCCGATCGGTAGTAGCGACGGGCGGTGTGTACAAAGGGCAGGGACTTAATCAACGCAAGCTTATGACCCGCGCTTACTGGGAATTCCTTGTTGATGGGAAATAGTTGCAATCACCAGTCCCGATCACGAGTGGGGTTCAGCGGCCTCTTGGCGCAGGGTAGACACACGCTGATCCACCCATTGTGGCGCGCGTGCAGCCCCGGACATCTAAGGGCATCACAGACCTGTTATTGCTCCATCTCGCGTGGCTGAACGCCACTTGTCCCTCTAAGAAGTTGGACACCGACCGCACGGGTCCGTATAACTATTTAGCATTCCGGAGTCTCGTTCGTTATCGGAATTAACCAGACAAATCGCTCCACCAACTAAGAACGGCCATGCACCACCACCCACAGAATTGAGAGAGAGCTATCAATCTGTCAATCCTTTCCGTGTCGGGGCCGGGTGAGGTTTCCCATGTTGAGTCAAATTAAGCCGCAGGCTCCACTTCTCCACTTTCAGCTTTGCAACCATACTCCCTCTGAAACCCAAAGACTCGTGGTTTCCTGCACGCTGCCGGGTCATGGGAATAACGCCGCCGGATCGCGGGTCGGCATCGTTTACAGTCGGATCTACGCTGGTATCTGATCATCTTCGAAGCTCCGACTTTGGTTCTTGATTAATGAAAACATTCTTGGCAAATGCTTTCACTTTCATCCATCTTGCGCCGGTCCAAGAATTTTACCTCTAGCCATCCCTCTCAATTATTGCCCAGGTTCCGAAAACCCACAAAATAGAACCGGAGACCTATTCCATTATTCCTAGCTGTGGTATTCAGGCGTTATGTGGCCTGCTTTGAACACACATTTTTTTCAAAGTAAACGCTCCGGACCCCAGGACCGGACACCTAGCTAAGGGCATCCGGGGGGCGCCGGGAGGCAGGGTCTGGGACAGGCGGTGGCTCGCCTCGCGGTAGACCGCCAGCCCACTCCCGAGATCCAGCTACGAGCTTTTTAACTGCAGCAACTTTAATATACGCTATTGGAGCTGGAATTACTGCGGCTGCTGGCACCAGACTTGCCCTCCAATGGGTCCTCACCCATGGGTTTAGGATACGCTCATTCCAATTACAGGGCCTCGAAAGAGACCTGTATTTTAATTTTAATTTTAATTTTAATTTGCGCACCTGCTGCCTTCCTTGGATGTGGTAGCTGTTTCTCAGGCTCCCTCTCCGGAATCGAATCCTGATTCCCCGTTACCCATGGTCACCATGGTAGGCGCCTAAAGTACCATCGAAAGTTTATAGGGAATACATTGGAATGTCTGGTTCTTACAATGTGCCACCACTGGTTCTTACCAATGTGCCACCCTGGTTGTCCACAGACACACTATCATCCCTCTGAACAACTATTTTGCCCAAATTGACCAGTGAGACCCCCTGCCCACCCTAGGGGGGCGGGGCTGTCCAAGGACCCACTATCTGCCCCCTGACCACTTATTTTTCCCAAATTGTCCAGTGAGAACCCCAGACCACCCAGAGGGGGCGGGGCTGTCCACATATGTACAGAATACCACTCGCGGAGGTCCCTTAGACCAGTGGCTGAAAGGGTCGACCGAAATTGTCGGTGCCATGGAGGACCTGGTTCTAACACCCTCTCCCGAAATTACTTTGTCATTTTTTCAACAAAATAGCACTTTCTGGACCCTCCAGGCGGTATTTAGAGCTTCCTCATGCCCACTTTGGCCTACCCTCCCGGCCAGGGCCGGTCTGGCGGGGGGCCTGGTTCTTACACTCTCTCCCGAAATTACTTTGTCATTTTTTTCAACAAAATACCAAAATACTCCAGGCGGTATTTAGAGCCACCTCATGCCCACTTTGGCTCACTCTCCCAGCCACGGATGTTGTAGAAAATCATCACTTTGTGGACATCATTTTTATAACTCCAGGATCAAATTTGTGACATATAATCACATTTAGGTGACTGCAGGACTCCCCCTGAACATAGAGCACCCTTCAAAACATACAAATTCCACTGACCACCAAGTGATGATTTTTGGCCCATTAAATTGATTGGAAGTTGGACTACCCACTTGCAATTTATTTGCATTGGCTGAAATCATCACTTGGTGGACTTCATTTTTATAACTCCAGGATAACATTTATGAAATGTAATCACATTTAGGTGATTGTAGGACTCCCCCTGAACATAGTGCACCCATCAAAACATAAACATTTCACTGATCATGAAACCTTTATTTCTGTGAATGGGACAATTTGTATGTGGGATGTTCAGATCTCAGCTCTGGATTGACGTAGGAAGCTGAAAACTGTGTTTCTGTTCTAATCTCAACTTGCGACGCCCTCGGCGAGCAGGCGCGGGCGCGCTGACTGGGTGGCGCCGCGGCATGATGTGAGAAACTGCACCCATCTGCTTTCTCACCACCGAGAACTGCTGGGCAAAGTCGTCGATGGTGTCGCGGAAGAGGCCGAGCTGGAAGGCGGGGGTGTTGAAAAATCGTGACTTGTCAACGCCATGCATCTCGACTGTGTTCAGCCAGACCGTGTTGGTGCTCCTGGACCACAAGTGTGGCCATCGTCCACCCGAGTGCCTGCGCCGTGACCTTCGTAGCTCTGAGAGTGAGGTTGGAGCAGAGCGCAGTTCCTACAGCACATCGGGGTTGGAACTACCCAGGTGCAGATCTTTGAGTGCCTTGGCTAATGAATTTGCAGGAGAGCCATGGCATGCAGGGCAGTAGCGGCCTGTCCAGTGGTGCTGTAGACTTTTGAGGTCAGTGATGACGTCATTCTACGGCTCTGGAGAGGAGTACCGGGCAGTCCCGCCAGGTGGCGGTGTTCCCCCATCCAGGGTAGTGAGAGCGGACAAGCGGAGGGCGGTTCCAACCGCGTTGGCTCGTCATGCACTTCCGGGATGATGGAACCAAGGGGGGCGTGGCTATAAGCGGCGCCGTGACCCGAGGAACCGATCGAGTAGCTGAGAGGGGGGGGCGGAGATCTCCAGTCCAGCCTCGCGCTCGCGGCGGCATAGCGGACATCTGCGCGTCAGCCTCAAACTGGGCGAGCAGACCCGAAGGTGGCAGCCCAGGCGAGTCATCAGCATCAGACGCCGCTGTGACACTTTCCGATGCAGCGGCAATGTTGTCATCCAATTCCGGGGGCTCAAGGGAAAATGCCAGCTGGCCGGGAAGCGAGCAGCACTCTTCCTACCCGTATGTCCGGGGCGGGGCATGCAAATTCTGTCTGCCAACTTGACATTGGCCTTTTCTCAGGTTCAGAGGTACGATTCGGCGTCCGAGAAGACCCCTTGTGTCACTTCCTTCGACACTACGTCGAGAGAGTGACAGAAGGGGAACATTTTGTCAAAATATAACAGTTACTTTTACTCATGTAAAATCCTGAAACAAATTTGTAAAGGTGATGGTGTGTAATTATTAATATTTGTAACTATTTTGGTAAAGGGCCCACATCGGGATTTAAGTAATACAGAGGGGGCCACATTGTATTCCTTTTGAGATACAATGTTCTGCATTGATTTGGTTTTTGTATCTTTTAAGCCCAGAAATAGTTGTTTACTCTATTTTCTGAAGTGTGTCTGTGACTAGTGAGAATATTCTGCAATTTCCTATAGTATTATATTGCTCTACAATGACATACTTTTCTATCAGGCATTAAAAAACTCAATAAAGGCTGAGCTTATAAATTTATTTTAGCATCTCTACTTCCCTGTTAATTTTTTATTAAATGTAACACTCTCTACATCAGGGATCTGTTTTATTAAAAAAATAAATAAAAAATGTATAGAACTTTTAATGTTTGGGCAAAGCGGGCGAGTTTACTTCTTTTTTTTTATTCCTGCTTCATGTTGGACTCCACTGCTATGTGTCGCTGAATGATGATGACTAAATGCAGCCGGTGCTAGCCAAACATCCCTTCAGTCTATTATGATTGACTTCAGAGGATGAACTGATGCCAACTCCAACCATAAGATATGGGATACTTCATATGCCATTGTCTGAACCTTGGATTTAGGATGGACCACACCAAACCTCACAAAAATTACCTGCCAGGTTGAACTGCATTTAACATCCCTGATCTCTGCCTGTATCACCTCGGTCTATTGTTGGACAACGATATTGAAATGGAATGCATAGACTAACAATTGCCAACAAAAGCCTTCATCAGCCAATTAACAAGGACAATTGCATCCATGTGAACTTCTGCAGTTAATCCAGGATGGACTTCAAAGACATTGGTCATTAATCTTACAGTTCAAACAAAATCGATGTTTAAACACTGAAAGGTTAGGTTTAAACCTAACCTTTTCCTTGAGCATAATATTGCACTACAGATCGCTAAGTTTGTTCAAAGGGGAAAGTGAGAGACAGAAATAGCACAATCACGTGCATGGTTACCAGATTGAAATTTACAAAATAAGTATAACATTAGGCGGAATATTACCAATTTGTGCAAGTATAAATCTCAAACTGGGGGTGTTGAGTCTCCTATATGGCAACCCTGAGCATGTTAAAAGCTTGTGAAGACGTGTTAGGTCCCAATGCAAGTTAACTAAAATATCCAATGAAAAAAAAATGCTTTTACGATAAATGAGCCAAGGGCTGCATTAAACCATGTGGAGGGCCTGATCCAGCCCGCAGGCCGTAAATTGCCTATGTCTGCTTTAGCTGTTTAGATTATCATTAAATCTGCCTCGGCATTCCTAAATAGTCTATCACTAGGGTGGCTGCCGAAAAATCTTCAATGGGAGAACCATGAGATTGTTCTTTCCCTGCTGTCCACAACCCAGTCTGAATAGACCAGTTGAGAAACACTTGAATAGACCAGTTGAGAAACACTGCTTTAACTCATACACACACTCAAGTCAGACCCCCTCACTTCGCTTCTCTCTGACATATTCTTCACTGATTATATGTGTGTGTTGCCGAGTTGCCGAGTCTGACAGGCAGACAAGGAGGAAAAGAGATGCGCATGTGAGATTCTCCGTCTGGTTGCATTTTTTTGTCAATACCGTAGATAAGCAAATGTACATGGTATGGAAACCATCAGTTTTTAAACCGTGGTATACCGTGAAACCCTAGTGGGCATGTAAATTCTTTGCGGCCATCCTTAGTATCTATTCTCAGTTTGGCCATAAACATCAGTGCAAAAGTGATCTTCTGTTGATGTAAAAGATTATTGCATTCCTTGAATCGATCACGTCTCTCTCTTATCGAATTTGCAAAGTCTGGGAACAAAAAAATTCTGTGTTTTTTACAAGAAAGCTTTCCTTTGCACCTCTCCTCGTGCAACAGAAGATCTTTATTGGATGATCTCAACAGCCAGGACTCTGTGAGCTCGCTTGATTTCCAGTTTATGGCCTGTTATGTTGAGCAGACTCGGGAAGAGCTCGTCTAGGAATTTCACCATATCTCTGTCTTCATGCAAAGGAATTCCAACAATTCGTACGTTGTTTCACCTGCAATGATTCTCAAAATCTTCCCATTTTTCCCAAACGCTCTGCAAATCTAATCATGTCAGATTTCTTTCAGTTCACCATCCGAATTGAGTCAGGGGAATCAGCCCGAGCACGTAAGTGTCTTTTAATATCACCAGAGCCAGAGGATTTAGAATTTTTTTTACATATTGTCTTCCTAGAACAGTTAAGAATCAGGGTGTATCGAATCTCACCGGTTTATGACACAAATAGTAATAAAATTAGCACAGTGTGCAGAGCTCGCCGCTCACACATCTGCTCCTCGCATGGTGTCACGTGACTCCCCAAATGGTTATAATTCTTGAACTGAATAAGACATACCAAATTTGAGACACTTATATAGGAAGTATGACACATTTAAAAAATTGCGCACCTCGGCCACTTGGTTATGTTATACCAATGACAAACGTAAAAACGTCTCTAACTATGGAACACTTGGTCCAGTCAACTTGATATTTTGCAAGCAATGTCTTTGTTCAAACTTTCATCAAGATTTATGAGGACAGTTGCATATCTTGAAAAAAGTGGCTGTCATCGACCAATCAACATTCAGCTGTTATTAGCCAGGGTTAAAAAAGGCTGATCCGAACAAAATGTGGTAGGCCTATTTGTCACTTGGCCCAAGAGGTCTTTTATACAAAAATAAAAGAAATAATAATAATAAATTGTCACCGGAAGACACTATCAAGTTTTATAAGCATGTAAATGGTTGCATTTACCCCAGTGTTGCAGACATATGTTATTCATATCACATCTATTAATTCTGAAAAACTTTGTCTCAAGAATCATTGTTGTCAATCAAATTGTTTGTTCAATATTTTAGATTATTAAAAAAGAAAAATTACTTTTTCAAACTAGTCCAAGGCCAGAACCAAACCAGTTCAGAGAGATTCTCTTGAGTCCTGATATCAATAATTATCAAAAGACATTTCGATTCATCGTCACAACAGTAAGGTGGCACTATAACAATCAGGAATGTAAAAAATGCATATCTGTGCTACCTAAACTGATGGTTCTAAAATTTAAGGCACTTTTTCATTATTTTAGGTGCTAACGGTAATACTTAATATTTGCTGCATATGTGCTAAAAGGCCCTTAAATGCTTGAACCCTGTTAATTGCTGCTTGCAGTCTTAATAAAGATGGCATTCTGCAAACGTTTTCCCAAATGTGAGCATTATATACCGCTCTACAATTGGCATGAGCGCTGCTTGTTAAAACTGATTGTGTTCACTGTGAATGCATGAATTTCAAGACGTGTGGATGGGGAATAGAGCATGGAGATTTGAGGAGGGTTTGTCACCCTTGCATGCCTCCTCTCCTCCATATATCAAGTGGCTTCATCCGTTCTATACAAGAGCTGTGACTGCCTATGCAGAGCCCACATTCACACAGCACTCTCTGAGTTTGATTGTTTATTGTGAGCACTTAAAATTTTTAAATGCTTTGCTCTCAGTTCCCTTTCATTCTGAAAGTTGAAGTCGGCCCCCTCTCCTTATTCCTTATTCCTTCTGGTACTCCAAGAGTGACTGCACAAGAGGGTCATGTAAGAATGGGATAGAGATCACGGATAGTTTGAGGGTGTTTATCACTGGCTTGGACCTTGCGTCTCTCCTCTTCTTCATTTAAAAGTGTCTCTCGCCTGCCCAGAGATTATAATGAGAGACAGAGACTGAAACAGAACAATAATCCTTGGAGAAACACTTTTAAATATGCAGTTATGAACTTGTAAGATATATTGTCACCTTTCACTTAAAAAGCAACTGAGACCATAATCTGTGAACCATTACCCACACTCAGAGGCCTACAGGGACCTTTCTGAGAATCATAAATAATATGAGCTATAAGGAATTTGGTGGGAAAAAGCCTGATGCCTCCATTCATCAGTCTGTGGTATATAATAATGGAGCAACCAATGATTTCTCCAACATGAGATGACATAAAATAGCTTTACCGTGTTAGGCAGACTTTTGCAGCCCTGCTCACTCACCCACTTTCACAGAGGCCAAATAAATCAGCTCAATTACTGTACTACCAATCCATTTTTCACCACTAAGGATATTATTTAATTTAGGACTTGTTCATGCATCATAGATTATATACTTTTCCTCATTCAATAAGGGAAAGTGCAGTTTTTCAATTTCTCCACTGAGTTCCTTGAAGAAGTGTGCTTGTGATTATGTGACTCTGGTCCCATGCAGAAAAATATTTTTAAAGATGTTGGCAGGATTTCCAAAGAAACAATAATTAAAAATGAATTCTTTACCTTAATGTTTTTAATGGTTTTATTTGATTATTTTTTAAATTGATATATACAGTATAATGTGTGTGTGTGTGTGTGTATATATATATATATATATATATATATATATATATATATATATATACAGTGAGGAAAATAAGAGAATAAATAAGTCAAGTCAAGTGGTTTTTATTGTCATTCAACCATATACAGTTAGTACACTACACAGTAAAACGGACAACGTTCCTCCAGGACCATGGTGTTACATAAAACAACATAGGACAAACACAGAACCACATGAGACTACACAGACTAAAGAACATACCTATATAAAGTGTATGTGCAAACGTGTGCAAAAAGTATGGGACAGTACAATAAATTACTAAAAATGAACAGGACAATAGGCACAGTGAGAGACAGTGAAAGAGACAGTGCAGCTCCGACCAGTACACAGTAGGGCAAAAAAATGACAGTTTCTAAAAATGCCAAATGTAAACATAACATACTATGACATAGTGTTCTATGCACATAGCAGTTATTGAGGTAGCAGCCAGATATAAAGTGACAATAATTAAAGTGTAACTCAGGACATGTGTGTTTGTGTCAGTCCAGCCTCAGAGTATTGAGGAGTCTGATGGCTTGAAGCTGTTACACAGTCTGGCCCTGAGGGCCCGAATGCTTTGGTACCTCTTGCCAGATGGTAGGAGGGTGAAGAGTTTGTATGAGGGGTGTGTGGGGTCATCCACAATTCTGGTTGCTTTGCGGATGCAGTGTTTTTTGTAAATGTCTTTGATGGAGGGAAGAGAGACCCCAATGATCTTCTCAGCTGTCCTCACTATCCTCTGCTGGGCTTTGCGGTCTGAAACGGTGCAAGTCCCAAACCAGGCAGTGATGCAGCTGCTCACAATGCTCTCAATAGTCCCTCTATAGAATGTAGTGAGGATGGGGGGTGGGAGATGTGCTTTCCTCAGCCTTCGAAGAAAGTAGAGACGCTGCTGGGCTTTATTGGCAATAGAGCTGGTGTTGAGGGACCAGGTGAGGTTCTCCGCCAGGAGAACACCAAGGAATTTGGTGCTCTTGACGATCTCCACATAGGAGCCGTCAATGTTCAGCAGAGAGCGGTCACTCTGTGCTCTCCTAAAGTCAACAAACATCTCTTTTGTTTTGTCCACATTCAGAGACATGTTGTTAGCTCTACACCAGTCTGTTAGCCGCTGCACCTCCTCTCTGTATGCTGACTCATTGTTCTTGCTGATGAGACCCACCACGGTCGTGTCATCGGCAAATTTAATGATGTGGTTCGAGCTGTGCATTGCTGCGGGGGGGCCCCAGTGCTCAGTGTGGTGGTGGTGGTGGTGATGCTGTTCCCGATCCAGACTTACTGAGGTCTCCCAGTCAAGAAGTCCAGGATCCAGATGCAGAGGGAGGTGTCCAGGCCCAACAGGTTCAGCTTTCCAATCAGGTGCTGAGGAATGATTGTGTTGAATTCTGAGCTGAAGTCTATGGACAGCATTTGAACGTATGAGTCCTTTTTATCTAGGTGGGTGAGGGCCAGATGGAGGGTGGTGGCGATGGCGTCGTCTGTTGAATGGTTGGGACGATACGCAAACTGCAGTGGGTCTAGTGAGAGGGACAGCTGGGTCTTAATGTGCCTCATGACAAGCCTCTCGAAGCACTTCATGATGGTGTGAGTGTGACGGTACGGTAGTCATTGAGGCAGGACACTGAAGACTTCTTTGGCATGGGGACGATGGTGGTGGCCTTGAAGCACGTTGGAACGACAGCGCTGCTCAGAGAAATGTTGAAGATGTCAGTAAGAACATCTGCCAGCTGGTCTGCACATCCTCTGAGCACCCTGCCAGGAATGTTGTCAGGTCCAGCAGCTTTCTGTGGGTTGACTCTATGTAGAGATTTCCTCACATCAGCCGTGGTAAGACAGAGCACCTGGTCGTTGGAAGGAGGGGTGGTCTTCCTCGCCACCACGTCGTTCTGTGCCTCAAACCGAGCGTAGAAGTCATTCAGCACATCTGGAAGGGAGGCATCTTTGTCACAGGCAACTGATATCTATATGTCTGTGAATAATGTACAGATTTTGCTCTTATGGAAAGAAATTGGTACTTTCATTCACCAAAGTGGCATTCAACAGATCACAATGTATAGTCAGGACATTAATAACGTGAAAAATTACTATTACAATTTGAAAGAAATGTTCAGAACTTATTAAACTGCTTCAAAGAATTGTCATAAAACATTCCTCCACGTGGGGGGCCTGGGTAGCTCAGCGAGTAATGACGCTGACTACCACCCCTGGAGTTGCTAGTTCAAATCCAGTGCTTGCTGAGTGACTCCAGCCAGGTCTAGTAAGCAACCAAATTGGCCCAGTTGCTAGGGAGGGTAAAGTCACACGGGTTAACCTCTTCATTGTCACTATAATGTGTGGTTCTTGCTTTTTGTGTGGCACGTGGTGAGTGGGCAGAGAATAGTGTCGGTCTCCACACACACTACGTCTCTGCGGTAACGCGCTCAACAAACCACGTGATAAGATGTGCAGATCGACGGTCTAATGTGTGGAGGCAACTGAGATTTGTCCTCTGCCACCCACATTGAGGACAGTCACTACGCCACCATGAGGACTTAGAGCGCACTGGGAATTGGGCATTCCAAATTGGGGAGAAAAGAGGAGAAAAAAATCCTCCAAGTGCAGTAATGACAACTTTGGAGATCCTTGGCATTCTAGCTGTTAGTTTGTCCAGATACTCAGGTGACATTTCACCCCTCACTTCCAGGAGCACTTGCCATAGATGTGGCTGTCTTGTCGGCAGTTCTCACACACCTTATAGTCTAGCTGATCCCACAAAAGCTCAATGGGGTTAAGATCCTTAACACTCTTTTCCAATCCTGTTGTTCAATGTCTGTTTCTTTAACCCTAACCCTAACCCTGAGTCTTCTCTTTGCTATTGTACATGAAACTGGTGTTGAGCAGATAGAATTCAATGAAGCTGTCAGTTGAGGACACGTGCTGCGTCTATTTCTCAAACTAGAGACTCTGATGTACTTATCCTCTTGTTTAGTTGTATATCTGGCCTTCCACATATATTTCTGTCTTTGATAGAGCCAGTTGTCCTTTGTCTTTGAAGAATCTTGTGTACACCTTTGTATAAAATCTTCATTTTTTTTCCAATTTCAAGCACTGTATAACCTTCATTCTTCAAAACAATGACTGACTGATAAGTTTCTAGAGAAAGCTGTTTCTTTTTTGCCAGTCTATTGCATACTGTGGCAACTCAAAAACAAACCAAAGACAATGTTAAGCTTCATTTAACAAACCAAATAGCTTTCAGCAGCGTTAATGTCTATAATATCAAGTGATTTCCTAGTACCAAATTAGCAATTTATCATGATTACTCAAGGATAAAGGTGTTGGAGTGATGGCTGCTGGAAATGAGGCCTGTCTAGATTTGATAAGATTTTGACAAACAGCAAAATCTGTACATAATTCCAAACTTTTGTCTACCAGTGTGTGTATATATCTATATATCTATATCTATATATCTATATAGATAGATAGATAGATAGATAGATAGATAGATATACATGCAGACACACACACACACACACACACGTTAGTGCAGCTATCCTTATGAGGACTCTTCATAGACATAATGATTTTTACACTGTATGAACTATAAATTCTATCCTCTAATCCTACCCCAAACCTAACCCTCAAAAAAAACTTTCTGAATTTTTACATTTTCCAAATCCAAAAAAACTTTGTTTAGTATATGAATTATGGGTACACTAGAAATGTCCACATAAACCACATTCATAGCATAATACCCTTGTAATTACACAGACACACACACACACACACACACACACACACAGAGAGAGAACCTCTGGCATCTTACAGACCTGAAGTTGTAGCCTCTTTCTCAACTGGTGATCAATAGAAACTGAATTCTTGGTACCCGCAAGATAATTTGGAACAACACTTCAATTCCAGGGAAGACTGAAAATTGGATAAAGTTTACCTTTTCAAGCAATACAACCCTTCAAAAATCAGGTTAAAGCTTATGTGAAGGCAAAGATTGGTTTTGTTATTTCTTATCTAATGACACAAGTCTTGGATAATTGAATCATTGTGATTCATGTGGTTCATGAGCTGTGGATATCACAGAAGTCAAGAGCAAGGTGTGCATAAATATCATCCCTCATTGTAGATACAGTATGTTGTTTATGTATTCTATATTGTTGTATCAAAATCACACTGTACTTTTAGATAAAGAGTGGACTGTGTAAGCCGTTATTAGCTGGTCACAGCATGTTGATGTGCTAATGGTATCAGCTGCTCCATCTGAAGGAGATCCCTGGAAGTAGAAGTCTGGCCTATTGCACATAAAAAAAGAAACGTGCTAACTGTATGAATCCAGTTTGTATAAAGTCATATTAAAACATGAGAAATTTGACTTTTTTTATTATTGACTAAAATATTTCTTGGCAGACATTAACACAATGTTTCTGAAAAGGTTTTGCAATGTAAATCAGGATGGAGCCGATCAAAGTTCAATATGTTCTTCAAAACCAAATGTCATTGCTACTAATTGTAACTAATTATGGGGTGCTTCTTAATCTGAAGACTGCAGCCTCGTTAGGCTAGATTTCTCAGCAGCCACATCATCAAGCATTGTCAAAGTCCATCTCAATTGTGTGGAGCCTTGGAAGGTCGCCTTGTTTTGCAGCCTTCCCTGCATTCCAAATGGGATAAATCTACCTCTGAAGATCGTGGCCGCCATGTTGAAGGGTAGTTCCAAACCGAAGGGCTCATAAATAGCTGCTTCGAAGGACACTTCAAAAGGGGTGCTTCGGCAGGGATGAACTGATGGACACTTTGCTGCCAAGCGGACCAGAACCGGACCATGTCATAAATCTACAGGTTTGTTGTAATTAAATCAGCTGCACCTCTCAACACACTCTGCTTCTATTAACAGAAATCTGTGTTTATAAAAGCTTTTAATTATTATAATTAAGTTATTTTCCTGTAAATTCACTTAATCTGTAGTTCTAATAAAGGAGTTTAAATAAAAGAGATATACACAGTGGTATTTTATGTATTTATTTGAACATAACATGAAGCTTATATTTCTTCATAAAGTCTAAAAGTTTTAAAGCATTTCAATTTGCATTATGAAAATAATTAATAGTAAGGCAAAATCACATGTAAATATGTCTGATTACTGTAGGTGCTGGTGATGTTAATTAGCGTCATCCTTTGTGTGACGGCAGTGGCTCCTTTGGCTTGGATAGATGATGCTGAAGTACATTATGAATGACTTATATTTTTGAGCCCTACAAAACCCTCCGAAGCTCCCACTCTGGAGGGAAAAACCTCCTAAGGGATTAGGGCATAGGCATGAGCACTTCGGTATGGAACGCATCCTTCGTTTGCCATATTTTGGAGGATGCATCAGGTGTATCCTTTGTGACCTTCAATCACCCACAATGTAAAATATTTAAAGTTGGTTAAACTTAGAAACGAAAGTTCTGCGGCTGCCTTAAAAACGTGCATAAACTATATAAGATAAGAAGATAACCTTTTTTTTTTCAACATGATACTCTGTGTTAAAACAACATACTATGTTACATTATCAATTCAAGAAAACTCACTTAAATTTGTCAAATAAACATACAATTCCTCACTATTTCAATTCACACTTTTAAATTAAGATAACAAACTATATTCATATCAATTGCCATTTTAAGTTAAGAGCACTAATGTTTTTAAATTATTTCTTAATTTATTTCTCATCTTAATTAATAACGGCAAGTTTCATTCCTAGGAATTCATTCTTAGTAGGACAACAGGTTCTAATAAAGACTGGTTTTAAAATCATCAATTTCATCAAAAAAATATCCAGATTTCTACAATGTTTTACAGAACTGTCACATTCACAGTCAATGTGCTGAACTTTTCACCACACAAGAAAGTGGCAACATTATAAAATTTTATCAACACAAATTAAAAAATACAAACTCACCTCCTCGCTACTTTTGTGTTACTCAACAGAAATTCAGCTACTCCAGCTCACTCAAAAAGGCAGCAATCTGTATTTCCAGCTCTGTATCACCCCTCCTCCCCCTTCCCCTTTTTCAACTTATAACTTACAGACAAAGGGGTAACTTTAAGTACATTTTTTTGAAAACTTATAATCAATTTCCAAAACTGGTCATGACAGTTTGAGTTAAAGATAAGAAATAAGTTAACATAGCTTAATAGGGCTATCATGTTTTACAGTGCACAATCCTTTGCACATGTCCCAAATAATAATAAAAAAAGGTTGGGAAACCTGTCGCTGGCCATGGAGGCGGAAAACTTTATTATAGAGCTTACTTTCTCTCTCTCTCTCTCTCTCTCTCTCTCTCTCTTCTAGTTTTTATTTGCATTTGCAGCAATGAAAATGTGTTGTTAGACAAAATAACAAATTACAAGATACAAAGCACTAAACATTTTTTTTTTATATATATATATAAGGGCAATTACATGAATTTTAAAAGTTTTAAAAGTTTTATTTTAGTTTTTACTAGTCTATGGTTAAATGTTTTCATTATTTAAATCAGTGTTGCAAAATGTATTATATAAAGGCTTATATGAGTGATCTATCTTTGTGAATAACATTTTTTATGAGAATAATTGAGAGATTAAGGACATATTTCTCATATTTCTAAGTATGTGGGTTTCTTAAAAAAAGTAATATGTCACATGGTTCTATGCATATGGTTTGCCATGCACACTTACTAAATTCTGAGGAGGAGTCTAGCCTATAGCCTCAGAAGGTCAGTTCTAGGAAGGACACAGCCTTACTAGGCTGCAGCCTTTCTGTTTGAGAAGCAACCATGGTATTTAAACTTAAACTACATTTTTCAGTATTGTGCATAATTATAAATGAATACAATGAAATATAAGCTCAATATTATTTACTACTATTATAATAATGTTATTATTACTATTCTTCTTATTTGCATGTCACATGCATGATTTGTGATATTATTTGCTTTGCAAAGTATTTAATTTAGCTCAGTGTGGAGTGAGAATACCAGAAACATTAACCAGCTCCCACTTCACATAGTGAGTTTCTGATGTTGCTAATCAGCTGAAATGAATCACAACAACAGTTTCTTACAGAAGGATCGAGGGAGTACAGCTCTTTTTTTAGGCCTCTATTCTCCTTGTGTTCTGTTCATCCATCTGCTTGCACACGAGGAGAGGTGGTTGTCACACTGTCTGATTAATGACCCATCTGAACCACGTCCAGCCACATTAGGGAACTATGTATCTAGCAGAGTGAGCATGGGGCAAGGGGCTTTGTTCTGGGAGGAAATGCTGTCAGCACCCTACCACCGTTTGCCCATGAAAAGATAAAGATTTACTGTCATCAGAGGCCAGATTAAAGCAGACAATGCCGACATTGACTTTTACCAAAAAATTCACATTTTGGGGAAACTCATTCCAGAGCCTGTCTGAGATATGATCAGCTTATTTGAAAAGGGATAATATGGAATCTTCTCCCAGAATGAACTTTAAAGAAGTAAATTGTAAATATTGATTTCTGAAATGAACTGTCAATCTCAGTTGTGCCAGATTATTCCTATCATCCAGCTCATCCCCTGGTGACAATTAATTCAAAACTGCTGACAAAGTGGAGTGTATAGGATTTCTGTTAGATGCAGTCAGCCTGCCTTAACTAGAGCCGGTAATGGGTGTTCAGTTTTATCAGATAACAGAGATCTCATCAGAGGCGAAAAATGAAATGAACTGTGACTTGGAATCAGGATCCCTGCTCTTATCCCAGCAAAATTCATCCAAGCGAGTCTGAGAGCTTTCCATTATTTCAGGTCACTTCATTATGGAAAGGCACATAGGACCCAATTGCTGCAAACAAAGTAGGCCTGTTCTGGCTTACCCAGGGGTCGAGTGTGAGGGGCAGTTTGACAGGCTGTTGTATCCAGGATTATCCTATTACAATTTAAGAGGGACGGTGAAAGGCAGCAAATCTCAACCATTTGTTTGTTATCCTTCCGTACTCTAGTCTACATTTTCGTTGTAACATGTGGCCTCTTTGACCTTTTTCCTCACAAACATAAAACATAATCATTTTCTCATTTTCCAATTGTTTTGACATTATTTCCTTTCTCTTTCTATGTCCCAGATGTCTTTGCTGCTCTTGGGAAATAGAGGAACAGAGCAACATCTTTCAATGTGGGGAGTCCAAAAGGTTTAGTGTTTGCATTGTGTTTAATTTATTCAGAATATTGCCATTTTCTGTAGCAAACAGTTATTTTATTAAAATAACTGAAACTTAAAGAACCATTTAAAGAATATTTTTAATTCTCTGTTTATTAACAAATTGTAGAACATGAAAATAAATTCACAAATTCTATAGATTAAAGTTATACCAAACACCACAAAAACCTATTGTTACAATAAATTATATTAAATGGGGTGAATTATTTCCAGATGATGTTTCTCTGTATGTCATTAACTTGTTGTCACACCCCCATCTGTCTCCTCATCTCCAGCAATCAGACACACCTGTCATGACCAACATGATTTCAAGCTCTATTACACTTCTTAGTGTTTGACGCATGTGCAGAGCACTAGATGGTGCTATAGGAAGTGTAATTGAGCTTGAAATTATGATTTCCAAGGAAAATACTGTCAAGATGTACAGTGAAAAACTAGTTATATTTTGGTCAGTTCTTACCCAAAACCAACTGGATTGCTTCAGAATACATTGATTAAATCACTGGAGTTTTTTGGATTATTTTTTGCACACTTAATTTGCTTTTTGGAGCTTCAAATGTCTAGCCACCATTCGCTTACATTGAAAGGAATTACAGAACAGAGATATTCTTCTAAAAATCCAATTTTGTGTGAGTGTTCTGCCGAACAAAGAAAAGTCAGAAATATCTGGGATGGGATGAGGGTGAGAAAACCACACCAGAATGATCATATTTATGAGATTAGCGTACATGAACACCACCACAGTCATAAATCCAGCGAGATTGTGCCAATTTTCTTAGATTGAATAAGTTTTTTGTCCTATTGATTAAGTGTAAAGCTTGCCAGAAAATAAGACTAATTTAGTTAGTTTATATGAGATTACAGGCTTGTGCAACAAAATTACTTTTCTAATCAGTATATGTGGCCACACAAGAATGATCAAATAAGACATCGAAATACAACTTCTGAACTTCCCAGGCAGACTTGAATGCATTTTAATCTTTAACATAACTGAATAGTGTTTATATTGGCTATTTGTTAAACATATGTGGATAAGACATATGATTATAGACAAAAACAGTCCATAACAATTTGCAAACTTTAAGGAGGGAGCTGAGTCATATTTAGTGACCAGAATAGAGAATGGGCTCTTTTCATTTGGACCAAGAAGCAACCACCCAGAACACCCTGGCAACTGCATAGCAATGTCCTAAAAACACAGAAAACGTAATTGTTACTGTTGTAAACTTGTAAGGAATGAGACGATGTGTCGATTGAAGTGACACAAGGGGTGTCACTTCATTCGACACAACATCGAGTGAGTGACAGAAGGGGAACTTAGCAACAGCATAGTAACAACCTGGAAACTAGGGGTGTAATGGTTCAAATTGATCATGGTTAGGTTTGTATCATGGTTTCGGTATGGTTCGGTATTTGTTATGTTCAGAAAAAGTCGTCATTTTTATTTGTATAGCACTTTTCACAACACACACTGTTTCAAAGTATCTTAACAGGAAATCAAGCATTAAAAAAATGAAACTGTAATATCTATAAAGTCTTAATGTGATCATTGTGTAGTTTCATTAAATATGATTGTAAATTGTATATAAAGATGAAATAATTAAATAATAATTGATTTAGGACCCCTGTGAGCGTGCTGCTGTGGCAAGGAACACAATACTCCATAAGATGTTGGTTAATGGAGAAAAATAAACTTGGGAGAAACCAGGATCCTGTGGGGTCCAGTACCCCTCTGTCTAACTAGCATGAATATAATGCCAATATGCAGGTCATGGTTTAAGATTAGTTAACTAAATTAGTGTTAAGGTCTACTGTTTAAAAAAAAACTTTTTTTTATGAACTGTAAGATTAATGACTAATGTCTTTGAAGTCCATCCTGGATTAACTGCAGAAGTTCACATAGATGCATTGTCCTTTGTTAGTCGACTGATGAAGGCTTTTGTTGGTAATCAAATAATAGTCTATGTATTCCATTTCAAGAGTTTAGAGATCAATGAGGTGCCTCACTGTTTAACTGGCAGATAATTTCGGTGAGGTTCGGTTGGGTCCATCCTAAATCCGAGCTTCAGGCAGTGGCATACGAACTATCCCATGTTTTATGGTTGGAATTGACATCAGTTCATCCCCTGAAGTCCATCATAATAGACTGAAGTGATGTCTGGCTGACACCGGCTGCTTTTAGTCATCATCACTCAGAAACATAGTTTCTCCACTAGCAGTGGAGTCAGACACCAAACATGAACAGAGCTGGATCTGGCTTGCTCTGTTAACCTCAGGATATGAATACAATGTTGAGACAGGGAAACAAATAGAATAATATTAGCGTAGATGCCATTTAATTCTTTTCAGATTTATAGGTCATGATAAATGTTTCTGGTTCCAGCAGACCTAACTAAAGTAGCCTAATTGTGAGTTGATATTAGGTGTATGCCTGGCTAAATAGATGATTCTAAACTTTGAGTGAGGAAAAGGATCTACCTACTTTTTTGAATTTTGATATTATAGGAACTATTAACAAGCCAGAATTTTGTGATAGTAATGAACGTGATGGAATATAGCCTGTCAGAAGGTCATTTAAGTACACTGGAGCTAGACCATTCAAAGCTTTGTATGTAGTTAACAGAATTTTAAAATGTATATTAAATTTAACAGGTAGCCAATGTAACAACTATAAAATGGTGCTATTATGATCATATTTCTTGGTTCTCATTAGCACTCTGGCAGCTGCATTTTGAACCAATTGAAGTTTATTTATTGAACTTGCTGGACATTCTCCCAGTAATGCATTACAATATGCATTACAATAGTCTTGAGGTCATGAACGCATTTAGTTTTTTTGGCATCAGCAACAGAGAGCATGAGTCTTAACTATGCAATATTTCTGAGGTTGTAGAATACTGTTCTACAAACATTGGAAATTAGATATTCATAGGACAGATTGGTATCAGATATAACACCTAAGTTCTTTGCTGTAGAAGACAATGTAACAGTACATCCATCGGGAGTAAAAATATATTTGAACTGCTTATTTTTAGAGGTTCTTGGTCCAATCATTAGTACTTCTGTTTTGTCGGAAATGAGTAGAAATAAATTATAAATAGCTACAGGCACCATCCTTCCATGCACCATTGTTATGTCCCACGTGAGTCTTGGGGTACAAGCAGATGCAACAAAGACAAAAGGTTTAAAGAGCATTTGTCTGAGCCCTGCCACAGCACCACAAGCAAACAGATTAAAGTCAAGGTCTTTATTTACAGCTCATGGAACAAAGACATGGTATTGTAAATAAACAAAAAGACTAAAAGGGAAGCAATGGCTTCAGGAGAGGGCAAGGCCAAAAAAAAAAAAAGCAATCTAACTGAAGTAAACCTCTTATTAAACTACAAAGAAAAGAAAAATAAATAACACAATTATACCCTAGCTCCCTTTCTGGCACTAAAAACACAGCCCCATCACCATTAATGGAGCACCGGTGGAAAGAGTCAGCAGTTTAAGTTCCTCGGTGTCCACATTACTGAGGAACTCACATGGTCCGTCCACACTGAGGCCGTTGTGAAGAAGGCTCACCAGCGTGTCTTCTTCCTGAGACGGCTGAGGAAGTTTGGAATGAACCACCACATCCTCACATGGTTCTACACCAGTACTGTAGAGAGCATCCTGACTGGCTGCATCACCGCCAGGTACGGCAATTGCACCGCCCACAACCGCAAAGCCCTGCAAAGGGTGGTGCGAACTGCCAGACACATCATTGGAGGTGAGCTTCCCTCCCTCCAGGACATCTATAACAGGTGGTGTGTGAAAAAAGCTCGGAAGATCATCAGGGACTCCAGCCACCCGAGTCATGGGCTGCTCTCACTGCTACCATCAGGCAGGCGGTATCGCAGCATCAGGACCCGCACCAGCCGACTACATGACACTTGATCTCTCATGATCAATACTTAGCACTGCACTTTATTAATCTATAATCTCACACTGGACTGTCAAATATATTCTCCTCAATACAACTACTGTATATATATATATATATATAAATTGTGTTGTGTAAATATGTAGTTTATTGTAATTGGTATATGTCTCGTTACTCTCATGACTGCTATGTTGCTCGGAACTGCACACAAGACTTTCACCTACTGTTGCACTTGTGTACATGGTAGTGTGACAATAAAGTGATTTGATTTGATTTGATTTAAAACAGGAGAAAACAGAGTTCAACAAAAATGGCACCCACCTCCCTATAGCTCCAATTAAACATCAAATAAGCAACCAATAAGGTAACTTATACATTTTAGCAATAACACAAAGAAAAGACAAACTTAAATGGCAAGGATAAATGTTGGCGATACTCACAACAATCGAAGAAGAATTTCTTTACTGATAAAATTTAAATAAAAAGTGCAAATTGGAAATGTGAGCACAGCGTAGTTCTAGCGGAAAGACTAGCAGCTGTACATCATCACACCATTAGCTGGGTAATTCCTAGCCAATCGCAGGTAAGCCATTGCTTTATAAGTCTGCTCACAATCTATCACATTGCTGTTTCAGTGCGCTAACACGGCAACCTCGACCACCCCACCACCACCAGTTGAGCCCCGTCCCGCACGGGGGTAGGCTCCTCGCCCCTGCCTCCTATCTCCGGCAGGATATGATGGTTCCGAGTACAACTCCCTCGAACTGCCAGACTACGCCAAAGAGAGAGATTAATTTTCTGTTCTACATTCATCAAATAAATGGCATCTTAAACCTCACTCAATGTCTTCCTGATAGAACTATGCATCAACTGTCACAGTACCTGAGAAAACAGCGTCTCATAATTTTTCTCATGAGCAACTTCAATCATTTGCTGTCATGAAGAGCTAACAAAACTTAGCAAAACATTTAAAGCCACAACATGTAAGAACCAGTACCAACTAAGCTCGTAGAAGAGGTATTCCCTGTAATCACAGAACCTCTTCTTAATATTATTAACTACTCACTATCCTTAGGACATGTCTAAAGAAACTTTGAAATGGCAGTTATCAAACCACTTATTAAGAGGCCATAGCTTGATCCAGGAGAATTGGCTACTTACAGACCAATTTCAAATCTACCATTTATGTCAAATACTAGAAAAGCTAGTGTCCTACCAACTATTCTCATTTTAACAGAGAAATGGTATATATGAGCAATTTCAGTCAGGATTTAGGTGTCATGTTCTCTGTTGTCTTTTGTTTTTGTGCTTTTATGTTGAAGTTTCCTGTTTAGTTCCTGTTTCCTGTTTGGTTTTTGTAGTCCTTTGTAGTTCTGTTTTTTGATTGGTTTTCCCCTGATTGTCTCCCATGCCCTGATTGTTTCCCCAGGTGTTTCTAGTTTTCCCTTGTGTATTTAAGCCCTTGTTTCCCTCCTGTCCAGTTGTTATTTCATGTTTACCCTGTTTTTCACCTCGTTCTCCGTGGTTTTTGTTATCCCTGGTTCTTGTTTTTGGATTCAATAAAAGCTGCACATAGATCCTCTCCCGTTTCTGGTCGTTACAGAATAACAGACCCATCAAACATGGATCTAGCAGCTATTTTTCTTCAGCTGAGCCGAGCGAACCTCCCGTTAACAGAATACTCACATCTGTTTTGCACCGTTGCCCGATGCACTAGTTTTCCTGATGGGCATCTCAAGTCCATTTTCCAGCTCGGCCTCCTGGCCCAAGGATGGATTGAGTTGCCAGAGACTGGTGATTACACGTGGGAGAGGTATGTGAACTTGGTTTTGGAGACGTTTGCCCCTGTGGGTACCTCCAACGAGCCCTCGCCTGCCACGGACAACGAGCTCACGCCTGCCACGGCCAACGAGCCAACGCCCACGCCTGCCACGGCCAACGAGCCAACGCCCACGCCTGTCACGGCCAACGCGTTGCCAGCCTCGTCTGTCCCAGCGTCAGCGTTGCCAGCTTCGTCTGCCAGGAAGAGGAGGAAAAGAGGAAGGGCTTCCGCTCACCAGTCTCCGCCCTCCACGGCCCCGTCCTCAGTGCCAAAGCCAGAGCCAGCGCCTGTAGCCTCGACCGTCCAAGAGCCAGAGCCAGCGCCTGTAGCCTCGACCGTCCAAGAGCCAGAGCCAGCGCCTGTAGCCTCGACCGTCCAAGAGCCAGAGCCAGCGCCTGTAGCCTCGACCGTCCCTGAGCCAGAGCCAGCGCCTGTAGCCTCGACCGTCCCTGAGCCAGAGCCAGCGCCTGTAGCCTCGACCGTCCCTGAGCCAGAGCCAGCGCCTGTAGCCTCGACCGTCCCTGAGCCAGAGCCAGTGCCTGTAGCCTCGACCGTCCCAGAGCCAGAGCCAGTGCCTGTAGCCTCAACCCTCCCGAGCCTGCTTCCCAGAGCTCCGCCTCCCGAGCTTCCCAGAGCTCCGCCTCCCGAGCTTCCCAGAGCTCCGCCTCCCGAGCCTCCCAGTGCTCTGCTCCCCAGTGCTCCGCCTCCCGAGCTCCCCAGTGCTCCGCCTCCCGAGCTCCCCAGTGCTCCGCCTCCCGAGCTCCCCAGTGCTCCGCCTCCCGAGCTTCCCAGAGCTCCGCCTCCCGAACTTCCCAGAGCTCCACCTCCCGAGCCACCCAGTGCTCTGCTTCCCTGTGCTCCGCCTCCCGAGCCTCCCTGTGCTCCGCCTCCCGAGCTTCCCAGTGCTCTGCCTCCCTGTGCTCCGCCTCCCGGGCCTCCCAGTGCTCTGCCTCCCTGTGCTCCGCCTCCCGGGCCTCCCAGTGCTCTGCTTCCCAGTGCTCCGCCTCCCGAGCTTCCCAGTGCTCTGCTTCCCAGTGCTCCGCCTCCCGAGCTTCCCAGTGCTCTGCTTCCCAGTGCTCCGGCTCCCGAGCTTCCCAGAGCTCCGGCTCCCGAGCTTCCCAGAGCTCCGCCTCCCGAGCTTCCCTGTGCTCCGCCTCCCGAGCTTCCCAGTGCTCTGCCTCCCTGTGCTCCGCCTCCCGGGCCTCCCAGTGCTCTGCTTCCCAGTGCTCCGCCTCCCGGGCCTCCCAGTGCTCTGCTTCCCAGAGCTCCGCCTCCCGAGCTTCCCAGAGCTCCGCCTCCCGAGCTTCCCAGAGATCCGCCTCCCGAGCTTCCCAGAGCTCCGCCTCCCGAGCTTCCCAGAGCTCCACCTCCCGAGCCTCCCAGTGCTCTGCTTCCCTGTGCTCCGCCTCCCGAGCCTCCCTGTGCTCCGCCTCCCGAGCTTCCCAGTGCTCTGCCTCCCTGTGCTCCGCCTCCCGGGCCTCCCAGTGCTCTGCCTCCCTGTGCTCCGCCTCCCGGGCATCCCAGTGCTCTGCTTCCCAGTGCTCCGCCTCCCGAGCTTCCCAGTGCTCTGCTTCCCAGTGCTCCGCCTCCCGAGCTTCCCAGTGCTCCGCCTCCCGAGCTTCCCAGAGCTCCGGCTCCCGAGCTTCCCAGAGCTCCACCTCCCGAGCCTCCCAGTGCTCTGCTTCCCAGAGCTCCGCCTCCCGAGCTTCCCTGTGCTCCGCCTCCCGAGCTTCCCAGTGCTCTGCCTCCCTGTGCTCCGCCTCCCGGGCCTCCCAGTGCTCTGCTTCCCAGTGCTCCGCCTCCCGGGCCTCCCAGTGCTCTGCTTCCCAGTGCTCCACCTCCCGGGCCTCCCAGTGCTCTGCTTCCCAGTGCTCCGCCTCCCGAGCTTCCCAGTGCTCTGCTTCCCAGTGCTCCGCCTCCCGAGCTTCCCAGTGCTCTGCTTCCCAGTGCTCCGCCTCCCGAGCTTCCCAGTGCTCCGCCTCCCGAGCTTCCCAGTGCTCCGCCTCCCGAGCTTCCCAGTGCTCCGCCTCCCGAGCTTCCCAGTGCTCTGCCTCCCAGTGCTCTGCCTCCCAGTGCTCTGCCTCCCAGTGCTCTGCCTCCCAGTGCTCTGCCTCCCAGTGCTCTGCTTCCCAGTGCTCCGCCTCCCGAGCTTCCCAGTGCTCTGCTTCCCAGTGCTCCGCCTCCCGAGCTTCCCAGTGCTCTGCTTCCCAGTGCTCCGCCTCCCGAGCCTCCCAGTGCTCCGCCTCCCAGTGCTCCGCCTCCAGAGCCACCCAGTACTCCACCTCTCGGACCTACCATGCCTCAGCCTCTTGAGCTTCCCAGGTCTCCGCCTCCAGGCCCTTCCTCTACCCCGGAGCCTTCCTCGCCTCCAGTGCCCTCTGCGGCTCCGCCTCCTGAACCTTCCATGGCTCCGCCTCCTATGGCTCTGCCTACCCTGGCACCGCCCCTGGAGTCCTCCTCGACTCCTCCCAGGCCTTCTGACCCTGTCTTGTGGCCTTCTGACCCTGTCTTGTGGCCTCCTCCCTGGCCTTCTGACCCTGTCTTGTGGCCACCTCCCTGGCCCTCTGACCCTGTCTTGCGGCCTCCTCCCTGGCCTTCTGACCCTGTCTTGCGGCCTCCTCCCTGGCCTTCTGACCCTGTCTTGCGGCCTCCTCCCTGGCCTTCTGACCCTGTCTTGCGGCCTCCTCCCTGGCCTTCTGACCCTGTCCCGTGGCCTCCTCCCTGGCCTTCTGACCCTGTCTTGTGGCCCTCTCCTTGGCCTCCTGACCCTGTCCCAGTCCTGTGGCCCTCTCCTTGGCCTCCTGACCCTGTCCCAGTCCTGTGGCCCTCTCCTTGGCCTCCTGACCCTGCCCTAGCCCAGTGGCCATCCCCTAGACCTCCTGACCCTGACCTAGCCCTGTGGCCATCCCCTAGACCTCCTGACCCTGTCCTAGCCCTGTGGCCTTCCCCTAGACCCCCTAACCCGGTCCTATGGCCGCCTCCCTGGCCACCTGACCCGGTCCCTGCCCTACGGCCATCTCCCTGGCCTCCTGTCCCTGCCCAATCTGTCTCCTGGCCACCCACCTGTTCTGTCATAGTCTTGTCCCTCTGTGCCCCTCGTGTCCCCTTGAACTGCCTATTTGCCCCTGGTGCCCCCCTGGACTATCTGTTTACCTTGTGCTCTATGGACAATGTTTTTTGTTTTTGGAGCGTCTGGAATCCGCTCCTTAAAGGGGGGGCTCTGTCATGTTCTCTGTTGTCTTTTGTTTTTGTGCTTTTATGTTGAAGTTTCCTGTTTAGTTCCTGTTTGGTTTTTGTAGTCCTTTGTAGTTCTGTTTTTTGATTGGTTTTCCCCCGATTGTCTCCCATGCCCTGATTGTTTCCCCAGGTGTTTCTAGTTTTCCCTTGTGTATTTAAGCCCTTGTTTCCCTCCTGTCCAGTTGTCTGTTATTTCATGTTTACCCTGTTTTTCACCTCGTTCTCCGTGGTTTTTGTTATCCCTGGTTCTTGTTTTTGGATTCAATAAAAGCTGCACATAGATCCTCTCCCATTTCTGGTCATTACATTAGGCCCCATAACAGTACAGATACTGCATTTATCAGAGTTACAAATTACTTTGTATTACAAATTGCTCTTAGCGGCTGATCGCAGAAGAAGAAGAAGAAGAAGAACTGCAACTAGCTGGGCAGGACAAAGACAATGCTCTGAAGAAAACTCTTGTGGGAACATTTCTCACTCTCTGGCAGTTTCTTCTCTGCTTTTATGCTACCTCACTCTGGACTGGTAAGCAGGCACCATTCCAGAATGTGTTGTTTCTTGGATGCCGAGAAGGCGTTTGACAGGGTAGAGTGGGAGTAAATTTTTTTAGTTTTTGAAAAATTTTGATTTGATTTGGTCTTTCTCTCGTGAATTACAGTAAATTACATTATAGTGCTCCCTCTGCAGTATTCCTGACCAATGGTCTGCACTCTAAGCCATTTAACTTGTACCCCGGAACTAAACAGGGCTGTCCGCTAAGTCCATTATTATTCGCTCTAGCTATTGAGCCTTTAGCAATCGCCCTACACGAGAGTCAGCAGATTACCGGAATTACCCGTGGTGAGGCTGTGCATAAGGTAACTCTATAGCAGACGATTTATTGCTTTTTATCTCTAATCAACTTCTTGCAGCTCTATCTTTGCTTGAGAAGTTTGGTCGGTTTTCTGGTTACAGGCTTAATCTGCACAAGAGTGAATTTTTCCTGATTAACAAGGTAGATACACAACTACAGTTTTCCAGTATACCGTTGAAATTAGTCAAATACTAAATAAGTTCACTTATCTTGGGGTCTGTATCACCTTTTTAAACATAATTTTGGCATGCTACTTGAACTGTTTAAGAAAGATCTTTCTAAATGATCCCCTTTAAAGATATTTCTTATTGGGTGCATTAACTCCATTAAAATGGTGGTGCTCCCTAAATTTCTTCATCTTTTTCAGTGTTTACCTTTATTCATTCTTTAGTCATTTTTTGGATGTTTGGACTCTGTTATCTCTACTTCCATTTGGAATGGTTAGCACCCCCGCCATCGTAAAGTATATGTTCAGAGGCAATGGAAGTATGTCCTTACCTAATTTTAAGTTTTACTATTGGGCAGCTAACATACGAAATACACTGTATTGGTAGCATTATTACCTTTTACCCTATAAACCGTCTTGGGTTGACATGGAAATAAATGCTAATAAGCAAATTTCCCTTTCAGCACTTCTTGCAACCAAATTGCAGTTAATGTCTTCTCCTCCGGTTGATTGCCCAGCGGTGAAAAACTCGTTGAGGATTTGGACTCTTAAGTTTTACACCTTTAAATTATGTTGGGAAAATAAGGACATAAATTAGGTTACACTACTGCATGTCCTCCCATTGAATAATCATAAAAGCAACAAACAACTATAGTTCTCCGTCTGTCGCTCACTTCGATGTTGTGTCGAAGAAGCGACACTAGGGGTCTCTCTTTTTCTCACGTTAGTTCAAGACAAACACGTCCTGATCAGGTCAGACAGCACCACTGCAGTAGCGTACATAAATTGCCAAGGCGGCGTACGGTCATGTCACGACTTGCCCGTCGTCTCCTCCTTTGGAGCCAGCAGCGACTCGAGTTGCTGTGCGCCACTCACATCCCCGGCAACCTCAATGTGGTAGCGGACGCACTGTCACGACAACGCTTGCCCAGTGGAGAGTGGAGGCTTCACCCCCAGTCAGTCCAGCTGATTTGGGAATGGTTCGGCAAGGCCCAGGTAGACCTGCTTACCTCCCAAGAAACCTCCCACTGCCCGCTCTGGTATGCCCGATCAGAGGCTCCCCTCAGGGCAGACGCACTGGCACACAGCTGGCCTGCGGGGCTGCGCAAGTACGTATTTTCCCCCAGTCAGCCTTCAGTGGCCGGACCATTTCCGGCTCCTCAGAAAAATCTTGAATGAATTTGACGTATTTCCCTGCTTTTATACCCGTATATCTGGGGTGGGGTATGCAAATACTGTCTGCCAACTTCTCATTGGCCTTTTTTCATAGACCAGAGGCATATTCGGCACTCAAGAGAGACCTCTAGTGTCGCTTCTTCGACACAACGTCTCGTTTCCTCCATCAGGGAACGGAGGTTACATACATAACTGAGACGTTCCTCGATGTTGCCACAATGTCATAAAGACGGACTGGCACCGGTCCAAAGTTACATTGTGGCTATGAATATAGGAAATTCACTTTTCCAGTTAGTAATCAAATAAACTAAAGTTTGTTCATCAAATTACGGTGCAGTTAGGTAATGCCAGAAATCGAATCTATGGTTAAAATAGATGTAGAATAAATATGTAAACTAAAAAGACAAATGAGAATTAAATAATTAGGACTGTTGCATTATTTAAAATTTTCTGATATTTAAATCTGGTATATGGCCATATACAAACAAATACAATTAGAGTTTGTACTATGTACTATATACTAGGAGTAGTGGCAACACCAAAGCACCCATGCATGTATCTTATGAATTAATGTACAAAGCTTCATTGCAACAAGTAATAGTTCATTAATTAGTCACAATCATATTATAAATGTGCATGCATTTGCGATACAACTGCAGTTACACAGGAATCACATAGTAACAATTTTGCTACTGATTTGTCAAAAAAAAAAAAAAATAAAATAATATCCAGAGTACCAATACATTGTCTATTAAACGCATCAACAAATTCTCAGTGTTCCTTAGCTTGAAATAAAACTGGCAATCTGGAATAACCTTCACATTATGCAGGACAATTTTTTTAAGTGTACCCATGGATGGAGAGTGCATGCATATACTGCTAATAATATCCTGTAGGCCTATCAACTTTTTAACAGCTGGAATAAGCCATTTGAAAGGGAATATTAACACAAAGTTAGTTCTAAATAAAAATAAACACTCTACCTTGGGTGGCAGTGCTGTGAAAGTCATGACTATGAATTATTTTATCCACAATAAGAGATGATTTTAAATCACCTATTTTGATAAACAGTCATTCTTAATGACTTACTCAAACGCTCAATTAGATATTTCACATAATATGTTAATTTTATCTCTACATCTGCCACTATCAGTCTTGGGATTTTGTTAGTCAGTAGATCAACACATAGATCAGCAATTTAATCAAGAACATGATTGGTCTAGTGCAGTGTTTCTCAACTGGTGGGTCATGACCCAAAATTGGGTCACATATCTATTTGGACTGGGTCACGGACAGCAAGGAAAGAACAATGGTTCTCCCATTTAAGATTTTTAGGGCGACTGTCCAAGTGGTAGCCCATATAGGACTACCAAGGCAAATTTTATGCAAATCTTGCATTCAGCTATATGCTTTTCATCCGCACTGCAATAATTTTTGTGGACCGATTAAAGCTTTCACGTGTGTAATGGAACCAGCTTACGCTCATGATCTGCTCTGCTCTCTGGTGCACACGCTCAACAACCTGGATTCCCTTGATATTGTGTTGTGCACTGCATAGACCTCAAAACTGATGAGACCCATTTCAATTCTAGTGAGACTTTTCTAGTTTTAAGCATTAAGGAGCAAGTCTAGTCAAACCTTTCAAACGGTAGGCAGCACGGACATGCCAGACAGCACTGAGGAGGAAAGAGTAACTGTGCTATGTGCTTAAAATAAAAAAAATAAAAAATTATTACACCACATCACCTTTACATAATTGTTTCATGATTTTACATGAGTAAAAGTAGCTGCTAGATTTCGACAAAATGTTATAGTTTCATATGAAATAATCTGTAGGTAGAATCTATTAGACCCAATTTTTATTTCAACAGTGGCAGTTGTAGTTAGTTTCAAAATGTGTTTTGACTAGTACTTCATAAATACTATAATTAGATTCCTCCGATAGGAGGGAATCTATTGTTATTGACAGTTTTATTATTATTATTATTATTATTATTATTATTATTATTATTATTAGATTCCTCCGATAGGAGGGAATCTATTGTTATTGACAGTTTTATTATTATTAGATTCCTCCGATAGGAGGGAATCTATTGTTATTGACAGTTTTATTATTATTATTATTATTATTATTATTATTATTATTATTATTATTATTATTATTATTCTTCTCCTTGAGCCCCAATATCTCAAAAAGTTACTGGTCAAAAATTTTCTAAATTGGCACATTGATACTCCATGCCAACGGGTACCCCCAAACCAAGAATGGCCCACATTCGCCCATAGGTGGCGCTACAGGCCACTTCCCAAAAAAATATTTTCAAAGTCATGGCATTTCCAAGCCATTTGTCCAATTATTCTCAAACCTGGTGTACATGCCTCATTTCTCATGGGGAACAAAAAAGCCTCAAGGACCCATAACTTCTGCCCTAATGGATTTTCCTGTACAGTGAAAATTTGCCAAAACCTACAAAACTCTTCTTCTCCTGAACCGTAGCTCCAATATACTTGAAATTTGGTACGCATATTATTATTATTATTAGATTCCTCCGATAGGAGGGAATCTATTGTTATTGACAGTTTTATTATTATTATTATTATTATTATTATTATTATTATTATTATTATTATTCTTCTCCTTGAGCCCCAATATCTCAAAAAGTCACTGGTCAAAAATTTTCTAAATTGGCACATTGATACTCCATGCCAACGGGTACCCCCAAACCAAGAATGGCCCACATTCGCCCATAGGTGGCGCTACAGGCCACGCCCCAAAAAAATATTTTCAAAGTCATGGCATTTCCAAGCCATTTGTCCAATTATTCTCAAACCTGGTGTACATGCCTCATTTCTCATGGGGAACAAAAAAGCCTCAAGGACCCATAACTTCTGCCCTAATGGATTTTCCTGTACAGTGAAAATTTGCCAAAACCTACAAAACTCTTCTTCTCCTGAACCGTAGCTCCAATATACTTGAAATTTGGTACGCATGTGTAGAATTGATGTCTTTGAAAACGTTACTTAGCAAAAATGAATACGATATAAAATGGCTGAAAGGGGCGTGTTTATGTAAATGTCCACATTTAATCAATATATATGTCAATATATCAAATGTAATTTTGACCCAGGGTTTTTCAAACCTAACATTCTTCAAGATAACATCCCTTTGAAGTACTGTGCAAAGAATTGCCCACATTCGCCCTTAGCGGTTCGCTACAGGCCACGCCCAAATGTCACATTTTCAAAATGATGGCATTTTCACCACAATTTTCGAAATATTCTAAAACTTGGTATACTTGCCTCATTTCTCATTGGGAACAAAAAAGCCTCAAGGACCCATAAGGTACGATTAAAAATGGCTGAAAGGGGCGTGTTTATGTAAATGTCCACATTTAATCAATATATAAGTCAATAAATCAAATGTAATTTTGACTGAGGGATTTTAAACCTGACATGCTTCAAGATAACATCCCTTTGAAGTACTGTGCAAAGAATTGCCGACATTCGCCCTTAGCGGTTCGCTACAGGCCACGCCCAAATGTCACATTTTCAAAATGATGGCACTTTCACCCCAATTTTCCAAATATTCTAAAACTTGGTATACTTGCCTCATTTCTCATTTGGAACAAAAAAGCCTCAAGGACCCATAACTTCTGCCCTAATGGATTGTCCTGTACAGTGAAAATTTGCCAAAACCTACAAAAGTCTTCTTCTCTTGAACCGTAGATCCAATTGACTTGACATTTGGTACCCATGTGTAGAATTGATGTCTTTCAATTTGTTACTTAGCAAAAATGAATACAATACAAAATGGCTGAAAGGTGCGTGTTTATGTAAATGACCACATTGCCTCAATATATTAGTGTCAATAAACCAAATGTAAATTTGATTGATGGTTTTTCAAACCTAACATGCTTCAAGATGACATAACTATGTTGGCTTGAGAAAGCCAACATATTGTTATGTTACATACATTTATTATTATTATTATTAATAATACTATTTTACTTACTAAAATTTCAACAACCTCACCTCTAAGAGCTTTAATGCTATAAGTACCCAACTTGCCACAGACCTGGGGACTGTTCTGAAGTTTGCTGCTATGTCTTTTTTTACCTGATGCGACTTAAGCTTTTTATATAAATGACGATCAAAAATGTAAAAAATCCCATTGATTTACAATGGCTGAGCAAAAATGCCCCCTCTACTGGATCAATACGGTCTACAAGTAAAATCCCATTCACTTACATTGGCTGAGCAAAGAGGCTCCCTCTGCTGGTGTAACTCTGTCTACCAAATGCACTTTTACTGGAGAAATCTCTCTAATGGAGCAATTCTGGCTACTAGTGGGTGGAGCTCCCGACTTTCTCGGCCAGAAGAATTTTGCCTGCGTTTGCACAAAGGTATGTCAATTGTGTGTGTTTAATGCTTGACATTTGGAACATTCACGCGATTTTATACTATTCATCTCAACAAATGGTAAAACAACTCATATAAATGTTTTCGAGCAGTTTGTGTGAAACAGCGATAATCGTCGCGTCTAACGCACGAGCCCCGATGAGAGTTACTGCACAAGGTCAGTGAGATGTATTTTACTGCTTCCCAGTTTGAATATTCAAGCGATTTTACACTATTCAACTCAACAAATGGCAAAACAACTCAAATAAATGTTTGTGAGCAGTTTTGTGTGAAACCGCGAGATGCGTCGCGTCTAACGCACGAGCCCCGATGAGAGTTACTGCACAAATAAGGTCAGTGAGATGTGTTTTACTACTTCCCAGTTTGAATATTCAAGCGATTTTACACTATTCAACTCAACAAATGGCATACAACTCAAATAAATCGGGAATCATTATTGAATTCTGGCATTATTACGGGGGTCAACAATGGCGCTGTAATGTCCTTTCAGATGCATTGTTCTAAACAGCGGAAAAAACTTAAACAAAATACTGCGTCATTTTTGCCCATTCAGATACATGGAAGAGATCATTACAAACTGTAAAAGGTCTACTTTTATTTGTGTACACTTACAATACAACAAAACCTTGAGCTTTTGTAAAATAACGAAAATAAACAGGGTAAATCGAATCTGTCTTTGCGATAATCTGTCTGATACACGTCAGAAAAATCAAGTGAAACTCCGCGAACACTTATCACACAAACATGAAACATATGTCTAAAGAAAGAAGGGATGGACGGATCGATCCTAAAGTATCAATACTTCCGAGAATGATGTTTCATCTGCGTGTTCTCTGACAGCACGCGATAGTGAGGCGATCTCATTTTTACTCGCGTCTTCAATGCGAGCAATGTTTGTCTGTTGTATGTGTTTTTAACACTTTCCTGTTTGAACTTTCAAGCGATTTTACACCATTCAACTCAACAAATGGCAAAACAACTCAAATAAATATTTGTGTGAAACAGGGAGCAGCGTCACGTCTAACTCACGAGCCCCGATGAGAGATCGCATTCGCTTCTTCTTGCGTTTGAACGGACACTTTCATACAACCATACATGATATATTGTCTGTTTTGTCTCAAGTGAACATAAACAGTTGATGAAGAAATCGCGAATCTAAATCTAGTATCAACACTTCCGAGAATGATTTATCAGCGTTGTGTCTGACAGCGCGAGGCGATCTCATTTTTACTCGCATCTTCATGGAGGTTTGTCGGTTGTATGTAGTTTCACAATCTCAATCAATTAATCTCTGAAATGAATACAGATGTAACAGCACGAAAATAATGAGACTTCACAGTTCTCAAAAGATTAAACTCAATGAAACAAGCCGCACAGACTGTGCCTTGAATGAAATGCGTTTAAAATCCTCTTAAAGAGACAGTAACAATTTTCCAAGTAAATAAAAAGTAGGCCTACAAATGGTTTTTACCCCAAAAATAAATTTCTCTCATCGTATACTCACCCTCATTCCATCCCAGATGTGTATTATTTCCTTTCTTCTGGTGAACACAAATTAAGCTTTTTAGAAGATTATCTCAACCCTGTTGGACCTTTCAATGACTTGAATGGTGATCAGAACTCAGAAGCTACAAAAATCACATAAATGCAGCATAAAAGTAATCCATACCACTCCAGTGGTTTAATCCATGCCTTCAGAAGTGATATTATAGGTGTGGGTTAGAAACAGACCTATATATATATATATATACTTCAAGATGACATCACTCTGAAGTACTGCGTAAAGAATATCCCACATTCTCCCTTAGGGGGCGCTACAGGCCAAGCCCAAAATTCCTATTTTCTGGTCAAAAATGTTCTAATTTTGTATATTGATACTACAGACCAACAGGAATCCACAAACCAAGAATGGCCCACATTCGCCCTTAGGGGGCGCTACAGGCCACGCCCTAAATTCCCATTTGCTGGTCAAAAATGTTCTAATTTGGTACATTGATACTACAGGCCAACAGGAACCCACAAACAAAGAATTGCCCATATTCGCCATTAGGGGGCGCTACAGGCTATGCCCAAAATTCCCATTTTATGGTCAAAAATGTTCTAATTTGGTATATTGACACTACAGGCCAACAGAAATCCACAAACCAAGAATGTCTCACATTCGCCCTTAGGGGGCGCTAAAGGCCATTCCCAAATTGCAATTTTTTTTTGTCAAAAACTTTCAAATTTGGTACATTGATACTACAGGCCAACAGGAACTCACAAACCAAGATTGGCCCACATTCACCCTTAGGGGGCGCTATAGGCCATGTCAAAAATTCCCATTTTCTGGTCAAAAATGTTCTAAAGTGGTACATTGATACTGCACGCCAACAGGAACCCACAAACCAAGAATTGCCCGTATTCACCATTAGGGGGCGCTACAGGCTATGCCCCAATGTCCCACATTGAAAGTGATGGCATTTCCACCCCATTTTTTCAGTTCTTCTGAAACTTAATGTACATAACTCATTTCTCATTGTAAACAAAAAAGCCTCCAGGATCCATAAGATCCCGGCATCATGGATTTTCCTGTACACTGAAAATGTTTAGTTTAGGATTCAGACAGAAAGACACGTTTTTTGAATTTCTTCATTGGGAGAGTTTAACCCCAACCCTCTACTGAACAATTTTAAATGATTTGCCATTTTGAGGAGGAATCGCATTGCTGCTTGCAGCTATATTTATTATTATTATTATTATTCTTCTCCTTGAGCCCCAATATCTCAAAAAGTTACTGGTCAAAAATTTTCTAAATTGGCACATTGATACTCCATGCCAACGGGTACCCCCAAACCAAGAATGGCCCACATTCGCCCATAGGTGGCGCTACAGGCCACGCCCCAAAAAAATATTTTCAAAGTCATGGCATTTCCAAGCCATTTGTCCAATTATTCTCAAACCTGGTGTACATGCCTCATTTCTCATGGGGAACAAAAAAGCCTCAAGGACCCATAACTTCTGCCCTAATGGATTTTCCTGTACAGTGAAAATTTGCCAAAACCTACAAAACTCTTCTTCTCCTGAACCGTAGCTCCAATATACTTGAAATTTGGTACGCATGTGTAGAATTGATGTCTTTGAAAACGTTACTTAGCAAAAATGAATACGATATAAAATGGCTGAAAGGGGCGTGTTTATGTAAATGTCCACATTTAATCAATATATATGTCAATATATCAAATGTAATTTTGACCCAGGGTTTTTCAAACCTAACATTCTTCAAGATAACATCCCTTTGAAGTACTGTGCAAAGAATTGCCCACATTCGCCCTTAGCGGTTCGCTACAGGCCACGCCCAAATGTCACATTTTCAAAATGATGGCATTTTCACCACAATTTTCGAAATATTCTAAAACTTGGTATACTTGCCTCATTTTTCATTGGGAACAAAAAAGCCTCAAGGACCCATAAGGTACGATTAAAAATGGCTGAAAGGGGCGTGTTTATGTAAATGTCCACATTTAATCAATATATAAGTCAATAAATCAAATGTAATTTTGACTTAGGGATTTTAAACCTGACATGCTTCAAGATAACATCCCTTTGAAGTACTGTGCAAAGAATTGCCGACATTCACCCTTAGCGGTTCGCTACAGGCCACGCCCAAATGTCACATTTTCAAAATGATGGCACTTTCACCCCAATTTTCCAAATATTCTAAAACTTGGTATACTTGCCTCATTTCTCATTGGGAACAAAAAAGCCTCAAGGACCCATAACTTCTGCCCTAATGGATTTTCCTGTACAGTGAAAATTTGCCAAAACCTACAAAAGTCTTCTTCTCTTGAACCGTAGATCCAATTGACTTGACATTTGGTACCCATGTGTAGAATTGATGTCTTTCAATTTGTTACTTAGCAAAAATGAATACAATACAAAATGGCTGAAAGGTGCGTGTTTATGTAAATGACCACATTGCCTCAATATATTAGTGTCAATAAACCAAATGAAAATTTGATTGATGGTTTTTCAAACCTAACATGCTTCAAGATGACATAACTATGTTGGCTTGAGAAAGCCAACATATTGTTATGTTACATACATTTATTATTATTATTATTAATAATACTATTTTACTTACTAAAATTTCAACAACCTCACCTCTAAGAGCTTTAATGCTATAAGTACCCAACTTGCCACAGACCTGGGGACTGTTCTGAAGTTTGCTGCTATGTCTTTTTTTACCTGATGCGACTTAAGCTTTTTATATAAATGACGATCAAAAATGTAAAAAATCCCATTGATTTACAATGGCTGAGCAAAAATGCCCCCTCTACTGGATCAATACGGTCTACAAGTAAAATTCCATTCACTTACATTGGCTGAGCAAAGAGGCTCCCTCTGCTGGTGTAACTCTGTCTACCAAATGCACTTTTACTGGAGAAATCTCTCTAATGGAGCAATTCTGTCTACTAGTGGGTGGCGCTCCCGACTTTCTCAGCCAGAAGAATTTTGCCTGCGTTTGCACAAAGGTATGTCAATTGTGTGTGTTTAATGCTTGACATTTGGAACATTCACGCGATTTTATACTATTCATCTCAACAGATGGTAAAACAACTCCTATAAATGTTTTCGAGCAGTTTGTGTGAAACAGCGATAATCGTCGCGTCTAACGCACGAGCCCCGATGAGAGTTACTGCACAAGGTCAGTGAGATGTATTTTACTGCTTCCCAGTTTGAATATTCAAGCGATTTTACACTATTCAACTCAACAAATGGCAAAACAACTCAAATAAATGTTTGTGATCAGTTTTGTGTGAAACCGCGAGATGCGTCGCGTCTAACGCACGAGCCCCGATGAGAGTTACTGCACAAATAAGGTCAGTGAGATGTGTTTTACTACTTCCCAGTTTGAATATTCAAGCGATTTTACACTATTCAACTCAACAAATGGCATACAACTCAAATAAATCTTTGCGAGGAGTTTGAAATCGGGAATCATTATTGAATTCTGGCATTATTACGGGGGTCAACAATGGCGCTGTAATGTCCTTTCAGATGTATTGTTCTAAACAGCGGAAAAAACTTAAACAAAATACTGCGTCATTTTTGCCCATTCAGATACATGGAAGAGATCATTACAAACTATAAAAGGTCTACTTTTATTTGTGTACACTTACAATACAACAAAACCTTGAGCTTTTGTAAAATAACGAAAATAAACAGGGTAAATCGAATCTGTCTTTGCGATAATCTGTCTGATACACGTCAGAAAAATCAAGTGAAACTCCGCGAACACTTATCACACAAACATGAAACATATGTCTAAAGAAAGAAGGGATGGACGGATCGATCCTAAAGTATCAATACTTCCGAGAATGATGTTTCATCTGCGTGTTCACTGACAGCACGCGATAGTGAGGCGATCTCATTTTTACTCGCGTCTTCAATGCGAGCAATGTTTGTCTGTTGTATGTGTTTTTAACACTTTCCTGTTTGAACTTTCAAGCGATTTTACACCATTCAACTCAACAAATGGCAAAACAACTCAAATAAATATTTGTGTGAAACAGAGAGCAGCGTCACGTCTAACTCACGAGCCCCGATGAGAGATCGCATTCGCTTCTTCTTGCGTTTGAACGGACACTTTCATACAACCATACATGATATATTGTCTGTTTTGTCTCAAGTGAACTAAACAGTTGATGAAGAAATCGCGAATCTAAATCTAGTATCAACACTTCCGAGAATGATTATCAGCATTGTGTCTGACAGCGCGAGGCATCTCATTTTTACTCGCATCTTCATGGAGGTTTGTCGGTTGTATGTAGTTTCACAATCTCAATCAATTAATCTCTGAAATGAATACAGATGTAACAGCACGAAAATAATGAGACTTCACAGTTCTCTAAAGATTAAACTCAATGAAACAAGCCGCACAGACTGTGCCTTGAATGAAATGCGTTTAAAATCCTCTTAAAGAGACAGTAACAATTTTCCAAGTAAATAAAAAGTAGCCTACAAATGGTTTTTACCCCAAAAATAAATTTCTCTCATCGTATACTCACCCTCATTCCATCCCAGATGTGTATTATTTCCTTTCTTCTGGTGAACACAAATTAATCTTTTTAGAAGATTATCTCAACCCTGTTGGACCTTTCAATGACTTGAATGGTGATCAGAACTCAGAAGCTACAAAAATCACATAAATGCAGCATAAAAGTAATCCATACCACTCCAGTGGTGTAATCCATGCCTTCAGAAGTGATATTATAGGTGTGGGTTAGAAACAGACCTATATATATATATATATATATATATATATATATATATATATATATATATACTTCAAGATGACATCACTCTGAAGTACTGCGTAAAGAATATCCCACATTCTCCCTTAGGGGGCGCTACAGGCCAAGCCCAAAATTCCCATTTTCTGGTCAAAAATGTTCTAATTTTGTATATTGATACTACAGACCACCAGGAATCCACAAACCAAGAATGGCCCACATTCACCCTTAGGGGGCGCTACAGGCCACGCCCTAAATTCCCATTTGCTGGTCAAAAATGTTCTAATTTGGTACATTGATACTACAGGCCAACAGGAACCCACAAACAAAGAATTGCCCATATTCGCCATTAGGGGGCGCTACAGGCTATGCCCAAAATTCCCATTTTATGGTCAAAAATGTTCTAATTTGGTATATTGACACTACAGGCCAACAGAAATCCACAAACCAAGAATGTCTCACATTCGCCCTTAGGGGGCGCTAAAGGCCATTCCCAAATTGCAATTTTTTTTTGTCAAAAACTTTCAAATTTGGTACATTGATACTACAGGCCAACGGGAACCCACAAACCAAGAATGGCCGACATTCACCCTTAGGGGGCGATATAGGCCATGTCCAAAATTCCCATTTTCTGGTCAATAATGTTCTAATTTGGTACATTGATACTACAGGCCAACAGGAACTCACAAACCAAGAATTGCCCGTATTCACCATTAGGGGGCGCTACAGGCTATGCCCCAATGTCCCACATTGAAAGTGATGGCATTTCCACCCCATTTTTTCAGTTCTTCTGAAACTTAATGTACATAACTCATTTCTCATTGTAAACAAAAAAGCCTCCAGGATCCATAAGATCCCGGCATCATGGATTTTCCTGTACACTGAAAATGTTTAGTTTAGGATTCAGACAGAAAGACACGTTTTTTGAATTTCTTCATTGGGAGAGTTTAACCCCAACCCTCTACTGAACAATTTTAAATGATTTGCCATTTTGAGGAGGAATCGCATTGCTGCTTGCAGCTATATTTTATTATTATTATTATTATTATTATTATTATTATTATTATAAGACTAGCTACATTGACCTAACCATGGAAATGAGGAGCTTTTTCTCCTGTGTAATATATATGTTCTGTTTGAATGATATTTCAAATTAGAAAACAAACTGGATAATAATAGGCTCTTATAAATAAATATGTGCCGTCTGCGCTGTCTTATATATGATTTCAATGTCTACGTGTGCTAGATAGATGTCTTTGATGGCTTGTTTGTATTTTTAGATGCCGCGTCAAGTTTAAAAGAGCTTAAACTGTTAAACGTCTCGAATTGAGACATAAATGTTTTGCTCCTTTGTGGCGCTGTGTGTAATTTTAGTGCAACAACAAATGCATTCAAGCATGTGAACAGCACGTAACATTATATCAAATATTGCGATGAAATTTCAAAGGAATATTTTGAATATTAGCTAATATATAGGACTATGCAATTACATGAACACTGACAAAACAAGTCACGCCAGCTTCTAGCAGAATTAAAACTAATAAACATATTCAGAGCTGAATACTCTATTTGTTCACTTGCGAAAGAACTTGAAATATTTTCATGGCACCAAAAAGCTGTTATGGTGTAGATGAGACATTTCCTTATTCCAATTTTTAAAAAAATTTAAAAAAAATTTTTATCACTTGCCATGGCAACACCGTTCAATATATCAAAAACCCTTTTGCAATTTAGCATCATCAATGTCTTGGCATGATGTCGCCCACATTTGGTACCTGCAACATAAAATCCCTGAGAGAAGTGTTTCGAATTCCAGAGCATGCATTTTTCAAACAACCAAAATGGCTGACTTCCTGTTGGGCAGAGCTAATACAGGCCAATAAGAAATATGTCTGTCATGGTGAGAACAATATCCTCACCAAAACTTTTGAATATTAGACAAACTCTATGGCAACCACAGTGATACATTCATTCAATATATTAGATTGCACTATGGAGTCCACTGGCCACACCCAAGACAAATGACAAAATAATTTTCTAAAATCTTGCCAAACTTTGACGGGTGTGCCAAATTTCAAGAGTTTTGAAAGATTAAATATGCATTTTCAAACTAGGGGGGCACTGTGGAATCGACGAGGCACATCTATGCTGAATTGCAAAATCAAATCAAAAGATGCCCTAAGACAAATAAATGTGAAAACTTTCGTAAGTTTTCAGCCATCGTAAGCCCCTCAAAACATTGCGAAAATTTTAAAATCCCACATTCCATCCAACATGGCTGACTTCCTGTTGGGAGGAGTCAAATACAACCAACTGAACTTTGTGTAACATGATGAGAGCAGTAAACATACCAAATCTTGTGCATATCTGAGCAATTTTATCCCAACCATTGACTGCGTTTGGAGGCGCTGTATAGCTCCTCGACCACACCCAAGCCTAAACACTACATAACTTTTTGATTTTATGCAGGTCTGATGTGTGTGGCAAAGTTTCTTGAGTTTTCAAGCATGATGAATGCCTTATAAATGGGTGAATGCATTAAAAATAAAAATATTAATAATAAACATAACTGGAATCGGTGATACTGGGCTCAAGTCAATTATCGGCACCATGAAAAGCAAAAGAAGTATGAGGAGTTAGAAAAGGAAAACTTTCAATCATAAAAAAAAACAGATTTATTTTAAAATGAACTAAAATAGCTAGTTCTTAGAATTTTTGTCCAGTATATGGCACTGTTCTGAAACTGCTCAGGTAGTATCTGGAAATTATTTATAAGAGTTATAAGCCAAATATTTTTCTATCTCTTGACCAGTAGGGGGCAGTGCGCCAAAACGCTGCAGGTGTCTAATGCTTATGACATGCTCCAAGTGTTGTCCCAATCCCACATAGAGTCAAATCACTTTATTGTCACTCAACCATATGCACAAGTGCAACAGTGGGTGACAGTCTTGAGTGCAGTTCCGAGCAACATAGCAGTCACGACAGTGACGAGACATATACCAATTTACAGTAAACAACATATTTACACAATTTACATATCTAATGTACACATAATTACACAACACAATAATAATATACAACGTATAGTAAACAATAATCACAATGTAGAATACACACACATAATATAGAATCCATATACACATAATGTTTAATGTTTTTTAAATATAAAGTATATAAATAAATAAATATAAAGTAGGTTTTATTGTAAAGAGAATGTAATTTATGATAGTCCAGTGTAAGAATAATAAAGTGCAGTGCTGTAGTATATTCAGCACTGATCGTGAGAGATCAAGTGTTCAAAAGTCTGATTGCTTGGGGGAAGAAGCTGTCATGTAGTCGGCTGGTGCGGGTCCTGATGTTGCGATACCACCTGCCTGATGGTAGCAGTGAGAACAGCCCATGGCTCGGTTGGCTGGAGTCTCTCTGATGATCCTCCGAGCTTTTTTCACACACCGCCTGTTTTATATGTCCTGGAGGGAGGGAAGCTCACCTCCGATGATGTGTCTAGCAGTTCGCACCACCCTTTGCAGGGCTTTGCGGTTGTGGGCATTGCTAAGGCCGTACCAGGCAGTGATGCAGCCAGTCAGGATGCTCTCTACAGTGCTGGTGTAGAATCGTAAGAGGATGTGGTGGTTCATTCCAAACTTCCTCAGCCGTCTCGAAGAAGAGGTGCTGGTGAGCCTTCTTCACAATGGCCTCAGTGTGGACTGACCATATGAGTTACTCAGTGATGTGGACACCAAGGAACTTGAAGCTGCTGACTCTCTCCACCGGTGCTCCATTGATGGTGATGGGGTTGTGTTCTCTGTCTTTCCTCCTGAAGTCCACTACATGCTCCTTGGTCTTGGTCTGACGTTGAGGGAGAGGTTGTGCTCCTGACACCAGCGTGTCAGAGTGTGCACCTCCTCTCTGTAGGCTGTTTCATCATTGTCAGTGATCAGACCTACCACCATCGTATCATCAGCAAACTTAATGATGGCATTGGAGCTATGTGTTGCCACTCAGTCATGTGTGTACAGGGAATACAGGAGCAGGCTGAGAACACAGCCCTGCAGGGCTCCAGAGTTGAGGGTAAGTGAAGAGTATATGTTTCTGCCCATTCTAACCACCTGACATCTGCCTGACAGGAAGTCCAGGATCCAGCTGCACAGCGAGCTATTTAGGCCCAGAGCCTGGAGTTTCACATCAAGCTTGGAGGGCACTATGGTGTTGAATGCTGAGCTGTAGTCTACAAACAGCATTCTCACATATGTGTTGCTTTTTTCCAGGTGGGAGAGAGCAGTGTGTATTGTAGATGTAATGGCATCATCTGTGGAACAGTTGTTGCAGTAGGCAAACTGCAATGGGTCCAGTGAGGTGGGCAGCACAGAGCAGATGTAATCTCTGATTAGCATCTCGAAGCATTTGCTGATGATGGGGGTCAGAGCAAGAGGACGCCAGTTATTTAAACAAGTAATTTTTGATTGCTTTGGTACAGGCACAATGGTGGATGTTTTGAAGCATGTGGGGACTACAGACAAGGAGACAGACAGGTTGAAAATGTCCGTAAAAACACCAGCCAGTTAGCGTGCACGCTCTGATGACGCAGCCCGGAAAGCCATCTGGACCCACGGCTTTACTGATATTCAACTGTCGGAAGGATTGGGTTACGTCTGCAACAGAGACGGAGAGTGAACCAACCTCTGTAGCGTCGGCCGCGAGTGCTCTCTCCGCGAGGGCTGTGTTATTTCCCTCGAAACAAGCATAAAATGTATTTAGCTCATCCGGGAGAGAGCAGTGGTGTTCACGGCAGTTTTAATTCCCTTTGTAGTCCGTGATGATGTTAATTCCCTGCCACATGCTTCTAGAGTCAGTGGTGTTGAACTGTCTTTCAATCTTGTGCCTGTACTGGCGTTTGGCTGCTCTGATAGTTTTACAGAGGGCATAACTGGCTTGTTTATGCTCCTCCGCGTTCCCGAATTATAAGCGGAGGTCTGCGCATTAAGTGCCGCGCGAACATCGCTATTAACCCATGGTTTCTGGTTGGAGTAGATCCATATTGTTTTGATTGGAACAATGTCCTCTACGCACTTCCTGATGAAACACGTTATGCTATCATCGTAAACCTCTATGTCGTCATCAGAGGTGGACCGGAACATCTCCCCGTCTGTGTGATCAAAACTGTCTTGTAGTGCAGAGTCTGATTGTTCCAACCAACACTGGATCATTCTGAGGGTGGGTGCTTCCTGTTTCAGTTTCTGCCTGTAAGCGGGCAAATGGTGGGCGGGGGAGGGATTTGTATCTGTTGAGGCAAAAACAATAATTAAACAATAGCAGCATCACAGCTTAAGAGACATCAGGATTCAAATTGTATTTTAAAAGATATTTTATTCTTTTAAAAGAGGCTTGTTCACAAAAATGTACCACGACAGCTACCTCGTGATTGGAACAAGACCTAAATCACACAGAAAACAGAAAGCCTATTTATACCCTTCTTCAAAGTCTCTTCTTCTGTAATTTTCCACTCACCCCCGTAAACCAGATCTAGCTGGTTTTAGAAATACACTGGTTCTTCTAACCCCCCCGGGCTTTACTCACACCTGTGAGGTCAAAGGCTAGATAACGACTCTGCCTTTCCCTGTTTACGGTGGCCCTTATAACCCCCCTGGGTTTTACTGTCTTCACACCCGTGACGTGAGGTCAAAAGGTCTTTATTTATGGCTAAATAACCCCTCTGTCTTTCCTGAATACAAATTACCCATACTAAAGAGTTAAAAAAACTCTTTCTGACCATTTGTTTTGTGTGTGTCTTTGTTCCTACCAGGTGCATACATACACTCACCTAAAGGATTATTAGGAACACCTGTTCAATTTCTCATTAATGCAATTATCTAATCAACCAATCACATGGCAGTTGCTTCAATGCATTTAGGGGTGTGGTCCTGGTCAAGACAATCTCCTGAACTCTAAACTGAATGTCAGAATGGGAAAGAAAGGTGATTTAAGCAATTTTGAACGTGGCATGGTTGTTGGTGCCAGACGGGCCGGTCTGAGTATTTCACAATCTGCTCAGTTACTGGGATTTTCACGCACAACCATTTCTAGGGTTTACAAAGAATGGTGTGAAAAGGGAAAAACATCCAGTATGCGGCAGTCCTGTGGGCGAAAATGCCTTGTTGATGCTAGAGGTCAGAGGAGAATGGGCCGACTGATTCAAGCTGATAGAAGAGTAACTTTGACTGAAATAACCACTCATTACAACCGAGGTATGCAGCAAAGCATTTGTGAAGCCACAACACGCACAACCTTGAGGCGGATGGGCTACAACAGCAGAAGACCCCACCGGGTACCACTCATCTCCACTACAAATAGGAAAAAGAGGTTGATCTCCATCAACTGCAAGATGCTCTCCTATCAATATGGGCCAACATTTCTAAAGAATGCTTTCAGCACCTTGTTGAATCAATGCCACGTAGAATTAAGGCAGTTCTGAAGGCGAAAGGGGGTCAAACACAGTATTAGTATGGTGTTCCTAATAATCCTTTAGGTGAGTGTACATTCAGCGAGAGAAACACATGATTGAATTGAAAGAAAACCCACACAATGTCTAAGAAAGTAAATAAGGAAAAAGTAAAATATTATTTTTTTCACAACAATTCCTCCTCTTTATCATTCTCTGATAAACAATTTGGTTTCATTAACATTAGTTTTGAACAACTTAACAATAATAATACACTTAATAATACAAAAAAAAAAAAAAGAAAAAGAAAAACATCACTCAACATTAAACCCAAAAATGGTTGCAATCATTTCAAGTCTTTACATCACAGTTATACTCTTCATGTATGATTTTCGTCTACCTGATCACTCTACTTAAACTTTGGAAAGAAGATTTTAAAAGTAAAAAGCTTGTAGCAAATAAGTAAATATTTTATCTGAAACCGGGTTAAAAATGAATGAACATTGTTATCGCATTTTCCTGGCTGAGAACCAGATCCTCAGTCATCTCAGACATAGTTTAAAGCATAGTAGGAATAAAGAATACATTATCCACTCAACACCCCTGGTTGATCCTATAAAAAGACACAAAGAATAAAAAGTAATAAATAATAATAAAAAATAAAAATCCCTCATTTCAAACACTCTCGTCACTCTCATAATCATCACATTTGTGTGCATCATCTATCGGATAAACGGTCAATTTTACTGCTTGTATGGACATCCCAGCCCTGACCAATCTCTGTACTGAGTTGGAAATAAATCTCATAATGCATGGCAAGCAGAACAGAATCAGAATTCCTATCATTACAATTGGCAGTTTTGAATTATCCAGTACATCCATCCTCCCCACAAAGACATAATCCACCCGGCCCACTGGTTGTCAGTCTTTTCAGGTTCTTTTACGGCCTCTCTCATGTGTTCAATTATGTTGGTTATATTATCACTGTAATCAGGAATGTTAAAACAACAAGACACCCCATTTTACAGACTCCGCCCCTTTCTGCCATAAGTGTATCAAGAACTAAACGGTTCTTGGCTTGCACTTGGTGTTTGGGCTCGATCTTGGGGCTTATTGTTGAACTTGTTGTTGTTGAGGCACCTCCTCCTGTTGCCCTTCCGATATGGGCGGAACTCTCCTGCAGTGGTTGGCGTGCACCCACGTAGCTCTCTCTCCGACCTTCACCACCGTTGTGTTGTCAGCAAGACTTGGTACGGTCCTCGCCAACGTTTCGCCCTCCAGTTCTTCCTTCTCAGGTCACGAATTACCATGTAATCCCCCGGCCTGATCTTATGCAGGAACGTCTCAGCAACCTTCCCCTGGGCAGCTTTGACCTGCACAGAAATGTTGGATAACAGACATGACATTTCTTTGCAGTAATTCAACATCTCATTTTCACACACATCCGTTGATGGAAGCCTGCGCCCCCCCCCCCCCCCCCCTACTCCCATGAATGGTGGTCTACCAAAGACAAATTTGTTTTGACTCTCTTTCTCATTCTCATGTACATTAACACGGTTGGGAGTGCTTTCACACATGAGAGTCCAGTTTCCTCACAACACTTTGCCAATTTGTTCTTTACCGTCTGGTTCTCACACTCCACAGCGCCTCCGCTGGCGGCGTGATAGGCACAATGTGTTCTCATATCAATTCCTAAGAACTGACCCACCTGCTTTATTGCCTCATTGACAAAGTGTGTTCCGTTGTCAGAACTGATTTTTCTTGGAATTCCCCATCTCGGAACAATCTCGGTTAGCAGAGACTTGGCTACTGCTGCCGCATCTTGTTTTGAGGTTGGGAAGGCCTCGACCCATTTGGACCACGTCAACCATTACCAGGCAATATTTCTGCTTCCCACAAGGGGTTAATTCAATGAAATCGATCATTAAAAAGAAATGGCCCGAATGGCCCTTCTGGGGCTGGCTGGGATACCAGCCGTGTTTTAACGCCTCGTGCCACATTGTGTGTATTACAAATAACACATCTTTTGCAAAAATTCTCAGCGAATATTGTGAAGCCCTTGGTAAACCACAATTCTTTCATTTGTGCAATCATTCCCCCTTTTGACACATGATCTAAACCATGCGTCAATTTAGCATAATGTTGAAAGAAATGTTTGGGTAAACAGGGCGTTCCATCAACTGATGTCCACACTCTATCTACAAGGCTGCAGCCTGACGCCTTCCAGTTGTTTTTCTCAGCTCCTGTGGAAAAAGACTGCATGCTCTGTAAACAAGGAGAAATGTCGAGGTTAATGTCAACTTGTGCGCAAGTGGCGCTTTTACTATCATCTTTAGTTTGATCCGCTGCCAATTATCCAGCGGTACGTCTAAAAGGTCTGGACGTGGTGTGCACACCTGTTCGAGCGCTGACAGTCAACAATGATGTTCCTCGCCATCCTCCTGTGTGGGCAGAAGGGTGGCAGGATTCAAAGTTGTGCATCTTTTCACAGTTATGTTTGGCATGTCCAACAAAATTGTATGATACCTCAGCCATCGGGCTGTAGACAAATGTGACGTTCTCTGCTCTTGCAAAATCATGGAGACTGCATGAGGAACCATTAAAGTTAAATCAGAATATCCCACAAACTCTCTGGAGGCCATCACAGCCAGCTCAGCTGCTGCCACTGCCCTGAGGCATTGCGGAAGTCCTGCATCTACAGCATCGAGTTTCGTTGAAAAATAGTCCGCAGGTCGCAGTCTGTCACCATGAGTCTGCAAGAGAACAGAAGTTATGAAATTATTCTTTTCATCGACCATCTGTACAAACGGGCGGTTTATGACAGGAAGGCCTAACGTTGGAGCCATTGCCAATTGCACTTTCATGTTATCAAACGCTTCCTCAGCCCCACTTGTCCAAACAAGTCTGTCACATGACCTCAGCCCTTTCCCTGTCATTAGGGCTCGCAACGGCTGTTCAAAAATGGCATAATTAGGAATGAACGTACGGCAGTAAGTGCACATCCCCAAGAATGACAACATCTGTTTCTTTGTAACTGGTTTTGGCACCTCTTTTACGGCCCGCACTCGTTTCTCAGACAGTGCTTTGCTGTTAGGTTTGATAACATGCCCCAGGAATGTCACTTCCTGTTTCACAATAGCAGTTACTGTTCTCAAAACTCGCACATCAAAATCGCAGTTTGATTTAAATGCTCCAACACTTTTGCTCTGTGCTATGTCTGTATCAATTTCAACCCAGTCTGTAGCCTGCAAACAGTCATTCACAAAAAGCCCCAATTCTGTCCATTGCTTATTCGTGCTCTTGGACACAGATAAATGAGGAAAACTGTCTCCTGCCATTAAATAAAACTGCAATTGTTCTTTTTTTCAAACACGCATACAACGCACACACATTCTCTGTCCAGAAAATCTTGTCAAATTTCACACTTTCATTCTCCCCTCCACTAAACCAAGTTTCTTCATAGTGTGAATCACGCTCATTTACGACATGTGACGTACAATGCATTCTATCAGGCGTCATAAACTGTGTTGACTGGTGTTATTCGATCTTTAGCCAATTTCAAAATCATCTCTGCCCAATCAACATCTTTTATCTGCCATTCATAAGCCCACTGCGGCTCAAATTTAGAACATGTAATTTGTGGTGCTTCCTCAGTGCTGATTCTGGAGCACAGAGGATCAAATTTAATTCACACATTAAATCTCTGGCCATTAGCGGCGCGGGACAATTGGCCGACCAGAGAAACTCGTGTTTCAGAGTTCGACCCCCTCTGTCTCACACTCTAAGGGCTCGGTGAATCGTTAAGAGATCAAATGGCCCGAAGCCGAAGTGCTTTCATACACTTTTCTTGTCATTTTCGGCACACATGGCAAGTCACATGGTCGTAAAGTGCTAATTGAAGCTCCCGAATCGACCAGAAAGTTAATTACTACTCCCTCGACTATCATTGGGTATTCTGGCATTTGAGAAAACCCTGTGCATTTGTACATTTTCGAACATTCATCGGAAACACTGCTCAAAATTTCATCTTTCACAACATTGGACAAAACACAAAGATTTGCAAGCAGATTCTTCATTGCAGATAGCAGAATGTAAATCAGTGTATGTGTTTGTGTGTGTGTGTCGTGTTTGCGTGTTAGTAATAAATGGTCACTTCCCTGTCTTGTGGTCAGCCACTGATCGCCCTGAACCAGACCCTCTCCGTCCTGCTCTCCGTTCCTCTCGTTTCAATCCGACTTCAGATTCGGGCAACAACTGCTCCAATGCCCATCTCTCCTGCACACTCTGCATTTGGTACAGTCTCTGACCGTATGGTTGTCTGTAGCACACACATATCACCGCCATTTCCTTCCATCACCTCTTCCTCTCGCCTTTTGTTGAGTTTCAGGTTTGTTTGTTTCACGTCGCACAACTGCCATTGTGAGTGGTTTTCGGTCTTTCCTTTCCTACAGCTGATCTTCGGCGTGTATAGCGTACATCAGGGCTGAAGTTAAGCGCCGTTCTTCCACTCTATGTAACTTGCCTTCACTCCTCTTGAAATTTCTGGTCTCAGTCCTTTTAGAAAATAACCTAGCAGAAGGCTTTCCCACATACTTGGTTGATTCCCTCTGTCCTCATGCTCTGTCAAGCCGCTGTGTTTTCCAAATGTTTCAAAACGTCTGTAGTAATAGTTGCTAACAGGTCTTTCTGAATCAGTTGTGCTGGGAACCATTTCAGACACGTCCCCGAAAACTTCCTGTTCTTCATTCTCCTCCCTTTCTTCTTCGCTGCCTGTGGCAGCGGGCGCTGAGGATTCTACCGCCGCCTGCTGTACTGGAGGTGATGGTGCTCGTGGGAATTCTTGCGCTTGTATCACTTGCGCTGCTGCTCCTGTCGCTGTTCGTGCATCTCGTGCTGGTCTTCGGATCGGAGAGCAGTCGAGATCGTGGTCCAGTTTCAGGGCTTTCAGCTCCGCCACGGGGTAGTGATGGTTATATGCCGGCGGCGCCGAGACAATCTCGGTTACATTTTGGAAAACACAAACACACTGTTTATTAGTAGTATTCTGCACTGGTGGAGCAGTTCTCACACACACATCCTCATTCATTCCTTTGCTTAATTCATTCTGCATTTGCTTTCGTTCTCTTCTGTCGGCTTCCTCAATCCAACAATCTATAGTCTGCTCACATTCCTTACACACATGACGAAAACAACCGCAACAACTCTGTTGCTTTTCACTGCTTTTTTTAACTGACTTTTTCACAACATTCAGTCTTATTTTGCTCAGTGTCCCTTCTTCAGGAAAATCATGATATTTGATCAACTTTTCTATGTCCAGCATAGATTTATGTCCGTAATTCTTTTTCATTTGACCAAAAACTGGTTTGTAAAAATTATCTAGCTTAGGCCTACTGTTAGATGACCCCATATTGGCTGATCTCTATCTCTCCTGGATTTTCCTTCGACACGCGTCTAATAAACTGTCAAACGTCTTCAACAGATCTGATTTTGTCACCTCAAATCGGCAAGGGTAGCAAATATGCTTCTGAAATTACGGTTTACTCAAAATCTTTCCGTGAGCGTTTCCAGTGCTCGTTTGATTCTGGTTCACCTAATTAATCAGGTGTGGCTCTTCCGTCCACTTTTACAAGCTAATTTTCGGCATAAAATTGACTTGACTTCCTCAGGTTACAATTTCCCCCTCGAAAACCTTCTCTGCCCGTACCAAAGAGATAGTTCCAGCCACTATGGTTCACTCACAGTCAAATCAAATTACACCACACAAAATAAAATAATTTTACTGTCTCTTATCCGAGATGCTTTTACTGCCACCGGGTTCTTTCTGATCTCAGTTGAGTCACTCCTGGACCAATTGCTCTTTCTGACCATTTGTTTTGTGTGTGTCTTTGTTCCTACCAGGTGCATACATACATTCAACGAGAGAAACACATGATTGAATCGAAAGAAAACCCACACAATGTCTAAGAAAGTAAATAAGGAAAAAGTTAAATATTAATTTTTTCACAACAGTAGCCATCCCAGAAAGGAGAATAGCAATGGTCCAAAACCCAGTCCTCTTATGTGTTGAAGCTGATATGTTGGTGCGATTGTTTTCAAATTGGCTTTGTTAAAGTCTCAATGAACTCAGCCTCGGGGTGTGCGGTTTCCTCCTCACATATACTCCCATACTGTTCCTTGAGTACACGGCAGTGATAATGAGAGCAGAAAGACTTGATAACATGTACATTCCTCTGATCACACCAGGATTTGTTGATCATAAAACACACACCATCACCTCTGCTTTTACATGAGAGGTCTTTCGCTCTGTCCGCTTGGTGCATGGAGAACCCCGTGGGTTCGATGGCTGAGTCTGGAATCTCCACAGACATCCAAGTTTCTGTAAGGCATATAATGCAGCAGTCCCTCGTCTCTCATTGGAAAGAGATCAGCACTCTCAACTCACAGAACTTGTTGTCCAGCGATTGAACGTTTGCCAGTAGAATACTGGGTAGTGGGGGTTGATTTGTGAAACGGCTTACTCTGATGAGAACGCCGGCTCTTTTTCCCCTTTTCCTTCTGCATTTTTGCGGCCAGGCTGCCCAGACAAAGGGCTCCGCTGGCGTGTTTGTAAACAGCGGGTCGGCATTTAGGAATTTGAAGTCCAGTTTTCGGTGTGTAATTGCAGAACAAATGTCCAAAAGCATTTGTCTGTTGTATACAGTAAGGCAGACAACAAAACAAGACAAAAGACAAAAAAACAAAAAACTGTAAACAAAACAAATGGAGCTCACAACGCAGAAGCCATACTCAGCAGTCCAAAACAGCCGAGTTTCATAATGATATGGCAAGTCTTTGGAAAATACAGCATTTTCTGTCTAAATTCAAAATAGTCAATGTCCAAAATGGCCAACATAGGAAGTTTTCATATCGTTGGACTCGCTATACACCACTGAATCTAATAAGATCAGTTTGATGATTTTATGACAAACTGTTCAGAAGTTATAAGTAAATTTTTTTTTTCATATTTTGTGACCACTAGGTGGCACTCTTCCTAAACTAAGCAGGCACCCTCGAGTCATTGTGCCTATGACAAATAATAAGTTTGGTATGAATACGCTAAAGCGTTAAGGAGATATACCCTCACGTCCATTTTGGACGTTTCGTTGATGCTTCGTTGAAGCGCCATTTGAAAACGGTATGGATTATCAAAATTCTGTGGATTGCTTTTTGTCGTGAGTGCCTCTAGATGATGCAGGCCAATTTTTATGCAAATCGGAGAAACAGCCTAGGACAAGTTAAAAAAAGGTAGGTTTTCCAGAAAATGCTAAATGGCCGACATCCTATATGGCTGACATAAGAATTTTTCATGAGAACAATTTTCATAAGAATCTCATGACCAGTAGGAGACAGTGCACCAAAACGCTGCATGTTACCTCAGAGCCTAATGAGGACACGTACCAATCCCTCAAAGCATTGCAGAGATACGGCCTCAAGTAAAATTTTGCGCATTCTTCATCAAATTCAGAAAAATGGCCAAAATTAGTTTTTTCAGAAAATTCTAAATGGTGAAACAATTTTCATGACGGAAAATTCCGTCATAGAGTGCAATCGAATCATAGCAGAACAAGGAAAAACTAGCTAACACAAGCTGTTGATGAACTCACTTTGCATTGCACTAAGACAGAACCTAGTAAAGCCAAGATGCAGCCGCGGTTTACAGATGATGGTCAGCCAATATATTACCAGTGAAATGGCGTAGGACACATAGCTAAGAGGTGTGTGAATAGAAACAAACAGACTATTGTAGAGAATGCTAAATCACCAGTGCAGCAGGGAAATGTGCAGCCTTGCTTGCTGTGAGCCAGGCAGTGTGAGGGCAGTCCATAGGTTCAGACAATATCGATACTTGTCGTGACCGACTACTCAAGCTGTCCTGTTGCTAATCTAAAGATTAGTAGAGTAATGACCTCTTTTTACTCGATACAGCAAGCCAAGTCAGTAATATTTCGGAGTTTTTCAGAGAACACTGTCTGAGGATGAAGATATGCTGTCTGCCACAGCAGGTTGGCTGAAGATTACAGCTGCCAATGGTTTAGAAATACCTTACCTAGGATATCTTCAGTTGGAGGTTGAAACCATGTGTATTACCATACCAAAATGTGGTTTTCAAGTAGTCGGAGACTCAAAACGCTTCTGCTGTACCAGCCCTCATTGACATGAACATCACTAGCAGATGTAGACAACTGGTTCATGCAGTTTGATACTACCCTAGGTGGAGAGTTGCAGTCTGATTGGAGGGAGGCATTTCAGCAGATGTGAAATGCCAGCATTCTTGAGAAGTGAAGCATAGTCCAAGTAGTCGGAAAAGACATGGTACACATAATTGCGTAATCAATTACAGTGGTAATGCTCAAGGGAACATAGAATATATTACATAGTTAATGTGACTTCCTGTTAGAACCAGTGAACACACCCTTACCTGGCAGTCTTATTGTTGTTCTTATTTTTTTTTCTCTTTGGCTCAAGGATGAAGATATTGGTTTTAAAGACAAATTGCAACATGAGATTCACATGGTGGATGATGTAACGGTTGCCCAGCCTAATAGGCATATCCCACCCACTCAGTATAGGGAAGTCAGAGAACATATCACCAAGCTCCTTAAGAAAGGAGTGATTCAAGAATGCACCAGTGCTAATGCTTCACCTATCATGCTAGTAGGGAAGACTGATTTGTGACGATTACAAGTAGCTGAACTGGAAGACCAAGTAAGATGTGATTCCTTTGCCAAGGATAGATGAAAGCTTTGATGCACTACAAGGAGCAAAGTTATTTTCTTCCATTGAATTAGATAGTGGATATCATTTTGTTGTTGTCCACATAATGAAGACAAAGGGTACAGCTGTCCAGAACTAACCATCCAACTGAAATGCCACTAAGAGGCCTACAGTAAGTCCTCAAGATTTATGATCGTCTTTGATGTCCAATAGAGGAATATATTTATAAAACAACTGCATGCACACCTCATACATCTGACATGGTGACAAGAAGAAAACCTTTCTTGAAAATATTCATGTCACATGCCCTTTGGGTTTTGCAATGGATCTTTGATATTTTAATGTCTTATGTAGGCTTCCATGGGTGATCTAATTTTTCAGATCATGCTCAAATTCCTTGACGACATACTGGTGTACTTGCCCCCTTTCCCGGAGCACTTGCAGAGACTGGAAGTAAGCTTTAACAGACTAAAAGAAAGAGTAATAAACAATAAGACAAATTTTAAGTCATATCATCACAAAGTTAAGCCTGTTGTGGC